>MTQE01003428.1:19657266-19672410 GCA_014337955.1 Aspidoscelis marmoratus | reverse complement strand
CGTGTGCTCTGAGAAAAGCTCCTGCTTTCACTTCACCCAAGCTGAAAGGTGCCCTTTCCTTACCCCTTAGGAACAAAGTAATGGATGCACATGTTCCTCAGGTTTTTCAGATTTCTCCAGGCCAGCCTAGATGTTATGGTGCCCCATGACAAAGACATCATGCGGCACTGTGCAATTTGGGCTCGTTGGGTTTCCCTCAGTGCACTCCAGCATTACAAATATTGCTGAAAGAAAGTAATACTGGCCACTGGGCATGTGTGTGTGTGTGTGTGTGTGTGTGTGTGAGCGCACCTACTAAAGAAGGCAACGAAATCCAAGGAGGAGGTGCGTACATGTAAGTTCATACCTTACACGTACCAAGCAGGGCTATGTGTACCTAGCACATTCTGGAGACTGCACTCTGGATCCAATGTTTTTGGAACGCTGGGTGAACTTGAACCCTCGCTTCCTTGGGACATTGTCCCAGGGAAGTGAAGATGCCTCAGGTGTCCACACTTTGGGACATCTGATGCATCCAAAACCTACCTGTCACTTTACTATGTGCTGGGTAAATGCAAATGCTGCTATAATGGCAATATGTGCCATGCCACAGCAACCAGGTGACACAGTGTGCAACTGTGACTGCACTGTGCTGGACCACACACCATTTACCCGGAAGAGGCGTGAACGGGGCATGCAGGGCCATGCTGGCTGCATCCCAGACACGGCTAGCGTAACTGAGGAGCAGTTTTTGTGCTCCAGGGTAAGTTTAGCACACAGGTGGGTCAAGTGCACAGAGGTCCATTGTTTTCCATACTCCTGAAACATTTTCTATCATGATATTTGTAAGAGTAGATACATCCTTTAACAGCTCTCAGTTCAGCAGTCTTTTCACCTTCTCACTTTTTGTACAGATGCAGAAATATCCCATTGGGTGTTTTTCCACTGGCAGTAAGTACCCAGTTTAGCACCCATTAAGGACCCATTTGGCTGAAAGCCAAATGACCCCCATTTGCACTATGGACCCCAACAGGGACACATCTGTTTCCACCACAGCTAGGGAAATCCGGATATGGGTCCTTCAGGACCTATAATCCGGATTTCGTGTAGACCCGGGTCTACAATGGGGTCTTCAGCCATAAAATCCAGATTATATGGAGGCTGTTTCCACTGCAATTGGGCAATGGGGTCTAGAGGAGGCTCGGGGGAGGGAGCACCCATGGGGGGTGCCCCAAAATCAAAACTCTGAAGTCCCTCCAAAGTCATTCTGAAGTTGCCTTTGGAGCTGCAGAGCCTGTAGTAATCTCCAAAGGTAACTTCAGAATGACTTTGGAGGGACTTCGGAGCCTTTGCTAATCTCCAAAGGCAACTTTGGAGATTGCATCCCCTGTCCCCCAAAGCACCTGGGGTGACAGGCAGACCCCTTGGGGGTAGATCCATTTGCAAATGGGTGCTCCAGTGTTTCCACAGCAGGCAGGCTAGCACCCATTACTATTGGGTGCTACATCACCATGGAAACACATTGGGTACTTCCCTTAATCCAGATCTACTAGATCCAGATTAAGGGAAGTACCCATTCTGTAGATCCGGATCTTTTTAGCTCCGGATTAAAGGAGCGTGGTGGAAAAACACCCTTTGTGTCACTTACTTGTATTTAAGTCTACAATAAACAGCAGCAGCAACATACCACTGACATAAATACACTTACTTAGGAGCTTTAGTTTTTCAAAACATTTTATTTACCAAAAAGTGAATTAGGCAGACACAAAAAAAGGCAAGGGGAAGAGGAAGCGAGAAAAGTTGTCACATTCTCTGCATAGATCCCTGGAGACTCTACAAAACATTTTTCCCATCTTGAAAACTACTGTGGCAGAAGACGTCCAAGTAAGCTTCATTCAAGCAACGCTGGAGCTTGACTTCTCCAGATTCCTTTATTATGAGCTTTGCTGCTTTTTTTTAGGGGGGAGGACATGAAGATGCGACTAAGGAAGAACAAGGCTTACACAGGAAGTTCTCTTTATGCTTCCTTTGGTAAAAATGTCAGCTTTCAGTTTTCTGCACGAGGAAACCTTCTTCTGTACCCAAAGTCTCTTATCATGCTTGGAAAAAGAGGGTTGGAAGTTCACAAAAGGGAGGCATTTCTTTTTTCAAAAACTTACCCTTAGCAAAAAAAATTAAGACTAAGTACACAGTTTATTTAAATTCGCATAATCATTGTTATTGCTATACCAAAACAGAGGAGAAATCTGCGGTTTCGAACTGATGTATTTGCCTTGATTTTTTTTAAAAAATGTACATACGTGAAAAAGGAGTCTTTATACATTGCTATTTATATATATTATGTACACACTCACGTGTGCAATTGGCCACACGTGCAGATTTAGCTCCCTAGCTTGATATATGTTCCATTTAGTATTAGTTAAGATGCTGTTTTTTTAACTGACAGACATTGGAAACAAAGCATATAAATTATAAGTCATTGGCACAAAACAGCCACGGCGAAAGATTTCTCTCCTCATACTTAACTGTAACAACAACAGAAGTGGCATTTTTCTGGAGACAAAGATCCAGAACTCACCTCTACTGTACCAATTTTTTGTTAACACACACACACACACACACACACACACACACACACACACACACACACACACACACACACACACACACACACACACACACACACACACACACACACACACACACACACACACACACACACACACACACACACACACACACACAGGTCTTGCTCACAAAAGGGAAAAAAAGGGGAATGTCTTTTTCAAGATATTTAAAATTGAACAACACCATGGGTTGATGGCTCAGAGATTGAAGGGTGATTTAGTGTGATAAGATAAAAAAAAGGGGGACATGGCTTCCACACATTGTAAAGGTTATCCAGAAGGGGAAATTTTAGCAGACCTAACTTTCATGCAAATGTCATTTGCTGATGTATCCCTGTCTTTACGCAACAATGAAAAGTGCAGGAGCTCTGTCCTCTTTTCTACCTTCTTCTGAAAAAAGCGGAAAACTTCATGGCTTCTAGGTTGCACTTCTGACTACAGAGAGGGAATAGAGGCCACATGACTGAATGCTCTCTCTGTAAAGTTAATAAGACGTCAGAGAAAGAGGTCTTTGTTTCATCTGGTAAGGTGCATATAATTGCTCCAACTCTTGTTCTAAGTATGAACTAAGCAAGACTTCAGGGAATATTTCATCAAAAAACAAAATATAAAATAAAGTCCTGGGCATTTCAGGCAAATTATCAATGCATAATCATGTCTGACTTTTTTTTTTTAAAAAAAGGTGCTGTCAAGATTATAATATATACTGGCACACTGGAATACCAGATAAGAATAAGAATAACAACAATAACAATAACAATAACCATAATAGCAATAATAAAAATAACTGCAGGAAAAAAAATCATCCTGGTCCACAGAAATAGGAACAAGCTTAGGGAATGCACCATTTGGATACAAACAAAGAGAACTGGAGATTTAGAGATTTGGGAAAACACAGCTTTTCTGAATTTCCTGGTTCTTTTCTTTTCCATGCAACAGACTGTTGGGAAAAGGATCCTTATGAAAGCCCTTGATTGCCGAAGGAACTAGAATTTGAAACTGAATTCAAGACCACCCTCCTCCTGAAAAAAGAAAGGTATGCCTAAAGCCTAAGAAGAATATGGAATTTGTGGAAGAAGTACAGAAAAACAGAAAAACATGTCCTTTGATCCTGTGTCCTATACTATATGCACACTGGTAAAAGGAACTGGATTTGGTTCCAAACAGAATGGAAGTAGGAATTTTGTTAGATGTTTTACAACAGTTGGGCTTCTGGCATATAACAAAGCAATCATCCAAAAGTACCAGTTGACCTACCTATGGAAAACCCATGACTAAGATTTTTGTTTTAAAATATTGCTATGATGGGTTAAGCATTTTGTGGTTCTGAGGTTCATACACTATCCTGGAACAAGATGGAGATTTGGCTCAGTTACCTTAAAAGCATATTGAGATCAGTTGCTCAGCATCATAAATGACTGAATATGAATTATTTGGGAAAGGAGCTTGTGCAAAATACAGGAACTCCACCGTCTCCTATCAAAATATTGGTCCTTGTGACTCATCAGAAGGAGACACATGAAAGCTCATCCTCATTTCAGACTTTTGCTGTATTTCGTCTGATGGAATAACTAAGGCCCTTTCTGCACTCTCTTTGATCTGGTCTAAGGAGCCCCTTAGACCAAATCCTGGGCTTCCTCATCTGCACTGTAGATCAAGGGGGCAGCACCACTTTAGCCAGTTTGGTCTAGTATTTAGGGAGCCGGACTCTTATCTGGGAATACTGGGTTCGATTCTGCTCTCCCCCATGAAGCCAGCTGGGTGACCTTGGGCTAGTCACAGCTCTCTTCTGAGCTCTCACAGCCGCACCTACCTCACAGGGTGAGTGTTGTGGGGAGAAGAATAGAAAAGCTTTGTCAGCCGCTTTGAATCCCCTTAAATGGGTGAGAAAAGCGGGGTAGAAAAGCCAATTCTTCGTCTTCCATCTGTGCAAGATGGAGCTAGATCTGGATTAAGAGGCCCTTAATCCAGATCTCTTGTGAACCCATTTAATTAGATCCTCAAGAGGAACAAGAGTCTTGTTCCAGATCATGGCAGGTGTTATGGTATGCCTCCATGATTTGGAACTACAGTGGGGCTGCTTTTCAGGGGTGTGCCATAGCATGCTTTCAATAAACAAGTTTTTCAGTTGTCGCGCGCATGTGTGTCTGCTCTGAAGCTTGTGCAAGCTTTGCAGCTGCGGGAGGCATAAGCCAGTCAGTTCAAATGGCGCTGATCCAGCCCACGCCTCCAAGTAATCCAGATCAGTGGGTCCAGTAATTAGAGAGGTAAGTGCAGAAAAGGTCTCAGTGATCTTTGAGAACTAACAGTTCTGTGAATACATGGTTCCAAGACTCATACACTCTTCTCTTTACATGAGGCAAAGGTATCAAATCTTCACTTAAGACCTTTTAGAGAAACAAACAAAAATAAAACCCTCCAAAACTTCTTCCCTTTTCAACACAGATCTGACACCTAAAAACACTTACAGTCTGCACATGTGAGGTGGTAACACGAAGAATGGATGAAGGAATACAGTTCAGTACCTACTTTTCTAAAGCAAATAACTCTTGGAAAAAAACACCCCAGTCTGACACACATAAATTCTGAAGGCAGCTAGTAGTAATCAAATAAGTGGATAAAGTTTCTGCCCTTGGAGATTTGGATTTTTGTTTTTGGCACATCAGAGAACATCTAGGATTTAGACATGAAAAATAAGATGACCAACTGATGACAAGCCAACAACAATGAATTCCAGCTAAGCAGAATTGCAACAAACATCCTCATTACTCTAAAAATCACATGCACTTAAATCAATGCCCAAAGTCACTGAGAAAGAACGCAGATGACTTACGAGCTATATACAAATGAAGGGGCCATTGATAAGAAATTCTCCCCATAAAAAGAAGGTGACACAGAAGATGATTTTCTGGATCACATCACAAAAGGCAGATCCATTTATATATGGCTTGGATTTTGTTTCTGGCTAGGTTTTCATTTTCTACAGAGAAAAACCCTATGAGAGAACATGCTAGATTAGGTTACTTTACGATTTCTCAACTTTGTGATATAAAAATAGGAAGATGTGCTTTGAAAGGCAAGTCAAAACTTCTGCTGTCTATAGAGAGAGAGCCTATTTCTTGGACTGTAGGTTTGGGACCTCCACTTTATTAAAAAAAAACCCTCAATCTAGGGAAAGTCCTACAGAAATTAATTTGATGAGTTTCCACCAAGCCTAATAATCAGTACTGGGGGGTGGGGGGGCAGTTTTCTGTGGATGAGGGGAATGTGCTATAAGGGCTAAAACACAAACCTTTACCTGTAAAGTACGCTAGTTTGCTGTTATTTTAAAAATATTTTGTATTTTTACTATAAGGTTTTAATCGTTCTTGTATCAATTTTGTTGTTGTTGTAACTCACCCCAAAGGGCAGGAAATAAATCTGAAATGGAAGGACTGAAATTAATGCCTTGAGTCAGATGAAACAAGAGGTAAATATTTAGGTTCAAGTGATGCTCTGCATGTTTGAGTACAGAGCAGAGACTTCATTCTGCTGCTATTTTTGTAGAAATGTTAAAATGTAGATGCTGTCAAATCAGCAAAGGACACAGCAGCAGGACTCAGAGCTAAAAGGTCACCTTGACTGTAGGAATATTAACTAACCGGTCCCCATTTTTTAGGATTTTCCTAGGTAAGATGCAGCACACTGATTTTCAAGCCCAGCTCCAGTCTCACCAGAGGCACATCAGAGAGGCAGCTTTTCCAGTCTGTTTGGAGGAGCTCCATTTTTGGACTATGACTCTCCTGATGCTTAGCTGCAGCAGCCAATTGGAGCTACAGTCCAAAAAAGGAACTTTCCAAGCTCTGCACGGGACACACAATTCTGTTTAGAAATTTGTCCTAGTTTACGAAAGGGCACAGCTCCAAGTCTGAACTCTCATGCCAGCCTTTGAGTGCATCTCAGGTTTCGCCTGGCGTGCAGTGAACAATTGTTCTTTCTGCCCTCAAGGCACAGATTCCTTGGCATACAGATGGCAAGGCAAAAGACAGGCTCCAGCCAAGTCAAGTGCATTTTTATACATTCTGCTCCTGTTGTCTGAGGAAAGGTCATTAAAGGAAAGTCAGAGGCTGATGGCACTAGAGGTTAAATCCCCAAGTTTCCAGCCTGTTCAGTTTTTTGCAACAAAGGGAATCCTTCTGGCATGTTGCAAATAACCACTGCTTTGCTGATTTGAAAACAGGCTAATTGTTGAGTCTGGGAAGTATTATTCCCACAGCACAAAAATTGCCAAGTTCATTGCTTGCTCCAGATGCACAAACTTGAATTTTAAGTTCAGCCAGCTGTTCAGATGCCAGGTGCTGTTAAAACCGCTTCTGACATGGCACCATGAAACGATGGAGCAAGGAAAGCTCCAGTAGAATTCTTGGGCTGTGATCAGACATAAGGGGAGCCTCAGAAGTTTCTCAGAGAGATAGTGTGTGTCCTGCGTGCCCCCAGTCTTCTCTAATCCACCTTTTCTAATGAAGAATGTGTGTGAGTGGGTGGGTGGGTGGGGGAACTGGCAGACTGGCGTGTGATGAATTCCACCTGGAAGCCTCTTCCAAGTCACTTCAACAACGCCTCAGAGGTGCTTTTTTTGTTTTTGAGGTATCTGGTCACAGCCTTGGAAAGTAGCAGAGGAAGCCATCTTTCCCTGTACAAGACTACAAGTGAATATTCTTTCTCAGGGCTTGCAGCAGATTCCCTGTATTTCGGGCAAGATACCAGGGGCTTAATGCACAAAAGTACATGTTGTACCAGTGAGCTAAAGTTCTTCCCCATTCTAACAAGAGTTCTCATATGCCTCAGTTGAAGCCCGGGCGCCTAGTTCTAAGGTTCTTTAAGGTCAAATTAAACATCACGTGCAAATACAAAAAGCTTTCTCTTTTAACTGAAAATTGTCATTCGTGCTCTGTGTTTTTCTGGATGTGCTTATTTGCAAGTATACATGTACATTTCACCCATTAGCATCTGTCAGTCTTCTTGTTCAAAATCAGTTTGAGAAGGGAGAATTTCTGAGCAGGAAAACCAGGGATAACGCTAAGTGGCCCACTGCCCACTTTTTCATTGTTGAAAGTTAAAAATTCCAAACAATTATATTTAAAAAGAAGTTGTTACAGGTTTATGACAGTTGTTGAATGAAAAGTAGGTTAGATTTTCAATACTTTAAAAGTTTGGGCTATTGTCCTTCTTTCTGCTTCACTGCTTTGGCAAGAAAAGCTTCAATAGATGGAATCTGGAGATTTATCAGAAGAGATAAAACAAGGACTTTCTATACCTTTATCATCCTGGGGGTAATTAGGACATGTTTCAAGGCAGGACCAAATGCCAGGCACACAAATGCCAGACTCTTTTCAAGGGTCAATTCTCTGTAAGGACCCTACTTGGAATCTTCATGCTTTTGTGGATGTTTATCAGAACAGAAAACTAGTGTAAAGCTTATTCTCTAAAGTTCTCAGTCAGTCAACAGGAGAATATGTCACAGATGAGATTTAGTGCTATGGAAGAACTATTAGATTTTGAGGAATTCCGTGGATTTCACTAACTGCTTTCTCACCCTTGACACCCAATGGACATGCTGGGGCATCTCAGATACAAGTTGCACTGAGGAATGGCGTTTCTCAGCACAGTTCAGGCCTTATTACCCGATTATGAGAAGAAAACCATGCAAAGCCTGACTATCTTTCATGAATAGGAGATGCAGCCAGTGAGTTGGTGCAGTGTTGCAAGAACAACTGGGGTTTACCTAGCAGCTTCTGCTTTGTGCTACAGAGTCTCAGAGTCCATGGAGGTTAAAAAACATTGAAACAAGGAGAGAAACAACTATGTGCTTGCTGAATTCTTAAAATGCCCCGCGGAAGACTAATATTCCTTGAATTAAAAAGGTTGGAAGCTTGCAATATGTTGGGGAAAAGGGACATGACTCATTTTAAATATACGTCCTTACATGACTAAAAGGTCTGTACTTAAAAGCTCTGTTGATTGGATTATAGGCTAGACTGGAAGATAAGCCTGCAGTCCAAGAATTAAAATGGCCCTGAAAAACACCCAGGTTGTCAATGGAATCTCAAACATCTTATGAAGTCCCTACACAGTTGTCAAGCACCAAAGCATTCGTTCAATTCTTAATTAACTTCCCAGAGGGAAGAAAGCAGCTATGCCCAACACACGCTGATCTCCTAGGTAAGGTCATCTCTCCCAGTTGTGTTTAATATGGCTAAGATCTGCAAGTTCATCCTAGAGTACGTGGGACAAGACAGGGTAGACAGTGACACATTCTTAAATGGCACGAAGAGAAGGGTGATAAATAAAAAGGAAGATCACAGCAGATAGACTGAACCATGAAGTGTCCCCTCCCCTCCCCAGATGGAGTCAGGCAGTCTAGTTCTGGGCAGTAACGAGTTTTATATGAGAGGAAAAGGGGACTGTGCTGGTTTCATATGTAAAAGAGGATAGAAGCTGTACGAATCCAAAAGGCATAATCCAACTGTGTCACCACCCAGCTGATCAGAGTTGATCCAAGTGCTCTGAAGTCCCGTAGGCAATAAAGCAACCCACGGCATCTTCTACAGATAAAGGATTCTTGCATTTCTTCTGCTTAAAGTTAAAAATTGGCTTGGAGGGAGGATCAACTCCGGAGGGAGGACAAGCCTCACAAAATAGGGTTGCTGGTTGTCATTTGGCCTCTTATTGTCGTTGAAGGACTCGGCTTTTCTGAAATCCTGTTTACTGCGCCACAGCCAACTTCACATTGTAGAGCAGAACCATGTCACTCTGCCACCCATCAAGGCCTCTGCTAACTGTGAGCAGCCAAGGGCACAGCATTTGTTGCTAAAAGAGCATCCTTGAGAAGAAGAGCTGATATCCAGAACACTGAAGTAGTCCTGGCAGGTGCTGCAGAGATGTTTCCAAGCATGTCTCAAGTCCTTCTCTCTTCAGTACATAAGTAGTTGCAGCAGCACAGAATCTCTGACAATGGATTTTGCCTCCACATCTATAGGTTCTCACCTGGCTGATACTGAGGCTCTGTTGATGTGAAGTAGTCTTCTAAGAAGGCTTGAAGATACTCAAAGGTGGGTCTTTCTTCAGGATCCTTCCTCCAGCACTGGCACATCAGATCATGTAGTGATTCTGGGCATTCTGGAGGGCAGGGCATCCGATAACCTCGTTCTACTTGATCAAGCACTTCTCGGTTCACCATACCTATTGGTACAAAAAGAGAATAGTGACAAATAAAAATTAACTGCTGGCCTAAACTTCAGGCTTGAGAGGATGTTTTTCAGTGACATCGAAAAGCAGCCCTCCTGTAATTTCAGATCATGGAAGCCCTTACACCTCTTGTGGACCCAGTTAAACTAGTCCACAAGAGATCCAGATTAATGGCCTCAGATCTATCTCCATCATGTGCAGATGGAGCAGAACTGGGGGGGGGATGGCATGGTGGATGTACGTTGTCTACAAGTGTTTTAGGTGGATCCTTAATCTGGATTAAAGGTTTCCGCAGAAAGGTCCACAGTGTGGAAAGGTAGACAGAGATAAATTCTCTTTCACAAACTAGAACCAGGGGACACTTGAGTTAAGGCCAAGAAGGGTCAGTATTAGCCATTGGTCTATGGAATTTACTACCAGAAGAGATGGTGGCAAAAACCAGCCTGGATAGCTTTAAGAGAGGATTAGATAAATTCATGGAGAAAATATGTATCAATAGTTACTAGACTGGATGCCTAGGTACCGCCTCCAGGTTGGAGACACAGGCAGGATGTCACTAAAGACCATCTGCAGGGATTTGAGAGCAGGTGAAGGTTTTGTCTTTGTATTCTGCTTCAGTATACCCAGAAGCAGTTGGGGGGCCACGGCGTGGGACAGGATGCTGGACAAAATGGTCTGATGTGGCAGACCAGGGTTTAAGTTTCCATTCAGCCATGAATGCTCACTAGGTACCCTATGGATCTAATTGGTGTGCAAATAAAATGAAGAAGAAAGGTTCTGCTCTTGCTGCTCTCAAGTTTCCCCCATTTTTTAATCGTCAAAACTCTTCCCTCAAAATTTTGGAAGCCTGAACAATCTCAACATTAAGTAATGATGTACACCACAGTCTTGGAATTCAAATCAGTCAGGTTTTTGTGAATGTGGTGATTTGGTTTGTTTACGTTTCTGTCCTGCCCTATACTGTAAAGGTCTCAGGATAGGCTGCAATAAAATACCAAAAAACACAGTCAAAATTCAGTTCATACAATCAAAGTTCAGTTCATAAGACCACAGTCAATAGTGTCTGAAAGGGGACTGCAGGCTACATTTTCAGCCAAAAGCTAGAGTCAGGTGGTACCACACATCCAAAGATACACATTGAGGGAATGTGACAAACCTCCAAGGAAGGGTCATTTCACAGCCTGGGGGATATCACAGAGAAGCTGGATTAAGGATATTGTCAAACTGAAATCGAAAGCATTTGTCTGCTTTTTGTCCAAACCTAGTCACTTATTAACGCTCAGGCAAAGTTGTAGCGCTGGTGATGAAAAAGCCTCAAGGACCAATTTGTATGCTCCCAAGAACTGCAGACTCTCTGTGTTACTGTCCGAACTTGAACCGTTTTTGTTGTCAAGGCACAATATCTGAGGCTAACAAGCTCAAGAAGACTCTTCCCAGACTTCCAACAAAGCCACTATATAATCTTTCACAGCTTGTATGAATGCCAGAAAAGCTAGGGACAAGAGTGTTGCCATGGTCTGGGAAGAATATATCAAGGTAGATAAACTCTTTTAGCTTAGTTAGACTTGAGCTAAAGGACTTAGAATTTCAAGTATTTCATAGCACCTTCACGCCATGATTTGAAAGCTTCTTGTGTTGTGTCTCGCAGACCAAAAGCTGAAGATGATCCATTTTCTTTGGTGCCTTAAAATGTTGTTCTGTGCAAACTCCAAACAGACATGCAAGCCAAAAAGAGCAACGGTGGGTTTCTTGAATACTGTATTTTCTGGCTTATAAGACTACTTTTTAACCCAGGAAAATCTCAAAAGTCAGGGGTCGTCTTATACCCCAGGTGTTGTCTTCTAATACAGCGGATATATTCCAAACTCTATATTTTAACTGGAAAAGTTGGAGGTCGTCTTATACATCCTGTCGTCTTATACGCCGGAAAATACGGTATATTGCTATGATATCTTGCTATTTCCAGAACAACTGAGAGGTTTTCTTTCAATATTTGCTTAGAAGATTTGTTCTGGCTACTGTTTGAACACAGAGAAGAATTCCTCCAGAAAGGAGAGCATGCCTGTGAGTCCAAGATGACTACGGCATCCAGCAGGCACAATTCATAAAGAAATGGCAAAGCCTCTGTGGGTTGTAGAATGGGACCTTTTCTGTGGTGGTCTCTGGAACAGCCTCCCTTTTGAGGTTCAGCAGGGGCCTACATTATATGGTTGTGTTACCTGGTTACAATAAACATCTTCACCCAGGCCTTTCATGTTTACCTCCCTCAGGGTGTTGTTCTGGGGGTTGTACTGCCAAGGTGGGTGGATGGGAGGCAGGCAGGTAGATAGGGTTATATTTTAAATGTAAAGTTTAATGCATTTTTTTTCTTTTGTGACCTTCTCTGAGTTCTTTTGGTGATGGGGAGGATATAAATTCTTAAAATAAATACAATATTCTTGGCATCTTATAACAGCATAGTCCATCCAGCTCTGTACCGGCCCTAATACTCTCTGAACCATTGTTCTCTGGTCTTTACTACATTACATTTTTAATGAAAATGTCACAATTCAAAGATACAATGCACAGAGAGTATGAGCTTTACTATTAGTCTCTCCCACCAAGGGAATCACAAATTCCTTATAACCACTTCTGTGATTATTGGAGCAACTGTAGGGAAGCTGAACCCATGCTCACCTGGATAGGGCACACGGCCCTTTGTGGCCAGTTCAGTAAGCAAGATTCCAAAGGACCACACATCGGATTTGATGGTAAATCGGCCATACAAAGCAGCTTCTGGGGCAGTCCACTTAATCGGGAATTTAGCACCTGAGTAAAGTAGATAAGACTTTCCTTTTTAAAAAGAAAAAAAGATGGGCAAACAGAGGAGAGCCACTGCAGAATGACTGGAGTATCAGACTAGTACTTATAATTATCTAGGTTCAAATCTTCACTTGGCAATGGAAACTCATTGGGTGATCTTGAGCCATTCTGGCAACAGGAACAGCTCCACAGTCCCAGGACAGGCCTTGAGCATTGAAGAGGGTGTCCTGTGACAGCTCCCCCCATGCCCCGGCTCCAGAGACTGTGTGATCTCCCAACACATTTCTGGGCTTGCTGAGTGCTAGGAACAGAATTTCTAGCCTTGGCTCCCTTTGGGAGAACATATCATTAGTGCAATTTGGTGCACTGACAAAATGCCACCCCCATTAGACCAGCACAGGAAAGTGTGTGCCCTTCCAGGTCTCCCTGGGCTGGTGGTGTCCCACTTTAGCTGGCCATTTTGTCCGCCTAGCCCAGGTCTCGCACCATCTCAAGGCAGATGGAGTGCCCCAGGGAGGGGGCATGGCTCCAGCATGCAGAAGAATGGGTCCAGAAAAGGGCTAAGCCCTGGGCTGGAATGGACTCCAGGCAAGTCCAGAAAAAAAGGGTGCTTCCAGACATAAATTAAAAAAATGCAAAGCTTACTTAGTGGGAAGTAAAGGAGCTCCATGTTCTCCCAATACTTTGAAGCAGCAGGGAGTACTCTTCTGCCCACACGGTCAATGCCTTCCTCTCTGAGAGCCCTGCTGCTTCCCAGAGGACAAACTCTCGTGGGTTTTCAAGAGATCTCACCAAAACACCAAGGAAAAGGTGGAGGAAAGGGAAACTCTACAGTCAGTGCTAATTAACTAGCTTTTTTTTTTACTTCACAGCATTAGATTTTACTTTGCAGTGACTGTGAAGCATTGTAAAACCTATCTGGCACTTTAACAGCTCATCTGCAGTCCCTGTGAAATATTCCTCCCGTCTGGACACGGCTCAAAGCCTATGCCTTACTGAACAAGATTGTTGTGAGGATAAAGGAGAAAGGAGAATAGCATGTACTGCCTTGGATTCTTCAGAAAAAAAACTATAAAAATAAATAAAATCATCTTGCTACGGCATAAATTCAAAAATTCAAGAAATATTGAAGACTAATGAGTCTCTTTCACTATGTCTCAAAGATATCTCCCTGCTTCTAGTCCACTGAGATTTTACTCTACATTATCACCTAGATTGTTCTTCTTCTGAAACCCCGATTAAGTCTGTTGTAGGTTATCTCTCCAAACATGTAACAGCAGAAAATGTGGCCCATACCTTGCCTTGCTGTGTATTCATTGTCTTCAATCAGTCGTGCTAAACCAAAGTCAGCTACCTTGCATACTAGGTTTTCTCCCACAAGGATGTTGGCAGCTCGGAGATCTCTGTGAACATAGTTCATTCTCTCCACATATGCCATGCCAGATGCAATCTGGAAATACAAATAACTATATATGTATATATATTTACATATATAGCTCACTCTATACCAATAGTCTCTCGCAGCTGACAAATAACACTAATACAGCTGTCCCTCACATGATGCTGTGTTTTGGTTCCCGTATAGCACTGCATTTTGCAAAGCCATGTTATGGGAAGCAACTACAGTGGCAGTTCCCCCAATAATCATCAGCAATTAACTCCAGAATTCAGTTTTTGAAACTGTGACAACTGAAAGCAGCACTTGAATGCATTAGGGTGTCACCTTTTGCTAATCTGAGAAAAGTAAATGCATGGTCTGCAAAAGCCATTCAGCATTTAGTAAAACTACAGAAAGTAAAATCCACAAAGAACTGAAAAAATTAAAAGAGGGCAAAAGTTATCAGTAAAGATAGGTCTTCACCACTTGAGAGCTGTAGCAAAGAAGGTCATTTTTTGTGCCATTTGTTCCAAACTATTTTGGGTGGCAGTGATAGCAATAAAGGCTGCTTCTTCAGCTATTTGGAGGACAATTTTTAGGGCTTTATATATCATGGTGTTAGCATTTTGAATTGGGCTCAGTCTGTGAGCTAGAAACCAACACCCATCTTTCAAAACAGGCACAATTAGCTTTGTCAGAATATGTTCATAAAACATTTATCCAGGAAAATTTATCAGATCAATATTCAGTACTATGCAAACTCAGGAGCCCTGGTCACACAAGTCTAAAACAGGATGGCCTATTCATTAATTCGATCTGAGGTTGTACCAGTTCTGTTTACACATAGATCGTCACAGGTCATCCTCAGGCCATTCCCGCTTTAGGCTACATCAGTCACACCTTTCTCTGAGATCAATCTGAGCCTTCTCTTGGCTTTCCACCCTTTTTCCTGCATCAAATCTATCTCCTGTCTGATTGAATGCTGTTCTGTCACTCGAGGGAGGCGTGTGTGTGTGTCTGAGGTTCTTTTTAAGCCTAATCCCCCACCTCCACGCTCCCTTCTTTTTTCATGTAGTTTTCTTCTCTGTGCAAATAATAATAATAATAATAATAATAATAATAATAATAATA
>MTQE01003428.1:19643288-19654014 GCA_014337955.1 Aspidoscelis marmoratus | reverse complement strand
TTGGCTAAATAAGGAAGCAGCTTTTCCTCCCCACTTTCAGGCACTGTTATGGTTTTAGTTTGTTCATTTTATATTTGGCTTTTAATGCTGTAACCCACCCCAGGAGCTTTGGGTATCGGGCAGAATGAATGAACGAATGAGTGAGTGAGTGAGTGAGTGAATGAACAGATGGACAGATGAATGGACAAACAAATGAATTTGTTGGGCCAAAATAACAGTAAACTGGATGCTGTGGCTCATGATATTTACATTCGTATGACTAGTTCTGATCATATTATTTGAGGGAAAGAGCATAAACACAGTGTCACACACCAGTTACACTGCCTACCTTTGCACATGTACTCTGTTACAATGTAAATAGGCTCTTCTGAAACCACCGCGTACAGCTGGACTAGCTTCTCATGGCGCAGTTTCTTCATCACCTGGGCCTCCTGTAAAAATGCCTCTGGAGACATTGTCCCAGGCTTTAGTGTCTTTATTGCTACCCTGGTGGTCCCATTCCAGGTTCCTGAAATGGAAGAGAAATACATTAGTAAAACAGTTTTCCCACTTGCTTGCTATAACCACAGCCTTCACTCTACTGTGAACGGCTATCATCTTGATATAAAAACACACTGTGCATTTCAAAAATTATAGCTTCATCTATAAAAAGCTCAGCATGGCAATCAATAATATCAAAACAGAAAACTTAAGGCATGCTAATACCATGCTCACTATTATGTATGAATTCAAATGAGCTTTTAATTTCCATGTTTTAACCTTTTTCTTACATTTTGACTCTGTTTGAATTGCTTAAAATTTCCAATAAGATGCCATAAGGGTCGTGAGTTGGCACAAAACTGATTGCAAATATACATAAATGAACAGAATATATACTTTGTACAGCCATGTGTAGGCTTCATTTCACTGCTGTGAAAGATGGTATCAGAAATTCACTCTCCACCAGACCAAAAGCTATGCTTAGAAAATCCAGTACTTGCTAAAGCTCCTTACCCATCCACACTTCTCCAAAACAGCCTTGTCCAAGCTTCACCTCTAACCTCAGTGACTCCCGGGGGATTTCCCAAGCATCTTTTGCCAGGCCTTGTGTCTGAGGCTTGCTTGTGGGGCAGACATTGGTGAGGCGATGGCACAAACCATCTGCATGTTCTGTGAAACAAGGACACTTAAATCCATCATAAAACACAAGAAAATCACTTTAGAAGGGAAGAAGGGAAAGGCATTCATTACCAAGCTGAGAAGAACACAAAAGAACTTCTTGTGTAGATGTCAAGGCCTAATTCTAGAGCCACCAGAATCCCCATGGTCCGTGATAGAAACTTCTCACCAAAGTTGCGCAAACTGTTTCCTCAACCAAAAGAGGAGAGTGTTAGAAGTAACTGTGGATATTAACCACAACAGTCATGCCTACAGAAAAGGCCTGCTGAATTGGATCTGAGGAGACAGGCAATATAGGGTTAAGCTCAGTGGAATCACGAGTTCCATAATAGAATTAAAAAGTAGATGATTTCTGTTCTTCCACTGTTACTGCCTTGCCCAGAACTAGATATATTAAAAGTGAGTAGGCTCCTACAAGACCACAGCTCACAAACGTTGCAGGACTACAACTTCAACTGCTTCTATCCAGTGGTCTCGCTGATGGGAATTGTAGTCCAGCAACATCTAAGCACACCTCAACTTCTCCATTTCTGAACTACGCATGAATGGAGCATCATCAAATAATCCACTCAGTATCCTTCTGCCCAAAGAAGGCTCCTTCTATAGACATCTTTTTGACTGTCTATGCAACCAAACTAATCTGGGGTGAAGTCAGCTTCAGTTTTTAGCCTTTACTTCCTGAGATACTGAAGTGGAAGTGATTTTAGACAGCAATCTTAATTTGCATCTCATCATCCTGTCGTACTTCCTCCCATCTTAACCTTCCACTTAAAAGCTAGCTGCCAATACTGTGCTGCTGCCACATTTCATTACCAAGGGTTTAGGATTTTCAAATCAAGTGATTCAAAAAGCATGAATCTTTTTTGTTGAGAAGAACAAGCACTTGGTGACGACCTCTGCACAGACCTCGCTCCGAAACACTCAGCAGTTTGCAAATAGGCACGCAGTGAGTCAGCTGCCTCCTGCTACAGCTTCTGTCTGCTTCTTCCTGTGGCTTTCCTAATGTTGCTCCCTCTACGGTCTCTCCTTCCTCCTGAGATTTTAATGAACAATCAGATTGCTCCCAGGGTAGCACCCCGCCCCCAAGATCACCCACCTCTGTTTGTCCTGCGGCAAACAGAAGAACAGAGGAACCAAATGGCTTAACAGGGAGTAAATAGGAGTGCATAAGCACATTCGTGAAAATCCACTGATTGAAATAATCCGAACCGAGGTCTGATTCTGCCTGTATTCAGCAAAGAACTCTGTGTTCTAGTAGCAGAGCTGAAATTGCACTTACTGGAATAATAGGCCACCAGCTGCTGTAGGCTGCTGAATTGTGTGCGCGAAGTGATATAGAAGCCACCATTGTCCAGTTTGCGGATCTTGTAGTGCTTCACATTGAGGCCCTTAGCGTTGTCAAAATCAGAGACAGAGAGACAATAGGCACCTGCCAAGAAAGAAAATAGTCAATGCCTTCTGCTGAATGGATTCCTTCGGCTGCCAGTGTCTAGCAGAAATGACTACTCAAAGGACAGCAAGATTATTGTTACATCAATCAAACATCTACATCAGTGTGTCTAGATAGACATACACATGTGGGCACCCCTCCAAACACACAATCACACATACTATTCATTCCTTTGAATGTTTTTGTAAAAGTAAAACAACCACCATGAAAGTTTTGATGTTTAAGAAATCAGCGACTCACAGACCTAAGATAGCCCATTATATAAATGGTAAGGATAAAGTACAAGAAAATTAATATATTTTTTCCATTTTTTTGTGACATCTTCTAAATGGGAAGATGCTGCACTTGTATTTTCACTAATCCTCCTACACAGAAGTGTTTTGGTGCTACGTCTAGAAAAACGGAGCCGATGATGCTGCAGTCAGCAGGATGGGAACTTCAGGATTATGACTGGTTGGGATGCATTCTGGATACCTTTGAAGGGGGGCGGTGGGGGGAGGCAGCTGGCAAGGCCAGACCTGTCTAATAATGGCCTGCAGCTGGTTCAGGTTTTGCTCTGATCCTGTCAAAGCACACCAGTTAATTTGTGTGGGGTTAACACACAACTCAGAAGCAGACCTTTGCTGGATTCCTCAAGGGTAAAAACAGACATAGGGAAGTGCACTTTCCTCCTTCACGGCTGGTGTGGTGCTCCAATTATGTGAGAAAAGTGCTCCTAAGTGAACAGGCCTGAAGTGTCAGCTTTTGAAAATTATGCTGAAATGAAAATTATTGGGCAGGCGCTTCCGACAAAATAACCCAGTTGCATTCTGAGGTTGGCTCAAACAGCTAAGTCCCCAGTTTCTTGTGTGTGAATATTATCTGACAGCATTTCCCTTGTGGGCAATAAACTGGCCCCAATTAGCATTGCTTAGTGTTAGAATAGCTTAAGACTGTCAGGGGACCATTGGAGGCTAATCCTGAAATGCGTCAAAACATACACCTTCTTATCTATGAAATTTATACATTGCCCATTGCTTCAGCTTCCAAGTAATATAGAGCAAAATGCTGAATTTAAAAACGTGAGAAGAGCTCGGTCGATTCAGCTGAAATACCATCTTGCCCCAAACTGTGTTCTCACAGTGACTAAACCAGATGGGTAGGGGAATACCAAGTGGGAAGACACACGTATGTAGCACCTGCTTCCACATTCTGCACTCCTTGCTGGAAAAAAAATAATCTGAAAATTGAGTGCCTGCTGTAGTAATAACATGCCTGCCATAGTTCTATGTAGGAACAAAGAAAAAGTATAAGCTGGCATTGTAAAGCTGCCTACATGTTGTCTTCATTCACAGGCCCCATAGACTTTTACAGAGTGTTCAGTTCTCTACACACTAATAGAAAATAGAGTGGGATTTGGGCTCTTCCTTCTCCTCATAGCTTAACTGCCTCACATAATAAAACAGAGATCCAGCCCTTGGAGCTACTCAGAAGAATACACACAGAAGGTTGCCTCCAGACGTGGGAGAAAATCCATTATTTCCTGGGATGCTATTAGTGCTGGGTTTTCCAGCGATAGTTTTTAACACTTTTTAGGGAAGAAAAAGCAGAATTATGATGGGGTTTCCTATGACATGTGAGGTGACCCCACCAAAGCAGCACCATAGTGGCACTATTTTTGTCCCATCTGGATGTGCCCAGTTTCAAGTTTCCTATAATAATTTTCCCTACCAGCATCTTCTGAAAAAATATTGATTCCTATAATTGGAAGGCAGCCAAGTGCGTGAAAAGTAACAAAGGAAGTGAGGTGGGCGCTTGGCTGGCCTTCCGGTTGTAAAATCAAATTATCTTTTGAAGCTGCCTGAGGGAATTACTTTTCATATCTACTGGCGCTGAAAAGAGACAACTACAGGATCTTTAGATCCTGCAATTCCTCTTGCTGTCTGGTGGCATCCTACACAAATGCCATGCTACTGTAAGTCAACAAGTGCCAGTAAACCATGCTTCAATTCTGTGAGTCAGGCAAGGTGTTGATAGATGTCCCAAAATGTGGTTTAGAGAACACAATAGCCACACTCAGTCTCTGAGGGACTGCCAATTTTGTTATGTCTGAACACAGCATAACAGACACGATTGCTGCTTTCGGCCTACCAAGACTGCAGTTTTATTTTACAGTCATCCTTATTAGAAACTTCCTAATGAAATTCTGACCACATTAACTGATGCTGTTTACTTCCAGACATCACATTCCAGCTGCCCTAGGGAAAACATACCTGTTTTTATCTTGTTTTTTAATACAAGATAAAAATATGACCTTCAGAAAGTGACAACCTCTCAGACTAAACTACTCAACAGCAGGGTCAAATGAAGGGAAGAAGAATGTCAGGGGCTGCTTTGAACTCCTCGGAGGAAAGCAAGATATAAGTATTATAAATTAACAAATACTAATACCTAGAAGGTACTTGAAAAAAAGAGGAGCCTATAATAGACAGACTTGATAACTGCTGTAGATACTGCATACCCTGGGTGCTTAATATATAGATAATTTGTGCACCTTTGAATATAAACACTCACACAGAATGAACAGCAAGGGCGCACTTTGCTCAAAGTATAAATAGGCCCTCTGGGTTCTGCTCTCAGGAAAATACAAAAGGAGAAAGCAGCTAGCCCTAAAGGCTGGAACAATACACTTAAGTATGGTTTCCCTTATACCAGTGAAGGCAAACCTTTTGAGCTCAGTGTGTCAAAATTCGCAAGAAAACCTAGCTAAACTCAGGTGCTGTGTCACTTCTAGAAATATCCATAATTTTGTGATATTTGTAGCTCTACTAAAGTTATATTTTTGATATATGTATTTTATTAAAAGAAAAAACAAATAATTATTTACATTAGTGACTTTTGTTGCTAAGTCTTCAATTGAAAGTTGGTATTTCATACACTTCAAGAACAAGCAAGCACTACACGCCCAGGTGCCAGGGTGACCAGGTTTGTCACCCAAAAGGGCTTGGCGTGTCACCTGTGACACGCGTGTCATAGGTTGGCCATCACCGCCTTATACAGTGCCTGGGTTTGGATATATTTCAGGAAGTGTACATCACCAAGGCTGTATCCAGATGGAGGTTACTTATTCTGCTATATTTGGGTACTCTGGAATAAAGCATAGATATCTCAGGACAAAACATATTCCAGAATACTCAAATATAGCAGAACAAATAACCGATTGTCTGAATGCAACCCAAGTGTTTCCACTGTAATGGGTGACTTGTTGGTTACTGTCATGGCTATGTATTCCATGATTTTATAGTTGTCAACAATAAAGCTACAATGTACAGGAAATAAAAGGGTAGGGCAAAGGACACTTAGCTAAACCTTGTGGTGATTTGCTTTTTACTGATGATGTGTGTATATACATTTACTGCTATGTTTAATTCCTATTACCCAACAATGCCTGCTACAGCATCCACACATGAGCACAAACTTCATAAAGCTGCTTCCATAAATGCAACAACAATAGCCCCGGGCAGCATAGATAGGAGGGGGAAGCGGAGTTCCTTGTTGCCATTGGTTACCCAGCTATTCCCAGCTCAGTGACCCAGATTCAGCTGTGTTCTGTTGCAGAGAGGATAGGAACAGGATCTAAGTTTCTGTTTACACCTGACATCTGAATCCCACCCAGTCTTCCACCAGGGAAAGAAAGTGAAAGAGCACTGCCCCATTAAGAACAAAAGCACTCCACAGTGGCCACTGTTAAGGATAATGGACCTAAATGAAAAGGACCTGAATAATCTGCAGAAGTTTCAGCTTTGAAAACTTTTGAATTGCAAGCTGCAAATTAAGCAAGTTCACAGTTTATCAATATGTTTGCAGCATAAAATAGAACTAGGCATGCCATATGTAGCTACATGGTTGCCTATCTATACAGTCATCTAATATATAACATTAAACGTTTAATTTGTTTAAACAATTTAAAAACTTAAAAATGCATTGGTAACTGAAAAAGGTAACCCAAAATAAGAGCTATACAGGGATACCAGGATGCAGCAGTTCTCTAAGCCATGGTTTGTGGTACCAGTTTACACGTGTAGTCCCCCCCCCCAGTAGCTTCAGAGAAGTAAGAACATCTTTCTAAAATAGCCGTCTCCTACCTTCTGTTGCCCTCCAGATGTTCTGGCCTAATTTGAATTCCAAAATAAATAAATTTAGGAAAGAGCCCTTCAGACACGAGAAACTGGAGTACCATTGTTCTCAAAATGCAAAAATTGCCTCAAATACAGGAAAAGCAAAAGTCTGAACCACAGCCTTGTTTTTTCCCAGACTGCGTCCTTTACACTGAGATGCTTATTTTATTTACCAGCCATGAGTACCTTTTGTCGTCTCGCTCTCTCTTGCCAGGAACGTCCCTCGGGGATTCTCTGGATTGAGTAACAGCCGTTCAGACTCTCGTCGAGTTATCTTGCCAAAATACCACCTGCAACGGTAGCATACGAATGAGCATGGACAGATCCCATAATCCTAATCTCCTTCAGCCACTGCTAACATCCCTAAAAACAGAAGCAGCAGCCAGAATCCCCCCATTTCAATGCACAGCCTTCAGCTGTGACGGCCTAGAATGTAAGGCTATTAGGCAACAGAAAATACCACCAGGTATTTCAGTGATGCAGTGGACAAAAGAAAGCTCAAGGAACTGTGCTAAAAATACAAAACCCGCGCTTGAAACACACTATTTTAAGTTGGAGATAGATTTCTTTTTTTTTTCAAGTACTCAAAATATATGAGAAACCAAGACCCACAGAGACCAAATGCTTCTTTACTTGGAGAGCCGACACATAAGGAGAAGACTATGCTAGAACCAACCTCTATGTTAGTTTCCTATCTTCTCTTGGGCCCTTTCCACACTGGGATGTATTCTGGGATACATCTGGAGTAGGCACCTGCTGTCCACATGCTAGTGCAAACTATGATAGGCCCTGCCCAGGATCTGCTCTAGCACGTGGACAGCAGGCCTCTATTGTGACATATAATCTATAAAAAGGTGCAGTGTGGAAAGGCTCTTAGCTAATTGTGAGACAGAAAGTCCTTTGAGGACTTTACTGCAGAATCTCTCTGAATCTGTGAAGTTTGAACTATTAGAAATGCTCTGGAAAGCCTGAAATGTTAGGGTTCTATAAAACTTAAGAATAACTGTGAAATCTGGGAGAGAAAGAATTTCTATGCAGTTCTGAATTTAATTGGCAGTAAGCTGATGAATGGAATATGTAGGGAAACAACTACCACAAATTGCAGTAATGATGACTACTACTCTGAATGCCTTTCAAAGAAAAAATCATAGAAGTGAAAATTATCACCCTTTTCTGTATTCAGGAGTGTCGTTGCTTAAGGAATCAAAACAGCATCTTCCATGCTTATAAGAAACCCAACTGCTTAGGTACTAAAATTGTAAGAAAAAAGCTTTACAGTGGGAGATTCTCAAAATAAGCAAATGAAGTTTTTGTTTTGCGGCTGTAGAATGCTCTCTATCTGCAGGAAATAATAAAGAAATGGGAGGATGAAAGAGGAGGAACTGGAATAAGAGAAAAGAGTATGCTTAGTTACCCAGCTAGGCTCTTTATGTTCTTATAGAATTCAGATTTATTTCTGAATTTCTCCCAAGGGGCTGGCTGGTCTTGAACTCCCTACAACAAGTAAATGTTTGATCTCCGGGATTCCTAAGCTGGGAAAAATTCTTCCAGTTGTATGGGTCCTGGGCAGAGGTGTGCAAAGGGCTGTAAAACACTTGAAACAGGCCCACCTTCTAAGATGAATGTCCGTTTGCTTCCCAGACGGTGTCAGAAGCAGAGCCTGATTTGCTGTCTCATATTACTTGCTGTTGTGGTGATTATTACCTAGGATGGAGCCAGTTTGGTCCAGCGGTTAGGGAGCTGGATTCTTATCTGGGAATATGAGGTTTGATTCCACGCTCCTACACGAAGCCAGCTGGGTGACCTTGGGCTAGGCCCCGCTCTCTTTCTGAGCTCTTAGCCCCACCCGCCTCACAGGGTTTTCTGTTGTGGGGAGAACAGAAGGTTTGTCAGCCGCTTTGAGTCCCCTTAAATGGGTTAGAAAAGTGGGATAGAAAAGCTAGCTTTTCTTCTTCTAGAATGGATACCTACGCACTGCCTCTGAGTTGGGGAGACAGGCAGGATGTTTCTCAGGGCCATTTTTGCAGGAATCTGGAAGCAGATGAAGGTTTTGCCTTTTTTGTCTGCTAGTGATGCCCAAAAGCAAACTGAAGGGCCACTGTGTGAGATGGGATGCCTGACTAGATGGGTTGTTGCTTGATCCAGCAGGGCTCCTCTTATGTTCAAATGTCCTTATGTTATTGTCTTTTTCATATATACCAGCTCCTTTTGCATAGTTTTGTGCAGAATGGGGTCCTCCCAGATAACACAGGGATAAAACCAACATTTCAGAAACTGTAGAGAAGCAGCTACTGTGTTAATATATATTATTTATTTTCTGTGGTTAAGATTAGCATACTCCTACTCCTAGTCGTAGTCATAGTAGTAGAAATGTATTTCTACTTGAGCAGTATTTAGAAAGGTAGCACATAAATGAATAGAGTGATCAATTATCATAGAGCCCAGTGTGTGCCTGAGATGGAGGAGCTCACATTTACCAAGTCTGGAGGAGGATGGAACACTGGTCTCCTAGAAATACCTCATGGTTTGATGATATCTTCATAAACTGCAGTAAGCCTATTGATGGCCTGCATCTTCCCTGAAAGCTCTGGAATGCCAGGCCAGTTCTGATCACCACCCTGTCTCTCTAGTTCCAGCACAAATTGAAATCTCTAATAATGATGTTGGGCTGTTTTCAAATAGTTTTCTTTTTAAAACCCACTGATTCTGGGGCAGGCGCCTACTAGTTAGGCCAGACTCTAGAACCCCTGCATATTCTTTTGTGAGCATCTTCTGTTCACCTTGTTCTATGCCCCAAAAGTTAGACTACAAAAATCTGTTACAAGCAAACATTTTCCTCATATGCTCCCTGTCCTAGGCTTCTAGGAGCAACATAAATGCTGCCTCGGCCATGTGATGATAAAATTCTTAACCAGAACTTTTTAAAAGCGTTATCAGCATCACAGTAAGGATGTGAACATTATTTTCCCACTGTTCACTTTACTTCACATTGAAGCGAAGCAAACGGGATGGAACGTTGCAATTGCATTAACACGAATGGAGTCACTTTAAATGGGCTTAGGCAAGTCAGTTCTCTGTTGCCGTAAGAATAAAAACATACTGGACTGGGGTGGTCTTACGAAGGTTACTATGCCCCGGTCAAATGACCCTTGAATTAGAGGAACTTTTTGTTAAATGATATCGTCTGTTGTAATGTTTTTAAAGCACTAGAATGAAGTGTGTATTTTTAACCTTGTTAGCCGCTCAGAGTCCACCAAGGTGGAGATGGTGCGGGATAAAAGTTAAATAAATAAATAAATAAATAAATAAATAAATAAATAAATAAATAAATAAATAAATAAATAAATAAATAAATAAATAAATAAATAAATAAATAAATAAATAAATAAATAAATAAATAAATAAATAAATAAATAAGGGATGGGACATACTCACAGGCAACATTGCCTAAAAGTTCCTGGATAGATAGATGTTGCACAAACAGTAGGGAGCCCATGTTATATATAATTCTCTTTCCATGTCTTCTCTCTTTACAATGTTTTAGGAGGAGGAGGAGGAGGAGGAGGAGGAGGAGGAGGAGTTGGCTCTTCTACCCTGCTTTTCTCATCCATTTAAGGGGACTCAAAGCAGCTGACAAAGCTTTCTATTCTTCTCCCCACACCAGATACCCTGTGTGGTAGGTGGGGCCATGATAGCTCAGAAGAGAGCTGTGACTAGCCCAAGGTCATCCAGCTGGTTTCATGGGAACCCAGTATTCCCAGATAAGAGTCCGGCTCCCTAACCACTAGACCAAACTGGCCCAGGTTGATCTCCACTAACTTGGATGCATGGTCAATTTGGTTGTAGCAGTTAGAAGTTGTATTCCAAAACACCTGAAGGTGTAACTTTGGCAAAAACTGCCATTGATATCTTTGCGTGTTTTTCCACTGTCACTAAAAGTACCCATTAAGTACCCATTAAT
>MTQE01003428.1:19606209-19643162 GCA_014337955.1 Aspidoscelis marmoratus | reverse complement strand
TAATGGGTACTTAATGGGTATTTCTAGTGACAGTGGAAAAACACCCTTTCATAGCTTCTTTTTTTTCAATAGCCATAGATACTTCTGCAAACTGCTAACATTTCTTGCATTAGCAGGATGCAAGTATTCATTACAGCATTGTACCAAAATAACACAGTTGGAAAGGATACTGCAGTATTAAGCTGCAGTGTGTCAAGCAATAAATACAGCCATTCCTTGATACTCACATTTTTAAAAATTGTGCGCCGTACGTATCTGAAAACAAGGGCTTGTGAACGTTCGCTCTCAATGAGAGCAAGAAACAGCAAAAACTCAAGTTGGTACTGACAACTGCCATCCTCTTATTCTCTCCCAATCACTTTGAAATCACTGGAGATTTCAAAAGTAAGTAAATGCATGAGCAAACAGCAGGACAAGCGAGAGGTTTGTAGCCAGCTCTGCACAGAAGACCCCAGTAAACCTGTCTGAGTGTGCAACACTGCAGAGAGAAACTTGCCACTGATATACTTGAAGGGATCTTCAGGTGCAAGGTTCCTCAGGACCTTCAAGAAGCAATATCAGAAATGGTTGAAAATGTGTGGCACAAAGACAAGATGAATGATAGCTAAGGAGCCATTAATTCTGTACACATCATTCAGTTACTCAGTTGTATTTGAAAATGTTTCATTCCCAAAGTGATGTTAGGGGCCCTTTCTGCACAGGGCCTTATTCTAGATTATATCTTGAAATAAGGATTCCTATCTGCAGACTACTACAGACTACTGCAGGCCTTGCCTGGAGCATGTTATAGCCTGCACCAGCATGAGGATGGCAGGTCCCTGTTCAAGGATATAAGCCAGAATAAGGCCCAGTGCAAAAAGGGCTATTGTACTTGATGTGCAATCCTATGAAATAACAGAAATACAAATAACAGAGATTCTGTGACCTGTGTACTCTGTATATAGAGGTCACCCCTTGGCCATGCTATAAGTATAAGCAAGGGCAAAATAATACATCGGAATGAATCCAACTTGTGGGCTGTTGAGCAGGATCACCAGTCACTACTACTAGAAAGCCCAGCCTGCCAAGCATTCACTGCATTGTTTTCCAAAACAGTCTATAAAAGATTTCATTTACTCTTCAGCCTGGATGGAGTCTGAGGGTGCGACGTAGTTACTGGGGATGTAGCCCTTCTGACCGGTTGTAAGGGAGTGAGCCAGCCACCAGTCCCCTTCCCTGAAAAATACAAAACAGAACTCGGCATCAGTCAAACCAAGATACACCAAGCCATTTCCTGTTACCAGCAGCCCAGTTTATTACCTTCCTCTCTACTACTTAAACCACGGAAGGCACAACTGCGTGTCCATTCTATATTGGCTTACAAGTCAGAATTCTTCAGCCTTCTCACTGGTGATCAAGCTTTATAACAAATTTTATGTCAGCCAATTTTATGTGCACGTGTCCTTGGATTTCATAAGAGCAAGAGCGCATGTGCTTGCACGAAACTGCTTCCTAATGATCTTATTACAAAACGTGTAGGAAATATGCCAATGGATTCCTTCACTTCTTGAAACTGAAACAGAACATTTTTAATTCGTGCTTTGGTTCCTAATTATAAGGGCTGGAAAGAGCAAGAGCTGATGTACAGCTGGAAGCTTGAAGAATTCAGTTTCTGCAATAACCATCTCCTAAATCTATGCAGTCCAACTGTGCCATTTAAAATGGGTCCAAAGAGGATTTGAAACGTGCATTATATAAACATACACATGGATGTTTTGAGAATTTTTTAAAAAAATTAGTTAAATGTGGAAAGGAAACAAAAATTAGGGATAAAACATGCAAAAACTTAAGACTGAAACAGATAGAAACTCCCATTCCTGGCTTACAGATGGGCCATCCTGACTTGACAAGAAGAGAGGGATGTCAATTAAATACAAATACACCCACCCCACACAAAAAAGTTTCATATAATTTGCATAATATTCCTGCAGTGAGTTCGTCTGCCCATGTCTACGAGATACGCTGGTAATGAGGATAACTCAAGCAAATAAGGTCTCCATAGCAACTGAACTGTGTTATTATGGGAGATTTCACAGCTGGAACCTTATTAGTTTAGTTAAATGACAACGCAGGGTCCTTTTAAATAAGGGATCCCCTTACTTAAAAAGGCATGTCAAGCACCCGATCAAAATACCTTTGGAGCCCTTTGAATCTGAACCAGATCTGACTGCTGTATGAAGCATAGGAAGTCCAAGAAAGCCAGGGGGTAGGGAGGAAACAGGTATTTAAAAGAAAAAGAAAAAAAGATGTGATAATAAAAAGGGATGCATCGTTCCAAAGCAAAAGTTTAAATACCGTAAATCACAGCATAGAACACCACGAGGAACTTAATAGTTGAATAAATACATGCAGCCTCTAAGGAGGAGGATAGAATATGAGATGAAGGAGACATAGCAACTCAGGAAAGAAACATGCTTTGTCTGAACTCAGTAGTTCTGAAGAACTGAAGAAGGTAAGTAAAAGTGCAGAACAAGTGAGGCAAAGCAGCCTGTGGACTACACAGAATTCTTCACCAGGCAGAACAGGATGAGGAAGGAATACCTGTATAGTAGTGGTACACCAAAGTTGAGTTTTTTAGGCTGCCTCAAGATGGCGCCTAAATATCCTGCTATATAGCAATATTCCAGAAGAAGGCACTTCAAGAATAATCGCTACTAGCTACCCAGATGAGTGGGCAAATGCATGGGGCCTATCCACACTTAGGCCTCTGGTGTGCAATTAGGGCAGCTCTCACAATACACCCATGCACAACCACCATTTTGGCCCTGTGCATGCGCAGTGGCCATTACCAAAATGGTGGCTCCCAGGAGCAAGCCTACAGACTAGGGATGTGCACAAATGTTTTTTTGGCATTCAATTCGAAATGAATGTTCAAGAATCTGTATTCATATGAATAGATCACATGTGAATGTGGTAAAATTCTATTCGATACGAAGCTATTTGTACATATTTGTACAAACATTCGATACATATCTGATGCAAACAGACATGTATCTGATACGAATAGATACGTATCAGATACACTTCCCAGCTTAACAAATGTCCAAACTATTCCTATGAATGTCCGAAAACATTCTTATTCGTTCAAATATTAGCATGCAAATTTCTTAACATTCAATTCGAGTTTGAATGTCCGAATTTGGCTGAATTTTGAATGTTATGAATATTCATGGATATCCCTAGTACAAACCAGGCATGTCCATAGCAATATTGCAGAAAAACTTCCTAATATCCCATGGTTATGCTGGGGCTGACATTGACATGTGTGGCAATATAATCACAGCCCTGGGACAATCCCCAATTTTACAACCTATATGGAGGCAGCCCTTACTGCAGGTACCAAAGGCATAGTAGGTGTCTTCCTTAACAGGAAAGAATCAGGAGCTTCTTCAATTCCAGCCCCTTTTTAGAGCACATTTTCTCCCCACAGGCTAAAATATCAGCTGTTGTTTAATGCTGCTGAACTGTGATCAGTTCCATATTTCTACATGGACACATTCCTGGCTGAAATGGTTTACCACTGCCCTCTTCCAAGGGATTCAACCCTGCAGACCTGTGCTTCCCAGATAGTTCACTGTACTACTTTCTCACAGTCACCATGACTTTAAGGTCATGAACAAAATCATCAGAATAAATTTGAATCACCTACTGCTTAGTCATGCCCAGGCCCATGAAATGTAAAATACCAGTAGTAAATTGTGACTATGGCAGGTGCTGGCTTGCCTAACATTCCACAATTAACACAAGAATGAAGGAGTGTATTCAGTGCAAGGAAAGAGGGGAAAGCGTAGAAGCAGCACACAATCCCATAGCCCCTACTGTGGTGCTTTAAGATTGGGGGGGGGGGTGTCCTGAAGTTGCTATGTCTGCACTAGGACAGTCACATAACAGAATATTTGTTGGAGTCACAACACGTTCACCATAGGAGAAGGGATGGAGAATACTCAAAACTGCAGAGAATCTTATCTACTTGATATTCCTTCTGTGTTTTGGGATTAGCCAGACACATATGTCACTACTGAATTATTTGAGTATCCCCAAGATCAGGTTCCTATAGAAACTGTAGCTGGCTCTTACGCAAGACACTATAATTTTATCTTCTATAGATAGTCTTATATTTTGAAAAATTGCCATTTCTTCTGATAGATTGGCAGAGAGGCCCTCTTAGAAATGCTACCTCTGTCAACAGTTAAAGCGCAAGGACCCGTGAGAGGGCCTTCTCCGTGGTAGCCCCCATGCTATGGAATGAGCTTCCCTCTGAAGTGTATCTAGCCCTCCTAATTGATTATACTTAGACGTATGATGAAGATGCACCTCTTTGCTCCAGCCCAATGGTTCTCAACCTGTGGGTTGTGACCCCTTTGAGAGTTGAACTACCTTTTCAGAGGGGTCACGACGAGTCTCCTGCTGCCCCTCCCTCCCCCCTCCCAGCTGCTCAGCCCCCGTTGTTGGGGGTCTCCACAACATGAGGAACTACATTAAGGGGCTGCGGCATTAAAAAGGTTTAGAATTGCTGCTCTAGCCTTTGCCTAAAGGAAACAACTTCCTCTCCCCTTGCAGGCATTGCTATGTGCTGTTTTAGTTCACTTTTAATTGTGTTCAATTGTAAGTAGGCAATGGCAAACCACTTCTGTACCTCTGCCAAAAAACCTGCACAGAAGTGCCCATTAAGATGCCTAGGCACAGTTATCCAGGAGTCGGTTATGACTCAGTGGTACCGAACAACAACAAACTGTAACATGCCTTGAGGTCTTTCAATATATGGTGGGACAGAAATATAAACAATGACTGCTCAGAACTCATTAGTATAAATGTCTGCACTAAAATTTGATTTGTCATGAATTAGAATATAAGCCACTTTATAATAAGATTCAGCACACCAAATATCAAGGCAGAGTCTAGCTTCACTCCATGTGAGAGATGGTACAGGAGGAAGTGATTAGAGAATACAGACCCACCAGCAAAAGCAGGTCAGAGGTGAGGAATGCAGCCCAGACTCCCCCAGGTTTGTGCTAGTTTCTTCCATGCTATGCATGACTGAGTACAGAAGTATTCACAGAATGTCCAGGTGGCTTGGAATGCCTTTATCTTGCAAAATCACAGAGACTGCGACCAGCAAAGAGGCAGTGGGTGCCAAATACTCAGCCTATCTGTCCACAGATGCCTGGGAACAGCCAGCCTGTCATCTCCAGCCAAATGCCAATCTAATGTTTTCCACAGGTTTCTGGAGCTGTACCAATCTGACTGGTTTGGGGTAAACTTTCAAAGACTCAGAATTTCCTAGCCCCAGAAAGAGGCCCATGTACCCATGCAGATGCAATTTTAAAAACATTCCTTATCATCAGGCTGAACTTCCAAGAACTCAAGAGATTTTTTTTCATTTCCCCCACCCCTAATGGATGTTTATATTATTCATTTGCACGGCATTTACTGTATTTATTGCTTTTGCTGTATGCACTACCTAACCTGAAGGGTGGGAAACAACAGAGATTAAAAACCTGCCTGCACAATTCCTTTCAAAGAAAAAAGGAAAATGTAAATAAAGAATAATACATTCTAAGAATGATTTACATAAATGTCACACTCCAGTAACAATTACATAATGCCCACCTAATGGTGCACTATTTACTTTCTCTAACATCTCCCTCCCAAAAAGCCCACACAAACATTACAGTATATGGCCCCTTAAGAGTGGCTTTGGCTCTGTCTGTGGGAGAGGAAACGGCTTGGAAAGCGAGTTGCCAGTTCGATCCCCAGGCTCTCCCCAGACATAGGCAATGGCAAACCACTTCTGTAACTTGGCTAAAAAACCTGCACAGAGGTGCCTATGCACCTCTTTGCCCTGGCCTTTGCTTAAATGGGGATGCACTTTCCCTTCCCACTTGCAGACACTGTTGCCTTAATATATACTGTTACTGTTTTAATATGTTTGATTTTAAATGTTGTGGTGGTTTTTATTGTTTCAATATATATCATTTTGTTTGATATGCTGGATTTTAAAGGTTGTTACCTGCCCTGAGACCTGAGTGAGTGAGTGAGTGAGTGAGTGAGTGAGTGAGTGAGTGAGTGAGTGAGTGAGTGAGTGAGTGAGTGAGTGAGTGAGAGAGTGAGTGAGTGGTTGTTACCCGTCCCGAGACCTCCGGGTATAGGATAGGATAAAAATGCAAATAAGTAAATAAATCAAGCAGGAAGACGTCAGTGGTACCCAACAGCAAATAAGGGGCCTGTTGCATTTGGCTTTTTTCTGAAATATATCCTGGAATAGGGGCCTGCTGTCCACATGGTCCCAAGTGAGGCCTGCCAGAGTCTGTGTTACCATGTGCACCACAGACCTCTGTCCTTAACGCTGGTATCTGACAAAGTAATCAGTGAACACAAGAACATAAGAGAAGCCTTGCTGGATCAGGCCACAGCCCATCTAGTCCAGCTTCCTGTCGCACACAGTGGCCCACCAAATGCTCATGGGCATCTCAAGCAGAGACAAGGGCAAACCTTCTCCTGCCCTCGAGTCCCAGCAGATGGCCTTAGAAGTGCCCCAGTTCCTCTCCCCCCCCCCTCAGCCTGAAAGATGCACCTAGGCATTCGTTCTAGTAGCCACTGATACATCTGTCATCCATAAATTTGTCTAACCCTACCTTAAAGCCATCCAAACTGGTAGCTGTCACCACCTCTTCCGGCAGCACATTCCATAAGCCGATGACTCTCTGGGTGAAGAAATACTTCCCCCTGTCAGACCTTATTCTCCTACCCATCAGCTTCGTAGAGTGCCCCCTGGTTCTAGTGTTGTGCGATAGAGAAAAGAAATTTTCTCTATCCACCCTTTCTATACCGTGCATAATTTTATATACTTCAAACAGGTCCCCCCTTAAACGCCGTCTCTCCAGACTGAAGAGGCCTAGACGTTGCAGCCTGGTTTCGTAAGGGAGGTGTTCCAGACCCTTAATCATTCTGGTTGCCCTTCTCTGCACCTTCTCTAGTTCCACAGTATCCTTTTTGAGGTGTGCTGACCATTTCACTTACTCTCATTTCAGCTCCAAGTAAAGGCTTGGTTGCTTTGTTTGGGTTGGTGCTTTAAAATGTAAAGAACAGATCTACATACAAAGCAACATACCCATACAAGCCAGATAAGCAAGCTTTAAAACAACCGTGGAAGCTAACCTTTAAAGGGTGCCAGATGGGAGTGACTTCTCTCTCCCCATCTGTCTAATATTCTAGGTAAAGAAAGAAGATCGTGAAACATTTGAAGATTGATGGATTCATCCTTTTTGCTAGCTAGCTGGAACATGGGGAACATGGGGAACTAAAATAGACAGGGTGTATTTGTACAAAGCTCTGCTTTTCCAGATCTTTTGCTAGGCCTCAGACTACTTCATAGTGAAACCAGCTGGGAGGCAGCAAGAGGTTATCAAAGACTATTAGGAGGGAAACAAAAAAAAAGTTACTTGCTCTAAATAAATTTTTAAAAAGAACAAAAAACCAGAACATTTTGTGAATGATATAGAGAGAAGCAACCAACTGGGAGAGGAGAGAAGTAAATAAGTGGGACTCATCTTCTGAGTTATTTTCCTGAGATTGTGGCTATCAGGATTAAGAAAGATCTCGGAGGTCAAAGAAGGGGTCTTCTTGCCCAACCTGGCTTGCTTTGCCAGGAAATTGGGCTGTGGAGCATCTGCACTAGACAAGGGCCAGCCTCGGATCTGGATCTGGAAATGCCGATTCCCAATGAAGTGACAAATGAAAACATGCTTCTAGAGAGTGCAGTTTAGTTCTCTACTCCGATGCTTCTTGGATGGCCTCAGGGTACTTAGTGAAAATGGAGATAAGATGTCTTAAGACTTTCCTGCTGGTACTTGCAGAGATAAGCAGAGGACTGGCCAAAGTTAATAAAGCTTCAATATCTTGCTAGGTTTTTTATTGCACACAAATAGCCAACTGTAATTCACTTAAGGTTCCCTGGATCCTTTGTGTAGTACATCAGCCATGTACTTCCCTGGTACAATCCGCATAGACAAGTATGTGAAACTGTAGCAAGGTAGAATTTAACACGAATCAAAGGGCGCGTCCCCATAGATGTTTGGTCTGGCACCGAAAGTGGGCTCAACAAGGGATTTACTATATCTCCCCAAACGATGCCAGACCAGGACCAAACTTGGTACCTGAAAAAAGTCTCAGCATGGTTTGAGGTCCCAGCACGCATTGCTTGGCGAGCCGAGACCATGTATGGGAACATCCTGGGCTATCCGGGGAGGAGATTGGTGCTCACATCATTGGGAGGTGGGGTGTGCTTGCCGTTCCTGCCCTGTGCATTGGAGATTGCAGCTGCTGACATTTTTTGGGAGTGGAAAAATCCCAGTCGCCAAGGCAAGCTGGCAGGCAGGTAGGATAATGGCTTAATTTTTGTGCATTTTCCATGGAAATATTTCCACCCCCGTTTCCTGATTGCCAAGGCAGGTAGGATATTGTCTTGATTTTTGTTCCAATTCCAAAAAAGTTCAACCCCCTTTTCCCAGTCACCAAGGTGATCATAATAAAAGCTTGATTTTCTCCCTTCTAAAGTTGCCAGGTGTTCTTACAGTTGCCGGTGGAGCGGAGGTGTGCAAAACTGCTCAAGTGCCTAACTGCTGCTAAACCTTGTAGCAGCTTTTGGTCTTTTTAAATTATTTATAAATTCATTATTGTTATTAAGCGTTATTTCAACTTTTTTCCATGCCTCCCAGCCCAGTCCTGACTTTCTCTCTTGCTAAGGGAGGGAGGGGATGCAGCATTTGCAGCTGGCGGCACAGAGGCATTTGCAGCTGGTGGCATAGGGGTGGGCTGCCATCAATCTGGCTTCCAATGAGGAGAGAGGGGGCAGAGAGGATTGGTGCAGTTTGCATGGGCACACCTCCATCTGCTTCCAACCCAAACCCGGCCCGCGTTGCCAGGAATGGGCTGGGAGTGATCTCGGGCCCGATCCTGGTGCCATGCATTCCAATCCCTCTCCAAATGGCTTGCATGGAGACGCGGCCACACTCCAGGTACTACATTTTAATTGTGAGAAAAAGTAGGAAAAATCTAAAATTGCCACGTTATTATTATTTTTTAAAAAAGGGTTCAGAAGTATTTCATACCACCAGGACAGCTGAAAGCGAAGAAAGGAGATAAACCTATTAAGGGCAACAAACTATTTGCTCAGTTTCTTATTCCTAACGGACAACATTGTGATTTTGTGCTTCAGACACACTGCGAACGCCCTCTCTGTGTGTGAAAAAGTTGACTGTAAAGCCAAATGTGCAGGCTTCAAAGAATCACAGAGACTCTCGCACACAAAAGAGCAGCCCAGGTGGTCTGCTTTAAAGGCCTCTTCGGAAAAGCATTCAGCACAGGACACAAAAAAACCTTAAACCAACCAACAGGGGGAGCTACTGAAATGATTTCAGCATGGTGCCCTGTTTGCACCCGAGTTACATTATAGTACTGTATTTTAAAAGGCGTTCATATTGCTGTAGAGAAAAGTACTGGTTTGGGGTGACTGATCACTTCAAATGAGAAAAAAACCAATGGATGAAGGCAATTACTATGCAGAAGTTATGCATTTAATGCACTTCAGTGCTGGGTTTTGTTTTTGATATTGGCAACATATGTGTAAGTACACTGGTCTCTGCCAATCTGGTGTCCTCTAGGTATTTTAGACCACAACTGTCTCCACCCATTTGACATGGCAACTGTCACCTGCTGCAGTACCTGTATTATGGGGCCACTGTTAACAGTCTGCTACCAAAAGAACGTGATTCAGAACTTACAGACTTGCATGTCTCTTCTCCATGAGCTGTACTAGCTCACAGGACCTTTATGCACTGGGCCTTATTCCAGATCATATCTTGGAATAGCGACCTACCATTTACATGCTACTGCAGACCAAAGCAGGCCCCAGCCCAGTACAGAAAGAGACATAAATCAGGTCTGATTTACAACATTAAGGCACTACTTGCAGTCATCAAAATATATGGGAGCTTATTTTTTGACTGGAACATGTCTGCACTAATACAGTATGCATATTATTATTAATTTATATTTTATTTCCTAACATACCCTCTTACAGATGTCATATTTATTTCAATCACTGCATTGCTGATTGCACAGTGTACTAGATGTAATAACTGTTATTGTCACTGCACTGGGATTTGGCTGCTTTGACATAAGGCTAGGTTGGTGGTTGCCCTAACTATCAGAAAGGACCTCACCCATGCCAGAAATTTGCCAAGAAGCTTGCTATATAGACCTGCTTGTGCCCTAAAATGTCAGTGAGGTCCTCTTGGCAGTCCCACCACCTACAGCTGAAGGAACAACATCTCCTCTTCATACAGACACTATCATTGTTTTAGGCATACGTTATATCTGTTTTTAGTGTAATGTTACTGTAACTTACCCTGAGACCTTACACAAGAGGAGCCCTGCTGGACTGGGCCGCGGCCCATCTAGTCCAGCATCCTATCCCACACAGTAACCCACCAATTGCTTCTAGACACTCACAAGCAGAAGACAAAGGCAACACCTGCTTTTAACTCCCCGCAAATGGCCTTTAGAGGCATCCTGCCTGTCTCTCCAGCCTGGAGAAAGTACCTAGCCGCCTCTGGGTATAGGGTGGGATAGAAATATACTATTTATTTATTTATTTATTTAAAATGTTTATATCCCATCCCATATCCTAGGATTTCTGGGCAGCTTACAACAAAAAAAACCCATATACAGACAAGACATTAAATATGATATATAACCGGTTAAAACAGTATTAAACAGCATAGTTGGTTAAAAGATAAGGTTAAAGTTAAAATAGTGCCTGAGTGAACTAATGTCCAAATGCTTTAATAAAGAGTCAGGTCTTGGCACCTTAAAGTTGGAAGAGTTGGCATGAACTGGGCCTCCAAGCAAAGGGCATCCATAAGTGGGGTGCCATGGCTGAGAAGGTCCTCTCCCATGTCCTAACACAGTGGATTTCTCCAATTGGTGGGACATGGAGGAGCCACGGGTAGATCTGTATGAGAGGAAGAGTTCCGTCAAGTATTGAGGTCCCAAGCCACTAAATAAATAAATAAATAAATAAATCTATCTCTCCTAACGAGAAACAAAGACCCCGGACAAAGGCCAGCTGGAGCTGACAACAGTCAAGGAATCATGCAGTAGATTCCCATGTCCTCCCCCCTCCCCATGAAGAAAGCCTTCAGGGATGGAGCCGGAGCAGTCTCGCAAATTCTACATTTTCCATATTTACATGCCACATTTCTTAAACGGAGACAGGGGCGCTTTATCTTTTTTATTTCGTATTTGAAACAACCCTGCAAGATGGATCACGCTGAGCAAAAACGGCTTGTCTAAGAGCCACCTTATGACAGATCAGGGTTTTCAGTCCTAGATCCCCTGCCAGATTTTCCTCCTCCATAAATTGTGTTTCTACTAAGTTATTCATGGTTGTTCTCAAAAGTTTATAACCTTCAGATAAATTCCCTGAAGAATGATGCCTTAGAAGAAATTGCAGGGGGTGGGTGGGTTCCCCCCCCCTTTTTTTTTCCTTTTAAACCTCAGTTTTCCCCTCGGGTCACAGCAAATTAAACAGAGGCACAAAAAAAGAGAGAGAAAAAAAATAAGGAGTAAGGAAATGATTGCCACTCTTTTCTAATATGCCAGGTGCTTCTTGCAATCTTGCTGTCAAGTGAATAATATTCCCACTGTTCTCTGACATTCTTCCCCGTTTTTGCCCCAATTACAAGAATTCCCTTAGGTAGAAGCCATGTGCATGTGTGTGTGAGAGAGATGATGGGGGTGGGGGAGAGAATATCTGAAAGCCCATTTTTAATAGGCTAGAATGTGCCTCCTTTTGCCAGTCTTTCCCAACAAAGCATTTCTACTCATAGGAATGGCTCCAGTTTCACTAGACTGCACTTATAGAACTGTGAGTATTAACGGGAGACCTGGCATGATTAATGCACCTATCTGTTAACTGCAGATGAAAGGTTAACTAGCTAACCGCCTTGAGGTTGGAGAGACAGGCGGGAGGCCTCTAAAGGCTATTTCCAGGTCTCCGAGAGCTGATGAAGGGTTTTGCCTTTGTCTTCTGCTTAAGGATGCCCAGAAGCAACCGGTGGGCCACTGTGGGAGACAGAATGCTGAACAAGATGGGCTGTGGCCTGATCCAGCAGGGCTCCTCTTATGTTCCGAGGGTGTTTGCAGGAAGTTAACTGCTTCAGATATGTCTTGCTTGTCTCTGCATGCACACCCAATGGCTTTGTGATTTCATTGTAACTGCAGAAATTCTAAACTGTGGAAGCTGCCCTTAAGAGCACTGCAGTCTACGCTCTACTAAGAAGAAAGGGCAGTTCTTAAACATCTACTTGCAGTGTATCGTACTGTTCTTCTGAAGAGCTGCAAAAGCAATGAATCTTACTTGTCCTACTTTAAACTCACAAGAACTCTCTAAAATAGGCTATCCTGAGATGCAAGTAGTGGCCCAGTGTCAGCCTGTGAACTTCCATGATAGTTATTAAAGTGTTTGCTTTGCCGTGTCTCCACTGCCACCTTCCTTGGCCAGAGAAGACACTTTTACAGCCTGGATGTTACTGCAGCACCGCAGACATAAGAATACCAGGCCTGCCTCCGTATCCGCTGATCCAGTAACCTGGTTAACAGGGTCAGCACCACCACCACCACCCCGCCCACCATGAACAGTACCAATAGGCCTCCTAGAGGCCCAGGAGAGTTGGACAATTTCCTGCTAATCATGGGAAATCTTGCAGCATGATTTCGTATATCCACGGATGTCCTATAACCACAGTAGAAACAGGTACATATCCCCTGCAGTTATTTCTTCTTATTCCAGCTTAAGATTAGCCAGGAAAATGGACCAGACAAAGGCAAAATTGCCAAATATGGGTAGTCAAATTCTAAGATAATACTTTATACACTAATCCTTCTCTATACATTACCTTTCAAGACTGACAAGAGGCAGAGGAGGAGGACGACTGAAAGGGACATTTGCTCCTGCTCAGTCTCTTCACCAAAAATCTCCTGGGGGCATAAATCAGAAGCCAGACGGATCAGGCTGCAAGGACACTCCAGTGTTATCTTACAAAGAACTCACATAAGGCTTTCTGGCCAGTAAAATTCCATGTTTGGGGGCGTTTCTACCTCTTCAGCACCACAAATTCTGATTCTCCCCCACCACCACCACCAAAGTGCGAATGTTCTGGTCAATCTTTGTCCTTGGAAATGCAGGTGTCAGGAGCGGCCAGGCCTGCTGTCACCTTCAGTAACACCATCAAAGACTTCCCTTGATAGTGACCAGGCAGCCACTCCAATCCATACTCTTGTGGCCTCCAGATGGGATAACTGTAATACTGCCTACATGGGGCTGCCCTTCAAGATCGCTTGGAAGCTACAGTGTAATGTACTGGTGCTACACACAAACTACTGCAGCTGGGATGCTAAAAGGATTGTCAAACTGGACTTGCACTATTCGGGTTCTCAAAGATCTGCACTGGCTTCCTCTCTGCTCAATTCAAAGTCTTAATGTTGACATACAAAGCCCTGTGTGACATGGGACCCAAACATCTGAAGGTTATTTTCCTCACACACAAATCTGTCTGTCAATTAAGATCCTATCAGAAACTCATCATTAGAAGAGGTCCACAAGAATACTGCCAGAAACAGGAGGACACCCGGGACCTAGACTGACTGTATTTTGACCTCTGGTGAAAATTCATCCATTCACCTGGGCTTTGATCAGGTTTGCTTGCCTGTGTGTTATTTTCTTTGTTGTTGTCTTGTTTTGATTATTCTGTGACTTTATTTTTACCATTTCAATTTTCAGCACAAAATCTGGATGAGAGTCATAGCATCCCTCAAACTATTCAGGTGAAATACATCTGCCAGAGTCACAACATGCTGACGTTAGCATGGTGCGGGAATATCTCTAGGCACATTAGTGTTTATTTGTGTACCTCATTTGGACCCATACAAATAGGTGGGCAGAATTACGTAGTTTGACAATTGATTCAAATGCATTAAAAGAAGCCTTGCACACAGGTCCCCTCATTTTGTAATGACCCCTCATTGGCTGTGAATGCAATATGATGCACAACAAAAACTGGATGTACAGACTTCTACAGCTAGATGCAGTCCAAATAGAATGGATGCTTCCTTTGTTTGGAGCCACTTATCAACACAAAGCCCTTGCAACATAAAGAGATAGACAGTGTTATTAAGCCCAAGGAGCAATACTTGGCTTCCTTCACTAGAGGGGGGAATGATATATTATTCTAGTTCTATGGGCAGAAGATTGTTGGAAGGCTGACAGGCTAAAGGGGGTGGGGGAAGACATGCCGGTAATAAGAGCAATATTTTTGCCTCAGAGACTAAATTCTTAATTGGAAAAGGCTGGGGAGTGCTCAGATGTTGCTCTGTGGAACAATGCGTGAGCTTAGCTGATTCAGCTACCCTTGTGAAACATCAGGTGCTTTTTAAGTTCCCCAGGCCATTCCTTTTACTCAATTCTGCATGAAATGGAAAGAGAAAAGAGGCTGAGGAAGAAATGAGAAGATAAAGGAAGCATCCGAACAGAACAAAAGCTGATCAGAAAGTACAGGAAAATATTGACTGAGAAAGCACATGGTGGGAAAACCCACTATAAGCCAGAGTGGATTCTGCTGTTTTCCCCTCCTGAGTGCTTGAACACTAGTGATTTCAGGAGTACAAACCCATCCCTCCCATACAAGAACCTACTTTTCCACTTGGAGAGAAGGACTTAAAACAGCCCATACTGTGATATTTATTGCTTGCTTAAATGTTGAGAATTTCTAAACTGCATCTTCACCACCCAAATATGGATCGTACAATGAGTGCATGTAATGTTGACACAGTATTAAACATGACTATTAAAAGCAACAATCAAAACTAAGGAAACAAAAACTTGCTATCCAGCAATGACAATCCTGAATGTATTAAAAGCTTATGCAAAAGAAAAAGAAGTTTTGTTGGTACAGAAAATACTGTAAGGCCCTTTCTGCCCTGGTTCTTATGCCTGATTATATCCAGGAATAGGGACCTGCCATTTGCATGCTGGTGTAGACAAGGGCGGGCCTTTGGCATAAAACTGGGTACAATAACTGAAAAATAAAACCTAAAGGAGTTCCCTCAAAATATTAACATACTAACAGATTAAGTATTACCATGTATTATCCAGTAACAATTGCATCCAAATTCCCTTTTTCACTAAGGACGTCATCGTACACACCTGCCAATTGGCATTATCTTCCATTTTCTATCTAGCCAGTTTCATCAAATATTCTGCAACAAATGCTGAAGAATTTTGGAAACTGTACCAAAACATGGTACATTTTGGAAACTGCTTTTCTACCCCACTTTTCTCACCCATTTAAGAGGACTGACAAAGCTTTCTGTTCTTCTCCCCAAAACAGAACACCCTGTGAGGTAGGTGGGGCTGTGAGAGCTCAGAAGAGAGCTGGGACTTGCCCAAAGTCACCCAGCAGGCTTCGTGGGGGAGGGTGGAATTAAACCTGGTATTCCCAGATAAGAGTCCAGCTCCCTAACCACTAGACAAAACTAGCTCACAAATACGAACTACATGTTGAAAGCTTGGAATTTCTAGGTCAATTCAAATTTTAATCATTTAGCCTTCCATAAATACTTCCCCCCCACTTTTTTTTGTTGACTCTTGTTTTGGTCTGTAGTGGAACAATGAATAAAAATACATACTTGTAAAATCAAGAAGTTCATGAAGAGAGCCTTTATGCCTTATAATATATAATATAATATACTGAACTGGAATAATACAATTATTGTGCCACTTTCCATCAGCAGGGTACAACAGTTGTTTGTCCTAAAGCTTTATTTTTTTAAAAAAACATAGTAAATGCCAAAGTCAGTGTCTGGAAACCACAGGAACAAACTTATGTATTCTTTATAACTACAATACAGAACTGGTTTGCCACTTTCTCCTTTTGGGATATTTTCTAAGCTAATCTATAGCGTTTCGTACTCTCGGGGGCTCTGAGTATAAATCAAAAGACAGATGAAGACAAAGCAGTTGGGATGAAAAGGTCTCCAATTAATTCTGTAGGAACTATGAAAATACATGATTTAGTAGATATGGTTCAAAGTGAAACAATTTCAAAGGGCAGTTTTGGAGCTCAGTAATTACAGTAATTACCCCTTGCTCTGCCTTAAATGCAAAGCTCCATTTGGTCCCCCAAACTGGACGACTGAAAGCTTCACAATCAAGGTGGGGGGAAGAACCAGGAGGTTTGAATTTCTGGCTCAGCTGCTTCCTGTTGGGCAGACAGGAAGCTGCATCACTAGCAGTAGGAATGCAGGAATTGCAGGTAATCTTGCAATAAAATATGCTGGTTATCCAACATTTTTTTTATTTCGCTGGGTGGTGGGTGGTGATGAATGCCACACTCCTATTGTGGGGGACAGAAACAGTGAACTTGGAGGCACCCTAAACCTGTGAATCACAACAAACAAAAAGACAATGAACTTCAGTGATGACAAAAAAGAGTGAGTTGTATGAGTTGTCAATTACTACCAATGCAGTTAACTTTTTTGCTGGTGTTAAAAAAAATGTTAAAAAATCCCTGGCCTGAAATATTGCATTCATAAAACAAAAGTTCCTCAGCTGTGATGTCTGCATGACTGGAACAGTGAGAGATGTTCAAACTGCATGGGGGCATTCTTTGAACGGTGATAATAACATAGCACATTTCCTGCACCCATTGGGAGGCTCCTGCTTTAGCCAGTAAGAGAGGAGAAGCATAGACCACAAGGCATAGACCACAAGGAAGATATTTTTAAATGACAGTGTACAGGTGGGGCAAAGAAGTCCTTGTCTGCTTTCCAAGACACGTACATGGGATAAGGTATATGCCAGTTTTTCTACAGCTCTCAGCATTTTGGAAATGTTGCCAAGCACAAGGGCTGGGGCTGTATCAAGCTATTATTGTGGAATTCCATTATCTGCCAAAGTAATGTGTACCTATCCTCAAAAGCTGCCACCTCTCACAACACCTGTTGGCAGAAAGCCAAGTATCTCTGATGTTCAAGAAACTACTGATCTGAAATCCTCGCTCTAGCAATGAAATGACACCACGTACTGTGGAATAGGGTGTGCATGAATGCAATTTTCAGGATTCTATGTGATTTGAATTGAATATCCAAAAATTCAATTCGATTCAAACCTTTAAAATTCGAATTTACCCAAATTTGATTTGAATTAAGCAAATTCGAATCTATTTGTTTGAATTTTCTATTTGAATTAGCACTTACGAATTTCGACAACATTCATATCTGCCCGTATGCATCATTATGCATCCCGCACACATCTGTACATGTCCTTAGGCATCCCGTAGTTGTCTTGGATGCAAACTGTTTTCGTCCTGCACAGACCCGTACAAATGCATACGTGCAAGTATGCATCATGTACAAACCCGTATACATTTGAATGTCTGAATAATTTGAACAAATAGATTCAGAAATTCAAAATTCGTTTGAATGTTTAAATCCAAATTTATGGACATTCAATTCGAATGTCGAAATTCAGATGAATTTGGTCTAATTTCGAATGTCTTCGAATATTTGTGCACATCCCCTACTGTGGAATATATAGCCTGAAATTTATTTTTATCCTATATGCTTCACTCTAAAGACTTTTTAAAGAAAGAAAAAAACTACAAGCATCTTACGATGTAAGAAACAGCTGAATAAAATATTTGCAGTATTCTGTCTCACTCAAACGAAGCTTATTTAGTTGCTTTGCATCTAGAAAATACAGTAAATATTAAATGGCATGAGCCTTTGATACTATAAATATTTTTCCTCCTGTCAATTTAAATGCGAGGAAAATGTTTTTGTAGGAATAGTTTGTTTCCTGCAACATTTAAGTTTTGAAGGCAGAAATATTTACATTTCAGTAGCAAAATGTTTCTTGTAAAAAATAGTTTAAGTCATAAACTGAGAATGAGGAACTATTCTGGAGTATGAAGATCTACAGTAATTCCTTCCTTGTCAGCTTTCCATAGACTGTAGGCCAGTAGCAGAGGAAGCTGAAACTGAATCTGGAAATGGGTGATGGGTACACTAGAACAAACTACCAGGTGCTCATGCACATCAGATAGAGAAAGGAATTATAAACATCCATACCTGGTAGTTTGTTCTACCATACTCATCATGGACTATCAGATTTGATTCCAGTTTTTATGGCCTCATCCATTTGCATGAATCCCCTTGATTCATGCAAATTAGCCATAAAGTGTAGGTTTTTCTTCTCCATGATGGTGCTGAGATGGGCAGAGATGTTGAAATTTCACCATCCAGATAAGTGGTATGATCAAAAAGAAAGCAGGGGCCTTCTTCATTCTTTAGAGCCTAACTTGTGGTCTGTGAACCCACAGGGGTCCAAGAAGGCCTCATAGGGAGTCCGCAAAGTCTTGAAGAAATGTTAAGATGGGATGCCGTCAGTTTAGGAGCAGAGCTTGGGGAACTAAAAAATTAAAGTAGTTCCAGAGCAGCCACACCTAATAGCATTGTATTTTTGATGATACTGGTGGCCCACAACAACAAAAAGTATTTGAAGGGGGACCACGGTGAAAAAAAGGTTAAAAGCCACTGCTTTAGAGTACCATTCTGAAAAAAATGAAGGAGGATGTAACTTTCAGTGTTGAGCATGTCCCAGGTGATGGACACTTTGATAGGGCTAGCAGAGTGTAACATTCAAATGGCAGTTTTTTAAACATAGATCACTATCTACCTAGAAAATCTCCTATGAAAGACTAACCAACAGGCAGTGCATTTGCTTGCTAACCACTTTCATCCCAACACTCAAGAGCACAACAGCTTCCTGGTGGATTGTGACACTAGGCAGCAGATCTGGGTCACTCACTCAGAAAGTCAGTGCTTAAAACATCACAACATTGCTCCATTGCACTGAAGATTTCTTTCCTACAATGTGAATTGAAATGGAGACAAAACTGTCTAATTCTGAGATGTGCCTGCACATGCCCCATAGACAAACATGAGAAGGTTACACTGTATCCAAAAAGATGTGGCTTCAAGACCTTGCATCACACACACAAAAAAACTTTGCCTGAGATTCCTCAATTTCTAAGGTATGAATATTAATTACAATGACATGAGAAATCTTCCGAACAATGCCCTTTGGGACTTTCCATGCTGACCTTGTCCTGGAATATATCCCTGAAGAGAGGCCTGCTGTTCACTTGCACCAGGTGAGGCCTGCCATACTCTGCAGTATACCCTGAAATATATTCCAGAATAAAGATAATTTTGGAAAGGACCTCTGATATGTCCTCAAGTGTGGAAAGATGTGGTACCACAAGAAGAGAACCTTCTAGAATGCTTCATGCCCATATAATCTCCATCAGAGAGATGATTTTGTTGTTCAGTGAAGGCAGGACTTTGTGGCAACTAAGGCTAACAAAAGGGGCACCTCAGAGAAGCAGTGTATAGCCCTCATGTTCCCAACTCTCCTCTATCCACTTTTTCTAACAAAGGAAGTTCAGGAGAGGGGCAGACTGCTGTGTGAACAAATCCAGAGAGATGCTTTTTTTGCTGTGTCCGATCACAGCCTAAGAATGTCACTTTTATCCTCCTCAGACTCGTGGTAAGAAGACTGTGCACTGGAATACCGTTCAGTTAAATGAAAGTGGATCTTTCAGTCTCAGCAACATCCCATCTTTCTGAAAACATAATCAAAACCAAGTCCCCAATTTCTGCTACAATAAGGTGCTCTAACCATGCTTAAAGATCTTTGCTTCTATTCATGTTCCAGACCTGAGTTTGCTATATCAGGACAAGTGGCTAGATTGCAATATATGGCTGTGTTTACATGCAGTAAAAAAAGCACCTTTGAGGCAGCTCACCAGATTCACAGGTGGATTAGATATGGAATGGAAGTCCAACGCCCTGCCATCTCTAAAGTGCTTTTGAGATGCTTTTTATTGCTAAGCATGAATGCAAACTAATTCAAGAAGCAGAAGTATGCAGGATTTCATTTGCACTGCAATACCAAAGTAAGCAGACTGAATATTCCAGGATTCTGAAACCAAGATTGTTAACTGCAAAACATTAATATTACAAGAGAAATTTTATCTGTGAATATTTTTTTCTGGTTTCAATGTGTTTTAAGCTCAATTTTTGGGGGATGATGCCCAAGAAAAAAATTCACAACCATCATTCTTCTGTTAAGGCTGGCTCTAGGCCTTATGGAAGGAAAACAGTTTGGCCCATTGATTCTTCCATTCCCATCCCCAGCCCTCTCTTGTCTGGCAGGTCTACTGCTTCTCTGGTGAAGGTAAATACTTCTGTAGTTTGCCCAAACACCTAGGAAAATGCGGAGGAACAGAATACTCCGAAGCAAGACGTCCTTGTAAACACTATTTTTAAAAACATGTAGTATTGGGTTACAATGCAGATGTAATGTAAATCCTGTTTGGCAAGTTGAAAGCTTCTGCACATTACATGTGGTGTTTTAATCCTGTGTGGACGCCGCCTAAGTTGCCAGCTGTAAGGTGGCTTCTTTACTTCAGAGCTCCAAAGAGTGTTTTTATGATCACCCTGCAAGTGTGCATGAGAAAAAGTAAAGTGTTTGCCACTCTTGCCATTTCTCACATTCTTGTGGTGAATAGGAAGGAAGCATATTGTAATCAGAGACCATGAATATGCATTTGGACCAACAGAAGGAACTTCAATAGTAGGTATGCTATGTCAGCTGCTTGGCATGAGACAGAACAAAAGAGTAACTTCTATTTCTCCATTACCAAAACACAAGCACTCACATAAATAAGCCAACAAGGCCAACCATTTGCAAACTTTCTGTTTATCCCAATGCAGTTCATTTAAGAAGCCCAGGTGAACACATGGCCCTGTTAACACTTACTCAGTAATCTGGATCATGCAGCCTCAAAGTTCACATTGTCTGCATGAGACTAGCAGGAATCTGGATCAGATACGTACTAAGGGCACAGTAATCCAGGTTAGTGGATCAGTGCAAACATGCTAGCGCTGTCTGATCCAGAACAAAGATGAGAGATTTGTATGTTGGAATGGAACTGGGAAGATCATGGGCGTGACACTGAAGAACATGCACTGTGACAGCAAGACTGTGAAGACACTTTCATAGTCCTTTCAGAACAACAGCCACATTGACAGAAATGGTGATTGCACTGCCTGTCTGACACCCAGGATGTTTTTCCACTGTCAAAAAGTACCCATTTTTGCACTCACTTAAGACCCCATTTGGGTGTGAGCCGGATGATCCCATTTCCACCACAGCACCCATTTGGGACCCGATTGTTTCCACTGCCGTGGGAGAAATCCAGATCTAATGGGTACATTTTGGCCTTTAATCTGGATTTTCTGTAGACCCCATTAATGGGGTCTACAATGGGGTCTTCTGCCAGAAAATCCGGATTAAAGGGGGTCCAAAGGAGGTTAGGGAGAGGGGATGCACCCATTGGGGTCCCCCTAAACCTAGGCTCTGAAGCCACTTCGAAGTCATTTCGAAGTCTGTGCAAAATAGCTCCAGAGTGCCTTTGAAGTCTGTGTTGATCTTCAGAGTTAACTTTTGGAGTGACTCCGAAGTGACTCCAAAGTGGCTCCAAAGTCATTTTGAAGTTCACTCCAAAGATCAGCACAATTCGAAGTGGCTTTGAAGACTACACCCCCTGCCCCCTGAAACACCTGGGGTAACGGACCGACCCCTTGGGGGTTGATCCGGATTCTCCACATGGGTGCAAAGCTGTTTCCACAATAGGGGTGTTAGCACCCATTGCTAATGGGTGCTACACCTCCAGCGGAAACACATTGGGTGCTTCCCTTAATCCGGATCTATTCCTTAGAATGTGCCCATTCCTTAGATCTGGATCTTCTTAGATCAGGATCTAAGGGCTGCAGCGGAAAAAACACCCCCCAGATACAGCATTTTATTGATGGGGATGTATGTGAAATGTATCAAGTTTAGAAGGTGTTGTTGCCAATAAAATTTGCATCCACTAACATGGGACAGGGCTTAGGAATTCATATTGTGCCTTCCCTTTGCCCATATTTTCCATCATCTGGCCTACTTAATGCAGTGTGTTTGATCTGGTAAGTGCAGAAAAAGTCCACGATTATAGGACCAACTATGCAAGCAATGAACAAGTGAGACACAAATTAAAGTCTACAAAAACAGTATCATAAGCTCAGGGGACTTTCCTACCCTTAATTTTTGTTAGCTACATGTAGTTGGCTCATCATAAAATGGGAAGCAAATACTCATATCCCAGTTCTACTCTGTAGATTCAGGTAAATCTCAACACACCATCATTGTTTTGAGCTGCAGATTAGCTGTATCCTCAAAACAGTAGTGGTAAGTCAGTACCTATAAGGTACTGCGGATTAACCTAGAAAAGAGCACCACTTGAGCTATGCAACTATTAATAGTTATTTCAATTTAGAAGGATAATTTTAAGTTCTTAATTATTTTTCCCTCTTCTTGGCTGAACAGTGAATTTCACATTTAACAAAATCACATGAGGTATGTCTTCTTGGTAAGAAGAACTGCATTTTTAAATTGCCTCCTACAGAGAAATAAGGAAAAAAGATTTATTGCCTAGTTCCCCAGTGATGCTGGAAAGTGGTGTTTTTTTTAAGACATTCCCCTTTATGAGATGCTCCAGCCCTTAGGACACAATATATTAACATATTTTGGCCAATTTAGGACAGCCAAACAAAAAAACAAACACTGCTCACTCTTCTTTATTGTTTAAAATTTTGTTATTTTAGTCCAGCAGAGAAGTATGGCTATTCATGTTGTCAAAAGCACCACAACACAGGATATATCTCTGTTATTTCAATGAATGAGGTAGCCCATTCAATTTTATGCATTAACTTTTTTTAAAAAAAGAAGAAAACTGAAGTTAGTCATAACCCTCTGAGTAAAACTCTAACAACGCAAGTACTGGAGTTAGTGGAGTTACTCTGAACACTAACTTTTCATGTATTAGTCTGCACCCAGATGTTGGTTATTTACTCCACTATATTTGGATATTCCAGAATATCCATGCTTTATTCCAGAATATCAGAACATGGCAGAATAAATAATCAACGTCTGGATGCAGCTTTAGAATATTAAGGCCAATTACACAAATCAGCTGGGAACCACATCTCCTCACAACCCAGATGGCAACTGGGAGGGCAGATGTTACACTCCAAATCCTAATTTGATTCAGTATAACTAAACTTTTTGATCACGAAAGTAAGACAGCTCTAAAATGGAATTAAGACTTCAAATTCAATCTGTTGCCTTTGCCTAATTCCAGCCTCAAGAGTGTTAGACATCCACAATCAGGTTAGCTTTCACTGTTTAGGCTAATATCGAATAGAAGATACACACCTGACGTCCACCTTTCTCCTAAACGAAAGCATGAAGGATATAAGAAAAAGAGAGATAGAGCTTAGTTTTGAGAAATCATTCAAAACAGGAGAGCTTTATTCATAAGAGTGACCATAGAAAGATATACTCATTAGATCACCATATATCTGAGGTTGTATCTTCAAACTGGTTTCTAGGAAGTCTTATGATATGAAAGGATATTGGGTAACCCTCAGGAAGAACACCATCCTAGAAAATGATGCCCTACTCTGCAATACATGGAAGTCACTTGGAAAAAGTAGGTAGAACATCTCAGAGATGCCACCAAAAAGTTTTGCTTTTCTAGTTCTTTTTTTTTTTCACAAGAAAAAAATGAACAGCTCCAGAACTCAAAACAGGTTTGTAATTTGGACAGGCAAGTGTGAACTTGCAATATTTTGTCTTCAAAACTACATGTGCTTTTTACAACTGATTTAACTATTACAATTCGATGCAGGCAGAAATACAGTTCTGCTCCCCCCAGAAGACACTTGGCATATCAAGGTAATCCTTAACTGAGGGATCAATCACCAGTTTTCAAAATTACAGTATATTCCGGCGTATAAGACTATTTTTAACCCAGGAAAATCTTCTCAAGTCGGGGGCCGTCTTATACTCCGGATGTCGTCTTCTTATATGGCAAGTATATCCCAAACTCTATATTTTAACTGGAAAAGTTGGGGATTGTCTTATACGCCAGTCGTCTTATACGCCGGAATATACAGGTACTCACAGTTTATAACATGGCCTATGGATTAGAACTGCGAAAGCAGTGGGGGTATAGACAAGGCTATGTCTGGAAGACTCCTTTTGACCTCCTGAAATGCATTTTTGGTCTTCTGTGAATTAAGGCCATGCTTTGGAAAGATCAAAGGAAGGCTCCCAACTTAAGACATGCTCCTCCTCCTCTCCCACCATTATTTTATAGCTTACTGATCTTATATTAATCTTTTATTTCTTATATGTTATTATCCCTTATAGCTGTTGTGTTGGAGCAAGCTAAAAGGTCACAGGAAACTCATCAGGTCCCAGGCAATAACTTTTTTGGGATTTCAGGCAGGGCTCTTATTCTGACCTGGATGTGAGACTGAACCTGTCATGAGCCTGTGATCTCTTATAGAGCTCTAGCACTTCTCCACATCAGCGGCTTTCTACCTCTTAACAGCTGACACTGGGAATTTCCCAACCAGATCATGATGTCTGTCCCTTATACCTACTAAGAAGATTCTCTCTGCTGAAGCAAGGAAAGGCAAAGTAAGTAAACTTGCTGTTAAAAGGAAGGAGGGGAAATCAAGTTAGTCATTCCACAGTCTTTTGTAAAAGTCTCTTCTTATTCTGGGTGACTTGTAGCCAGAAATAGGAAAGTCTTAAAAAGACCAAGGAGATTCCAAGATAGACCAGAGGGCAGATGTAATATTTTGATAGGGGAGCACCGAGTGGAAAATCGCCTTGCTGGAAGAAAAGCGAGGGAGGGCACAGCATCTGGTACAAAGCGTCCACTTCCATCTGCCCAGTCATATGGTAATAATATCATTAATTGTTTACAATGTGCCTTTAACGCATTAAGTGCTCTATAGTCTTTATCCTGTTTGCCTCCACAATGATCCAACAAAGTAGGGCAAAACAGGCTCCTAGCATCTAAAAAAAAGAAAAGCGGTGATTTCCCCATAACTACATTAACTATTTTAATGGTCTGTGAACATTTTTTTATTTGCCGAACATCTCCAGGAAAACAACGCCCCACATAGCACTGGTCTCCTAAGGTTCCTATGAGCCAGGTAGCTAAATAACCACACCACACAAGATCCAAAGACACAGAAGACTCATCACTGCAAGAGCAGCACATGCCTGTGTGGGTTCCACTCCCCAAATCATCTCATGGAAGTTCTGGTCAGTAAGCAAACTGTGCGAGAGACACTGGGAAGAAATAAGTGAGAAACACAGTGCAGCCTTTTGCTTCACCCTTAAGCACCTTTCATAGTCCTTTGCTGCCAGCTGACTGCACCTCCGTGATTCTCTAGACAATCCTCTCCGAAGGTCACAAGGCCAGATTCACTTCCGCAACTCATGTGGCGTGTGCCTTAATGTGGCATACCTGACTTGGTGTGCCTGTTTGAAATGCACAGTACTGCTCCAAAAGTGGGTCAAGACCTAATTATATACTATTCAGGGAACACACGAGTGCCACCTTGTCTTCCCTGCCCCCATCATCTCTGGCAGCATTTCATTAAACAAGATGTGGGATTTCAAGCACAGCCATCTCCCATCCTCCAAGCATATATGACAGCCAGTAGAGTGTATTGCCATGACTTGACTTTTGCTTAACTAAATGTTCTTAGGAAAGCAATGCATTGCTCTTGTATAATGTAGCTAGCCACAGAACATACATGCTGGTATCTGACAAATTTTGCCTAGAAAGGAAACTGTACGATCCTTTGGTAGGAAGGGGATGTAAGTGGTTACAGTGAAAATCTACTAAAGAATTTTCATGGACCAGTTGAAAAAGATAGAAGACTATTTATTCTTATTTGTATGGTCATCTCCCACATACTTAAAAAACAACAAGGTGACTAACAACAAATAAACAGTGCATAAAATCAACAGTAACTTGTTTGGGGATTTCAGGCAGGGCTGAGCAGAATGTTTGCAAGGCAGAAGAAAAAAAACTGAATTGGAAGTGACGATTTTTGGGATTCACCAGAGATCAGAACATCAAAATGTACGCTGCACTCAAAGCAATGTCTTCTGATACTGAAACTCAAGTTTAGAAAAAGTGAAAAGGTTGCTATAAAATCAGATGCAAACAGTTCTTACGTGTTGTTGAGGATTTGGAGGCGTTCTCCCTTTTTGAAAGAAAGGTCTGTTTCTGTTCGTGATTCGTAATCATAGAGAGCTACAAATGTGGTGACTCCACCTGCAAAAAAAGACAAGTTCAGGCCGTGGTTCACAGTTATTCCACAACACAGTTTGTTCAAGTGGTTAATAAAACACAAAGGAAATCCATGGAAATTGAAGAGTGAAGTGCTTTTCCAAGTGGGGTGAGGCATTCAATAAACACACAAGGAAGAGCAGCATAAATCCCTGTCCACAGAACAGAATAAGTGAATAGGATATTCTGTGCGTGTTTGGAAACCTTCCTTTTCTAAACATAATAATTTAAAGATAGATTGTAGGGCAAGTCAAAATAAAATCACTACAAATAAAATAGTTAAAATAGAAACAGTGCATGCATGGGGATGGGATGCTGCTCCCTCAGGCAAAGGCCAAGATAAAGAGGTGAGCTTCACTAGACGTTGAAATCCATTTTAGGACGCACCTCCATAGACTGGGGCTACCACCAAGAATGCCCTCCCTTAACAGCTGAAGGGGGTGGCACAGCCAAGAGGACCTCACTGGCAGATCTCAAGGCACGGGCAGGTTTATGATGTTGGCTGGCATTTCATTTATTTGAGTAATATTTAATTTCGTATAATATTAAGTGAGAGATCAGCTTCAGAGCCTGGGCATGTTTGATACATCTTTGCCACTAGAGTCCTAAGAGTTTTCTGTAGCTCAAAGTGCCTTCAATTAACAGCAGCTATGTTAGCTGAGTCCTTGCCTGGATGAGGACAGCTTGGTTGTTCACCCTCAGGTAACCTCTTGACTTGCTCAGGCCTAGATCAAATAAAACCTGACTGCTTCCTGGAGGCAACAACCAACAAACAGAAACGCATGCAGTTTAGGCATGCTATGCAAACACATGAAAGGGTAGAAAAAGGCATGATGCTTTGCAGTGTTGAAGAAAGAGGAAGAAGGGGAAAATAGGAGACAAGAAGGATCTGGGGCTCTTTCCTCACTGGGAGGTAGACCAGAAAATGCTCTGTTCTAGGCCTCTATTGTATGGATGCTAAAGACATCCCCTTCCCCCACTTTACTGCCTGTCTGCCTCAAACTAGGCCAGTGATGGTGAACCTTTTGCGCTCGGTGTGTCAAAATTCACCAGAAAACCTAGCTTAACTCGGGTGCTGTGTCACATCTAGAACTATCCATAATTTTATGATATTTGTAGCTCTAGTAAAAAAGTTATATTTTTGATATATATTTTATTAAAAGCAAAAACAAATAATTCTTTACATTTGCTAAATCTTCAATTGAAAGTTGGTATTTTGTACACTTCAAGAACAAGCAAGCACTACACGCCCAGGTGCCAAGGTGACCATGTGTGTCACCCAAAAGGGCTTGGTGTGTCACCTGTGACGCACGTGTCATAGGTTGGCCATCACCGAACTAGGCCATGGACCAGGATGCAGCATCAAAATGGCATCATATACCAGTGGACCTAAGAAAAGTAGTCTTCTGGTATACTGGTATATCGGATCACAGAGGGTATGCAGATAATATACTTTTCATGACCTGGTATTTATTTATTTGTTCAGGAAATTTATATCCCACCCTTCATTGAATGGTCCCACGGCAGGTTAGAATGAAAATTAAAAATATCAAACAGTAAAACATAATTAAAAATATAACCCCCTCCCACCTCTACCCTTTATGAAGGCCTCAGCTGGGGACTTCAGAGAATAAGAACTTTAGGTTCCTGGCCTTCAAGGGCTGGGGCTGATCTTTAAAACTGTGGCCAGGCTGTGCTAGGACCCTGAAACAGGATACAGGCAACCCATCCCTCCTTGGGACAAGGTGTCTGCCTTGGACCAAAGTGTCCCACCTTAGTGCAGGATAGCCTCAGTGAGTCTGAAAATAGGTGAAAAGACTATTGTGACACCTTGTGAACACCTATTAGGTTCTGGCACAGAAAACTCAGGACTGCAGTCACCAAAAGTCAAACTCAGCTTGACAATAAAGCTTGGTGACAGAAATCTTACTAACCAGCTAGAGCCCCACAGCGTTGAGGAGAGGTGACCATATCAGACGTATTGGAACCCCCAAAAAGCTTTTGTTCTGGAGCTGTGCTTCCAAATAAACGACTGGGAGTTCGATGGGCATCCGGAACTGTGGTTTTGTTGGGTGTCTGAGATGCAGAGCAGCCACCATGGATATTTTCTGTGGATTCCAGGCTGCGCCTCCGTTGACTGGGGTCTTTGGGTTTACTTTTGCTACTCCCCATGATCTAAGCTGAAAGAGAAAAGTGTTAAGAATGTAAGCATCTGCCTGATATAAACAGCATTTTTTTTCTCTGGATTAGTTTGACACAAAACTAATTCTTTACTGTAATGTAAAGCTGCCAGACCAAATACTTAACAAATAAAATGAAAGGGGTGTGTTTGCAAAGACATAGGGCCTTTCTGCACTTCTGGGCTTTTCTATTCCACACTCTGGAGTGTAAGAGAGAGGAAACGCCCTCTGCTAGCATGCTGAATTCACACAGGACACAGCATGGTTTGGCCCAGGTAGTCCAAAATGGTTGTCTAGATCAGGACAGTAATATACCTTTTTAAAATGGTTTACTGCTGTCTTACTCCCAAGTAAACTGGCCCAGGAAGGCATGCGGATGGGTGCATACCTCCTGATTTAGCTGCAAGACTCATTTGGGCAGCACACCAAATTATGCAGCCAAACTGGTTCCCACCTGGGGCTCCAAGGCCTGGCAGTTGTAACCTTTGAAGTAGTGCAGGGCCTGTCCTGCAGATTATCTTGTTTCTGACCAGCTGAATTGCTCTAGTTGGGAACCATTTCACTAGAAGCGGTTCCAGCTGGCTATGCTTTGTTTTACCTAACACCTTTTGAACACCAAAAGTCCTCTTAATTACAGAGCCAGTACAAGAAATGTCTTGCTCGTTTGCTGCCATTAAACACCTCAGCTCTGGCACTACCAATTTATACTGGTATTATAATTCTAAATTTCTTGGAAGAAGAGTGGGAATTAAGGGAGCAAAAAAAAAAAAGGGAAGGAAGGAAGAAAGGAAGAAAGAAAGAAAGAAAGAAAGAAAGAAAGAAAGAAAGAAAGAAAGAAAGAAAGAAAGAAAGAAAGAAAGAAAGAAAGAAAGAAAGAAAGAAAGTCCCTGGAAGCAGATTATACAGCAACAGTTTTTATTCAATACAAGACGGTTGGGTAGGCACCTGTTGCAGATGGTTCAATTTAGACTTCTACATGAAGAAGGAAATTGGATTCTATGGACTTCAGTGGTCAATTGTGCCTTAAAAGACATTTAAAAAAATTTTTTTAGCAGGGGCTTTATTGGACTAGGGATGACTCCATCAGATTTGTGAAATACTTTGACACCTTGCTTTGTGTAAACATGGGCAAAATATATGTACCAGAGTCCCAGCTATCTAAGGTATTAACTACCAGAAGAAGTGGTCACAACAATCAGTCTGGATAGCCTTAAGAAAGAATAAATTCATGGAGGACAGGTATACCAATGGCTAAAATAATGAACTGCTAGGACCGCCTCCAGGTTGGAGACGCCCCAGGATGGATGCCTCTAAAAGTCATTTGTGGGGATTCAAGAACAGGTGAAGGTTTTGTTTGTAATCTTCTGCTTGAGAATACCCAAAAGCAATTGGTGGGCTACTGTGTGAGACAGAATACTTGTCTTGATGGGCTGTGCCCCATCCAGTAGGGCTCCCCTTAGGTTCTTAGGATCTGTTGTTGTTTTAAATGACTTTATTAAACTCATTAAACATTATTACAAAAGAAATTCAATAAATCTAAACAATTATAAAATTATAACAATTTTAACTAGAACCAAAACTCAGTAGCATGTTATTGATTTATATGATCATATAATGGGACAATGTTCAGATAGTCAGAAAACTTACAATATGTAGTGGAATAGATAGTGTATCACTAAGGCCAGACAATGCCGCAATGAAAGGAAGCCAGACTTCTTGATACAAATAATTGGGTCTAATTTCTCTCATTTCTTGGTATTGTGAGGTGATTAATTCTGTTAACTGCCACCTTAGCAAACTTAAGATGCCATTCTGTGTTGTTTAAAGAGGCATGACACTTCCAGTTTTTCGTTATTATTCTATTAGTTGCTAATAATAAGTAGTATATCAGTAATCATTTGTTAGAGTCAATACTGGTCTGTTGTGGAAAGAGAATTCATAGATGAGAAAACTATTGTAGCACACAGAATACATTTAATTTTCGCTGCTGAAATCTATGTGGAAGAGTGAGAGAGAGATAATAACTCAGTGAGAGCTTATAAGAACAATGGACCAATGCTCTGTCTGGAGAATTTCAGGCAGGGAAGAAGACTATGTGAGCCTCTGATGCTTTACCACTTTGACATTAGTTGAGCCACCTGGGATTTCATCTGATGGATGACATGACTTCATATCAACTCTTCTGAAATAACAGAGGGGACACTGTCACAGCACGCTTCAAAAGAACTAGATATCTTTTCTGTGTCTGAAACCGCCATTTCCATACCTGAAGAAGCCAAGATGTCTCCTGACTTGTATCTAACCTGGTTACTACCAGTTTCTTTAAGGCTTAAGTAATCCATTTTCACCTGAAACCTTTGTTACAAAGGCAGCCTAAGGGATTTCAGACAGCAGAATAGTGGGAAAGTGGATGCAACTGCAATGCCCAACAGAGAAAATAGCACTTATTTGAATAATCCAAATATTATTCAATCTGGAATACAATGTGTCTGGATCCAAATAATTCAGTATAAGTAAGTGCTGTCTGGATGAAGTTATTAGCAGCACCCCTTCCTTGTTTAAGCCTCCCCCCTCCCTCCCATTCAGCCATTCCAATCTACAGGCTCTTGCAGTTCTGCTTTCCATAATGTGGCTGTTAGAGGCAACAGCTAAAGGTGCAGCCCTTAATACAATTAACTCTGCAGGGGGATGCTGAATGAATAAGCATCAGTTCAGACTAGATGAAGCTGGTAAGTTGCAATGGTTAGAGTGATTAACTAGAAGGAAAGGAGCTGAAGATCTACATTAAAATCTTCACTTGGCTGTGAAGCTCATTGGCAAATTTGGACTGGTCATTAATTATGAAGCTAACATAGTTCACAGAGCTGTTGTGAAAAGAAGAAGACTAAACAGGATGCCTTGAGGACTTTCATTGCTTCATTCACAGTAGAGCCACCTTCACACAGTGTTCAGTATATAATATATGGCAAAGAGAAGAAAGATTGTAAAAACAGACCTGAGCTGCCAGTTTTCATCATCTGTGAAGGGGATATAGATAAGTGATAGAGTACACGCCAAGATTTCAAGTTCAGATTACAAGAACTTCCAGTTAAGACTCTCAGACAGTTCAACATTGTTCTAGATCTTAGAAGGTTGTTTCTAACATCCCTCCTAATTTGCAAGGAAGTCCTGAACCCAGTTCCATCTAAAATGGAAAAGTTACTGTTTTAAGAAGTCCTGTACAGTGTTATTATCCCCCTCCCCAGAAATATGCCCGGTTTCTTGTCTCCACCAAGCCCATTCCATGACATTTCTGGAAGCTGGATAGGCAGTGAACGGATACAAAAGCAGTGATCCTCCTAGACCCCAGAGAAAAAACATGGAGACAGGTGAGGGGACATTAGGCTAAGTACAGCTGTCAAACCTTGGCCACCGTGGTTTCTGCCCCACAGTCTTTCCAGAATGTGCCAGTTTCCAGAGCAACTGTTGTAACAGGAAACTGTTTTCTATTTTAGTTACTATCCAGTCCATCAGGAGTTTTAAAAACCCTAAGAAAGGAGCACAGGTTTTCAGATTGCTCATTTGTAGTTAGCTCCTGGGCAGCTGACCAGAAGTCAAGGGTCTGGAACCTGGCTTGAGTGAAATGCTAGTCACTGTCCTTAAATTAGTAAATGCAATCGTCCTACCCATACATATCAGTTTTGGGGCTTTTCTCTTTGACATTAAGGTAAGCAGCCATCCTATTTTCCAACACACAAGGACTGAATATGGTGAGAGCATGGCTTATGGGAAGCATCTGGAAAGTTATCACAAGGTTTTTACTCTTTTTTTGCTCTGCATAGTCAGGAGAATTCTCACTATTAGTTTTCCTGTCTAATGACCACCAGTAAGTTAAGGAATCTATGTCAACCTTTCCCAGATCTTCTAAACAAGCAACTCCAATTCATGTAAATACTCAAGGGTCCAGAGTAAAACCTATCTTACAGTGAAGATGATAAATTCATTTTCTTGATGGGGAGGAAGAGAAAGAGCAGAGTTCTGAACTTCACATAAAGATTTACACAAGCAAGACTTGTCTACAGGGTAGGGTGGGTTTTAATTGTGGCTGCATTCACACCTAGCAAAAGAAGTATATAAAAAGCTCCTTAGATACAGCATGTAACCCTTGTATTCTCATCACCTCTCTAATGCAGCCTAAATTGCCTCAGAGTCCTCCTTTTTTTATTGCATGCAAATGCAACCTAAGTTTCTCCTTCCCACAAGCCAAATGTGTTGAAAAGGCTAATGTCATTGACTGTTAAGAGATTTCACCCTGCCACTGTCGATCAGAGTAGACTAGAATAAGCTAAAGGATGATCTTCAGGCGTTACTGTACTGTAGTTCTTTTCCTGCCTCAGAGAGCAAAGCTAATGGCAAGGTATGCTGTACCCAAACAATATGCAGAAAGTCAGAACATAACCATTCCTAGAAGCGTTCCTTGGCTAGATGTCCAGTAGTCAAGCCCTGTAAAGACAAATGATGTTCTTTGCAAAATATCAACCTTTATTAACAACCTCTAAAAGCCATTTAGAGTCGGTCAAGGTTTTGCCTTTGTCTTCTGCTTGAGAATGTCCAGAAACAACTGGTAAGCCACTCTGTGAGAAATAATGTTGGACTAGACAGACTGTGGCCCAGTCCAGCAGGGCTCCTAATAGGTTCTTATGAGGAATTACAAGTTTTGCAAGATTTATTCTAAAGTAGTGTTTACTCTGCTGCATTTACAATCATGATCTACTGCTGAATCATAAAAAGGGTAAAGCGCTTTTATGGTTCATTTTCTTTTAACACAGGCTGAGGAATATGAATTGTCAAAAATTATTCTTTGCTTTCTCAGCTTTATGTTTCTCTTATGCAGCACTGAGGCAAGTAGGCAGGGAAAGGGGCATCAGGGTCACAGGACGGAATTTTAAATCTCCTTCATTTAGACTTTAAAAACTTGGCATGTATGAACATATCTTCTACTTAGCTTCATAATCAGTGTGTCTGGAAGATCAGCCTCTTTGGATAATAGCCCATAGCAGGTTCAGGCTTATATCTGACAAAGCACACTTCATGCTAAGCTTCCTTCTCAGAGGGTTATGGCCTGGGCACAGTTGAGCATATCCTGCTCTGATAAAGCCAAGCTTAGCATTCCCTTCACATGTGTTTTCAGGGAATTGGTAAAGAAAAAAAAAAGATTGTGTGCACTGAAAAGCAAGCAGAGTTAGAAAACTATACAAAGAAGAAGAAGAGTTGGCTTTTCTACCCCACTTTTCTCACTCATTTAAGGGCACTCAAAGTGGCTGACAAAGCTTTCTATTCTCCTCTCCACAGTTGATTCAGTTTAGAATATACCAAGCTTTCCTTCTGTTACTCAATGTCACATGTGAATGGGCAGCTCAGGTCAAGGTCCCAACACATCTCACACGCCTACTTGTGCTTTGTTGGAAACCATATTTTATTCAGAAACTATCTTCCAAGTCTGCTTTAGAAATAAAGAATTTGAAGAAGGAAACAAGAAGAGGCCAACTGTTGTATCTGAAGAGCAGGTAGGTGCAGGCTCACATTTAAGAAGTTGTGTTTATAGCTAAATTGTAGTTCTTATTTGTCAATTAATTTATAAGGCTCTATCTGAGCCTGTTTTTGTCACCCTGGGTCAGGACTGTTTTGGCTTCTATTATCAGAAACAGGGTCTATTTGCATTCACTTACTGAAATGGTATCATAATATCAGAGACTTGGAGACCCCATTTTTCCACATTCATGTGCAGGAACAAGGAAGCCAGTTACCCTACCTTTAAAAGAACATAAGTGAGAAGCCTTGCTGGATCAGGCCACAGCCCATCTAGTCCAGCATCCTGTTGCACACATTGGCCCACCAAATGCTCATGGGCATCTCAAGCAGAGACAAGGGCAAACCTTCTCCTGCTCTCGAGTCCCAGCAGATGGCCTTAGAAGCAAGGAGTGGACTCTTCTTTAATCTCTTATTCTGTTACACTACTGGCACGAGATGTAAAATTCACAATAAAAGTCTTTTGGGGAGATAGAAGTACTGTTAAATAGGTGATAAGTATCTGGACTCTGTCAGTGAGCATATACTCTGCACACAGAAGGCTCAGAAATCTGACCTCTAGCCAGACACTTGAGAGCAGACGAGTCTGAAGTAACAAAGAACTTCCAATACTGCCTGTACTGAACTCAGTATAAAGCCTGGCTTTGTAATAGAGGCAACATTGCATGTTTTTAAGTGGGAGATAGGAGGAGCTTCTGCAAGCTTTGGAGCCTGATGTGAGGGCTCTGATGGCCAGGAACTATAGCCCCTGGCTTCAGCACCCTAGGGGAACCCATTTGGGCAGTACAATTTGGTGTGCTGCTGAAATGGATCCTTCTGTTAAACCAGAACAAGAAGGTTGATGTTCTAATCCAGAGCCTCCTGGGCCATTAGCAAACCTGTAAGTATCCCAGTCTAGGTGACTATTTTGGCTGCCTAGACCAGGACACAGCATGTTAACTAGAGTCTGGAAGCAAGAGCCACAGAGGAGAGCTGGCCACAAGCTGGACCATTCCCAAAGTAAGTGTGCAAAGGGTTTCTGTTTCTGTTCAGATGATCAACTGATCTCAGACACTGCCTCCACATCTCTGGGCCCCCACTATAAGCACTTCTACCCCTAGAACAGCCCTATAAAAAGTTATTTAGCTAGCCACCAACAGAACCCCTTCTGTCCCCTCCCCCCTTTTAAATTTTTTAACCTGGAATAGGATAAAACAACCTCACAAAGTGACTTCCTGCAAAGGTTTGTTCTCAAACAGCTCTTCAAAACAGAGATCCATATCTTGGCCAACCTCTGCGGCAGACATAATCCAATGCTCAAAGACTACTTTGTATCACCCTGATCATGCCAATATCTATATCACACACTTTGTACTCCCTCTTCCGTTTGTTGATGTGTGTGCAATCGATTTCACACCAGATCTGCCAGTGATGTGGAGCAAACACGAGTATTTGACAGAATGGAGGTTCCCCCCCTCCTCCATCCCCTTTTTATGTCAAGGTGAAGCAGGGTGCAACTCGAAGCACTCAGCAATCTCAGGAACTGGTGTCTGACTAATTAGATGTGGCATAATAATAGAGTCCTTCCCGCAACTAGATTAGTAACAAAGGCAAGTCCAGACTGGTGGTGGCTTGAGGGGAAATAATAGGATTGTTTTGAGGATATTACAAGAATGCTTATACGTTTTCTGCTTGGTGATTCAAGACCTATATAAATGGGGTACTTCAGAAAATCTTGTCTTGTTAAATCAAGCAATGTTATCCAGGCCACAGTACACTATGGCAAAGTGCAGATGTTATCAGTCTTTAAAACAGGCCTAGAAAACAAAGACTCAAAAATACTATGCTCTCCAATTAAGGTGTAAACCGTCATATATGCATAAGTTCCTAGCAAAGCCATCACCCATCTGTGCTCACCAGATATTCCAGACCCCACGCTCCAACATCTGGTTATGCTGGCTAAGGCTTAAAGGAGCTGAAATCTTAAACACTTGAAAAGAATGAGGTTGAGCTGCAGTCATCTGAGAGAGCAAAAAATTCACTCACGATCCTAAATATGAAGTCTCAATGAAGTTCTAAATGCAGAAAAGTATTATTTCTCCATGAATTAAAACCTGAGACATAAATAGTTCTCTCATTCTAACTCTACAAGCAGCCATCTGAGAGTGCAAAAAATAAACTCATAACTCTAAATGTGAAGACCCAATGAAGTTCTAAATGCAGAAAATTTATTTTTTTCATGAACTAAAACCTGGACAAGCATCTGTTGCAAAAAGATTTGATTTGCTTGGATAGGATGCCCTAAATGGCCCCTGCTAACCCTGTAAGTCTATGAAGGGTCCTTCGTATAAGTAGACCTTACAAGGCAGACCAGCAGCTCCACTTTTTTGCCAGAATGCCCCTCTTTCCCATTTTCACAAAATCCTACTGTTCCTCTCAATTTTCAACTAAGCTAAACATAATCCTGAAAAACCAGGGTTTAGTAAAACTGCAGAGGTCTGGTCTACTAATGTTAAGTCAGTGGTGCTGCACAGTGCTGACATAGTCTATCACTGAAAGTCAGTGGCATTATTAAAAATTTCTAGGTTTGCACTAAATCAAGTTGCATTTTGAAGACTGTTTCAACAGCAGAATCACACTGTGTACAACTTCCTGGGATATACATGGGTAATCACATTTTCACAGTGTACAGGAACAAAACAGTGCTGTACAAAATCATGTTATCAAATTTTTCAACAGAATTTGACAATTAAATGTCGGTCATGTTTCCCCCACTGTAAACACTACTGTTTTAATTGAT
>MTQE01003428.1:19557693-19582574 GCA_014337955.1 Aspidoscelis marmoratus | reverse complement strand
CTGTATATGTTTAATTTTTGTGGTAATTAATCCATTCACAATGTCATGCTATTCCAGAGGTTTTTGTAAGATTATTAGGCAGTTTCTCTGCCTATATTATCATAGATGCTTGGTTTACTTTTGCAGTTCTCAAAACTGAATTTGATTCAGCAGAGATCACATGCCTTTTCTTCACAGCAAAAATGTTAAAACATGAACAGAGTTGAGAAAAAGACCTTAACCCTATTGCTCTACAAACCTATGAATACAAAATGTTCATCTACTTGCATATTAAAGTAGCAAGAATTAGTTTATGTAGAAACTATGATTTAAATCAAGGCTTACTGACTAGTGATTTAAATCAGTTTGATTTAAATCCACCCTTCCTGGAGTACCATCAGATTGCTTACTCATGAGCTTTTCTTTTTAAAAAATGCTTAAATGAGTCTTACCTGCATTTCCATTCTCTTGCCTCTCATTTACTATCACCAACCGCCAAGTAGGCTGGAAAATATATAATTTTCATTTTTCTTTGCCTAAATATGAACCTCTAAAGAGCTAAGTCTAGATCACTTTAAAACAATTGACTTAATTCAATAAAAGAATAAAGAAAAAAAATAAAACAATGCCAGAATAAACATTTTCTGAAAAGATTCACCTTCTTCAGAAAAATGCAGTTTAATGGTGGTAATTAGCAATTTTTCTCTAAATAAAATTCCATTTTCTGCTGTTGGATAGAGGACATTCATTCACAAGATTGATATGTTTAGAAATGCGCAAGCAGAGCTAGCTAAATAAGCAAGATCTTTATAATGATGAGCAGACTGCTCATTTTTGCTTTGTTTTGAGAGGGTGTTTATTTCAGATGCCTTCCTCTTTGACTCACAGGCAGCTAGGGAAATTTACTTTTTAGGTCATGAACACAAAGCTCTAACTCTTTGGACTGCTGGTTAGTGTCATGGGAGGAAAGAAACAAAGAGCAGATCACTGCTTTAGCGATGGTGACTGGAAAGCCAAGTAACTAACAGACACAAGTAACAGGGATCCTAACAGAGTTGCTTAGGTATTACAAACTTCACTGAAAAGCCATGGGATTCCTGCACCTCAGTCAGGCTGCATCCAGACAGAGTGAAAAATCCATAATGACTTTGTAATTGTACGTGATTTGCTAGATGTGATCATGGTGCTCTTGATACAGGCCGGGAATATAGGCCCAATTTAGCTGGTTATTGTTATTCTGGTAAAACTATCATAGCACAGAATCCTGTTATTCCATAATTGTTGCACTGTATTGCACAAGAATTACAGCAAGCGTTTGGTGTGGTCACCATGGGAGGGTTATATCATGTGGAAAGAAAAACCCACAGTTATAATGTCACTCTGCTACTGTTGCAAATTGATCTAATGTTTAGACAGTGGCCCTTTCTGCACTGGGGCCTATTCCAAATTATATCCCTGAATAAGTACCAGCGGGCAGATATAATCCAAAATAAGGCTCAGTGCAGAACAGGCCAATGTTCAGACAATTCCAGATGTGCTTTATACAGGTAACTCAGTAAATTATGGAATGAATGAATAAATGACATCTGAGCACCGCCTCAGCCAACTGGCTTCTCCATCATGGAATGGTCCTCAAATACTGGCTTCCAACATTCCAGTCCTGGTCACCTTCATTTGATGAGCAGACTGTAGAATCATTTCCTGAGACAAGTTTGCCTGGTAGAATCACACTAACTTTTCAGCTTCCAGTTTTATTTCTTATTATTTGTTGGAGCGTACAATTGCAATTACAATTACAATTAAGGTTTACCGCCTGTGATTGCTCATTTTCCTCTGGCTGTATTTGTTTATTCAAATTTTGAATTATTACAGTGAGCACTTATAATCTTTTCATTCTTTGTAAGCTGCCTAGAGGCCTGCTTTTCTGTTTGTTTTAGCAGCAAACCAAGATTTAAAAAAACCCAGCAACATTGATAACTAAAATGCTTATAGCAGGTCTGTTAAATCCCTCTTTGTCCGCAAATTATGCCAAAGTGTTACAAGGACCGAAAGATAGTAAAAACAAGGAATACCCCCCAGGATTCTTTTGTGTTTTTGTTATATACATTTTGCAAATCAATGTACATATTATTTCTGTTATTTGAAACACACATTCAAACTGCAACAACAGGCGCAACCAGTAAAATAGAGGTTGATCAATGTAAGAGACAAAACTTCTGCTTTACCCACCCAGATTCTTGGTAGGGGGGCAAGAAGCAAAATTCACTTATAGCACCCAAAACAACTGAACCAGCCAAGGCCCCTGTAAGCTTTTTTTAGCAGTACTATAAAATCAGGAACAAGAGTGAAACCCTGCTGTGCTGCATCCCTCTGTTACTCAGAAGAAGCCTTTACGTTTTGCACAGGAAGCTTAGATAGAGTTCCCCTTAAGGGAAGCATCCTAGGTGAGAGGCACAGCATGAGTTCCAAAGGCACAAGTTGCCTGACATCAATAATTAAAAGAATCAAGACTTGAATTATGTTAAAGACCTCCTTCTTGCAATCTGAAGAGCTGCTATCAGCCACAATAACTAATGACGTGGCTGGTGCAATTATATTTATAGACACTGGGGGTTTGAAGAACCATGGAGACCATTAATCTAAAGCTATATTTGATTAACTGCTGTTACCCTGGGATAAGGCAGGCCACCCCACCCCCAAATTAGCGCCTCATCCCAAGATGGGATGGGTTGCTTCTGGCATGCCAGCCCCCATGCCTCCTTCAAAGCTGGCACATAGAGCAGGCCATGATCCTCTTCATGGGACCTTCCTTTAAATATTCAAACAGTGCTCCCCTATCCTTCAGAAACCTAAGGCTAAATATACCATGCTCTTCATCTCTTCTCATAGAACTTTGATGACAGTATTCTGGCCATTTTCATTAAACTTCAAGAGCACAAATAATTTACAGTTGGTTGGAAGTTGCTGGTGACAACACAACCAAGGATTCAGTTCTCATGGTTAAATACTGATAAGAGTTTGCAAACAGAGTGACAGCCTCCATCTGTTTCATTTTTAATATTTTAATATTGTCTATTCTCCAAGGAGTACAAAATGGCATTCACAGCGCTCTTTCTAATCAAACCCCCTGAGATTTCTGGGCTCAAAGGCAGGATACGTTTACCATCTAATAAACATTACATCAAAGTGAGAATAAGAAAAACATGCTTCCAGGTCATAGTCTAAACTTCCAGCCATTATGCTGCCTTGTACCCTACGACAGACTGGGTCTATAAAAAAAGATAGCAAACAAATGAAGAGCCTAAGTAGAAAGACTTAAATTGTATGTTTGGTTCATCATAGAACCAACCACCCTTTGACTAAGTTTCATAGCTAACTGGTTAAACAAACGGTTGCTTGTATCTGATTCTGAACCAGTTTGAAAACAAGAAATAAATTTTCCATTAAAAAAAAAGCCCTTTCCAAGGTCAAAAACAAGAGAAAAAAAAGACAAACTGCTTGATCAAATAGTTTGTATTTGCAAGTGGGGGACTGGTTCAGTTTAACTGAATTTCTGGGTACAACTTAAATGTTGTTTTGATGCAAACAATCATGAGCTAGTTCATTCACTGTGAACAGCATTACCCATATATCTCAAATTCAAAGCAAATGAGCAGAGGTATGAGACGAACTTTGGACTCAACACTCCTCCATCCATGCACTCACAATCAAACCTAGGCTTTGAGTCAAATGGGAAGGCAGAAGAAAACTGACCTGCAAGTTGGTGGGTCCGTGGCAGACTTGCTCTGCATACCAAAATCTGGTTGGCATCATAATGACTGTGAACTGCAAGGTCTAAAACTGCATGATCCTGCTTCCCATTGCACTTGAAGAGAAATCAAGAATATCAATACACACTGTGCCTGTACGTAAGCAATTTAAGTCTTAGCCTTCAACCATGAAATCTCAAGTTCAAGTTCTCTTCATGCAACAAAGAAACAAATTGCTACTTGGTGCCTTAAGAAGCAATGACAGTCTCTAAACAAGGGTGGTTCTAAAAGCCATTTAACAGACCAATGAAGAATACCCACTATTCTGATTCACAGGCAGTCTTCCAAGGTTCAGGTACAGTACAATATTCTACCATCAGTTGCTACAGTCAGGTGGCAAAAAGGAAAGAAGATGTTTCCCTGACATTCTATTAGTGTACTTCCAAAAGACATTTGATTGTCAAAAGTACAAGGCAAGAAACTCTGCCCCAGCAGAGATCTTGGGATCTCACGCTTCAGTCTACACAAGCTTCATAAGCAACAGTTGTCAAGATTCTTAAATAATACCAATTTTCCAACACCTTCTGGTCCAAACTACAAAAGCAGCATCCAATAAGGATAAATAGTGCATATGCATGTGTGGTGTCAGACTCTCTCAGGATGTAAAAATATATTTAAAAAACACAACTGATAGCTTACATACGACTGCAGTAGAGAAATGCCTAATTGGACTAGGCTTCCTCTGGGTGCAACCCTAGAGGAAACAGGATAGATATGCCAACACGCTGATAGCCTACAAATATCTGCCTGAGGACCAGCTGTTCAACTGGAGATCATGTGGCAACAAACCAGGGTGTAACTGACACAAACACATTAAAACTCAATATGGACATTTGTTGATGATTGAGTCTGTCACTCTGCTGTGTTTTGCCCACAAAATCCCCTGTATTCAGGAGCAGCACTTTCAACAAAAAGGATGCTGGAAGATCAGTGCAAAAAAAAATTGAGTTCTAAGCAAAATTTATACCTAGCTAGTTTAAAACTGGCTCACGTAAGCATAAAAGTAAGATAAAGAATGTAAAACAAAAACACACACACAACAAAAATCAATGGACAGTTTTAAAATCTGTGTTTGAAATGGAATACTCCAAGGCAATTACCACTTTTATCATCCTCTAAAGCAGTGGTTCTCAACCTTTTTTCACTTAGATACCCCTTGGCAGCCTATCTGCATAAATTGTACCCTTCAAATTAGCAAAATGAAGGACACTGCTCACAGGACTGATGTATGCGCCTTTTCCTGCCATTGTTCAATTTTTTTGCACACCCCTAAACATCCTAGCTGGTACTCCTGGGAGTACGCATACCCCAGGTTGGGAATCATTGCTATGCAGGAGTTATAATACAGTTTTATGTTGCATTATAACAATTAAAAAAAATACTTAAGCTAGACAAAACACTAAAAATGAATCACACTCACCTAAACTGAAAAACTGTGCAAGCAAATAACATTAGATAGTCAATCGATTCATAAAATCTAGAAACTGGATTTTATACAATACTGCATCTTGGATAAATGATGTTAATCTGAGGATATATCATAATTAGCTGCAATTATTATAATGTAGAAGTCTGATTATTATCCAATGCTCTATTACACATGCATTGTTCTAAGAAATGCTGCGTAGCACATTCTATTAGTGAAAAAAAGAATTTGATTTTTTTTCAGTAAGCATGTCAATGAAACTAAAAGTGGACATTTAAAAGAGCAGCAAGAATATGTGCAATGGACACTCAGAATACTGAAGGAAAGCACAGGCTGGACAGTTGGCAGAATACCAATCACACTCAGGGTGCAGTTGGCAGAATACCTTGCAAGGATAATGAGGTACATCAAGGCTCTAGTCATAGACTGAAATGCAATTCAGCAAGATCAATGTATCCATCTGGAGCTTTGCTCCACCTCTATTATTTCATAGCTCCTGATCTATGGTACAGTCCACACTCTGCAAAACAACCTCATCCAGTAGGCTCCTATGAGAAAAGTTAAAAGGATGTAGGCAAACAAGTACATCTATTCTATTTGATGGCACTGTCAATAAGAATCTACTAGTGGTTAGGGAGCCAGACTCTTATCTGGGAATACCGGGTTTGATTCCGCTCTCCTCCACAGAACCAGCTAGATGACCTTGGGCTAGTCACTGTTCTCTTCTGAGCTCTCACAGCCCCATCTACCTCACAGGGTGTTCTGTTGAGGGGGGAAGAATACAAAGGTTTGTCAGCCGCTTTGAGTCCCCTTAAATGGGTGGGGAAAGTGGGGTAGAAAAGCCAACTCTTCTTCTACTACTACACACAAATAAGACACATTCATAGCTATTAAATTGACATAACCATCATAACTTGAAATAAGCTGTATGTTCATTGCCTTCAGGGTATTTCTGCACTTAACCGGACTTGTTCTGAATAAGCTGATTCAGATCTGGAGCATGGACCAGAACAATGCTCTCTGCACTACAACAGTTGTTCCAATCTTGCTGCCAGGCTGGCCTGAAGCTTACATGAGTTTCAGTTTCCATAAGCTCTAATGATCAGGAACAATGGATAGTGGTTTCAGAGCCTGGGGGGGTGGGCATCCCAGTGTCATGCCTTTGTGCCACCGTAACAGGTCCCTCAGGAGATGTACAACTTTTTGCCTTCCTCTGTGATCCAGATTACCTGCTACTAGTACAATGATGGACCTGATTAATCAGGTCCACCAGTAATTCAGATCAGGAGCCTTCTGATTTAGATTATGTTTTGGTTTGGTGTAAACAGTGTACTGGTAGGAGGGTTGGGCTTCTCTAGTCTGCACACGGTTTGTTCCATCTACCCCACAAGATGGTTCTTTCAATCTCACTCCTTTCACCAGTAGTTCATTTAACATTCAGTGGCCGACATGAAAACCCAGAGGAAATGAGCTAAAGGTAATTTAAAGGTATTTCGTTTTATGGAAAGTTCCCAAGAGAGCCTTGATGCTTAACGATTCTGCAGCTACACTAAATTTTACCAGCGAGTTGTGAGTCAGCTAAAACCAACAGGGGTTGGCATACAAGTATGGAAGAAGCTATCATGCGCAGAAGATAATGCTGGGCTCATTTGTGGAAGAAGTTGTGGTAGAAAAACTACTGGAACAAGATAATGTGTTCTGAACTTTCACAACTTACAGAGATACATCGAGTGTCAGCCAAGGAAAGGCCCTTCTGCTATGGAACTCAAGCTATGAAACGCTTTCCTTTAAATTTGCAGCGCAGCAAATACGAACAAAATTCACATCCATACAAATAGATGTGGTAGGATTCAGATCCATTGCAAATGTTCTTCAAATGCTGTTCAAATTCAATTTAAATCCCTGCTGCCAGTCATACATCCGAATCTCCTCTGTACACTTTAAATCTACTCTGGATCTGCTTTAAATCTGCTCTGAATTCGCTGCAGATGTGATTGCTTTGCCACCTCACAACGTCCACAAATATAATGAACCTTTGAACAAATACGAAAAAGCATTTGCTTTGTATTCGAATGTCAATCTTCCAACGTAGTCAACATTCAATTCAAATGTGAATGTAAGAATTTGTACGAATTTCAAATATGACAAATATTCATGTACATCTCTAGGTACCAGTGTTTTCAGTGATTGTTTAAAATGTACTTATGGATTGCGTGCAAGTACACAATCCTAATTGCCTTACGTTTGCTTACCATAGCCCATTCTTTTCAAGCATGATTCTGAATTGTTTTTTATTATGTACGTATTTTATTGTTTTTTTATTGTGGTTACTAACCATCCTCGCATTTTTTTAAAAAAAATGAAGCATGGTATAGGAAGATTTTTAATCAATTATGCATTACATAGGTCCCAATCTTTTTCAGTGTTTCATTTAATGTCTTTTCTTCAGTTTAGCACAGGACTCTAGTCAGAGAAAGATTGTTTACCAACCTTGCCTCAAATCACTGTTTTAATTTTAAGCAAGAACAGAGGGCAAACTGTGAGATTAACCCTTGTGGCCAAAATCCTATCAAATGCAAAGATTATCTTTCTGATGGGACCAAAATAATAGGGTGGCTGTCTTCCTACAGACTCCTCTTTAATGGTTTAACCTCCTTCTTGGTAAAAGCTTTATTGGTTTAATCCTTAGGATGGTCTGGCAGGCTCTTCCCCCCCCCCACCCCCTCTTTAAATGGGAAAGGACTAATCCATTTCAATGCATCCCCTTTTAAAGGAACTGGAAACGGCACAAAAACATGCCCACGGGGAAAACTGAGAAATTGCCAGCAGGGCCACACCCACCTTTGTTACTCCAGCTGCTAAGAGATGCATAAAAGAGTGCATCGTGTGCACTAGTCTCTCTCTCTCTCTCTCTCTCTCTCTCTCTCTCGGCACTAGTAGCCAAACACTAAGACAGACAGAGAACAGATCCCAAGAGAGAAGACTGCAGTCATTACTCTGCCTTCACTGGTTCACTGACAAAAGATGAATGCATGAAAGCCTGCTTCTCTCCCCCCAACCTTCCCATCTTTTCATCTTTTAAGAGCAGCTTCCTCTGGGTGGGTGAGAAGGAAAAACAGGAATGGGCACATCTGCTCCCCTTACATCTACTCCGCAATGATATCCTTTAATCTGTTCTTCCTTTTTTCCATGACAGCCCCATATTGTTTCTTTTCTCTGCTATTCCCCTTTCCCCCTACCCATCAGTGCACATTAGTATGATAGGCCTACAGGAGGTTCTGGAATGTCAAACGCAATCATGTCGGGTCCCATTTTAACCCACAGCAGGCAGTCACAAATGAAATGCTGCACAACATCTCTTTACTTGACTCTTACTGCAATACCAGTAGTGAAGATCTAAAACAGGAAGAAATTCCCAGTAATCTTTCAAAGCCCTCCTTTCTTCTCTGAGTGCAGAGGCAAATGAAAGGTACAGCAGCAAGTCCAAGATGCAGAGGTCACACAGGGAGGGATGGTAGTAGTGGTGACCACAGCTAGCAGCTGGGTCCTGCTCAGACATGAAGACCACGGAGGACATTTTTTATCACTATACTTTCTTTAGGGAAAACAAGCCTCTTTCAATACTTAAGTTCCATTACAGATCAGAATCTGGTTTAGCATCATCAAATATGCTGCAACCCTATCCCACCACTTCCAGTTGACAAGCTGTTGTGGAGATACAATGCATCTAATAATGGGACCCAGTAACTTTAGTCATTGTTATCTTCTCAGCAAATGCTGGGTCTGTTCACACTTGGCCATAGTCTGGAATGTATCCCAGGATAGGGGTGTGTGGTTCACATGCAACTGCAGACTCTGGCAGGCCTCACTTGGTGCCTGCTGTAGCCTGCACTAGTACATGGACAGCAGGCCCCATTCCAGGAAATATTCCAGAATAAAGCCAAGTGTGAACAGGTCCTTTATCAAGGAAGATATTGTGCGAGCATAGCTCTCTGTTTTATTCAAGCCACTCATCTTTCACGCACTTTATCTGAACAAATCATTTCAGTTTCTTCTAATAGTACACCTCTTTAGTGGAAAAGCAATCAGAGCACACAGCTTCATCCAAATAAGCAGGGTGACTTATGCAGGGTTATACATTGTTGCATGGGGCATCTTTCTGCAACTTGAGAAACTTTTGTTGAAGGTACTCCCTCCATAAACTGCTTTTTCTCAGCTAAATGTATTCAAAGGAATTCATGCTCAGTACATCATTCTGCTCAGCCTTGCTCCTTTTTGCTTCATGCGTGGAAAAGACTTTCAACCTGGTCCCAGTCGCTTGGAGATCAAAATGACAGTTTAAAAAGGATTCAAGAGTTAATAAGCTCAGGCAGATAATAAGAGATTATATCTCCTGTTCGTGAAAACCAAGCATAATAGGTGATTCAGCAGTACAAAAAGTTAAGAGTAACAAATGCATATATGGGTGTTTCCGCACAGGCCCTTAAACCACATATAAACACACATGAGACATACATACAGACAATATATAAACTTATCTTCCGCATTGGAGGCCGGATCTGGGTCCCTTTCGGTGGCGCTTCCGCTCATCGGCAGGCAAGACCCATTCTTAATTGGGTCTTGCAGGTGAAAGATCCAGCCTCCGGGAAGACCTGAAAAATTAGGTCTTCATTCAGCCCTTCACCTCAATCTGTTTTGGAAGCAGGATGCTTCCACACATGGAGAGGCGAAGGCCAGATGTCCCAGCGGCCGTCATCTTAGGGAGGGCGGAAGCAGGCTGGTTTGCCTCCTTCTGCCCTCCCTGGCATGCCACGCACCACACCGCTTATGTGCGGACGCACAGGGCCTATTTGGGACAGATCCTAGGGAGAATGGATGGCCAAAAAACTGATCTTTTTAGGTCCATTTTTCGGCAGCAGGTGTGGAAGCACCCTATGTTTGGAAATAAGGGTGGGTGTTTATACAGCATATCACATAGGAGTGGCCAACCAAAGAACATCTACCTGGAAAGCATGAAGTAGCAAAAAGAAGCTAATAGAAACCCACTTCAGCATCCTTGTCAAGAAAGCCACACAGGTGCATCTATTTATATAGGGACACCCATGAAAACTATGCCCCCCCAAAAAAATAATCCCAGGTTCACCTCCCCTTGAGAGATTAATTTGAAAAAGAGTTCACTGACCAATTTGACACTGCAAACATGCCAGCACCTTGTTGGCACTGCAGCTGAACCACCATACAGCCCTGGCGCTTTATCAGGACTGTCAAAGTCAATCATCTGCCTAAGTTGCAGCACAACTAATGCTGGGAGATCCAGCACTATTTTTGCTTAGCTGGCATGCATTCAATTTAGCGCCTGTCTGGTGAAGCCACTCAGTGTAGGAGCAGAAGGGAATTCCAAGAACTCACTACATGTGCAAAAAATTCAACAAAATAAAGGGGCGAGGCAGATGTACAGCAAGATCCTGAAGTCCCTTCCAACACTATGCTGGGAAAGCCCCACCTACTGCAAGGGGCAAAGCCATTTTCCCTTTTGTATCTGGCTTTCCTCTCATTTCCTGAAGGACGTCTATATTAGCAACTGTTCACTAAGGGACCCTTGAGATCATGCCTCCAGTATACATTCCCCATCCGGCTTCTGCGGGCAGCCCTGTATCCATGTACCCCCGACTTAAAGGACTCAGCAACAACTGTAGGGAATAGAAAAGGCTAACAAACAGATATCCTGGCCTCTGCAGACCCTAGGCCAGCTGAAGTTTTTTTGTTATCAGTTTCCCATGGTAATCAAAGCATACAATACCCAAGACAGCAAAGTTACTCAGTAACTGCAGACAGAAAATCCTACAGCCACCTCTCCCCCCCCATATCAGTAAATATGCACTAACATCAACAATAATACAATGTTAAGGATGTGGTGTGCCTTCATGTTCTCCCCAAAGTGAAGGGGAAAGGCAACTCTATCAAATTAACCCGAGCCAGCAATAGGCAGTTGGTGGTGGTGACAGCAACCAGCCTGAACAGCTTTAAAAGGTTAGACAAAGTCATGGAGGACATGTAAATCAATGGCTACTAGTATTGATGCCTAGGTACCACCTCCTCCAGGTTGGAGAGACAGGCAGGATGCCTCCAAAGGCCATTTGCAGGAAGTCAAGTGAAAGTGAAGGTTTTGTCTCCTTCTTCTGCTCAAGATGCCCAGAAACAATTGGTGGGGCACTGTGTGAAACAGGATGCTGAACTGGATGGGCTGCGGCCTGATCCAGCAGGGCTCCTCTTATGTTCTTAAAAACAAATGATGTAGTTCAGTCATGTAAAAAGGCATCTCAACTGATGCAGAAATTTCAGAGCTTCTCTGCAATTTATGAAAATGCCATTAAAAGCATTGTAGTACGTTATCTACTCTGCTTCCCATTCCTTTAAAATGTATGCTTTGGAGGCTTTACTGCTGAGTTTAATGATATATAGGTAGCTTACCTCTGCAGTGTGAGGCGATCTCTCCTGATTAAAATGCAACTAGTGGTGAGTAAGTCTGTTTTAAATTCAAACAGATGGCTGTTGTACACAGAGGACCAAGCCAGTTGGGATGTATTTCTTACTTAACAGCTGCCCCACATGTGCTCATCTCTCACACCACCCACCAGCATCTATCAGAATAGAACAACCTTGGTAAGTCATTTGTCCTTCCACATGCTAACTTCCTACTCACTGCATGCTTTAAAACTCAATTGTCCATTATATTGGCACATAAGAACAAGCTTTTTTTTTTTTTACAGCCTTTGCCTGTACATTAGTCTGGGAGTAAGTACCATAAAAATCAGTGTGTCTGAGTTAAAACAAGCATGTGCTGGATTATCTGGCCTGGATTTTGCAACCTTCTGGAAAGATGCCTTACTCCAAGCAATCTGGCTCAGTCTGGTCTATCTTGGCTGTAGTGGCAATGCATAGTTCAGAACCAGCACCAAAGTAGGGAGAGAAGAAGCTTTGACTGGAAGCCTCCATTTAACCTCCCTGAATGGGGTTCTGATCCAGTGCAGATTGGAGAGCTGATATCAAAGCCCTTCCCACTATTATTTGAAGTTAGCAGGTACTGAACATTGCAATTTATGCATATTGAGATCTTTACCACTGACCTAGAATCACAGAATCATAGAATGGTAGAGTTGGAGGGGACCTCCTGGGTCATCGAGTCCAACCCCCTGCTCAAGGCAGGATCTCCTAAACCATCTCAGACAGATGGCTGTCCAGTCTCTGCTTGAAGACCTCCATCGAAGGGGAACCAACCACCTCCCGTGGCAGCCTGTTCCACTGGTTGATCACTCTTACTGTTAGAAATTTTTTCCTAACATCTAAACTAAATCTTTTCCCCTGCAGTTTCACCCCATTGTTTCTAGTCCTTCCTTGAGAGAGTGAGAACAGGGCTGATCCCTCTGCCTTGTGACAACCCTTGAGGTATTTGTAGACAGCTATCATGTCTCCTCTCAGTCTTCTTTTTGTTAGACTAAACATTCCTAGTTCCTTAAGCCGTTCCTCATAGGACATGGTTTGCAGACCGTTCACCATCTTGGTAGCTCTCCTTTGAACCTGCTCCAGCTTGTCAGCGTCTTTTTTAAACTGGGGTGACCAGAACTGGACACAGTACTGGATCTGCTAATCTGTATATTGAACGAAAGCTATCAACTGGCCTCTACAGCTCATATGATTACTACAAAGGCCTATTTCCAAGATGACATGGGATGAGTGGAGTCACTTGCAGAAGTTCCCTAAAGCATGTTTTAGATATGTGAAAGAGAGAAGAGTTGTAGGCATTCCTCACTATTTACAAGGCGGACCCTCACTATGTGAAATCTAACATCTGGATTGTGAACAGGGAGGACTAATATTTTAGTATTCTTATCTACAAAAAGAGCACCATTACTAGAACATCTTTAAGGTTTTTTATTTCCGACAGAGGAGCCCTACATATCAAAGGCTGCAATTCCTTAAGATAGTCTTTCTCAGTTTGATGCCCTATTTGTTATACAGTTTCCATCATTCTTAACTACTAAAGCTCAGGCTACAACCGCCTATAACCTTGACGTGAACTTTTATTTTGTACTAGAAAATACAAAATTAGTAATGGTTATTTTGAAATATAAGCTTCGTGAAAGGCATCTGTCAAATGTTAGCGCCTTAGGCACTGGAGCAGGCTATTATCCACATCTGGATCTCTTTTCTCCACACCTTAGAGCAAACCAGAGGGGCCTCTCCCCCTCCTAATGCTGAATGTTATGGTGTTTGTGTTCTCTTACCTGCATTCTTCCTCTGTATGGAAAGGTAGGGGGCAGGCAGTCCAGGCCTGCACCCAAATGATGCAGACTGACAACAGAATTATATACCTAAAGCATAGAGATTATGGCATGTTGTACTTTGTGGTGGGTATCTGCTTATAATAATCATCAGTGAATGAGAGTGCAGACATCTCTTATTTTCCTCTCTTTTGGGCACTCTGCCAACCATTATTTATTACTTATTCCTGTAGAGTCTAGTGATGTGGCAGCTCAAGAAATCTAAGTGGGAAGCCTGACTTCAGGAGGTTTCTTGAAACAATCTCGAAGCAATGGCTAACAGAGTTGTACATTTTTGTGCTCTAGGCTCATACATGTCGTGACTCTTGTCTTCTGTCACTAGGTGTCTTATCTCAGGGAGCCAGAAAACTCAAAGAAGGGCACCTTAGTGTCACTAAAGCAGCATTTGTCAGCTGGTGCCTTCCTAATATTATATGTAGCACATTATGTCGGCCCTGGCCATTGTCAGCAGAAGCAATGTCAAAGGGAAAAGTCAAAGAAATTCCAAGAGTCTGAGTATAATAGGAGTTACTGGACACTTTACAGGGAAAAGCCTAGGACTTTTTCCAAGTGTACATTCACATATCTACTACATCTAAGTACATCTTTCAGGCTGGGGGGACAAACAGGTTGCCTATTAGCTGGGACTTGAAAGTAGGATAAGGTTTGCCCTTGTCTCTGCTTAAGATGCGCATGGGCAATTGGTGGGCCACTGTGTGAGACAGGACGCTGGATTAGATGGGCTGTGGCCTGATCCAGCAGGGCTCCTCTTATGTTCTTATACCAGATGTCCAGCATACGAGTAGAACAGAACAAGACAAGTGAATAAAACTCAAAAGAGGAAGCACATAAAAGCTAAAGAAAAGTATTATTCTGAAGTGCAATGCCCAAGAGCTAAAACTAAGACTTGTTGCATTTGCAAAATGGCTGCATGTTACGAGGCAGCCCCATTCCCTGGTCCCTCAGCCCATCTGTACAGGGAAGCTCCTAGCTAAGCCTGAAGGCAACAGTGGTTTTCCACGCATGGTGGAGAATACCTTGTGAGGAAAACCCATAAGTCAGTTTAAACAGGCTGAGTTCAAATGGGACAGTAGGGTCACTTGGGTTGTGGGATTGCTACATGTACTCATCTTCTGTCTCAATCACTGAAAGGGGAAAGCTATTTGCAAAGCGAGATTTCCTACTCTCAAGTTACCTGTAACAGCAGAGTTAGCATGAGTATCTACTACATCATTCCAGTGCCATTGCAAACATCAGAATTCCAGGCTGTATACAGTATGTGCAGCCCAACTTTGGGGTCATCCAACCCACAAGCCAGATTCCATCTCAGGAATTAGGCCTCTGAGGGCAGTGTGGTTTTGGCAACTGCAGAAGTTGGCTTTGGAACCTCAGCCACTGGCCCCAGTGCCTCCATACCACATACAAGCTATCACCATCTGAGTCTGATGAGAATGGTGCCCAGGGTAGATTCTTCTCTAAAATCTTAGGAGAGGGCACTGTTGATAATACTGAATTAGACAGATGGCATTTAACAATTTGCTGTTAAAATTTAGATATAACAAAAGTCAGTTGCATTTGCTACTTAAGTTTTAATTATCACAAACTACAATAGCCTAAATCCATTATTATACCAAACTCTCCTAGCACCCAGACATAAGTTCTTGATGAGCTTGCAGCCTCCCAGTGTTGGCCAAGTCCCATATACCGTATGTATTCACCAAACTAACAAATTAACTCAGTATCAGATTTTTCTACCATATGATTCTGCTAATGAAGCAATATTACTGTTGCTTCAAACAGCAACTGCCAGGCTGTCAAATTAAGCATTCTTTTTACTACTGATTTCCAACAGGCACTAATTGACCTTACAAAAGCACCAGCAGTGAATGAAATCTGCTCCTGATCTGGCCTATTGTGGCAGAGTGCCGTAATCAGCAATGTGCTTTAAGAACTTATGGCTGATGGCAATCATAAAATACCCATTTCTGTACAAAATCAGCATGCGTGACATAGTGATCTGACCTACATCTTCATCTGAAATGGTTAGGCAACTCTTCTTTCACAAAGTAATGTATATTGCTTTTCTTCACATTGACTGTTTCAAACCCGCCCAGTGAAATTCATAGGCAAATAGGAATTTTCTCAGGCTACAATCCAGCCTTCACTGACTTATTGCCCTCTGGTGCTTTGGATTATGATTCCCATTATGGCACTTGTGGTTCAAAATAGAGTGGGTGCTAACAGTTGACCTTAAAGTGAAAATCCATACAACAAAAGCAGTTATTTTGTTAATTTAACTTGAGGGGGAGATCTATTTTATTCCAAAATCCTTTCCAGTACCCACATATGATAGAATCCACTAGCAGCCTTATATCATGGCACTAGATAGTCCAGCCATGGTGCTGAGATTCAAAGTTTGCTGTTTCCACAAACCTGTTAAGACCTGCAAGTCATCCGTTTCTGATGTGACCCCAGTCACCACCTCTGTGAAAACTAGTTGCCAGATACCTATGTATATATCCTTTCCTTAGGTCACCTTGAACTCCCAGTAATTGATAGGTAACAAACTAATGATGTAATCCCATAGTCAGGCAAACCCATTAACTTTAGTCTGTTTATCACATTGTTTCCAATATTGTGCAACAACATGGCTTAGGCACAATTAATATGAACCTCAGCAATTTCTTAGTTTTCAGTTTCCTATTTTCCTCCCATCCCTGAAGTCTGATAAAAGAGCAAATCCAGGCATAAATTTAAGTGGTCTCTTGGTTATTTTAATAATTTCTTATCCAAATTATTTGCCAGATTTGTGTACTTGGAGGCAGGACTGCCATATAAGCAGGGAGGTACCTTGACTATTCTACGCATGTCGGTAAGTGGGAGAGATTTTTTTTTCCAGTGGGGTTAAAGGGCAAGGGTACTGTACCACCAGTATATTATCATTAATGAAATGGAGGTATCTTTTAAAACCAATTCCTTATTTGACTGGTTGATTTTTAGATCAGCTACCTTTTATCCCCTGTCATGAACCTTTGTTAGTATTTGTGTACTAATTATTCTAGGCCAGTGGTTCTTAACCTGGGGTACAGGGATCCCCAGAGGTCTACAAAGACCTCACAGTAGGCCAGCAGTGGTGTTGGGTGGGGGATGCTAGGGGGGCAGGGGTCTGCGGCAACAAAAGTTATGTAAAGGGGATCCGTGTTGAAGAAACTGTTAAGAAGCACTGTACTAGGCTTTCCCTTCTGCAGGTCGATTTGGATAGCAATGGTGTGAGTTCTTTTGCAGTTATATATTGAAACTTAGGGCTTTTAAGATACATTCTGAGAGCAACACAATTTCTAGCCCCTGACTTAGGGCCTTTCTGCACTTACCTGTGCTGGTCTGGATCTATGGAGCCAGATCAGATAAGGGCTGCTCCCAATCTGTTCTGCACCAGCCACAAGCTCATGTGGGCTTTGGAGCCAGCCTCCAAAAGTTCCAATTGCCAGGAATGAAAGTTCTTGGCCTAAGAGCTTCCAAGGGACCCATCTGTCACAGCAACAAGATGTGCTTCCAAAATGGGCCTTCCACGGCCAAAGTATGTCAACGGACCTAGTTATTGAGGTCAACCAGTATTATGCCCAAAAAGTGGACCACAAGGCCATTTGGGGCTTCTAATCTAGAATATGCTTCTTCTCATGCCAACGGACCATACCAGAAGGGACAGAGTGTCTGATTACCTGAGATCTTTGGAGGATGCCCTTATCATCCCTCTATGAGGCTGTTAGTTCACTATGAGGTTGCTGGTTCTCTGACTTTGATGGAGTCTCAAACTCTGGAACAGTTTTCCCTCAGAAATATGCCATTCATCATCTCTGTTCACCTTCTGGCATTTAGTAAAAACATTTCCATTTACCTAGGCCTTCAGTAACCAGCCTTGCTGCATTTCCCTCACCCATGTTATAGATGGATAATTTCTATAACACTGAAATTTTCAGATTGTTTTATCTCTCCTTCACTACCTTGAAACTTCAGGGTTCTGGGTGGTATAGAAATAAAATTAAACAAAGTCTGAGTAGAGTCTTGCCAAAACCCACAGCACTTCCTCATTTTAAACTTACATTAGCATAGCGAACAGCTATTACTATATATGCCTTTAGAATACACTTGCAGTAGGGACAGGCAAAATATGTTCCTCACCTTAGCAATTCGTACGAATTGTGCATTAGAAGCAAATATTGGCTATATTCAAAGACTGATCTTCGCATGCAAAGCGAAACCTTTTGCACCTTCATTCAACGCTTTGTTACACTTGCTGGTGGCATCGGGTGGCAGCAGCTCTAGGCAAAGCAACTACCTAGTTGCCTCTGGAGGGACTTGGGGGCATGATTGGGGCAGCAAGGATCAACAAACATTTGAAGTTAATTTGAAGTGGCCCCATTTACATGAATGCGAATTTCAGCCGTGCACATCCCTAACTTGCAAGAACTGTATAAGAGAGTGCCTTGCTGAGATCATCAGAATTCTAAAAGCTATCATAAAAATTATTTTCATTCTACCTCTGATCTCTAATATTTCTTATTATTTTTGCCTTTAAGTAATATCTTATTCTACATTGCTAGGGTTATTAGGGTTTTATTATGTACTCTATCATGATATCCAACCAATGAAGCATGATTTCAAATTCCTTTTTAGAATAAACAAAAACCCCTAGGTAAGTATTTCATTTGCTGTTACTGTCAACCTTGAAATATGATTAAGATGACAATGAGTCTTATTATATATGCATGCTAACAGCTCTCTAAACCTTGCTGGAAACCGATTGGCAGCTCTGCACAGTATTTAAGCCTCCAATTCTAACAAAGGGAACCCAAAGATCTGCTAATGAGCCCTGAGCCAACATTTCAGAATCTGAGCAAGAATTCCCTATTTAGTATCAGGTCTGAATACACTCTACCAAAGGCAGCATTGGTTTTATAGTAGTGCTGAGATATTGTTTGCAAAACAGATTTTTTAAAAAAAAACTTGGAAAGCATGATTGATAGACACCTCTTATCCTCATTTGCTGTACTGCAAACACAAAAGGAAGGAGCTACCCAGTTTGATCCCAGGATAACACACAAGGTTATTACAAAAGCAGATTTTGATTTAAGGGCTCCAATTCTTTGAGCACTTATCTAGAAACTATTGTTGGGTGCCAGTGAGGCTGGTCTAATTCATGGTTAAATCCAAGGTTGCCTCCATGGGAACTTTCGTACAGTTTTCCTAGCAAAGATACCACAGTGGTTTGTCATTGCCTGCTTCTGGGGAGATGCCAAGGACAGAACCTTTGACCCTGTGCTCTCCATACAGTTTGTTCTACCACTGATCTACAGTCACTCCACGCCTTGAAGTAAGCACTCCTAAGGGCTGAAAAGAATTTACTTCTGAGTAAACATGTAAAAGAAGTATGCTTCTGGTCTCTTGAATTTTTTTTTTTGTGTGTGTGATCAACAAACTTCGATTATTCAAATTGCAAAGTAGTTAAGGAAAGCACACATCCTTATGAAAGACTCCAAATGGGGAATGACCAATTACTACTTCCTCAACTCAGGACATCTGTTGTTTTTTCATACATATAAGGGAAAGTGGTAATATTTTCTCTCTTTAGTCCATCCATTAATCTTCCATTCTTGTAAATCAAGACACCATCCTAGTTTTTCTTTCTCATAAACAAAATGCTCTAGAATGTTTAGTCTCATCAGCAAAGGGTAAACATTTCATATCTGAAGGGAGAACCAAACCAATTTTCTTCCTTCCCACCACACAGAAAATCCCATAACTCTCCAAACTCGGGAAAAATTACTTTTGTGGATTTATGGAGGGGCTTTGGAACCTCTTTAGTTTCCCAAGAGTAGAGACCCAGGCCCATTTGTAGTCATACTGCACACATGAATATCATAAGAAAATCAAAAGAACCACCACCACCAGCAGCAGCTATCCAGGTTGAAGATTTGTTGAGGTTCAAGGGGTCATTTCTGGGTGTAATTTAGTTTAAACAACCCATACTAATACTTGAATAAAATTGTTCATAACACTGAGAAGACTCCTCAGCTCCTTTGATTTTTTTTCAGTAGTTGCAAGCACAACATTAGTCTTTTGCTCCATCAAGCGTGTGTCTGAAATGATGCAAGTTTTCCCAAACACTGCTGTATGGAGGCCTACCACCACCCTTTGGCAAAGTGATGGCCTCAGGCAGTAGGTGTTGGGAAACAGAAGCAAAGACAATGAGATGTTAGAGTGACATTCAACACTTGGCATATGACTGTTGAGTTAGGAGAATACTGAACTCTAATTTACAAGGATTTCTTACAGGACTTCTCCTTCCTTGCCTATATGAGAAGCAATTAATATAAAGAAACAAAGCTTTTGCATGGAGAACCTTCACAGACATACAGTACTCTTTTATCAAAATCTGGCATTTTGGGGGGAAGCTTTCTCAAGTTTCCATCTCCTGCTTGCATTTCCCTTTCTCCATCATTTTCTAGACTTCTGATGCTGTCCCAGCCTTCTTTGACACAGCTTTCTACCACGTTTTTTACATCTAGATTGCCTGGCTGCCTGGTTCACCATCCCCATCCTGGAAAGGTGAATACTGCAAAAAGATGGGTGAGGAGAATTAAGTCACTCCCACAGAAAGAAACGAAGAGGCAAGTCAGTTGAAGTTTTAATTTATTTCATAATCAAAGCACTCTTTAAGGTTACCTGAACTCGTTTGATTTATGCCCCATTTCTTCACCTCATGGTGCTATCCTGGTACCAGACTGGTTGCCCAGACTAGGATACGTAATCTGTCCCAAACTGGGATGGATTGTCCCTGGAGCAGAACGAGGCCACCTGCCTTGGGCAACCTGTTCTTTGCTAGCCCCCGTGTCAGCTTTGGAGCTGGCCAGAGGAGGTTATGAAGGCTTCAAAAGTTCCTGGCCTTCAATACTCCTGGTTGGGTGGGTGGGGGGCATTTCAGTGGCATACCTTGTATACCAGTATACTCTTGTACACTGAGGTATGCAAAGGATGAAGTAGGACACCATAATGGGTGCTTTTATTCTATCCACATTCAGTCCTGTATGGACAGAAGGTACTAGAAGAAGGTACTGGTCTCCCTTAAATCATACCAGCATTTGGAAGAGAGCCCTCTGGATCCTTTCCTATTATGGCACAGAACCCTGTGTGGAAATGGTTATAGTCTTTCTTTCTTCTGAAAATGTTAAGGCATTGAACATTCCTCTCCTATCCTCCCAACAATTCTGTGAGAGATAAGTTTAAGGTCACTTGGTGAATTCCATGGTGGAATGTGGATTTGTACCCTGATTTTCCCGGTCCTAGTCCAACATTCCAACTGCTGCACCACCATGGCTCTTAGAGCAAGGGACAAGTTTTCTAGTAGGGCTTCCTAACTCAGTTTCTTTGCAATTATGCACCATGCCTCACAGCCTTAACTACACTGTCTCCCAGGAGGTATATGGTATGGTACTCAAAAAAGTTGATGATCAGGGAATGCCTCCTCTCTAAGCTTCTCACCATCCTGCCTAGTACTGCTTGCTGCTGTATACCAATCCCTTTCACCCCACGATTTTGCAAACTGAGACCTCAAGCACTCCTTGAAACCACCATAGCTTCTAAGGCTCAAATGGCTACCCACAGATAGCTACTATGGTACCAATCTGCAGAACTCAACAATCCAGTCTTACACAGTAGCAACTGGTGGGTCACTGTGTGACTCAGGATGCTGGAAGACATGGGATGTGGCCTGACCCAGCAGGACTCCTCTTATGTTCTAATGTTCTTAACCCTCACATATGACAAGTAACTGAGTGCCTAACAGATCTTCAGACAATAATCTTCCTGCATCCTGTTTCCTTTCTTTGCATCCAACTTCAAGCATCACACCTCAGGCAATCCAGATGGCTTTGATAAGATTTGCAGAACTGCAAGAAAAAGGTTGGAAAAATTTTAGGGCACCCTCCTGTTGTGCATGAGAAATGAACCATGTTGGATGCAATCTTCTGTGTGTGTTTCAGATGTATCAATTTCACCATAAAGGCAAAACAGAGGACTATATAGTTCTTGCAAGGGACATATTTTAAAAAGCTGCAATTGTAAGAAGCATTAGCCTCACCTCTTTTTCGCACAGCCCTCTACAAACAAATGGAATTAATTTATCATATCAGAGCACAAGCAGTCTCTTCAGATGGGTTATATTACCTGGGGACAAAGGTAGGTCTGACATGAGCTCATCTACTTAAAAGTTGTGGGGAAGCAGAATAATCATTTTCCCATCAGGGCCTGAAGTCAACTGACGACAAATTGATTTCAAAACGTGGCTGAAGTCAAGACAAGGGACGCCCTTGTCTGAATTTCACTGAACTGACTGTTGAGTATCACTTAGGCTGCCTCCAGACTTGTGGAATAAATCCACAATTAAAGGTAAAAGCGCAGCTTATCTGCTGCGCAGCAACGACCAGCCATCCTGACTCAAAAAGCAGCTCAGTAGCTTCCCATCAGAAGCTGCAAGAGCTGAGTCAGAACATGTCATCATGGGGGTTGAGGCAGCCAATCACATCTGAGCTGCCCTCCTGTTCTCATCGTGCTGCTCTCGCCGTTTTGCCCAGACTGGTGGAAAAATTCAAATTTTCTTTATACTGCACAGTGACTGTCATTAGATCAGCATTAAGGTAAGGGTGCAGCAACGATCGGATAATGCGACACAACAATGCATCAATTGTTGTGTGCGATGTCCCAACTGTGGCTGTGCAGTATAAACAAGTCTGGACATAGTCATGGTACTTGGCCAAGAAAACCCAGGCTCTACTATACCTCAGACTGGCAGAAGGAAGAACACGGCAACCCTGTAGAAGTCACAGATCTGAAAGGAATGACCTGAGGTAATTAAGGAATGACCTGAGGTAATTACTTTATTATGTCCAAAGGTAGGACTGCTGTAAAATATTGTGAAATTAAGCTTTCTTTAGGACAGGTCCGTTTTATGAAGCCCTCAGCATACTTGGGTTATGAGACAAAGGCAAACACAGCAATAGAAAACATCTCTGACTTGCCTCTGAGACAGCTTATAAAAGGCTCCAAGGTGGGATTGTTCACACACCAGTCTGCCCTTGGGAACACAAGGGCCACACACTGTCTCTGTGAGGGGGCCCTTTTGTTATATCTGAATACCACCTTAGTTCCCACTCTTTCTTGCAGCAGTGCAAATATCAAAGCATCTTCAGGTGTTCTCGGTATCAGGAATTACACAATTGTCTGCACACTTACTCAAAAGTAAGTCCTGTTGCCTTTCACGCTGATGTCTGCAGCTACACATTTTACTGATTCATGGTGATACTTGCTCGCACATATGTTGCAAATCAACATTTCAATATTCTGACCACATGTTTGGCAATAAGCAACACTGAGGTCTATTCCGGAGTAAAATTGCATAGTAATGTGCTAGTTATTTCTCTCAATCGAATTTATGTCCTTCCACTCCTCACTGGGCTCACAGCAATATATGACAAAGAACATATTAAATCACTGTAAAGTTTTCAATGAAAACACTAAACCTTTAATACTGCAAATCCAACTATTTTGGTTGTACAATGGATTATTTATTATATAGGCCTTCATTCTGCTAAAAGATAAAAGTGCCCTTGACTTAATCTTGACTTTCAGTGACTAAAAGGATCATCCATGCAGTTTTCTTCACAGTGACACAAAAGTGATTTGTTCTTCTTTCAGAAGACGACAGAAATTGAGCTTAGCATCTTCCCAATGTAGGGCAGGAACATTCTTTTAAAAAACCCACAATCAGAATCATAAAAATAATAACAAAACAAGTAGTTGCTCAAGCATGGGAAAGCAGGTATGTATAAATTTCATACCAACATTTTATATAGCAATCATTTCTGTAAGTGCATCCATACCAGGATCACGAGACAAGAAGGTCTTATACCATATTACTGCAAATTACATTAATCACTTAGAACTGTTCACAGAGGAATTGTTGTAAATATTAAAGCACATGTTCACAGGTAGTAGGAGTCACAATCTCTGAAGAATTTGGTGCTAAATCACATAAAGCGGGACTCTGGTGCTATATTATAGAATACAGGACCTGCCAAACCTTTGGATTTGGGCACAGTTTGAATTTTGAGGCCATGCTGTTAAATGGTTCTCCCTCAGACTGTTTTGATCTACAAGCCGTTCCTTCCTACACCACAGGCACCAAAGGACATAAATAAAGATTTGCTTTTCAGTGATTGTGGTGTGGGAGGATCAGATCCAGTACAGTGTAACATTGCAGTTGATTGGATGGAAGCTGGAGACATGGCTATCTAAAAATCATACATTCTGAAGTGGACAAAAATTGAAACACGGAAAACACAAAACATGAAACAAAAGGGTCAATGCTCAGCACTGTTTGTGAACTCTCAACGCTGACTGTCTTAAAATAATGTCCAGCCCACTTCACAGAATGTCCATCTTTCTTCACTGAAGAAACGTTGCCTCTAGACAGAGCTGTTTGAATTCACAGTTTAGCAATAAACCGATGTATATTCACTGTGAAGGAAAAATCAATCGTCCCAACTAAAAATCACCTCTGTATTTTCCTGTTTAAGGAACCATCAGAGCAACAAGAGTTTAGGTGGCGCGCGCCATCACTTAGCTTCAGAAAGCCAATCAGTTTTCAAGCTGAGCTTCCAAGTTTAGTGTCCTCTTGTTCATACTTCTCGTCATTCCACCTACATTCGTATGATATGATCTAACTGTGCATACTGCACAGCAAGAGTTCTTTCTCCCACACTAAGGAAAATGTGATGTAACACTCATATGCTGAAGAGCGATGACAAAGGATCGATCATTCTATCCAATGGGACTACCAGGACTACGCGTTCCATTAGCAGTTTAGAATAGGTCTGGAGACACCCTATATCTGGAGGAGATCCCTTAGTCTGAGTTCCTTTTCTCAAGAAGTGAATCTGAAGAAATAAGGCATATAATAGTGACAAGAGGAGGAGTGATAGGCCTTATTGACAAATTCCGTGTCAACAAATCACCGGGCCCTGATGGCATACACCTAAAAGTTATTAAAATGATCAATACTGAGACTGCAGACCTCCTTGCCAGCATTCTCAGCTTCCACAGTTGAGTACTGGAAGGTGGTTAACGTAATTCTAATTCTATTTCTTAACAAGTGCTCAAGGGGAGACCCATGGAATTATAAACCTGACAATTTAACATCCATCCAGGAAAAGATAGTGAAACCATTATTAGAGATAAAATTACATTCAAAACTGGCTTAGTAATCGTACTCAAAGAGTGGCTTTAAATGGC
>MTQE01003428.1:19542845-19553526 GCA_014337955.1 Aspidoscelis marmoratus | reverse complement strand
GGGTCTAGAGGAGGCTAGGGGGAGGGGGCACCCATGGGGGAGAGCCCCAACACCTAAGCTTCGAAGTCCCTTCAAAGTCACTCCAGAGCCATTTCGAAGTGTCTTCGAAGTCTGTGCAAAATAGCTCTGGAGGGTCTTTGAAGTCTGTGCTGATCTTCGGAGTGAACTTTGAAGCCACTCCGAAGGCACTCCAAAGTCACTTCAAAGTTCACTCCGAAGATCAGCAGACTTCAAAGACGCTCTGGAGCTATTTTGCACAGACTTCAAAGACGCTTCGAAATGGCTCTGGAGTGACTTCGAAGGGAGTTTGGAGCCGCTTTGGAGATTGCACCCCCTGTCCCACCAGACACCCTGGGTGACAGGCAGACCCCTCGTAGGTAGATCCGGATCTTCTTAGATCCGGATTAAAGGAGCATGGTGAGAAAAGACCCAATACCTCACATTTTCAGTGTGATCATCCCAAAGCAGAAAAACTGATGCAATGAAAGGAAAAACTTTTGTGCAGCTACCCATTACCAAATGTCTTAGCTTCTATTTCAACACACATGCTGGTTGGAGCAAAATAAATAAAAAAAAGAATGAGGGGGAAAAAAGGAAGAGAGGTAACAGCTTAGGAGTTATTTTCACACCAGATGAAGTGGAAGGTTACCAGGAAGCTTTCCAGCTTGGCTCTCTGATGAAAGCTGGCCAGAAAATCTGAGGAAGTGAAGTCATCTGGGATCTTTTCCACCCGCCAAGATACTAGGAAACCAAGCTAGAAAATGAGCAGTAAAGCAGACAGCAGCACAGGAAACAATAGATCTTTGGATAGCCTTTCCAATTTCCTTAAGTTCAGGAAACAGAGCCATTAAAAGAAGTGACTTTAATAAGAACAAGCGTACATTTCAAAGTCTAACAAAGGAAAATGTTGCTGAATTAACTCAGTTTACCTCTGAAAGCCCAGACGTTTGTGTGTGTTTGTAGCTTAGTAACAGAGCAAGTGCCTGGAAGGCAGACTGTCATAGGCCCTTTGCATCTCTCCCAAAGAAATTAATGGTAAGAAAACACTTCCAGATCAGCCAAGAAATCTGACAGGTATATCCATGTAGCCACTACACATTGGCCCCAACTTGAAAATACTCAGCAACAATTTCAAATATGTATTAGTTGGTACATATCAGAGGAAGTCAGGAAAATATGCAAGCTTCCTATGTAAGGTTTCATGCCTAACAACATAAGCCAAACTGATTTCGCTAGTGGTGCACATTTAAAAGAAGCACTACAGTATAAAACCTATTAAAATGAATAGAAGTTACACAACAGAACTTTCTTCCTACAGATTGTCTGCCAAGTATAATCCAAAGTAGAACTCAAGGAAAACCCTACTGTATTGGACCCAAGGCCCATGAAGGCTATCAGCTTCATTAATTCATTCTTTCATTCATATACCACTTTTTCAAAAAATCTTGTGGAAGCTGGTTTACAGCATTATAAAAATGTAAGTCAATATAGTTACATAAGTCATAATCAAAATATAATAAGACATACAATAATAATACATACAATCAACAATATTAAACTAAAGCTGTATAAGAATATAAGAGGAGCCCTATTAGACTGAGCTATAGCCCATCTAGTCCAGCATCCTGCCACACAAAGTGGCCCACCAACTGCATCTCAAACAGAAGACATAAGCAAAACTTTCACCTGCCTACATATGGCCTTTAGAGGCATCCTGCCTGTCTCTCCAACCTGGAGGTAATACCTAAGCATCCATTCTAGTAGCCACAATACACCTGACCTCTATGAATTTATCTCACTCTCTTAGTCATCTAAGCTGGTTGTGGTCACTACCTCTTCTGGTAGTAAATTTCATGGACCAATGATCCAATGGGTGAAAAAATACCTTGTCTTATTGGTCCTAGCTCTCCTGCCCATCATCTTCATCCACACTGTGCATGATTTTATATACTCCAGTAAGGCCACCTCTTAGATGCTGTCTTAAAGCTGAGGAGGCTTAATCAACACATCCTGATTTTGTTAAACCTGTCTCGACTCCTTCATTCTAGTTGTCCCTTTCTGCGCTTTTTTAAATTCCACAATATCCTTTCTCAGATGTGACCAGAATTGTACACAATGTTCCAAATGCCCCACCAAAGATTTATAAAGAGCCACAACAATGCTTGCCAACTTATTTTCTATCCCCTTCCTACTTACCACTAGCACTGAATTTGCAGAAGGTTGACACCTTCATTGATATGTCCACCAGAACCCCATGATCCCTTTCCTAGTCTTCCATGGAGAGCTCACCCCTAACAGATGTAACTGGAATTCTTTGGCCCAATGTGCCTCACTTTGCACTTGCTAAGACTGATCACTGCCAGTTCACTGCCCACTTATGCAATATAAAGAGATCCCTCTGGAACTCTTTACAACCACTTTCACTTTTTACTGCCTTGAACAATTTAGTGTTGTCAGAAAACTTTGCTATCTCACTAAACCTACTTCTAGATTTATAAATAAATTAAAAAGCATGGGTCCTAATACTGAACCTTGGGAGACCCACGACTTAGCTCTTTTCACTCTGAGATCATTTATTACTATTCTGTTTCCTGTCCTTTAGCCAGTTACCAACCCATGACAGGACCTGTCCTCTTATTCCATGACTTACGGGTTTATTCAGGTAGCCTTTGATGAGGGACTTTACTGAAAGCCTTCTAAAAGTCCAAAGAGAAAATGTCAACTTAGTCATCTATATCCACCTGTTTATTAACATGCTCAAAGATTTCTAACAAGTTTGGGTGCAGTAATTTTATCCTTAATGATGGCTTCTATCACTCTATCTGGAACTGCTGGTCTGTAATTTCCTAGATCACTCCTAAATCCTTTTCTGAAGATTTGTGTTACATATGCTACCCTCCATTCTTCAGGTACAGAACCTGATCTTAAGGAATGATTATATATTCTGGCTAGAAACTTGGCAATTTCACATTTGAGTCCTTTAAGAACTCTACGATGAATGCCACCTGGTCCCAGTGATTTGTTAGCATTTAGTTTAATAGAACATATAAGGGCATCCTCCCTGATTGCCTCTATCCAGTTTAATTCTTCTGACTCCCTCTCTAAAAAGGTTGACTCAGCTGCAGGCATATGCCTTCTATCTTCCTCAGTGAAAACAAAGGCAAAGAATTTATTTGGCCTCTTTGCAATCTCCATATTCTCTTTAATTATCACTTTCTGTCCATTATCATCTAATGGTCCAACTGCTTTTCTGGCTGGATTCCTATTTTTGGTGTACTTAAAGAAGTTATTATTTTTCCTGATGTTCCCAAAAATGTGCTTCTCAAAATTCTTCTCAGCATTCCTAATTGCCACCTTGCATTTGTCCTTCCTGAGTTATGTCCCTTCCTGTTCTCCTCATTAGGACAAGCCTTCTATTTTTCTCTTGGTGTCCTCTTAGACTTGACGGTCCCTGTTCTTCTTTTAGGTATGTATTCTGAGCCTTCATTACTGTATTTGTAAATAGTTTCCATGCATTTTGTGGGTGGATCTGACTCACCTGGACATTCCAGTTTCTAGGATTCTATCTCTTTACCACACCACCTTTTTTATCTCATGATGTCTGAGAACAGGTCTTAAGAGATTCACAACCTCTAAATAAAACATAGATATTTTTCCTAGTAGCCAGACCAAAACCATCTTTCCAATAGACACAAATGTGTTAATAAACAAGACTAGTGGGTAATCCTGAGCTCATTCCCCTTACATAATTCCTCCTCTACAAATATTAAGTGAAGGTAAAACTGAATAAATGAGGGAGTTGGTTGCCCTTAAGTCACATAATGACCTGCTAACTTGGTAGATAATGAAAATATATACACCAGCAGTTCCATTTTTAGATCACTCTCAGTAGTGACAGTCATGCTAGTTAGGAAAGGAGAACATTTCTTCAAAAAGAGGCTAATTGGACATACCGTTAGGGCCACCTTGAGACAGTCTACCAACTGAGACCAGAATAAAGTCTTCCTATCTACAGAAACCAAAGAAACTGACTACTGACTCTGGCTTACACACTTAGCTTTGTAGAGTGCCTCACAAGTTAACAGGATAGCTAAGGGATGGGTACAATACCTATGGAATAGGTAACTCTGACCTCCAACAGAAAGCAATGACCAGAGCTGTTTGAGACAACTTCCTTATTCCATCTATTAGAAAGATGCCATTCTGCCATGAGTTATTGCAGTATGGAAAACCCGGTTCCCGATTCTATCTGGACGAGAACTAGACAGCAGAAAAACTGTGGCAGTGCCCATGTGGATTATTGGTGGGATGGAAACATTAATAAAGAGCATTAGAATGGATGTCCAGGTACCACCTCCAGGTTGCAGAGAGAACCAGAATGCCTCTAAAGAGGAGCTGAGAGCAGGCTAAAGTTTTGCCTTTGTCTTCTGCTTGAGATGCCCATAAGCAATTGGTGGACCACTGCGTAAGACAGGATGCTGGACTAGATGGGCTGTGGCCTGATCCAGCAGGGTCCCCTTATGTTCTTATGGAAAGAAATAAAGGCATAAAGGAAAGCACCACATAAATATTCAAAGGATGGATACTCTTGTCAAAAATGTGAGACCAGAGTACCTTTCTACTGTAAAACAGCTGATTGTGTTCCCATTTTTTCCAGGGAAACTTCTGCATTCCTTTCTCTTCTTCTAAATGATGCATCATTGACAGATGAAGTGTTTTATGTGCGTGCATGTACATGTACACTGATGAGATCCTTGACTGAATGGAAAGGCATGATGAGTAATCAAAATGAGGACATGTGAATCATTTTAATCAGGCACTTCTGGGCAACCGCAAACTCTGCCTAGATGGAGGGAAATTCCAGACATCACCTATGAGCAAGTCGAATGACTTCCAGGGACATCTTGGACTTTAGCTGTACCACTGAATAATTTTTTGCCCCATACATTTTAAAAGAGCACCTAAATTTTATGATGAGGAACAAATATTTCCAGAATACCAAAATGAGAGTTGTTTTGGGAATTAACAATGGGAATTTTCCTATACTTCCTGTTTCTTGTACTCTATCCTGTCTGGAGGATAATTTCAGTTTATTTCTTCCAGTACCAAGACATCCATACTTATGGACATGTGGACAACTTGTTGACCCAAGGAAGCCATAAAAGCCCACTTTCAGCAGAATGGGGGAGCACAAACTTTTCCGCTGTTCTTCTACTAGCTCTTAATTTGCATCACATCATGATACTTCTACAAAACAACCCTCAAAATCTTTATTTTCCTTTCTGGTGGCAAATGCCTGGATCCAACCTTGCAAGAATTATTACTCTTTTAGAGATAGGCAGATAATACCCAAATTCCTTGAATAGTCAGCACGTCTGCAAAATTATTCCAGAGCAGAAAAAGTGAATAATTTTTCCTGCTGTTAAGTCAGTTTCCTTTCATAAAAAATTCTCCATCTGCCCTTGGTTCCCCCACCCAAAAGACGGAAGAGCTGAACACATCTGCTTAAAAGAAAAGAACAAAATTTGTTCTCTTTATTAAGTTATTTGGATTGCCTGCAAAAACAAGGTTTTTTCCCCTTAAAATCAATTAAATGAGAGAAATACTCATCCTTGTGTCCATCAGCCATTTCTAAAAGTTTTGGAAAAGGAGAAATATTCAAGTCAAGACAGTCCAATCACTGATAAGCTTGCTCAACTTACTATCTGCCCTAGTCAGGGTGTCCACTCCGGGTGTGATGGCAATTATAGTCCAGGATCTAAGAGCTATATCTGCCTTATCCTGCTCTAAATTCTTGGAGTGCATTCCAGTGTCCCTAGAGGAAAAAGGTGGCTGCTTCCACACACTGCTTCACGACTGCTGCCAGCACACTCATCAGAAAAGCAGCAGTTATGGAATTAAAAACCAGCATTGCTGGTTCAGTAAAATAGTAATTCTGTTATCCACGCTGATGCTTGTAATCTGCAATGACTACTAATGGGTGAAATGGCAAATCTCTCCTCTTTTCTCAAATCTTTTCTCTACCATACATGACTAGAACCAGGGGGCACTTTATGAAGTTGATGGGTAGGAGAGTCAGATCAGACATGGGGAGGCATTTCTCCACCCAGAGGGTCATCAGTTTATAAAACTTGCTGCCATAACAGGTGGTAATAGCAACTAGCCTAGATAGCTTTAAGAAAGGGTTAGATAAATGCATGGATGACAATGGCTACTAGAATGGATGCCTATGTAGATCCTTCAGGCTGAGGAGGCAGGCAGCATGCTCAATTTTAATGTCACAACAATCAATATAGATTACATTACAAGGCACTGGCTGGCACAAAGACATCTTTGGAGCTCCCACAGCTGACTGGGGATTTAACCTCTGGACTTATAGTTCCTACGCTCTCTAGCCACCATGTCACTTGACTTCCTTACTGGAAGCAACAATATTGGATCCCTACACTTCTTTGCATGGCTATTTCAAAGCCACTTTGGAACAAGGAATCATCCCCCTAATTCTGGACCTTTTGTTTTCTCTCCCTTCAGCTTTGCAATGTTCTTCTTCTACCCCATTAGTGACCTGATAACATTGGAAATATCAATATAATAAGTGCACACTACTCTCTATCCAACAGTACTCATTGGCCACTAGAATGGAGAGACCGGTAGAATTCCTCTAAATGAATGGAGATGCAGGGAGCTGAAGGTTTGTCTTCTGCTTGAGAATGCCCAGAAACAACTGGTGAGCCTCTGGGTGAGACCGGATGCTGTGCTGGGCTAGATGGGTTATAGCCTGATCCAGTCGGGCTTCTCTTATGTTCTTCTATAAAACCGAGGCAGTTGGTGAACTCCATGCTCCTATACTAATTTATTGGACCTCCTAACCATGCAAGGTGGGATCAGCAACCTAAGATTGTTCTTAGGCTGTTTTCTGTCTGGTCGCTTAAGATCCTGTGTCCCCAAGAGATCATTCTAAGAGCAGCAGGCCCTCTACTGGCCCTGCCGTGCTGGCAAGTGCTGGAACTGCTACCATCTGGAGCCTGACCTGAAGACACCTCAATCACAATACTTGTCTGACAGCCAGAGGTATTGAGAGTTAGTAGGAAGCTTCTGACTTTCGGCTTTGCCTTTTTAAGGAGTAGAAGGGAAAGAGTAATAAAATGGCAAGGACTTGAGTTTACAGCATAAAAAGCCTGATGGTCATTAAGACTGAAGGGGGCATAAATGTAGAGGTGGTAGTGTCCACATGTTAGTGCTTTAATCCACATCTAAGACCAGAAGATGTGCTGCAAAAATGCTTTCTTTGGCCTTTAATGTGGATCAGAGGTGGGAGGAGAACACTGGCATGTATATGCTATCACCTCTTAGCCTCCTTTGAGCTGCTTTCTGAATGCTACAAAGGACTTCTCAGACACTCTTAAATGGCTTCAGTAAACATGGATTTCAGATTAAGAAAATCCTGGATAGAGCTGCTAATTTTGCAGTGGAAGTAAACTAGCAGTAGAGACATGTCAGAAGGAAGAAAACAGTTATTTGTCCCAAGTATAATGAATGATTCACTACCCCCAGGAAATGATTAGAGAAACTCATACATGACAGATATATTAAAAGCTGCTAACAAAACAGAACCTCCCTGTTTAGAGGAAGTGTATCACAGGAAACCAGGTTGCAGGACACTGATCTTTTCATGTTCTTTTTATATAAGGGCCAGGGTTACCTGGCTGGCTATTTATATCCCTCCCTCCCTCCCTCCCTCCCTCCCTTCCTCCATCCATCCACCTCTGGGTGGTTTAAAGTAAAAACCAATATACAAACAAAACATATAGCTCTTGATTGGGTTAGTGCCGAAAGGTTTTAGTAAAGAGCCAGGACTTTTCTTGGTGCCTAAACGTTAGAAGAGTTTGCACTGATCAGACCTCCAAGGGAAGGGCATTCCAAAAATGAGGTGCCACAGCTGAGAAGGCCCTCCACAAGGTCCCAACACTACATTTTTCTCCAGCTGGTGGGACATCGAGGAGACCCCCTCCAGCAGATCTTCAGTCACAAGTAGGTCGGTATAAAAGGAGGTGTTCCCTTAAACAGGAGGTTGGTTGGGTCAGCACGGGAATCCAGAAGAATTTCCCATCCTGCAATATCAATGGCTACCAGACTGGATGCCTAGGTACTCCCTCCAAGTTGGAGATACAGACAGGATGTCTCTAAAGGCCACTGGCCAGGAATCTAAAGCAGGTGAAGATCTTGCCTGAGAATGCTCAGAAGCATTTGGTGGATCACTGTGTGAGACAAGACACTGGACTAGATGGGCTGTGGCCTGATTCAGCAAGGCTCATCTTATGTTCCTATTTGCCTGATATTACACTACCATTGCAATATCAGCATTTCTTAGGCACATTAACTCAAAGAAAACCACAGTCTAGATGGAGGCTTCGGAGTTGAAAGCTTCTCCAGCGGGCATCCACTCCATTTCCTCTCTCAATGCAGCCCTCCAAGTGCCGTCCCATCCCATTCTAGTCTGAACAAGCAAGTAATTCATGCTTGATTCATATTTTGTGGGAGCTGTAAGAACTGGATTTTCATCTGCATAGACTGCTGTATGTTTTCCAAATGGATACACAAATGCATTCCACAAAGTTCACACGTATACACATATACATGGCATGCATGTCTTTGAATGTATACACTTGGGTAATGTTAGGGGGATTTTGGCAGTAATTCATGTCTTCACACTTGTGTGGAACCTGAAAAAATTAAACTCAGCTTCAGTGGCGGAAAAGAAGCTATTAAAAAAACTTCAAGTAAAAACTTTCTTATCCCTATTTCGTTTTTCAGAAGGGTATAAGAGATGGCTGTAGGCATGGTTGTCTGAAAGCCAAAAGTCAAGGCTATCAAGGGCTATTAGTCCTGATGGCACTGTGATTGCCCCCCAAAACTGGGTGCTGACAGACTGCAAGCAGAGCCCAGTGCAAGCCTATGCCCTGCTTGTGAACTTCCTTTTACGGTTGGTTGGACACTGTGAGAACAGGCTGCTGGACTAGATGGGCCCCAAATCTGATCTAGTGGGGGCATTTCTTTACATTTCAAACAGAACGCAGCTCTCGCACACTTTGATCTAAGCCTACGGCAAGCATTTCAATAGCTTTAATTCAGAACACTTTGCTAATCTTAACTGAACTGTCTGCAAGAGTTTGCTCATTCCAGCAGCAGCAGCAGCAGCAGCAAAGCAACAGCGGTTTGCCTAAGGCTATCAGGTGAGTATGTGGCAGAGGTGAAATTCAAGGCAGGTCTTCCTGCTCTGAGCAGATATTTCATTTTAACTCATTAGGCGGGGTTGCATTTGAAGAGGGAAACCACTAACATCCTTATGGGGCAAACCACTGGTACTTTCTGTAGAATTAGCTAAGACCTCAGGAAAGAAACCCTAAGGGGATCACCAGCAGAACTTCAAGTCTTCAGGGGAACTTCCCACATTCTGCTTGCTCCTTTATTCTTTGGAAGCTCCTAAAGAGTTAACTGTGCTCCTCAAATTTCTGCCCTCACGCCCTTTGCACTGCTCCCTCCTTGAGGTCTTCCAGAAGACTATGATTGCTCAACAAGAAGAAGCAGCTTTGGCTTTTCTAGCCCGCTTTTCTCACCCATTTAAGGGGACTCGCCCATTGAGTGGCTGACAAAGCTTTCTATTCTTCTCCCCACAACAGAACACCTTGTGAGGTAGGTGGGGCAGTGAGAGCTCAGAAGAGAGCTGGGACTAGTCCAAGGTCACCCGGCTGGCTTCATGGAGGAAGAAGAAGAGTTGGCTTTTATACCCCACATTTCTCACCCTTAAGGGGATTCAAAGCGGCTGACAAAGCTTTCTATTCTTCTCCCCACAACAGATACCCTGTAATGTAGGTGGGGCGGCGAGAGCACAGAAGAGAGTGGTGACTAGCCTAAGGTCACCCAGCTGGCTTCACGGAGGAGTGCAGAATCAAACCCAGTATTCCCAAATAAAGAGTCCGGCTCCCTAACCACTAGACCAAACCGGCAACAACTTCTACTGACCCTTCACGTCTGGACCGCTGGAAGAAACAAGACGGTCAAGCAGGTTAGGACGCTACAGGACTTCAAACACAACCCATGGGGAAATCGGAAGGTGCGGCGACAGGCTCCGCTCACCGATCCCTTAAATTCCATTCCAGTTTTCTACAAGTTCGAATCCCGCCGCCGGGTTTCCAACTTAAGGCGTTTAACCAGGTTAACGCGAGAAAGAGTAAATTCAGAGCGCTTCTAGGTACAACACAACACACACAACATAACAACACCCAGCAGGCAGCCCCCCTGGGGATCAGGATGGGAAGGCGCAGCAGCGGGCACGATGAATATTTCATATTTTGGCCTAGATTGGAGTTATCAGGTGCCCCCCCAACCCCCTGACCCGCCACCCCCCACCCCACCCCGTCGATTCTTTCCCCAAGCTATTGCATTAAAGAATGAACCGGGGAGGGGGCGAAAAACAAGAGGCAGCCTCGAACCACCCTGGGAATCCCGCGTCATCCTCGACCGGCCGCGGAACCATAACAAAAGAAAGTGGATCGCAAAACAGCCCCGTCCAAGGGAGGCAAGCGCCTTCGTCCCCCTCCTTACAGACGGCTTCCCCACACCCCACCCCCACGCCCCTCTCCCCATACAAAAGCACACAGCCAGGCATCACGGGGGGGGG
>MTQE01003428.1:19510396-19521298 GCA_014337955.1 Aspidoscelis marmoratus | reverse complement strand
GCTCAGTAGAGAGCTGTGACTAGCCCAAGGTTACCCAGCTGGCTTCATGGCTTCTGAAAGGGTAGTTCGACCCCCAAAGGGGTCCTGACCCCCAGGTCGAGAACCACTGACCTAAAGGGTAAGACCTACAAGTGATGCAGACAGATAAGCCAGTTTGGTCTAGTGGTTAGGGAGCCGGACTCTTATCTGGGAATACCGGGTTCGATTCCGCCCTCCCCCATGAAGCCAGCTGGGTGACCTTGGGCTAGTCACAGCTCTCTAGTGAGCTCTCACAGCCCCACCTACCTCACAGGGTGTTCTGTTGTGGGGAGAAGAACAGAAAAGCTTTGTCAGCTGCTTTGAGTCCCCTTAAATGGGTGAGAAAAGCGGGGAAGAAAGGCCAACTCTTCTTCTTCTTCTTTCAAGGCAAAATAGGTGTGGCTCAGCACCTAACAGGAACACCAGATGCCTGACCTTTAAAAAGAAACATCTCCAATGCTTTCAGTAATTCTGACAACACTTTACAATCAACAGCATCCTTATGTTTTGCAAATGCCATTTTATGAAGTGGCACTTTTGCTCCCACCGTCCTCAACCCCATTCCCCATTTCCAGAGGATGATTTAAAAAAAATGCTGAATCTGCAGAACAACATTTCCTGGCCTATTTTCTTCTCTCATCCTTTAGGAAAGAACCAGATTAATTGCTGTTACTCTGCCGGTGGGGTAAAGCATAGTTTCAAAAACAACAAGGGAAGGGAAGGGAAGGGGGGTGAAGGGAGAGGAAATAATGAGAATAAAAAGTAACTTGAAGGCGAATCCTCGGTAAATATGGCTTTATGGTACGTTTTGAACTGCAATGCTTGCAGAGACTCATCACCCGAGCAAGAAGCGCAAAACCAAGCAGCATTTCTCCCCCCTCCCCCCAAAACAGAGGTGGCACTGGAAACTCCCGCCCTCGCCTGCACAGCAAAATGATCCCGTAATCAAACCTGACACGACCACCGCACACGTCGTCTGGCCTCTTCCCTAATAAGAATGGCGCCCCGGAAGTAATCTTCGGTCCTCCTCAGGAAGTACTTCCCCCCAGGTTGCGTAGCAACCGCACCGCCAGGCTAGCGAGGGGTTGTCGAAGTCCGTTGCCCTTTAAGTCGTAGGGCGGCTGCTGAGTTCAGCGGTTTTCTTTCCACATCATGTATCCCAAAGGAGAATTTCTTCTTTTAAAAAAATATTTTCAATTAAAAGTCTTAACAATTCAAAATGACAACAATAATAGAAAGTCTCAAACAATAACAGGTTTCAAACAATAAAAGTTAAACAATAAAAGATGGATTTTCTGAGTTATTGAACACTAAAAGAGCTTGTCACGTTGCTGATGTATTCTCTCGCTCTGAAAGTGGAGTGAAGCTGGATTAACCCTTAAGAGTGACCACATTTTGGTCTTGGGATTTGGAGTGATTTCTTTCTTACACATTGCTCTAGAGTTTAAGCATATAGGAAAGGGGCAAGAGTTCCTGAATCTTTAATAAGTAAAGTTCTTTCATCTTTAATTTCACCTGTAATGCAGGCAAAAGCGGCCGAAACGCCCTTTTCTGTCCTTTGAAAGACACAGAAGACCTAATGTATATCTCGACCTTCTTTTGAGGAATTGAATCCTTTGGCCCTTTTCATTGTGTAAAAATATTTAATCTGCAAAAGGTTGGCCCGGGGTGGGCAAACTGTGGCCTCTAAGGGATGCTGAATTACATTTCCCAGAAATTCCCATCAGGCTGGTCAGTAGTAAGACGTGGTGGTAGTTTTAGCTCAGCAATATCTGAAGGGCTATAATTTGGCATTTCTGTGAAGCAGAACTACAGTTCTTTGTCATGTATGAGGAGGAGAAGGAAGAGGAGGAGGAGAAGAGTTGGCTTTTCTACACTCACTTTTCTCATCCTTATGGAGATTCAAAGTGGCTGACAAACCTTCTGTTCTTCTCCCAATGGGCACCCTGTGAGGTAGTTGAGTCTGTGAGAGCTCAGAAGAGAGCTGTGACTAGCCCAAGGTCACCTAGATGGTTTCATGGAGGAGGGCGGAATCAAACCAAGTGATTCCCAGAAAAGAGTCCAGCTCCCTAACCAGAAGACCAAACATGATGGAAGATAGAAAATAAGTATTTTGCATGCACATATCTACTATGAGTGTCAAAATGTGTATAACAACAACAAAGAATGGTCAGCTGAAAAATAAAGCCAAGAACAAAACCTTGTACAGATCAGCGCATGCTGCCATCTTGTAGCTATATTGTTGAATTTCACTGTCGTTCTTTGTCAGTGGATGTTACCATGGAGTCAAATGTGCCTGCTATATAATGTGTTTGAAACCATGTGCAGTGTTTGAATTTTTAACAGCCGAAAAAGTGAATGCTAGTGGCATTCATCATCATTTACAAGCTGTTTATGGTGATGAACCTGTTGATCAAATTATTATGAAAAGATGGGCAATAAAATTTCATGCATCAGGTACTGGTAAAGCAAATATTGAGGGTGAACTTCACAATGGTCAACCAGTTGCTATGACTGATGAGAAAGTTATAAATGGTGACTATGTTGAAAAGCAAATGTAGCCAATTCATTCAATATCTCTTTTCGTTTGTGAATTACTTTTCAACCAACCCTCGTAATAAAAACATTGACTTGATTACTTCTTGAAGGAAGAATGTACACTTCTTTGGAATGACATAGTAGGGAAATCTTATCTGTGCTAGGCATCTGAAAAAAATTGCTCACTATAAACTTTAAAGAAATACAAGTACAGTTTTTTGTCTTTAACCACATGTTTGCTGGCTGTCGGTACTTACAGATCCAAATCCAGAGATTATGTTCATATCTCTGAGTTATATGTGCATCTACATGAACAGAAATACATGCAGTATTTAATGCACAGGACATTTTGGGAAATCACACGGGATATTAGAGACTAAAGGAAGAAAAACATTAGGCACCATATTGCACCCTTTCTGAAGCTACAAAGAAGAGGTCTACAATATAGTTGGAGGAAATAGGAGGCAAAAGAGAACAAAATGTTTATTGTGCTTGGCTTGGTATAGCAGCAGCCTATTATTTATTCAGTTCAATTCCTAGAGGAGATCTTATGTCACACAACTACTCTGTAAAAATGCTAAAAAGAAACCACAACCAATTTTCTATATCAAGAAATTCAATAAATACTAATTTGTTGTCTGAGAATAGAAATGATATGCAAATATGGAGCTATCTTCAGATGTGTTAATATGAATTTGTTACTATCAGTCTAAACAACTTTTGTATTTTATTATATTTGATTTTATGTTGCAGCTCTCCCCCCATCACCTAGTGCCTTTTTGGGAGTAGGACCAATGATAAAAACAGTACATAAAAATGAAATTTATTATTAAAGTACTGTTATATACTGACATCTTCTGGTGAGTGCAGGTAGTTGTTAAATGTTCGTAGTACATTGCAGTGTTTTAAAAGTTTCAGAAAGAACACATTAGCAAAGTGATAAGCTGTTTTCTTCAGGCATTATCTGACTCAGAAAATCTACCTTTGGGTTAGACAATGTGGAATGTTAGCGTTTAAGACAAAGATTCTTTGTTATTTGCATTTATTTACATGATAAAAGTACTTATAACAATGAAACAATAACTAATAAAAGTAAAACAGGAATTAACAAAATACTATATTTATTAATTTAGATTTATCTTTCCATAAAAATCTGGTTTCCAATGCAATTTAGGTAAGAATTTAAGGAAAACTAAAAGTATGTTCAAATTCCATGAATTTTCTCTCTTCAAAATAATTGGGTGCAGATTATATACAGTTATAGAATGTGCATGAACCTGAACCTGAGATTCAGAAACCCGAATTCAAGTTTGTCCATTCATACCCATTGATAATTAACAAAATGCTCAGACCTTATTCTGAATTCATTCTTATAAATACCCCAAATATCTAAATTTTATGGAAAAGCTACCTGTTTTAATACAGTCTAACCAAATTAAGGACAGTATTAAGTAATGAGGAACTAATAATATATAATTGGGTAAGATAAATTAATACAGAATAAAATATCAAAGACAGAGGAAGATTTATAAATGTAGGCTCTTTCTGTACTGGGCCATTAGATTGGCTGAATTCAGTCTGTGGGACACTTCATCTGCCTAGTGGGCCAATTTACCTCCAGCCATACCCCCCCCCCAATTAAAATAGTTCATCAGAATGGTAGACATTTCGAAAATAGTCCACAAGCAAACAACTTTGGTAAAACATTCCACCCAGACCCTTTTTGGCCGGTCACCTGAAAACAGCACCCAAAATGTACTGCTGCTTGTGGGGCCAAGAAGGTGAGCAACTTTATGGGGAAAGGGTCTTAGATGTAATTACTTGAGAAAGAAATGGAGAGATGAACTATCTTTTTGGACTGAAACACAGCATGTTGAACTTGGGTTTTTTTTTGCACATATTTATTCTACCCACCCTATACCCAAAGGTTTAGGGTGCTCATAAAAAATTCACTATAAATATAGGTAAGGATCCCCAGATTGCTGTCTCTTCTCCACTCCCCTCAGGCAAGATGGTTCACAACTTTCTGGTGGCAGCTGGAGGAAAGACTGACTCATCTGAGCATAGATCTGGTACAAGTAGCTGACTGGATGTGTACAAAAATGGCAGGAGAATAGAGCCATCAAAGACTGAGAGGAAATCAATACCTACTGTAAAGGAATTCCTGGCTTCTTCTTTATACTACTGACTGGTTCATAAGAGGATATTTTGCTTTCTGGATTAAACTCAAGAATTGTTTTCCAGTATCTATGGTCTATCACAAAAGCATGGTTGTACACAGAATAATTTTAGTTGTATTAATGAAAAAATCCACACTTTGGATTGGAATGAACATATGATCCCCAAATACTGAAAAGACATCACAAGATTTTGACAGAATGACATTCAGGTTCTTGTGACGCTTTCTGTAACCATCTCTCAAGTGGGACGTCTTGAAATAAAATGGAACAGTCAGGATATGTTTGTGTAAATGCTGTTCAGACTGTGCTGGGCAAAATATGAAAACTGCACTTGTCTTGCTTAGCATTTGTTCTAAAAACGGGTTACCAGGACCATTATCACATACTGGATCAGTTATTACCAGTAGGTAAAATGCTCTAAACCAGGGCTAATCCAGGGATTTGACATCTTGTGAGTGCTAGGACCAATATTTCATATCTTTTGGTGCCACCGTCTACTTTTGCTCAAATCAGCTTTAAATGTTTGGTTGCAATACATGAAATCTGGTTTGGATTCAGTGAGAATGGGAGAATATATCTTCTTAGTATAAGGTAACAAAGTTGATTTAATGTTGTAAAGTTTAGAAAATGCACCAAGAAGTTTCTTCAGGCCTTGGTATCTTACAGTGTTAAGACCCTGCTGGTTATTCAGTATGATCCATTGGATATGGTGTTTGATTTGTTCATGAGTCTGACTTTCTAGATGCTATATTTTATTTCTGAAGCCATCACAAAAATTAATATTGGGAGCTATAATTTATCAAGAGTCAGAGGCTATATCTTGGTTTACTTTGAATTTGTAGAAAAAGACTATGGCGTGGAATGAAAGCTTTGCATTAAAAAAAAGTAACTGATCAATCATATCCTATAAACTGTATACAGTTGCATGAAATCCACAGTATATAAACATGCTAAGTAAACTCTCTCAATGGTATCATTAGAATGGTTCATTTTTGTGGGGGTGCAATTTGTCCATCTCAGCTTAGCAACTTTTGGGAAATTACCAGAGAAGCATTTGAAGCTATTTTGATGTGTAGGGCTACCCAGTCTAAGGTTGGTTTAAAGAACCCTAGAAGATACCTTGAAGTTGCCCTTCAATAGATCTAAGGGTGCATCCCCATGCAATTTAAACCCCGCTGAAAATCTTCTTTTGTCGCGGAGCACCCCCATGCACGACTTTCATCCGGGCTTCCAGCGCCGCTAATTAGGAAAATGCGCTGCAAAAAAACAGCCCTTTAAAGAAGACTGCAAACGCACTTTCCAGGAAGACGCGTGTATTCAGAGCAACATTTTGCATGGAGATGCTCCATGGCAAAAGGGGCGGGGCTTCTCTCCAAGGCGGCAAGCTCTCTCTCTTTTTTCTTTTTGCCTCTCATCCACAGCCAGCATTCATGATATGAAAACAGTAGGCAGGCATTCCAATCACAAAGAGAAACAGCAAGATACATTGTAATAAATTGCTTATATCAAGTGAAAGTGTATGAGGCAAGATTGCTGGCTGGGGGAGGCGAACAGAGAACTTGTAAATATTTCTTTTGGACTTGTGAATGAGCGCACGAACGCACGATTGCTGGCTGGGGGAGGCATTTTGGCAGCTGGAGATCTTGTAAATAGCGCTGGCTGCAGCCCAGCTGCCTTCGCAAGCAGGGGAGATGAACAGAGAACTTGTAAATTTTTCTTTGGGACTTGTGAATGAGCGCACGATCGCACGAGAACCCAATGAAACAGCGAGGGGCAGGGAGAAAAAGATGCGGGTAAGCAAAAGACGCTTCCTTGGGGATGGTCAGTGCATTTTAAATGCGCATTTTGCTGAGCCACATGGGGACACTTAATTTGGAATTTAATGCGCATTTGTAAGATCCGGTGCAGTAGAGGGACAATAACGACAGAAAAAAGTACCATGGGGATGCACCCTAATGGTCACATCCTTTCTCACTGTGATAATATATATTGTTGTTAAGTTTAAATTGTAGTAATTCTTTCTAAATTTACATTTAGGCATGTAAGTTGTCACATGCAGTTTTTAAGACTTTTTTGGTTCCTCTTTGATGATGCATCTCATTTTGATTTTGTATTTAGATGGTTCCCCAATGGACCATTTTTAAAAAAATAAAATTTACAAAAGTAGATTTTTCTCTTGTGTGCACCCACATATGCACTACGGAGGACACTGAATACAGCTTTTCAGTGATTGGAAGGTAATTGATCCTCTGACGTTCAAGAGCTTGCTGTTTGAATAAGGTATAAAAGAAGAGGCAGCAATACCCACAACAGCTAGAGACTAGTTACACTAGTCAGAAAAAATTGGCTAGAGGTCTCTCCATTTCCTGGGACATCATAAGAAGCAGAAAATAAGGAAGTGAAGAAGGAGTTTGTACACTTGAGAAGACATCAATTTCAAAGAGACAGTAAGTTAATGCATGTATTATTATCCGTTTAAACCTGAATGTCTGCTTCATGGTAAGAGTAATGCACTCTGTAGGAAACTTGGTGTTTTGGTTAAGAGTGCTTTCTGATGTATGCTTCCCTAGAAATGAATAACATTGTACTAACTGATTTTTATTTCCAAGAAAGTATATAAAGTGTACACCACAGAGTTAAAGATTAATAATTGGGCAGCAAAAGCAAGCAAATTCTTGGATATTTCTTCAGGCTTGTAAAAACAATCTTCACATTTAAATTTGAGCTGTGTAGTAAGAAGCTGGGGAGAAGTCTTTTATTAGCATTATAGGTTTTCACCTATAATGGATAGTTATTAGAAATAAATAATAAGATCAACAGCACAATTGAATTTTATGGTGGTATTGTCAATTTTTCACATTTAGCTAAAATATTTTTAAAAATGAAATTAAAAATTAGAGCATTGTGGCATTTCACCAATTTGTTGATACTGTGATTTGTTTTGTTCACAAATGGTCATTTGTGTATGAAATATAATGGTGAACCAGTTCCTAAAGATACAATTATTCACACACAAGTTTCACTGATTTCCAACAAAGTGCACGCCAGATTAGCCCAATGAAAAATGCAAGAATGCAAGATTTATCTGTCATGTGCAGCAACTTTTTCAAACAACATACCTTCAAGGCTAAAGAAGTGCTTAACATACTTGAATCCCTTCCTTTTTGTGCTGTCTTCCAGACTGATTAGGCAAAAACCATGACATAGTAAACAGTAGTTTATTTACATGTTTCCATCTGCTTGCCATCTCATCATTATCGCTACAGGTATGTTACAATAGGGCTTATAGTGATTTTAGAAATGCTTAGTGCTAACAGCCAGCAAGAATGAAGTTGTCACTGGGGATTAAAGTATTTTGTTCTGAAAGAGAATTTCCCTTCTATATAGTCCAAGATTAAAATAACAATAGTGTTCTCCATTTTGAAAAAAGAGTAGACCTTGGTCTTTTGTCAACTTTGTGCAGGAAAAACAACTTCAAAATCCTCTTTTTTATCTTCTAAAAAATCAGGATGCTTGGGTACAGTTCTGGTTCTTCAACAGATGGTACTCAGATCAATGTGTGGTGCAAGACTGTATCGTTGTAATAACTACTGCGTGTGAACCAAAGGAACTGTGGAAATCTAGTCTGCTAGTCTAAATTAATGGTGCCACAAAGGGAGGAACTTGTTCCACCAGTGCTATTTGGTATCATTATAGAGTCCAACAAGGCTATATTCACATGTAAGTTTTAATCCAGCTTCAGTCCACATTCAGAGCAGAAGAACACATCAGCAAATTGAACAGTCTTTTTCTTTCCACATTATTTCACCCAAAGGTAGATTTTTGGAGTTAGAAAATGCTGAAAGAAATCAGCTTGCCACTTCGCTTATGCGTTCTCCATACTATGAAAGCAGACTGAAGCTGGATTAAAACTGAGGGATGAAGGCAGTAAGTCATCCGATTGCATGTTTCAGGGTTTGCACTAAATGAGGGACAATAATTTACAATAGCGGAATAGCTGTACAAAAGAACTGTATAAAACCATGGTGTATCAGGCATGTTGCATTGCACAAGTTGCACTGATCATCTGAAAGCAAAACTACAGTGTACAAATGCACGATATATGAGGATTGACTCTACTGCTATTCTACATGTCAAAAAATACATAAGCTTAATGGGATCCTAGTCACACAACCCATGCCCCACACTTTAGCATCATCAGAAGAAAAGTATTAACTTTTCCCCAGGTCAAATTCCTTTGATACCATGTTATCATAGTATTACAAATGAATTGGTAATCAAGGAAAATCACTAGATGGAAAAAGGGCAATGGTAAAACATTCATCCATTTAGTGTAATAACTCTAAAAGCATAGCATTCCTTGAAATTTTCAGAGTAGTTTCTTTTTCCTTTTCTTTTTTTTTTGGCAGGTATTGTACTTTTTGTTGAGCCGCTTGAATGAAAAAATTAGAACAGTTTAAGTGTTCTGTGGCAGACTGCATGAAACTGAAGAATTGCAATAATAGCTGAAGGTCACTCATGAAACGGACTCTTCTGCCCTTTTCATTGTTTTCCTCAGCTCATAGCCAGCTTGCTAGCACTTCATTTCTAAACAGCAGACATAAATCTACACATTCAATGCATGTCTGTGTGGTGCTTAAGCACTTCTATAAGTACTCCTGTAAAGACACAGAGGCAACTTCTGCACCTATGCATGCTCTGTGGAAGTTGCCAGAAACACCTAAAGCTTGCAGGAGCCCAGTAAACGCACACAATCATTTTCCAGAGTTCATAATGGCCAGGTAAGGTCAGTGACCACAATATGCTGATCAGTAGTTGCTGCCATGGAATGTGGTGGCTAAATTTGGGGTGTTTTTCCACAGTCACTTAGTACCCATTTTAGCACCCATTAAGGACCCATTTGGGTGAGAGCCGGATGACCCCATTTCCACCACGGCACCCATTAGGAACACATTTGTTTCCACTGCGCCTCGGGAAATCCGGATCATATCAGTACTTTTTGGTCTTTAATCCGTTTTTTCTGTAGACCTCAGAAAATCCAGATTAGAGGGAGCCTGTTTCCATGTTACTTTGGCAATGGGGTATAGAGGAGGCTAGGGTGAGGGGGCACCCCTGGGGGAGGAGCCCCAAAACCTAAGCTTCGAAGTCATATCGAAGTCACTTTGAAGTCTGTGCAAAATAGCTCCAGAGCATCTTTGAAGTCTGTGCTGATCTTCAGAGTGAACTTCAAAGTCACTCCGAAGATCAGCACAGACTTCAAAGACACTCCAGAGCTATTTTCCACAGACTTCAAAGTGATTTCGAAGTGACTTTGAAGCCGCTTCGGAGATTGTACCCCCTGTTCCCCAAAAACCTGGGGTGACAGGCAGACCCCTTGTAGGTAGATCCGGATTTCCAAATGGGTGCTTCGATGTTTCCATGGCAGGGAGGCTAGCACCCATTGCTATTGGGTGCTAGACCACCCATGGAAACACATTGGGCACTTCCCTTAATCCTGATCTACTAGATCCGGATTAAGGGAAGTACCCATTCCCTAGATCCGGATCTTCTTAGATCCGGATTAAAGGAGCGCGGTGGAAAAACACCCTTGATGCCTCTAGGCACTATTGAGATCATTCTTGGATGTCCTGCTCGGCCACAAGGGAAAGGTGCTACAATAGGGTTGTGATTCATTTCTTTCTTCCATTTACATGGTATGACTGGAACACAGAAAGAATCTCAACATTCAGCAGCTGCCTTTTGGCTCACTAAATTCAGACTATGAACCTTCTGTGCTTGGCCCTTGGGGATGCTCCAGCATGAAGACCCACACACTGTGAAGCCACTTCTGTCTCAGAGCAGCTCCAAGTGTTTTGCCACTGTCCCTAAGTTCAGTAGCTGTTCAGCAATAAAAACCATTCCACAGTTATTCTAAGAGGGCCAGTGGTGCACCTAATACAGCCCCAAATGCAGCCTTCGTACCTACTTCTGTGCAAAGGCTGCATGGGAGCAGGGTGGAGTGGCTGCCACTGCAAAGTCATGCATCAGGTTGCCCAACTGCCATAACAACAGCTGGCCACATATGGTCAGTGCTGAGACAAGGCAGATGAAGTTAGGAGGCAACATTTGCACTTACCTTGTGTTACCAGTTCTGCTCCAGTAGTAAACTGGAAGCAACTGTGGAGGG
>MTQE01003428.1:19490045-19508783 GCA_014337955.1 Aspidoscelis marmoratus | reverse complement strand
GTAACATTTCTTATGATATCTGCACATCCAAAGTTGATCTGGTAACACTTGCTGCAGGGTAAGTTTCTGATAGGCTTCTGACCCACTTGACTTAGCAAGGGATTATGACTCAAGTTCTGAACAAAAGTCCTGCTCCTCTAATGAAAAACTTATCTCCCTGTTTTCCAGACAACTCAGAAGACTAAAGAATGCTGAAGAGGGCCATCCTCCTCCTTTTCCTCCATTTTGTCATGTGTTCTCTCTCTTCTCCTCTTTATCCAGAGCTCAGGTAAATGATCGTTACCTTCATGTTCCTGCTTTCTCAAAACCTGAGTTTTCTGTTAAAAATATATATCCTCCAGCAGAAAGAACCTTCATAGGAGTATAGAACTTTCCCTGATTAAAAGGGGACAATATGGCTTTCTACATTCTGGAAACTTATCTAGAACCTTTGCCCTTCGCGTAGCTGTCTCCAGAATCACGAAAATGTCAGTTTACGGGACTTTGATGCATTGTACATCAAAACTCCATTTCCTCTTCCACTGCCACCACCAATATGCCCTAAGCACCCAACACTAAAATGTCTGTAATATTATTTGGTGGCTTTGGACCTGTCAAAAGAATTTGGTATGTCAAAGTTTGCCTTAGTGGTCAGACTGCATAATTTTTGTAAGATTGCACTACGATCAGTACCAAATCAAAGAGGACAGGTATAAGTCACTTGGCATTCATATGAAGCCACTATGGACATTCATCAGTATGCTGTCATCACCCCAATCTATTTTCCCATATTATCTGAATCTAGAAATGCCACAAACATTTTTTAACTAGGTGCCTGGATACTCAGATGAGAGTGTGATTTACATGTTCTACATGGGCTTTCACTTTTTCAGAATGAAGGTGTACAAAACCTGGAAATGTTCCCAGAATCATCATGGTCACTGGAAACCTAAGTGGCCTCTGTAGTAATTGTATATTATCAGCTCAGGCTGGCCTGTCAACTAATCCCATTCTTGGTAAGGGATATCCTAGGCCCTATCCATGCTTTGGTAACTTTATGTTTAGATGACTATAGTGCACTCCAGTTTGGGTTACTCTGGTACTTGCCCCAGAAGCTGCAACAAGTCCTAAATAAAATGGCTAGGTTTTACCAGTTGCAATGTTATTTGATTTGTTCTAGGTATAGTCCATTACCTATTTCTGGCAAGGCAGTGAGCTTTCAGATGCAAGAAAGTGGCCCAGTACAGAGCCACAATCTGTCAGTAAAAGAACAGGAGGAAGAGAATTTTCTCACTGACCCTGCTGAGAAGAGGTAGGTATGCATTAGTTTTCTGAACTAATAACTAAGAAGCCCACATACAGAGCATGAAGCCTATAGGCCCAGCTTGCTCTCATAGTGGCCAACCAGCTGCATATGATAGTCTGAATGGAGGATACAGACACAGAAGGATTTTGCCTGTATTCCACAGCAGTTGAAGGGAATATGCCCTCCATGCAACAGCGATTGGCCTTTATGGATCAGTTGATGACTTCCCACCATACACAGTAGCTCAGACCTCAAGTCTGTTATTTATTTCTCTTTCATGCGAACTTCAGTTCAGGGCTCATAAGGATTGTTCAGGAGTGTATAGAATAACAGCTGCTGTCATTTCCTTTTAGCTGCCTTGCCTTCTGCCTCTTTACACACACGGCTGCTTCTGTTAAAGAAGCAGCTCCATGCAGTGCAGACGCAGCGTCTGGGAGTTCCCCCCATCTTCATCTTTTCACCTAGAGCAAAAAGGCTCAGCGTTACAACCTGTATCATAAATGAGTTGAGAGAGAAGTATCTTGCTATTTGCATGTATAAACTAGCCGCACTGGAAGTGAATGCCTGGTTTCTTCGGAGAAGCAGGATGAGCCCAGCAGAGACACATATCTTTCCCCAGATCTGTGGAAATGCTTGAACTACTCTCCTCTTCCTGCTTCTGTGGAAGGAGAGAATATAAGGCAAGCATATAAAATCTCATAAATCAAGGTAAGGTAGGAGGCTTGTGGACTCCATTTAGTTTTCCTTTTAATGATTCCAGAGATCCTTTATTAGAAACCCAGAAGAAAAGATTGGGAAACAAGTTTAAAGGAGAATATGTCTGGCCTAAAATAAGCTGTTATACTTCAAAATATGCAAGAACTATAATCCACTATACCAAGGTGATTGTACATTTTCTTTTTTGTTAGGATGCAGCGTCATGCAGATGCTATATTCACTGATAGTTATCGGAAAATCCGGGGCAAAATGTCAGCCCAGAAGCTATTACAGGGCATTGTTGGGAAAAGACTTGGGTAAGCTGAGCTCAATTTGCCCTTTATTACTACTCTATTGGTAGATGTAGGGGAAATGTCATGGTACAACTTCAAATTTCTACTGTTCTGATTTAGCTCCAAAACACCAATTTGAAAATATCCTGCTTCCAATACAGCAGACCCTGGCCATAGCTCAGCAGTCAAACCAAGGAAAGGAGAAGGTCACAAGGTTTGACCCCTGACATTTCCCAGGGTTTTTTTAAAGACTGCATGAATATGTCCGTGCATTTACCAGGAACTGAGCTTGACTTCATGTCTTCATCTGTTTCTGTTGAGTTTTTAAGAGTTGCTCAAAATAGGGATGTGCATGGATATTCGAAAATCCAAATATCCGAAAATCTGAATCCAAATTCGAATTGGATTTTTGAAAATCTGGATTTTCAGAATCGGATTCAAATATGGATTTTTGAAAATTCCTATATTAGTTTTTTGAATTATTTGATTGAATTCATCTCCGTATATCACATCTGAATATTGGGTCTATTTGCGCTTATAATACGGGATGAAACAGGATGCAAATGAAACGCAAACGCAAAAAAGAAAATAAAAAACACTTTAAGCAGAGTAAGTCCTACATTCCCTAAGTTTCAAGACCACCAAACACTGGAGTATGAAAATGTGTTTTGAGGTAGGGATGGACACGAATGCATTTTTTTGCATTTGCATTTGATTTGAATAGAATATTCAAATATTCAATTTGAATCAAAATGTGAAAATCCGGATTTTTTAAAATTCAATTCGAATCGAATGATACGAATGTCGGGAACATTTGTATCCGATTTTCGAATCCGTTCGCATTCTGTAATGATGGTTTTTTCCTGTTTTTTTATTGCTTTGATTCCCTGTTGCTGTCTTAAAAGACAGGAGTAACCCTTTTATCAGACTGTGCAGACCATCACTGGATAGCAAGTAAGGGACAGGACAGACCTCACAGCTCAAATGATCGAGCATTCAACTCACATGCAGAAAACCTGAGTCCAGTCCCTGGGATCTTCAGATAGGATTAGAAGACACAATCTGAAAAGCTGTATAAGGCAAACAATTTGAGCCTTCCAGTACCAATTATCCCTGATCCAAATCCATCTACTTGACTGCATCATGATGGCTACTTTACAGAGCAGGTGGCATGGGAAATGAAGAACATGAATTCATGACCAGGCGCCAATCTGACAGCATTCTTATGGACAGTCGCTACCAGGAGATGGTATTGAGGCATTTTTTGGGAGCCATGTTGCAGAATCAAAGGTCAGCAGAAAAATTCAGTATAACATTCTGAAGTGCACTTTGAGCTGTACCTAGAGGGCTTTATGATGGATCCAGAAATATGAAGAGTTAGGGAGATGCCGAACCTGTACAATACGATTTGGATTTGTACCGAATTGCGGAACTTCATATCAGACTAAACTTTGCTAAAAGTATTATAATTCATGACCCATGCATGCACGCACGCATGCATACTTACATACATATGCACACTTGGGCTGCGCACAAACTAAAAATTGTGGTTTAGTTCATGACAAACCCCAACCACAAGCCAGAAAACCACTGTTCACTGAAATCAGAACTGACCACTCCTGTTATGTTTGAGGCCTTGCAGAATTTTGTCACCTCTTAAACTTCATCTTTTAAGGCTGAAAACGTGAATTACTGGATTGTTTGTCTGGCTTGGGTTTGTTAAGAACTTAAATACAATTTGTAGTTTGTGTACATCACTAGTGTGTAACTACAGTAGGGATGTGTACAAATGTGCATTTGATTTGAAACGTATTCATACAAACATTTGATATATATTGTATACAAATGAATATGTATCCAATACATTTGATTTGAATAGATACATATCTGATATGAACAGATACGTATATGATAAGAATGGATACATATCTGATTTGAGCAAATAGGTATCTGATATGAAGAGATACATATGATATGAACGGACACGTTTGAATGTCTGAATTTGGCCGAATTCAGCTGAATTTCTAATATTACGAATATTTGTGCACATCCCTAAACTATAGTGCACGAAACTGACTTTGACGATTGGGTCACTTGTATGTTTTTCTAGGCCAGACATTTCAGTTCCATTGTAGACATCAGCCATGGCTTTTATGGAGTCATTAAGGAAGTGAGGTCAGCTGTAAAGTATACCCTGGGTTTAAGTAATTAAATCAGTGATTCCCAGGGGTACAAACCAGGACACTGAGGGTATGCAGAAAAAAAAATGGCAGAAAGACACATATGTCAATTGTGTAAGACAAAGTACAAGGCAAATTTGTTAAATTAATTGAACATTATAACAAATGGCAGAGCAGATTTCCTACTTTGCTTTTTAATACTATTATTGTGCTACTTATTTATTGTTACAAAAAGTAATTAATAGTTGCTGTTATTCCAAATGTATAATGTTTTCTAATATGAAGGGTATAATTTATTAAAATGAGCTGCCAAAGGATAGACAACTGAAAGGTTGGGAACCATTGAATTAGATTAATCAAGTAGCCAATGTGAAATATAACTGCAGGTAGGCCTGGAAAGACACACTGCTACTTAGCATACTATCTCTGCGCAACCTAGTACACATGGTTTGGACTGCTTACCAACAAGTTCTACTGGAAATAAGAATGTTCTGTCACATGAAAATGTCTTACTACTTTTATTTCAGGCCTCAAGATATCAACTATGATCATTTAGAAGATTTTGCCAGTGTGCTGACCAAGCTTGTGGAACTGTAAAAAAGATTTTTCATTGTGTTCTGGGTTGCATGCTATTCTGAGCATCAGAACTTCTTTTTGCTCAAAATATCCTTCCTGTGTCAAAAGCAGCATAATGGGAGAAATCAGCATCTATACATACAAATGCCATCTCTTGCCATAGGTTGGCAGGTGTCAGGTGAAAAAAAGACTTGTAGTCTCATATGTAAGGCTCAGATTACTTACATTGCTAAATGTGTAGCTCATTTTAATTTGAAAAATAAAGTAATACAGCAGATTTTATATAGTGAATCTTTTTCCTGTTGCACAAGCACTGACATTCAATACGGGAGGGGAATACAGTATCAGTTACTGCTGCAGCCATGCAACAGCTTCTACTAATGTATTTGGACAGAGTTAGTTGAAAGGGCGGACTCTAAGAATGTGCTGATCTGCTTTTAGAAGCCCAGGACTATCAGGGGCTTGCATGGTGACCCAAAACTCTCCTCTACACCTTTTATGAACTCACAAGTAGGTGAACAGCAACCGAAAGGTGGAGGGACTTCATTTTGAAAGTATGGAATGCATGGATGCCGGCATGATATCATTCTCTGTGGGTGGGACTATGTTGCACAAATGCAGAGGGATTCAATGCATGCCTGTACCTGTGTGATCCTGTGTGATGTGACCCTACCCAGGGAAAAGGCTACAATGCTGGTTCTAGGTTTCTAAAGCATTTTGGTCTTGGGATGAACTACAGTCTGGCACATCCCTACACCAAAGCTCTGATTTCAGTACCATGGACAGCTTTAGGTTAGCCAATAGCACTGTATATCAACAGTCAGACATAACAAAGCATAACAATTGGGATAACTCTACAAGTTATTTTGAAAATAGACGAAGATTGCTGTTGTTTGTGTTGAAGGATAAGGATAACTATGCATTTATAACAGTCAGGAAAAAAATGAATCACGTTAAGAAGACAAACATCAGAAAAGTGATAAGGTATTTGCTCTAACTGACAACAGCTACTGCAAAAGCTAAGAGTACTGTTTAAATAGTTTTACTAGGGCCTATGCAAATATCCTGTAAAGGCACCATAGGACTTCCTTGAAGTACCTCAGAAATTAGCTTTGAAACTCCTTCATGGTTCTTTTTGCTTTTGAAGTGCCCAAATGACACTGAATATAATTCTGAATATGGCCTTATTTATACACAGACTTACGTCCTGAATCAAACTAATAATATGCCAAAAACAAGCTGACTGTATTTTTGTCTCATCCTCTTTATTCAATGAAAGAGACCGTACAAAAAAAAATAAAAATCAAATTACAGTCTTTGTATTCATCAGTTTCTAACACAGACAGTCAAGTGAAAATGAAAAATGGGAAAACAATTTTGTTGTTAAAAAAGAGCTTTCTTTCCCATATTACAGGCATTTTCCCCCCACATTTTTTTGTGTCTTCTTCAGTTCCCTTCCTCTGGAGCCCACGAAGGGTTCTCTTTCAGTTCTTCTGGTCTCTTGGCATTTAATGCATTCTGGAAGAATACAAATAAATACCCTTAAAGTTAAAATTGCAGACACAAGAGTAATGCTTCCATTTTTTAACTAGGTAAGTCCTTTGGGGAGAACAAATTGACTAACACAGAAAACTATAAATGTCTGGTTGATATACAGGTACTCTTAAAATAAACCTTAAAACAGTATTTACAGTAAAAACTGTAAACGATTTTCAGTTTCAGTTCAGCTGTAAGTACTAATATATTCAAAGTGGCTTATTTCCGTAAGTATTTCAAGTAGGCATACATTGTATATTAAACTTAGAAACTACATTTTAGATCAAACTTAAGTTTAAAAAGAAATTTCATCATCCCCATCCTGCCCCCCGATCATACATGTTTCTCTGAACACCAAGTACATACAAGGACATTTGAATCAAAATAAAGAGCTTATAGTCTAAAATCTGTGATCCAAATTTCAATAATTCAATGATATTTGGAACTAAGAACATAAGAACATAAGAACATAAGAGAAGCCCTGCTGGATCAGGCCACAGCCCATCTAGTCCAGCATCCTGTCGCACACAGTGGCCCATCAAATGCTCATGGGCATCTCAAGCAGAGACAAGGACAAACCTTCTCCTGCTCTCGAGTCCCAGCAGATGGCCCTAGAAGCGCCCCATTTCCTCCCCCCCCCTCAGCCTGAAAACTAGACATGACTGCATTCTTTTAACAGTTATGAGAACAGAAGAACTGATACAGACACACATATTTAACAATACCAATCATGACAACCAACCTTGTAATACAAAACAACATTATATCCCCATATCTCACATATAAAGAGTTGATGCTAAGGCCACATAAGGATATTGTGGCCACCCACAACTGATTTCCTGTGTCAAATTCTCAGCCACTATCAGTTCTAAATTAGACTGACATAACTGAAAGCTAATCAAAATTTCTGTGTTCCATTGTGCCACAGCAAGCACAACTATGACAAAGTAGAACAATTTACCTGTGCACTTGTTTATATTTACAAATATAACTTCCCCTAAACATATCTGGCAAGCAAACAGTGTATTTTTCTTTCTGAATGGAAGTTGCTGTAGCACACTAAATAGAAACTACGATGTGACACTGAGCTTGGCATTCTTGACGGTATAGCTTTCATTTTAAAGAAAAATGTCTAGTCTTGATCACTGCAAGGAAGGAAGTGTAAAAAGTGAATAGTTTGAGGACAATGACCAGATATTTGGAGAGGGAGTTTCTGGTGGTCAAGACCCTCTTGTCCTGAACAGTTCTTTTACTCTTTCCTTTAAGCTCATACGTCCTTGATCCTTCAAGTTCCTATCAAAGACCAACGTTTTTGTAGCACATTAGTGCCATGGTGTGGTCATGAATGTGTACATCACTGCTGGAGTGTAGAGATGTGCCAAACTCTGGTCTGTGCTTCGATGAACAGCAGTAAAGGCCAGGGAGTGTCAGGGTCTGTCAAGTAAGAGTTTAAGAGAGCTAGGAAAGTCAGGTAAAACACCTGATAGTCCTTGGTCTCTACTGCCATTTGTCAAAGCATGAACTGTAGTTTGGAACATCCCTACTCAATAAGTTACATACTCTCTCACTGGATGTGAGGACACATATCTGGAATAATATCAACTAATGTTCAGGAATAAAAGACACTACCCCATCTATTCTGGCCTTCACAAACTCCACTGGTTTGTGTTGGCTGGAACTGATAACACTGAATGAAGTTAGGGAAGCTGATCTCACTAAATAGGAGCAACTGTGCAAGATGCCAAACTGAACTTCTTCTAAGCCTGAAAAATCCAAGGAATTGAACCTGGAATTCTAGCATTCAAGGAAAACATAATGTACCAGATTTTAATCACACATCTATGCTATGTAGAATGCCAACATAGCTTTCTAAAGCCTGTAGAGTTGGGGAAGCTACACTGAAGCACATTGCAAAAGGACATCAACAAAGAGGAATGTGCTCCACTTGGACTGTCAGAGCTTCCTGCTCTTGCACAGGCTCCAGAAAGCATGAAGCATGTTGGAGGACTGTTTCCCTGCAGCATTCTTTATGCTCTGCTGACACAGGAGAAAGAATGGTCCAACCAGCCTGATGAAGCACACTGCAGTTTGATGTCATCACACACTTGGGGTTTGGAACACTGGAAGCTGCTAGCTAGGACAGGTGTGCCCAGTTAAATATCTCCTCCACCCCAGGAGCTTAGTAAATATATATAGTGCATTTAACCATCACCACACTAACAACAGTGGATACTGGGCAGGTAAGAAACCAACCAGAGCTCAGGACCACAGGAGGTAAAGAAGGGATCAAAATTAAACAGCACAGAAGATTATCAGTACACAGATTGCATGTATCTAGAGGGTAGAACTGTGGAGTCACCCAGTTCGGAAACTCCTTGAAAAAAATAGTGCAAGGCTATAGACAGCTGAAATGACAAAGCTTTGTTCAGTAAACAAGAAATGTTAGTCTATACGCAGAAGGAAGTTTGTACCAGTGTATAGTCAGTCTGGACTTCAGCCACATTCCACTACTATCATTACTGATGAAATACTCACATTTCTCCTCAAAGTGAATCAGCCTATCTATCCTAACTACATCTCCGCTTTGGTCTACTTTTCAGGGTGTTTTTTTTCCTGGGATGCAGAAATGAAGCTGTGATTGCACACAGTAAAACAATAAAAAACCACAAAAAAGTCTGAGGCAGTTGAGAGATGGTTCCATGGTGGGATTGTTCAGAAGTCTTTCAGCCCCTCCGCCCCATGTACATCCTAGGCTAGAAAAGGGCAATTAGAGATGGATGAGAACATGAGTGGCACATGCTACTTTTTCTGAGGAACTTCTGAGCTGCTTTTTTAAAATTAAATTTTTTAAAATTACATTAAAAACACAATTCTGATGGCACAAACAGTCTGGGACCTGTGAGTAGGTTCATGCCTTTAGCCAGCAGAATCAGTGGTTACGACAAAAGAAAAAGAAAAAAAGCCAAGAATGTTTCTTGCTAATTTGTCTCATAATTAGGCAGAACAACGACCAAAGAAACATAGCTGAACCCAACCCAGTAAAGTTTTAAGTAATAATCCAAGTACTAAACTAGGGCTAAATTACAACTTCCCTTATTGGGGTTACAGATTGAAAGCAGGAAATGGGGAATGGCCAGAGTGAGGGACTGAGGAGAAATGAGTCAAGATGTTTGAATAACTATATACTTATGCACTGTGATTTTCTCTGAAATGTTTATATTACTGTTCGGGTACTTGGCACGTGAAGGGGAGTATTCACCAACCACCTTCTTGTATAACAGAGTGTTAAAGGGAAGCCTTTGTTAATTAAACTTCAAGCCCTCACATACTGTCATCAGTGTCTGTGGCACAGTCAAACATCTGTGTAGCAGCTGCCACATTTTATCTGCTTGTATTGTAAATCAGTTTAAATTTTTATTTAAAAAAAAACAGTATAGAAATATATTAAGTATATAAAAAAACAAAGGCAAATGTAAAAAAGAGTAATAACAAGCAGGCGTAAACTGAAACTAGGGCACAGAATAAATCTAACTCATTTGATGTAGTTAACAAGCAGTGGTTGAGAAAAATATAATTGTTTTAAATTAACTGTAAGCTCTAGTAAGCATGGATACAAAGGTAGAGGTCCATTAAGTTTTGGAAGATAGTAAATACACAAATGAAGCAATATGACTGGCAAGAGGTAATAATTTCTAACTAGCTATAACTTAAAAAGAATGTGCTTTTGCCAAGTTTAACCAAGATTCTTTCTGGTCCAGGAAGTGGTGAATGCTAAGCATGAAATGACACAGCCAGCATGTCTAGGAAAGGCAACCATCCAAAGGCCCTTACTTCTAGGAAGAGCTGGTCACTAGCACAACCCCCTTTTACCGCAGCGTTCTATACTTTGCCAACCTACTGCTCTGTTCTGCAGCGATCCTGCCAAAAAGGAGAGAGGGATAAAAGTTCAGAGAAGACAGTAAGGTGGAAAACAATGTTGATCAAGGAACCGATAACACACAGAAAAGAAACATGCAAGTAGCAAAACCAGGCCTTCCAGAAGCTCTGTAGGGATATGTGTGAGCGCTTTTTCAGATGCATACACAAAAAAATTTGTCACTGGATTAGTGATCAATAGGCTCAATCAATATTGGAGTAAACAAAGCCACTATTAAACAATGTTGCATTTAATCAGATTTAAAGTGTATCTTGTCTGATGTTACAGTAAAGAAACTATGGTTGGCAAACTTAAATTTTAACCCTGAGGCACTGTTTTGAAGATCCTTGTGTGCTTCTAGAAGCCCTGGTCGAACTGAAATGGAAGCATAGGCCTGTTCTTGAATTACCACCACCAGGAAGCCACCTGAAACCTTTTGTGCAGGAAACCATTTTGTCTGTCCAAATTTGGTATGGTAATGGTTCCACCTCATGTTTTGCTCCAATTCATCCCTGTGGATGCCTGGCGACGGTGTGGAGCCCAACCTATATAGCAAAGTGGAATACAGCAAATGGCTTTCCACGCACAGCAGTCTTCTAGCAGGACTTGCCGACTCCATTCGGCAGAAAATTCGGTTTAGCCCCTGCAGATTCCCATATTAATAAAATGGTGTGCTTAAAGTGGAAGGATTACAGTTTATAGGCCATTCCTACCATCTCTGTATAAATTATTGTTATCTGACATGGATGCTAGAATGCTCCAGGAAGTTTAGGAAACATGCAGTGTTCCTTTACTTTTCATAAAAGTAACTAAGGGCAAAATTGCTGCCAATAGTATAATTTTTAAACCGGTCTGCTCAAACATTTCCTTTAACACTGCTCCTTAGATAAAGGAATCAGGACAGGTAGCATATAAGAATGAAGAAGTTATGGCCCTCTAGACACTGTCAGATCATAACTCCCACCATATCCCTGGCTACTGGCTACAATGGGTAGGGGCTGATATGAGTCTAGTACCCCAAATTACTAGCAAGGATTTGTCTAATTTCAGTTGAAGAAACAGATTTCTGAAGTATCCATGCTTTTTTCAGACCTAAAATACCTGCTTCCTTCATCTTTAATTAGCAAGGGGGCGAAGAGATGTAGATATTGTAAAATTGAGATATATATATTGTATTGCACAAAAAATAAAGGGGAAAAATTAGCAGGGTTGCAGTAGGCACACGTGCATGTGCACACGCACAAACACACATGCGTGCACACACACCAATCATGCCCCTATGTAGATGTTGCAGTGTTGGAAGGAGCAGGCTTTGTGACATGTTTCCTCTCCGCAATCTCCACACATTCAGCTAGGTCCACAAGGAAAGCCAGAATGGGGCTTACAATCTGGAGTGCTCAGGTTCTGGTTAAAGGTTGAAAGCTAAAGTCTTTAGCCTAAGCCAAAGGAGTGCCCTGCATGACAACCTACATATCTAAAATATTGCTTTTATGAAGTGGCTCTAATAGCGTGTCTGGCTTTGGAAGAAGCAGAAATAAAATCAACTGACATCTTTAGAATCATAGCCGAGGTTATTCCTTTGCAGTGTTTACTCTTTTTATTTAAAACAAAACAGCAGGCTGCTCAGGTCAAAATACAGCCTACTAGTCTATCTAGCAATTAACATACTGAAGCACATACATTTAAGGTTTTGCAAAAAGAAGGGCAAATGTGATACATTTATAAGCTTTCAATTATGCTCTTTTGCTAAGATTTGTTCTGTTTTAACACCATTTCTAAGAAAAGGCTGAGACTAAACAATCACAGCAAGATATCTACCCGAGAGGTAATGGGTGTTATTTTGGGGACTATGTGCATTCACCTACTAAGAATTAAATCCATTTATAGCATTTCTTCTCAGAGCTAATAATCTGCAACCTCTACCCTGTTGCAAATTTCAAATCAACGCTGTAATGACACGTTAACATTTCTTAAGGAGTGGTTATATTAGAAGATCTTCTAAGGGTAAACTCACAAATTTCTTTATCAGAAGTATACAGCAAGGATCTTATAGATGCAGCAGATTACACAAACTCAAGATGCTAAGTTCTCAGCATTAGAAAACTCCTATATGTGAGGTCAATGTAAAGGAACCCCTTTTCCTGCCTGTGTATTAAGATCTGCAGGGGAGGCCCTCCTGGTTGTCCCACTGACTTCAGCAGTGAGGTGTGTGGCCACTCAGGACATGGCCTTCTCAGTAATGACCCCCAGGCTATGAAACAGTCTCCCCTTTGAGGTGCATCAGGCTCCTTCTCTGTTTATGTTCAGGAAGGAGGTGAAGATGCACCTCTTTGCCCAGGCCTTTGGTTAAATGTTGGTCATGTTTCCCCCACTGCAAATGTTACTGTTTTAACTGACATGGTTCTGCTTTTCACATGTTGGATTTTAAAGGTTGTTATCAGCCCTGAGACCTTTGAGTATAGGGTGGGAAAGAATAATAATAAATAAATAAATGTGTCTCTGAGTGTGAAATTTTAACTTCCTACAATGCATCCAATAAGCCTCCAGCGAAGGCACTGTGAGAAATACTGCAAACTACCAAGCTCTGCTTTTTAAAAAAGGATACAGACAAAAACTAATTATAAGACTGCCAGTTTGCTAGAGCATGAGCTGTTGTCTGAGAAAACTGGCTATCAATGCCAGTGTTGCAATGGTAGAGAGAGGGCAGGTCAGAGAGACCAAACACTTCCCCAAAATATACTGAAATATCAAAAAAGGGCAGTGTTCAAAACTGGATTTCTTCCAAACATCACGCATTTAGTCTGCTGCTCTGCAGTCCTCTTGAAGCAAACAAGTCTCGGAGCTGTTTCTGTTCTTTTACCTTTTCACTGCCTTATGAGCCAGCATCCTGTTGCCTGCTAGGAATGTGAGACTGCCCAGGATAGCCAGGTACTTCAGGGTCTGAAACATGTTGAGCTGAGTCCAGTAGACATACATAAGCCCCAACATGGCTATTCAAAAACAGAGACAACACAATATTATTTCGTAATACTAATCTGAAAAAAAGCATACAATAAACAAACTTCAAAGCAGCAGGCATAGTATATTTAAGGCATGATAGTATTCAGGGAGGGATTCCTTACAGTGCCAGAAACAGACATTTGGGACATGAAAACCATGGTGAACCTATAATCTAAGGAGACTGAGTATATTTCAAGCTTGCCAACATTTATAAAAGGATTGGTATGTATGTGAGCATGGAGCAAAACAGATAGAAGACATACTGACGGTCACCAGAAAAGATAGTTACCGTATTTTCCGGCGTATAAGACGACTGGGCGTATAAGACGACCCCCAACTTTTCAGTTAAAATTTAGAGTTTAGGATATACTCGCCATATAAGAAGACAACACCCGGCATATAAGACGACCCCTGACTTTTGAGAAGATTTTCCTGGGTTAAAAAGTAGTCTTATACGCCAGAAAATACAGTATTTTGGAAATTCAGAGTAGATTTTCAGAAAAAAAAACAAACCAATTCCATTCCTGTGTTCCCAACTACCTAACTGAAGAAGTGACCAAAACCCCTGACAGAACATATACTAGTTTATGGACTGAATTCAAGATGTCAAACACACCTAGTTGCAACTGAAATCTGTAGATTAAAAAATTATGAATTTTAAGCAATGTCTCAAAATACTAGCAGGATTCTAGAAAACATCCATAAGGACCTTTTTTTTTTGTAAAAAATATTTTATGTATCAAAAGAAAAATAATAATAGAAACAAAGACTGAACGTGCAGTGCTATCATACGTAGCTAAATGGAAGCGAGAAAAGCCCAGTCTAACAAAAAAAGATAAATAACATGTTCAGCAGTGTAGAATAATTCTGAAAAATGGAAAAGGGAGGGAGGAATGCAGAGCTATTATGCCCATTATAGTTAATAGGCTACAAGGCTATATTTCATCAAGCTTTTGCCTGCAAAGCCAGCCTAGAATAGGATAAATGGAGTGGGGGTGGGGAATCTTAGGCACTTACCTGCATGTCCCAGATGAAAGATAATGGTGCTGGGAGCAAAGCTAAAGTTGGAAATATTGGCTCCAATTTTTATCCACTGAAAAGTTACAAAAATACATTAGGTAAAAAACGCAGAGGACAACAAAACCTAGATCACACTGACCCTTCTGAATCAAATGAAGATCATTTTTGAACCACAAAGGGCTTCAATTACCTTGAACCCCCTTCCCACAAACACAGTATTACATAGATGGACACACAGAATAATGCATATGTATATGTGATTCTGCACCTCTGTCTGCACTTAATTCCATTCAAAACCTTTTTGCTTCAAATATATAGGGCAATTTTGGAACTCTTCAATGACTTCCAGTTAAAAATCGGAGACACCTGAAGACTGCGGTCCAGGGTTTCCCAAACTGTGGGTCGGGACCCACCTCTAGGAAATTTAACCGTATTTGAAATAACTTTTTTGATGTAATTATTTAATTAAGTAATAAAAAAATTGTATTAAAACTTTGTTTGTTATTTGAAAAGTCCTTTATTCATATTGGTAAAGGTTAAATTTCCTAGAGGTGGGTCCTGAGTTGGTAAACTTATATTAGATGGGTCGTAGCCCAGACAACTTTGGGAACCACTGCTGCAGTCTGATTACATTATACATATCAAACATGAAATAACCAAATATCCAAAGGAACACCTCCCATACAGACTTGCTCGTGCCCCAAGATCTGCTAGTGAGGCCCTCTTTATAGTGCCATCCACTCCAGCAGTGAAGATGGTGGGACATGTAGGAGAGCATTCTTGGTGGTAGCCCCAGGATACGGAACACTCTTTCCTTTGAGATGTATCAGGCACCTGTTTATACATATTTAGATGACAGGTGAAGATACACCTCTTTAACCTAAATGACTTGGACCCTAAATATCTAAAGGAACGCCTTCTCCCATACCGACCTGCCCGTACCTTAAGATCCAGCAATGAGGCCCTCCTGGTTGTCCCGCCACCTTCAGTAGTGAGGTTGGTGGACACCCGGGAGAGAGCTTTTTCAGCGGTGGCCCCGAGACTGTGGAATGGCCTCCCCCTCGAGGTGCGCCATGCCCCCTCCTTGTATTTATTTAGGAGGGCTCTAAAGACATACCTGTTTGCCTCGGCCTTTGGCTGAGGTTTTATTCTCCATCCCAAGCTACAATGACATCACTATTAATGCACTAGGGAGTGCACGGTTTTAAATTTGTTGAATTTTTAAGGTGTTTTTAAATGTGCATTTTGTTTTAATCTGTATTTCACTTTAATTTGTATCTGTTTTAATTTGTATCCTGTTTTAATCTGTTGTTACCCGCCCAGAGACCTTCAGGTATGGGGCGGGATAGAAATGTAAATAAATAAATAAATAACCTGGTCTCTGGTTGATGGAACAGCATGTTCTCTAATGCAAGCCCTGACACACTGTTTTGACTAACTTATCTATTTTACCCTGAAACCTTTGCACATAGGGTGGGACATAAATATCAGTACGTAAATAAATAAATGAAAAGTGTGTGGGATACAGGCTTTATGGTACACCATGTGCTCGAAATCTGGCCACACTCTGTTTTAGAAGCAACAAAGGCTTCGTCTGCCTGGATGCCAGAAACTCACCAGAATAAACAGCAAGAGCAGTGGAGAGAGTATTAATGCCGTGAAGGTGTTTGATACCACCGTGGGAGGCCTCTTTTCAGGTTCTCTGAACAGGTGCTGTAACAGAAGGGGTTTCAGGAGATGTTTATCAGAAAGTAACTCAGCAGGCAGACAGAATACCCACCCGTCTTTTAATCAAAATTGTGAACTCTGAATTCTATGCTATAAAAACCAGAGCTTTAAAGTCCAAAACGGACTGCTGTTTAACTTGCTAGCTGTTCTTTTTTCCTCCTTCTTACTGATCTTAGAGACTTATGACACATTATCTTACAGATATTCAAAACTGCTCTGCAGATTGGTCCAGAAGGAAAGTAGCGCACAGGAGATTTTTAGACACAGTAGGGGCAATTTCCTTTTATCTCTATATGTCAGAAAAGAGATTGTACAAGCCTGAAACAAAGAGAAGATGCCTCAATGGCTTGACATTGGCCAACTGTAGTAGCAGGCCTTATACATCTTTAATCAGGGCTCTAAAAGGTTTATACAATTGTCAAATGTGCATCAAGTGAAACACAAGCTTAAAAGAACCTAGAGATTGTGATGACATCACTTCCCTTTTGACTGGTTCTATGACTTATGACACTGAGGTCTAAATGATGTGATTACATAATACAGTACAGTATTGTTATAACTGTGTGTGGTGGTGCCTCTAAACACCATTTGCAGGGGGTCAAGAGCAGGTGAAGATTTTTTCTCCTGCTTGAAATGCCAGGAAGCAATTGGTGGGTCTCTGTGTGATACAGCATGCTGGACTAAATGGGTTGTGGTTCAGTCCAGTAGGGTTCCTCTTGTGTTATGTTCTTTAACCTGTCTAACTCAGAACACTGTAACATGCAAAACCTAAAGTATATTAAAGTATACCTGTATTTCAGGCTTGGGAGTAAAAAGCTTCTTTGATTGAACTGTGGATGGAGCATCTTCTTCTGGGAATTTGATGATGACATCAGCCTGGAATGATTATAGATACCCTAAGTGGATGCACTTCTAGATAGAAAATGTGCAAGCCTGAAGCCATGAAGTTTTCTCTAAGGAATATTCTTCTATTTTATCATGTTTCATAAATTACAGCAGAATATCAACTATACATTATGTTTAAATTCTAACTACAGCCACGCAAAGCAATGCTTCCTTCATCAGAAACAGACTGAGAGTTGATATTCCCATAGAATTATTTTATTTTAAATGGAGTTCTCATAGCAGTGTTAATGCCTTTTCAATCATACAAATGAAAACAAGGGAAATGATTGATTTCATATCTCTTTCTGTCTCTTATTTTCTCATGCGCAAAATGTGCTGAAAGTTTGGAATATAATAACTTTTACTTTTACTAATAATTGTGAGCAGAGGTAGAAACTGAGCTTTTGTAAACAAAAGTGACTATAAAACAAACCAAAACCCCAAAAGACTTAACTGTACATTTTATTTGGAGATTAAGCATTTATGGCTTTTTTCATATATCCCAAAAAGTGTAGAATTTCTGCTTACCTGCCTCAGAAAGAGTTTATGCTCATCTATTATTTTGGATGAATAGGATATAAGAGTATAGAACACAAACACTGGCTATAAATCAAAAGCATACTGCAGCTAGAGCAACATACCACATTCCAAAGGATTGGGTTTTCTAGAGTCGCATCACCAATAATTAGGTAAAGAGTATAGGTCCCAGAGGCTGAATCAAACTCTGTCTTTCGCTCAGAAGCATCCAACTCAAATTTATAGATGTTTTTGCTGTCTGGTTCAGCAACAAATACCACTTCTTGCTCAGTCTTCTGATTATAAAGCCGTACAAAAGTCTGCAAATAAAGGGTATTACACCTATATAAGCACCGGTTTGCAGCACTGCAAGGCTTTTTGGGACCACCCTCATTTAAGATGGTGTAAAAGGAGACAAGGTGGTTTTCACACTTGAGGGGAAGCACACTTTTTCTATCCTAGAGGTCAAGACTCTATATCTGTATCATTTTTCGTATGCTCCCCCCCCCCCGAGCAGAGCTCTAAAGTTGAGAGCATCATCACAAACACTTAGAAGGCACACGATAACATGGTACCTGCTTTCCCAGCAACAAATTCATGACCGTGTTCTTGCTAAGTTTAATCTTTATTATTAAATTGCTCCCCTAAAGGTTCATCACCAATACAGTTTTCCTCATGTGTAATTTGGAAATGTGAGAAAATAGCATTTCAAAATGTATTATAATCTATAAACTGTGAATAGGTTAGTTGTGTTAAAAATCTTGATCAGCAATGTGAACACCTTTCAACCATGTGCAATTCATCACATAACCAACCTTTATTATTTATTTATTATTTTCATCCTACCCTATACCCAAGGGTCTCAGGAGAGCTATAGCCTAGGAAAGGAGCCAGACTTGGATTATTTATTGAACTAACTTAATTTACACTTAGATGTATACCACTGGAGCTCTTCCTACCCCTTTTCTTCTCCGTCCTCATAGTGGCAAACTACAGACTTTTGCTCCTTTTTCTCATCCATGCTTCACACAATGCAAACCTCCATGTTCTCTTCATCCACATACTACAAACTTCCCTGCAAGTTTGCTTCCCCCCCCAAAAAAAAAA
>MTQE01003428.1:19443409-19481058 GCA_014337955.1 Aspidoscelis marmoratus | reverse complement strand
CATTGTAGACCCCTTTAATGGGGTCTACAGGAAATCTGGATTATAGGTCATGAAGAACCCATATGATCTGGATTTCCCTACCTCTGGTGGAAACAAAAGTGGCTCTAATGGGGTCTGTAGTGGAAATGGGGTTATCCTGCTCTGAAACTAATGGGTCCTTCAATGGGGACTTAGTGCTAGTGGAAAAACACCCCAAATTACTAAATTCTCTCCCCCCTGTGCAATTTCACTTCTTAAAGCATAGGTGAGGTGGCTCACCTGTAGGCAGCTTACAACCTGCCAAACAATTTTATGTGATTACTAAGGATTTACAATTCCTCTTAAATAAGATGATTAGAGGCTTGAAGTACACAAATGCCATTTCAAATGTTTTCCAAAATATCTGGCATTGTCCTTCTACTAAGACGCCACACTTGCTGGGAGAAGCACCTTGTCAACTCCCCCTAGGAGCAAGTTCAGCATTTACTTCAACTCCAGCTCTGTCTTCCCAGGCTCTGAGAAAGCTAGTGTTACATATAGCTTTGGCTGTACATGTATTATAAGAAGTTTTGACTGCAAAACCTGAATTTGAAATGTACAGGGTTTTGATCTATGAATTTGGCTTTATAATTGGCATAAGTGGAACAAGGATAAAGCTTGGACCATGAAACATGGAAAAGCCTGAATATAGCAAGACTGACTCCATATTATTTGGCTGAAAAGACAAGCCTGAGATTTAAAAGGACATTTTTTTTCCTCTTATGTTAAAGGCTGTCTGTATGCAAGAGACAAAGTCTGAGAAATATTCTAAGTAATCTTGATTAAATCAAGGAAGAAGAACTGGAAAGCTTTTCTCTCTTTTTGGGGTAACAGATTTTTAAATAATGAGGGGGGAAAAACACACATATAGAAACTGGAACAGAGATTGGTTTGCCTAATTTTAATAAAATGGTAAAGAATACAATGGAATAATTTTGGAAAACATCTGGGTAAATTAAGATATATAAGAATTTGGAATTACTAGCCAAACTGGAAAATCTGTTTAAAAAGTTACCAGTACTAGAATGTCAAGATGTTATATTATTACACCTTAGCAAAGATAGGAAAGGTTTACTTATGTGTACATGCCCTGATGGAGTCAAGTTGAAGGGATCAGGCTAAAAGTAAACCAGGAGAAGTGCTAATTAGAAATGTTAATTTAAATATACAAAGGCACAGTGGCTTTTGTAATCAGACAAGCACACACAGTTTTATAATGATCAGTAAGAAACAGAATACGTTTTTCCTTATTTTCTGAAAGGAGAAACAGAAGCTTAATGGTTTTTTTAGGGGGGGAATTATTTGGCCTTATTCTCTGAAGTAAGATGGTTTTATATTCTATCCATTTTTTTCTGTGGGGTTTCACTGTAGGCACAGAGGAATGATTAACTCAGAGTTTGCTCCAAGGCTTGATTGGATTAATTTGAGGTGTGATTTCTTTCAGCGTAGCAAGAATCAACTATCAACCAAGAGGAAATAATCTTTTCTTTTTAAACTTGAATAGGAAAGAAAATATTTGGGATATATTTTTTTCTGTGTTAGACAATACTATCTTGCCTTACCTGTGTTATTTGTTTCATTAGGAAAGTGTTGATGAAATCTGGGCTAATCTGTAATATGTTTGGTCACATCCAGTGGGTTTTGGGGATTTTCCATAGGAATACATTGGTTTTGGGTAAGACACACCTTTCAAAAGGATTTATTCTGATGTCACAAATTCTGGGTTAAATTGTATATAAGAATAAGCACCAGAAACATGTAAAATTAAAGTTAGGGGTTAGAGTTAGGTTAGCTTAGAAGTTAGAAGAAATTTTCCTTTTGCCATGCCATGGGTTTTTTCTCCCACCTTCCTCTCTGTTTGAGAAGAAATGGGCATTTGGTTTTTTTTTCTCTGTGAGAGGGCACTTTGAATTTCCCGCTTGCAGTCTGATTTTGGGTGAGGCTGGAGGAACTGGTCTATTTTAAGGTTATTTCTTGTGAAGAAACTTGAAATTTTTTTTAAAGTCATTTTTGTTCCTGAAAAGGATATAATTTGCTGAAATACCACATCTGCAGCTTTTGGAGTCCTGGGCATGCTGAAGAACACATATTGGTGAGAAGGTTCTTGTCTTTCATTCCATTCCTCCCTATTTTTCTTTATATTTTTCCCTATATTTCTTAATTTTTGGCTGGGGTTAGGGAATTTTTCTAGTATTAGGAATTTTCTATTCTCTTTCTGGCTTTTACATATTTTTCTTTAAAGATTTGAAATTGTTCTCGTGGGAATTTTATTCTCATTTCTTAGGTTTTTACCTAAAATTTTACCTAAAATTTTCTCAAAAACTGAGAATTTTTGCTGCATAACTACAAACTAGTTGTTTTAATAAGAGAGGATGGGCTCAGCTTAATGCACAAAGATATCTTAATATAAAATGCTCATTTATTTAGCCATGGGATGTTTTTCCACTGTCACTGTCATTAATGGGTACAAAAATGCCATTAAGTACCCATTCTTCATTCAGAGGTCCTAGAGTGTCTTTCTCTCAAATAAAAACAAATCCATTCTCCATTAGGACTTAGAGAGGATGAGACAATCCCTGAGAACTCTGCTTTCTCTAGCTCTGCAGACATGTTGGACCATCAAGTGCCTACAGAGGGGTAGAGAATAAAAGGAAGGGCATTCCCACCATCTCCTTTTTAAATGCTGTATCTAATATCTTTGTGCTCAACATGCACTGACAATTCACTTTAAATACCTTAAAATATATATTTTTTAAAAAAATGCTTTCAGAAGTTCCTTAGCTACACCCACTTTTACTTATTATACCCTCCTGAACATGCAGCTCGGACAGGATTTGCAGTGGGCTAATGCAGTTCTCAGCCTCAAAAAGGTTACCTATCCTGCTTTTAATTTGGATTTGTGTGTACAGAAAAAGTATATCAATTGTCCACAAATTGCCATGGTCTCTATTCCCCTTGGTAAATTTATGGCAGATAAAGAATTTAAAAGGCACAAAGTTTAAAGGTATGCACACACAACCAGCCTTAGACCTTGGTTATAGGGCGGTATATAATTTTTTTTAAATAAACAAAACTTGCTCCTTCTGACAGCACAATTCCTTTGCAGTAAGAATCCTACTGCAGTTCAGCAGAAGACTTTTCTTCTGTTGCCACATGCCCCAACACTGGCTTGAGTACTAAGCACCAGGCAAGATGGATGGACGGATGGCCTTTCTGGAAGGACAGACCCAGGATGCTGGTGAATGTTGAATATAATGGACTACGCTTGAAAAAAGCCAAAGAGTTTATTAAACAGCAATTCAACACAACAGCACCTATTTACACTGGGGGTGTTCTGTCTTGTGCAGTCACTCTGTTTATATATTTGCATAATGTACAGTGTCCAATCAGTGGGACTGAATACGGAACTAGCAAAAAGTCTGCCCAGCAACAGCTGTTTCCTACCTAAGCTCTTCCAGCCCATGAGATAAGGTCAAACATATTGTTTTGCCTGCATGTGCAATCAACAAATATGCCTAGCTGGCAGATTATGTGTCAAACACAAGGATCCAAGGAGTCTTCTGCATATGGGATCTGCACAGAGATTACGAGGAGCAACACAGGAAGCAATAATTAGCAGAGACAAGACACTTTTAACTACCCTGATATTAAAATTACCAGAAGAATTCAGGAAAGGGGTGTCAGTGGGGGACACTTTACACCTTTAAAACAACCAGCCCCTTATTCTTCTGCTGCAATGGCCTGGAGACCTAAGGATACTTAATTTCAAGTGTGTGACCCTGTGCACACCAGAATCAGAGTGCAGATTAGTCCTTAATTTTCACAGTAAGATGTCACTGTGTTTTGCATCCTCCCTATGCTACAAGTCAACATAATTCCTCTTCTGCAACATGGCAGCAATGACATGGCTTCTCTATGATCAAACATGTTCTTCTGCTGTCAAAATAATTGTAATTCAATACATAGTTATTAATGGGTTATGGAATTTCCCGTTTTTATTTTAATGAAAGATTAATCCTGTAATCGGAAAACAATATTAATGACTTCTAAAAAACAATATAGTAATGCTAATCCAAGAAACTCAGCAACATGCAAACCGTACCGCTTTCATTGCTGGCGCAGTTCCAACATGATCAGAGAGTTTATAAGTAGCAGCCACAAACAAGGCAGTTGCCTCAAGTCCTTCTTCAAACTGCAGATAGATTCCTCCTAAGTCATCCAGGCGGGCAACAAGATCCTGTAACCATATTAAAAGTTAAAACATCCATCTAATAGTATGGAATCATAAAAGTTAGCCTGTAGTCACAGATAAATTCTAACACTATTTAGTCCAACCTACTAATGTAGCAAATGTACTGTAACAAAACCCAATTCTTCCAATTTCTGTTTAAGGGTCTCTAATGAATAGGAATCTACTCAGTTCTCACATCATGTGGTTTCCAGGATCCTCAGAATTTGATTGGATCCTGGTATTTTGTGACTGGAATTCCCACTCAATCATCAGACTTTCTATGTGATTTAATTAACCTGCTCCACCATGCTGTAGTGACATAACGTTCCTTGAAGCCTTCAAAGGAGGAAGAGAATGAAAATAAGACAGATATAGGCATAATGAAACTCTTCGGAGTATTCTCTCCCTTTTCAGGCCCATGGCATTTTCTGTACTAGACTCTATTATGTGAACTGCTAACTTTTGTCTGGAGGGTTAGCAGTCCTGGTTTTATCTGTTTCATCCTGCAGAAAGTAGATTGCTTTGTGAGAGATAAACAGAGAATGATGTGAAGCTGGGCTGCATATGCTTTTCCCTCTTGAATTCTACTGACATTTGAAATATAGTTAATTGTTTTAAAGTAGGGGCATACAAAAATGGCAGAAAATGCTACTCAAAACAGCCCCATAGTGCTGCTGAAGAGGGTCAGGGACACAGCTGTTCTTCACCTGAGTGTGACCGGATTATCATCAAACGGCACAGCACCCATTAATGGTGCAGTAGATCCTCCTATAATGCTAGGGTTCCATTCCTGGAAAATGTTGCATAGCAAGAATCTGTTTTATGAGGGCAATAAACTTCAGTGTAAATCTGAGGGCTAAGGGAACACATTTGGGGAACCACTGACTTGCTTTGGAGTTGCCAAGCCCTGTTCAAAACTAAGGTCACTTAAATAGGGAAGAGCTCCCAATGCAGGTCAGTGGAGGAAAGCAACCTGCGTTGACAAGGGCACAGCCACTCAGAGACCATTTCTCATAGATGTATTGCTAAAACATAAAAATGCCATGCCTAAAACCTCTATCACATTGGTGTCAACCAAGAAGGCTGCATCAATGTTCACTTACACCCTAAATGAGGGTTTTTCATAGACTGCAGTGATAAACACACATATGCTAGACTCCTCCAGATTAAGGTACAGACATTTCACAGAGTGATCTCTTCAGAGACACTGATGCCATCTCCCGCATCAAAGCAGAAAGACTTCAAACCTGATCAAACAACCAAATCAGCCTGCAGAGCATGCACACTGACGACCCACTCCATACACCCTACATCGCAGTCAAAAGCACTCAAAGACAAACAAAGATGATCACAGATATACCCCCCCCCCCAAATTGCCATATCAAGCACCTTCTTCAATGAGCACTGGGAAAATAGTGGCTGGACCAAAAAGGAAGTCTCAACATGCTTTGAGGCTCCCCTCTGACTTAAGACTTGGCAGCAAAATGTGGAGTAGCAAGTTGCTTAACAAAAGGTATAGTTGCAAGTTCTTAAATGTGCAATAGTGAATCTGCATTAAAAGAATTCACTTTATAGGAGGACCTACTATATACCTCTTGCCAGCAGACTCCCAAATTTCACATCACCAACAGATGCACACTCAACTCCTCTCTAAGCCCAGTAAATGGGGCTTGTCTGTAGTCACATTTAAACTTCTGGATGTAAAGGCAGACAATAAAAGTGTATTAATTATATGAGTACCTCTATTTCCTCCACAATGCCTCGTAGATCAGCCTCCTGAGATAAATACGCTGCTGTCTGCAATGCCTGAATTGTCCTGAAACAAAAGAAAACATTGTCAGGAAGGAAGCAATCACCTAGGACATGATTTCATTATATAAAAGCAAAACTCAAAGGGATCATAGAATTCTATCTCAAAAAGTTGGAAGGTGAATGGAAATAGACAGTTATGACTTGAACCCCAAGCAAGCCACCCCAAGCAAGCTAAAAGCATCCTAGGAAATCACACTTACGCCAAGACATTTTCTTCTTTGCTAAGACGAGAAGTGAGGGCAGTGAGGGCTTCTTGGGAGGCAAGAGGGAGCCCAAACCCACTCAGAGCTCCAACTGCATGGTAGATCTGGGTAACAGAGGAATCTTCACTGACGGCCGCAAGGAGCAATTCTCTAGTCTCATTTGAAATGGCAATCTAAGGAAGGAAACATTGACAATGAGACAGAACACTTTTACCCTTCCTCCTCAACTTTGTAATTTCACACAGCATGGCCAGAAAATTGCTCCCTGATGAGGGTTCCCCTGGGGTGGGAGAGGAAGGCTATCAGAAATCCAAGAAACACAGAGCACTGTTATACAAGATTAGATTTTCTGCTTATCTACCATCTTATTATGCTATCATTTTTGGTTGCACTTATACTGTGGAGGATTGCAACTGTCACCAAGAAAGAGGTCCAAGACTAAGCGCTTCACCTAGCAAGCCCAGGCTCTCCTTGGTACCTTGGGGTCATTAAGGGGCAGGTGAGCATTATGAAAACCCACCCACCTATGCACCTATACATGGATATCATTACTTGACAGTGCACTTGTGCAGATGTCATGACATGGCAGCTGTGTCGAACCAAAACTGAACAGGGGGGTTCTGCCAAAGAAAAGAAAGTAACCCAATAGGGTGAAATAAATAAAGACAATGTCTTCCCCAAACACCTATGCAAATAAGAAATACAAAACTGTAAAACAGAAAAGCAAATATAATTTCTGAAAGGGTAACAATATCCCACTAGGTTTTAATGAAAAATATTAAAAATAATAATAGAAAATACCGTACTTCAGTAAATGTAATGAAATGTAAGATATAAAAGAGGCCAAACGCGTTTCAACAAAAGTCTTCCTCAGTGGTCTATAATCAATACAAATGATAAAATAAACACAGCTCACAACTGTGACTCTGTGAAAACTATCAAACTAACTGTGCTCTTCTGCTGCCTGTTAACTTATTTATATACAGCTGCACAGCTACAGCTTTCAATAGAATTCTAATGTTTTTTCTAATTTCTGTGCAATCACCTTAAAAGCAGTTCTGCACCACAGTAGAAGGAAGAAAGATTTCTGTAAGAGATTTTCAAAAACCCTAAAAGGAATTAACACAGAATTAAACTCACTTCACATCCTGGAAGAGCTTGGATGGCCTCTGCAGCATAGAAGAGGGAGTCAATACTGCTGAAATCCACATTGGATTTGATGAAGTTACAGGCAGCCTACATTAAAAGAAATAAAAATGATATAATAATAAACAAACCACTCTGATGTCCTCTTGAAAAAGCATTAAGCCTCCAAATCATTTTTAATAGACAATACCTGTGCATTTAGAATTAAATTGAATATGTAAATTTAAAAACTACAAGTGGGATTTTGACAAAAAGAGAGTCATAATTGTGTTCCCATGCTCATTAATCCATGTTTTCTGGCTGCCTTTCAACAAATGGGATGGAATGACTAAAAATCCATATTTTAAGCTAGTATAGAGATAAAAAACAAAGCTTGCTAGGCTCCTTCCACATTCAAGCAGGCAGATACAGCTATCAACCCATGGTCCTTTCTGTGCTAAGCCTTATTCTAAATTATAGCTAGGAATAGGGTATTGCCATCTGCATACTAATATAGACTATGACAGACCCTTATTCTGGGATATAATCTGGAATAAGGCCCACTGGAAAAAGGGACCGAGTCTTAGGGCTACTTCTAGAAGCAACAGAGGAAACAACAAATGCTTGCAAATTCTGGCAAAGTAGCACAGCATTTATCTGAGTGGGCCCCATGTATGACTCAAGAAAGCTACCCCATGCACATGAGGTCATTGGTCCACATAGCTGAGTACTGGCAGTATAGACTTAACAGTAACTCTTTAATTTTTCCAGTCTCCTATAGTCTTCCTTGAAGATGCTGAGGCATGAAAGTAGGCTGTTCTATCAGCAGAACAGATTGTTTGCTATTGGGCTATGGCTGAATAAAATGGAAATTTATTTTGTATACAGTATATGTGCATATAGTATATGCATTTTAAAATGTCCTACAACACAGAGCACAAATAAGCTCTTGCCAAAGTAAACTTTAAACTTAGGGCCCTTTCACAATTTGAAGATGGAGCTGTTTCCGTAGAGCTGTTTCCCATCTGCAGTAGCTCCCATCGTGCCTGAATATTCCCATCTTTGATAGCTGTTGAGCAGTAAAAACATCTCCACAGCTATACTAGGAGTGCCGTTGGCCCAGACACAGGCTTCTGTGTGAAGGTTGTGTGGGGGTGGGGTGTCGTGGCTTCACAATTGCACACTGTATCACCCGATCATCATAGCAATGACCCCATGTGCATGGCTGTTGCTGTGGCAAAGCACTTATCCCACTGCAGATTAAGTTCCAGAGAGGTCTGGGATGGGGTCGGTGTTTCCAATGCGAAAACCGGCCTCCTGATCTTCCCTTCTGTGAGGGACATTAGGTGTGAAAAAGCCCTTAGATGATATATATGAGAGATTCTCTACAGAAGAGAAGAATTGCTTGTATAAACATTGCCAAAGACAAGGTGGCTAATGTGTGGCCCTTCGGAAGTTACTGAAATACAGTTGTCCTTTATGCAACTTCCTTTTGTTCATATCTGGTGGGGAAACCCTGACATACAATATGATACTATGCTAAATGAAATCATGATATACAAATCACTGATAGGAGTGTGAAATTGGCAAGGGAACTTGCAGTTGCTTCCTGTCCCCCTAACATAATTTGACTACTGTGGCTGGTTCCAAGACTGATGGTTAGATCTGTAAAAAAACTGTAGTTTCATTAGTATCTGGAAGGCCAAACATGACCCTAAGACCTGAGAGATTTTTTTTAAAAAAAATGAAGCAATATTATTTTTTTTTCAGGGTCAGACTATTTGAGAACATTTTTTGGGGGTGGGATCATGGTGGAAAGCAGAAGATGTAGAACTGTGGCTTGAAAGAAATCTCAACTATATTTTTCCTGACTAAAAATCCACAGTGCACCCCAGCACTCCAAATGTGAGATGCGTGGTAAGACATGACACCTCCCCTACTTGTCAGCAAACTCAAAGGACATTTACATTTGGAAAACTTGGAAAAGGTGGTTTTTTTTACAAAGTTGGGATATTTTATTGGAACAAAACTCCGTTCTTTTCTGAACTTGGGACAAGCATTTTGTTCAGAGTTTGGAACACTTTAGAATTGTTAAATTATTATTACTGAATTTTACTATTTATGATTGTTTGTTGTTTATGTACTACTAAAATGTTAGTAAAAATAAAAAAATCAGAATGTTCCTTTCTTGAGTATTTACTCCTTCCCTAGAATATTGTACAGTTCAGGAACGACTGGACATTTTCCAATCAAATGAGGGAAGAAGACAGTATGGATTATATTTAAAATGTTTTCATGCTTGTTTTATCATACGTTGTGGCCCACCCTGAGACCTTCAGGTGAAGGGCAGAATACAAATGTTATAAATAAAAAAATGAGATACTATTCCAGTGAGGAAGGTTATTTCTTTTCTTCGATGAATCTGCTCTTTAAAAAAAAAACTTTTCGTGAAATTTGCAAGGAGCAGCTAACACAAGCAGTGGATAGAAGACTGCAGACAGATATTTGAATGACATAATTAAAGCTATTCCCATAGAATGCAAGCTATTCAGCTTTAATGCATGTGAAATGTGGCAAACACACATAAAATAAGTAGTAAAGCAAGAGTTTATGCTTTGGCGCCATCTGTTGACAGAATTCTATCACAACTGCTAGCCATAAAAAATCTTTATACAATAAGGAAAAAGAAACCGATGGCCGTGTCTTCACGGCAACCTTATCTCGAATTCAAAACGTTTTCAATCCTCGGAGTCCACATGGCAGTTTGGCTTAACACACTTTCTCTGTGTTAAACCACCCCAAAGCGTGGTGAATCTCAATCCTGATTTCAACAGGTCTCACTCCGGATCATGTGCTTGAAACGTTTTACATTTTTTACTGTGGGGACCGTACCGTGTTAAGGGATGAGAATCCATGTTTAGGGTTTCCCTCCCCCAATAGCTTGCTTCCAAAGATAGTGATTTCATTGAAAAAATCCACCCTCAAAACAGCCACTATAAAAATCCAGTCCTTAAAGCTACACTGTAGCGATCTAGCCTCTTCACACCTTAATAACAATGTTGCAGTTTTGCACAATTCTAGCTCTTTGAAAGTTCAGACCTTTAAAAAAGGGAAAGGAAAGGAAAGCCCTGGAGTTTCTGTTTTAAAGGCTGTGAAGGGGGTTTGAGTTGCTGCTGCTGCTGCTGTGTGCCCTGGGAAATGGGGAGAGGAGGGCAAAGAATCGCTGGCTGCTGGTGCCGTTTTTCTTCCATCCAGGCAAGGCAGCTACCCAGCTACGCTCCGTGAAGGGGTCTATTATGGGTGGTACGTTCACGCCAGGAGGAAGAGGACAGGGCAGACCCGAAAAGCGGCTTTTAAAAGGTAGCCACTGGAGTCCCCCCTTGAGTCACGTACGTCCTCAGAATCCGGACTGAACGTGATTAAGCTGAAAGTAATGGGAACAGGCAAATTCGCGTTTGCATCCGGTTCTGTTATCTCAGTTTAGGGAAAGCGAAATAAGGTTGCCATGAAGACACGGCCGATCTGAAATAGCCCAGAGTTTAACAATCAGATTTTAGAAATCAATGGAAGAAATGACAAAAAAAAAAAAAAAAATTGCAACAGCAAGAGATTCGTACCCTAAAGTCTGAGAAGCTGCCACCAGTCATGATAAGACAATGGTTTTATTCTATACAATCTTGTACTATTAAAATATAAGAGGAACCCTCTGGATCTGGCCACAGCCCATTTGGTCAAGTATCCTGTCTCACACAATAGCTCAGCAATTGCTTCTGGGAATCTGGGCACTCTGAAGTAGAAGGCAAAGGAAAAATCTACCAGCTCTTGACTCCCTGCAACCTGGAGACAGTACCCAGGCATCCATTCTAGTAGCTATTACTACACTTGACCTCCATATATTTCCTATCCCTTTCTTAAAATCATCCAGGTTGGTTGCTGTCACCACCTGGTAGTAAATTTCACAGCCCAATTACTCTCTGGGTGAGTTAGTCTAAACTCTTCTGTCCACCAGCTTCACAGAATGTCCCGGGTTTTAGGGCTGTGCAGTTTATCAGCTTTGGCATACCGTAAAACCTGCTCACATTTTCCTTTGCTCTTGAGCACCACTTCACTCTCATCACCAATGTAGGACAGATGAAGGTGTTATCATTGGCTAAATGTAATAAAATCAGCCACACAGCCAATCAAAGAACCCTTAGTCTACGCAGTCATTCATCCATCTAGTTACACTTGGAATACTAGTATGCAAGGTTCTGGGAGCACATGATTGGTGCTGAACCCCGACCCTTCTACATCTGTTGCCAAAAAAAAAAAAAAATATCTGAGTTTTGACCCCAAACATGTGTTCCCAGTGAGCAAGATATTTGTTCTTGATTACTGCAAATTTGTCACTCCCATCTGAAGATTTATTTTGTGGAAGAAGGAGGAGAGAGAAAAAGCTTTTCCATTTCAAAATGTTGAAAACAGTGAATAAATTTTATTTGTTGACAACAAATTGCTCCCGTGAGCAATTTAAGGAAAACTGCCCAGCAATGAGCGTCAAATAGTTACAAAAAGCAGCAGGACTCCAGACAAAATTTGGCTGCTTCCATAATATGTCACTCATATTTATTACAAGAGCAAAATATTGTAATCACATTTCTCTCCCTGAACAATTTACCCCACATTTCTTGGCTTATTTGTGATTTTATCCTCTATTTAACAAATGATTCAAATATGGCCACATCTGTAAATAATTAATTTCTACTTGAGAAAGGATTTTGTAGACCCACAATCTTAAACCAATGACTGAATTAGGGTCTGATATATATAAAAAAACCAAACAGGACCAGACATCAAAGAAGTTTGAAGGCAATTCCATCTTGTCTGGTATACCAGATGAGCAAGCATATTGGGAGTCTCTCTTCCACATGATGGTGTGGTGTAAAGGAAACTTCACCTGGTGGACCAGTGAATGGAAGAGAGGCTTCTAATATCCTTCCTGGGTCCAATATATTGGACAGTGTGGAATTCTCCTTATATAAGGTACCTGGGAGATGATGTCTTAATAGCTGTGCATGTTTGGGAAATCATGCTATGAAAAATGTTGTGAAGATAAATAAACTGATAAGCTACTTTTGGATGAAGTCTTGTACAAAAGTTCTCTCCAACGGATGTCTTTCTCGATTTCTGGCCTCGTGTCAAAAGGCTTGTTTGTTAATAGGAGGTCTTAGAGTAGCTCTGGACCCAACTATTGTTCATGTACTATCTTCTTTTGGATTTAAGAGTTTCTGCACTTGGCCTTATTCTGGAATATATTCCAGAATAGATATCTGTTATCCACATGCTAGTGCAGACTATGGCAGCTCCCAGGTACGGCCCGCTATAGTCTTCATTAGCATATGGCCAGCAGGCCCTGTATCCCAAGATACATCCCAGAATAAGACCAAGTGTGGAAAGCGTCCAAGAATAAGCTAAGGTCCACAGCTACCATAACACAAGGCAGTAGTTCTAATGTTACAGTATGAATACTGCCTGCTTTAGCTTGTTTTCTTTTATTGCCTCTTCTGTAATATCTTGTTGTCACCTAGAGAAAGTCACAAGAACTAGGGACCTGTGTTACATACTTTATGCTCACTTGATAAGATTAAGAGGCAGCGCTACACAGTGTTCAGATCCAATTGTCTTGCAAAGATATAGGTGGCAGAGAGAACGTCTAACAGTTTCACAACGTAACTACAGCTGTCTCATGTAGCAGTTTTGGCTGGTATTGCTTTGCTCATATGTGCCACTAAAATGCATTCAACACTGCACAGCACAAGAATGGACTAAGACTATATTACAAAGGGCACTGCCAGCTATGGGATCTGACAGACAGATAATAAGCAAATGCTTCCATTTCCCCAATGTAATTCATGAGAACAAAATATACCACCTCAATATATAAGAGCCAACTAGGAAAAGTCCATAGAACCACATAGTCCGGTGATGGCCAACCTATGACACACGTGTCACAAGTGACACACCAAGCCCTTTTGGGTGACACACATGGCCACCCTGGCACCTGGGTGTGTAGTGCTTGCTTGTTCTTGAACTATATGAAATACCAACTTTCAATTGAAGATTTAGCAACAAAAGTCACTAATGTAAAGAATTTTGTTTTTGCTTTTAATAAAATACATATATCAAAAATATAACTTTTTTACTAGAGCCACAAATATCACAAAATTATGGATATTTGTAGATGTGACACAGCACCAGAGTTAAGCTAGGTTTTCTTGCGAATTTTGACACACCGAGCTCAAAAGGTTTGCCATCACTGACATAGTCAGAAAAGATAATTGCCCTTAAATTACCCTCAGTGAATAACATGTCTGCTTAAAAACCTTCAGAGAAGGGGAAATCAACAAATGCTAATGGGATACTATTTTACTGCTTAATAATTTTTATGGTCAGGAAACCTATTCTAAACTCTAGCTTCAATTGCCTTACTTTTGATTTTCCATGCCAATTTAGTAAAGTCCAGAGATGCTTAAAGCTTAGTCTTCACAACCTGATTTAACAGAGAACTTCAAAATGATTTATCCTCACCTTTTCATCAGCCACCTGTTCCCCTAATTTGCTCAGCCCTACGATGGAGTAATAACTTCCTTCAAGGTCAACAAATGGACGTTCCAGTGAAGCTCGTAACCTTTGAAGATCATATTTTGTGAGATAATGGCTAGGGGTTAGAGCATTTATGCTGGCAATAAATACAAACAAGATGAAAATCAGGATATAACCTGGAAAGAAAAGAAAGAGAAATCTTAATAAATGTTCTTTAAATTCTTCATAGAAAAGCTTTTATCTTTTAAAATAGCTTTCATTATTTAAGCGGTAATTCTACTACACAGTAAGTTTGGCTGCTATTGTTAGGTACTATCAAGTTGGTGTCAATCTTTGCAACTTACACAGATACATCCATGCTTTAAACTTTATTGATTAGTCATATGACCATATGAAGTTTACAAAAAGATAAGATCATGTAAAACAAACAAGCATAAAATTGAGAATCAAAATAAAAACATCATTTGTCCCCATCACCTTTACAAAACACCCATTCAACTCAATGAATGATTTCCTAAATTGGGCAGCCTTAACAGAAAACAAAGTTACACTATATGTCACCTGGACATTTTCTCCCTGCAGATGGTAAGACACCCTGTGCTCTGCATTCCAGTGAGACACTTTTGTAAAAAAAAAAAAGGGGGGGGCAAAGAAGTTGTTCTCATTGAAGAATACGAGTGACAGGCAAGCAAGATATGAAATAGATCTTTATCCATTGCTGCACCACAAACACACAGTCTTTCTTCATAAGTTAATATATGCATTTAATTTTAATATGTCTGATTTTAAGTGTTATCCACCCTGAGACCTTCGGGTATAGGGCGGGTGAGAAATACAAATAAGGTACCTGATGGTGTCTCCCACAGTTCACCATGGAGTCAATGAGTTCAAAACACGCATAAGTAAATTTTTGCCTTAACTGATGGGGCATTTTGTAAACTAAATATTTTTCAAGTTGGAAAATAGATTTCATTCATGCTAGCCATTTTAAGCGATATAAGGCTAGCAATATCATTTTGTGCACTAATATCCACCACACACTCCTTAAATATCTCTTTAGCTAACTGGCTGGTACGCCCTAACATTTGCAAGGAGAGACCACAGCAAGAGATTATGTCATGTAGTTGATGGATCCATGAATAGGTGCTCTCCTTCCTATATTGTTCTTCAAGGTACATTCTAGGACATCTGTTTCCAGACACTGAGAATAAATGTAACCAGAAGTTAAATATTTTGATGTTAATAGAGCATTGAACGGACTGGACTCCAAGTTCTGCTCTAACAGATCTGGGACAGATCTGTTGACATCTACCTTAAGAAATGAGTTTGTCCCAGTTGAGAACCCCATAATGTGCCCCATAAGTCAACACTGGAATGAGTTTAGCTCTGTAAGCTGTAAGGAGAAGGACCAGAGATTCTGGATATCTATTGTAGAACAGTTAAAAGAATTCAGCCCCGCTGTGGCTCTTAATACGCAATTCTTCAAATGCAAAGACCAAGAACAAGTCTTGAAAAAGACAACTCCCAAGTAACAATAAGATCTAACTTGCTCAATGGTATCCCCATCTAGGCACCATTCATATCGTGTTTTCTTTCTCCCAAAGAAAACCACCTTTAATTTAGATACTTCCATGCAATTTTTAGGGAAGATACAGAAATGGTTTGCCATTACCATCTTCAGTGGACATAACAGGGATCAAACCTGCTACCCTCTGCTTTCTAGACAGCTGCTCTAACATGGAGCTTTTATTGTCAAAATGAAAGAACCTAGTACATAGCAAGCAAACCTTACAATGAACAAAAATAATCTGAGGCCCATAGCACTCTTTTCATCAGCACAGATCTGCTGGGACGCCAAAGCTCCCGATATTTGTATTGAGCCTAATGTCAGCTATACTTTCTCTTATTTTCCCACTAACCTACAAAGAGGAGGAAAAGAGAAACACAGTTATCGCCTGATTTCGGTCACATTGCCAGTTCCAACTGGCTCCTCCTTTCCAAATCTCATAGGAAATTAGCCATTCTCTCAGTGCCACTTCATTGGTCACACTGAGAGACCACCAACTGATAGCTTTTACTTGAATTGCACTTGTTCCAACTGTCACTGAAAACACTTTTAAACTAGCAAACCAAGTTAGTTCCCCCTCAACCGTTCTTTCCCTGCCTTTTCATTTGTGATCTCTGTAGGTCATTTTGGGAACCCTTTTGGCTGACAGACTGAGTCCTCAGCATTCAGGCTGTCCCTCAATGATCTTTTCTAAACAGAGCAAACTGAAATCCTATGCTGTTGATTAGACTAAGAAATAAAATTAAAAACAAAAGGTGAAACAAAAAAACCAAACAAATACCAAATCCCATGCCTGATTCAAATGCCAGATGCTGGCAATGGCAAACCTTCTCAGTACTATTGCCATGGATTTGGTCCAGCTTCAGTCCACTTTCAGAGTGAGAGAATATATCATCAAAGTGATGAGCTTCTTTTTCTTTCAGTGTTAAATAACTCAGGAAATTCACCTTTGGGATAGATAATGCAGAATTAAAACTACTGGCCACTTCGGTGATGGGCTCTCTCGCTCTGAAGGTGGACTGAAGCTGGATTAAACCTTAGGTGAGACCACAGCCTGGTATGATCATAGGCCAGTCACCACTTCTCAGCCTAACCTACCTCACAAGACTGTTATGAACACGAAGACAAGCATTTATACAGTCAGACTGTATTCGGCAGGTTTTCTGCAATTCGTGCAGAAACTCAGCAGCGGAGGATTTCCCAAAACCTCGTCCACCTGGATGAGAGCGAAAGCTTTACCTGCTGAATGTCTGCCTGCTACATCACGAGGACAGAGCATTACTGCCGCTGCGTGAAGAGAAGGAAAGTGGCTGTACTCTAATAATAGCCAAGAATAAATGCCGGGGTGGGGGCTAAGAACAAAAATAAATTTATTCTTATTTAGAAGAATAAACAAATAAAAACGCCCCATTTCTGGGCATCGCTACAATCCAGGCTGCTACTGGAGGGTCATTTTGGAAGCAGCCGTTCCTTTTCCCCAACCTTTGCGCTCCAGCCCTCCTCCCGAAACCCCACCACAGACGGCGACAGCCTTCCCAACCCATCGCCACCTCATTCTGCTCCTTACCCGGGGCCGCCATTTTCCCCCTCGCCTCGCCAAAGGAGACCTCACTTCCGCCCGGAGCTGCGGAATGGACCACCACTTAGCGCGACACACAAAGTCGCAAACGAGGAAGGAACCCCGCACCTTCGAAACCATACGTTAACTATATTAGTCCGAACTGAAGGCAAAATGCACGACAGAAAGGTGAGAGTCAGACAAGGAGAGTAAGCGGTCAATTAGTTTTCACACCCCTCCCCGATAAGAACCAATGGTACGGTCTAGCTGGATTAGTCAGAGTAGGGGGAGGAGCTCAGAAAGGGATGTGTACTCCACTGATTGGCTGGGAGAAGAATCACTCAAATTGTACGAGGTAGATTCAAAGAAGAAGGAGGCTAGCGATGGCATGGGTTGCCTGGAGGGGCGGGGTCAAAGCATCTGGAGGATTTTATGGTGTGCAAGCAAGGTTGCAGCAGCAGCAGCAGCGCCCTCCAATGCAATGGGTGCTATAAGGTTGTGGTCACACCTAAGATATATTCCAGCTTCAGTCCACCTTCAGAGCGAGAGAACACATCAGCAAGCTGACCAGTAATTTTCTTTCCACATTATCTGTTCGAAAGGTGAATTATCTGACTTATTCCCTTTCAGAAGTTCTAGGTATAGGGACTTGCAAGAGTGCCTTTTCTGTTGTGGCCCCTAGACTCTGGAACAGCTTCCCTCTTGATGCTCACCAGGCGCCTTCGTAATCTTCAGGGCTTGGTGAAAACATATCTTTTGCTTCTTAACAGCTTCCTCAAGGTGCTGTCCTGGGACTGAGGGAGTGAGGGAGTTATATTTGTAATTATGTTTTATTACTCAGTATGTTTTAATTTCATTGTAACCTGTCCTGGGACCATTCGGTGAAGGGTGGGATATGCATTTTCTAAATAAATAAAATAAATTTAACACTGAAAGAAAATAAGCTTGTCACTTTGCTGGTGTATTCTCTCGCTCTGAAAGTGGACCAGAGCTGGATTAAATCTTAAGTGTGACCACAGTAGTTTGTTGTTTCTAAGTAGAAATGGTTTTTTTCTTTTTCTAAAAAAGGAGGAGAACTTTAGTGAAGATGGAGGGTATAGACAGAGAGCATAGGATTTTGTCCCTTATAAAGACATCATAATTTTGAATAAACCTATTATACTGCAGAACTGGTGGAGAATTCCACATGCAGTTAATGCAGTAAAAAAAAAAGAAGCAATTTATTGTTTCCATCACACGTCTAAGGGTGTTTTTCCACTGTCAAAAAGTACCCATCTTTGCACCCATTTAGGACCCATTTGGGTGTGAGCCGGATGATCCCATTTCCACCACGGCACCCATTTGGGACCCGATTGTTTCCATTGCCATGGGGGAAATCCAGATCTAATGGGTACATTTTGGCTTTTAATCCAGATTTTCTGTAGACCCCATTAATGGGGTCTACAATGTGGTCTTCTGCCAGAAAATCTAGATTAAAGGGAGCCTGTTTCCACTGGAAACAGGCAATGGGGTCCAAAGGAGGCTTGGGGGAGGGGATGCACCCATTGGGCCCCCCTTAAACCTAGGCTCCGAAGCCACTTCAAAGTCATTTTGAATTCTGTGCAAAATAGCTCTCGAGTGCCTTTGAAGTCTGTGCTGATCTTCGGAGTGACTTCGAAGTGACTCCAAAGTGACTCCAAAGTCATTTCAAAGTTCACTCTGAAGATCAGCACAGTCTTCAAAGGCACTCCGGAGCTATTTTGCACAGACTTTGAAATGACTTTGAAATGACTTTGAAGTCACTTCGAAGACTGCACCCCCTGCCCCCCGAAACACCTGGGGTAGCGGACCGACTCCTTGGGCGTTGATCCGGATTCCCCACATGGGTGCAAAGCTGTTTCCACAGCAGGGGTGTTAGCACCCATTGCTAATGGGTTCTATACCTCCCGTGGAAACACAGTGGGAGCTTCCCTTAATCCAGATCTACTAGATCCGAATTAAGGAATGTACCCATTCCTTAGATCCGGACCTTCTTAGATCTGGATCTAAAGGCTGCAGTGGAAAAACACCCTAATTCTCATTAAAGGACTTCAGTCCTTTAATAAAAGGACTGAAGTCCTTTAATATAGCTTAAGTCCCTGTAATAAAAAAGACAGGCAAAAGCATGGTGGTGGGGATACAAGGAAAATGAACGGAAAATCACTTTTTCCCTACTGTGAACCCCTGACTCCTGAGGAAACCATACTACATTTCAGCTGAGGTTCTTCTATGTTTGTTTTCCTCAAACTGTCATGGCTGCACATGCAAGCCTTGGGAGTTAAGGGAGCCACAGAGGTCCAGTTGACTAATTTAAGTCCATACTCCCTCAGGAGGCCAAATCAAATTTATCTGTGTTGTAAACTGCTTTGAATTTTTTTTTTAAAGGAAAGTGGTATAAAAATTAACTACCTAATTGCTGTAACTTTGCAGGACTGCATTAAATGAGAGGTCATATTTTATGTACAGTGGGACAGCAAAACTATTATACAGAATTGTTATATGAGGAACAGCTATATTTACAACTCTCACTATCATTTACCAAATGATCACTGAAGTGTTTTGAACTGTCTTAAGGCTGCATCCAAATAGCAAATAATGGGCATTCCTTGAATGCCTACACCTATCCTACAAGCTGCCTTAGAAGCATATCATGCAGCATCTAGATAGGTTAGTAGACAGTGCCAGGGAGGAGCCAGTGGTCATGGCACATATTGGTACCAGTGACATTGGGAAGGCAAGACAGAGCATCCTGGAAGCCAAATTTAGGTTGTTAGGTAGAAGACTAAAGTCCAGGACATCCAGGGTTACATTCTCAGAAATGCTACCTGTTCCACATGCAGGACCAGCCAGACAGGCAGAGCTCAGGAACCTTGATGTGTGGATGAGGCAGTAGTGTTGGGAGGAGGGGTTTAGATTTGTTAGGAACTGGGGAACATTTTGGGACAAGCCAAACCTGTACAAGAGGGATGGGTTACACTTGTACCAAGGTGGAACCAGAATGCTGGTGCTTAACATTTAAAAGGTGGCAGAACAGCTTTTAAACTGATCCCTGGGGGAAAGCCAACAGGAGCTGGGCAGCATCCGGTTTGGGAGAGTGCACCCTTGAGTGAGGAGGGCTGGAAATATGCACATAATCCTGAGCGAAGTGGGGAATTAGTCAATAGTATGCAAGCAGAACAATGCAAGGGACAGTATAAGGATTCACATGTTCCTCAATGGCAGAATTTGGACCAGAGGAGTGAACACAAATGTATATGTGGAAACACCAGAAGCCTTTGAGCTAAAATAGGGGAACTAGAAAGCTTAGTGATGGATAATAGGATCGATATTATTGGCATAACAAACCTGGTGGACCCGTGAAAACCAATGGGATACAGTCATCCCAGGTTACAAAGTGCACAGGAAAGACAGGGAAGGGTGACATGGAGGTGCTGTAGCCTTGTATATTAAGGGAGAGATAGAATCTTACAAACTGGAATGTCTAGGTGAGTCTGACTCTTCCACAGAAGCAGTGTGGGTAAAAATACCAAGCCAAAAAGGAGGCCTAACAACAGGGGCATGCTATCATCCTCCCAACCAAACACCCGAAGGAGATCAACAATTGGAAAATGACGTAAAGGAGGTATGGAAATGCACCATTTGCTCCTGTTGTCTCAAAACATCCCATCCCCATTTGTCAAGTCTCAGTAGCATGGTTTAGGACTACCAAGGAGAGGTAGTGGGAAACCAATAGCATTTTGCAAAAATTGGCTGGAATTGCACTATCAGTGCAGGCAGCACTGATCTGAGCAATGTCTCCAAATAATCCAGCTCAGTGGACTCCATGCAATCTGGATCAGTGGGACCCACTGATCTGGATTACTACCATGGTAAGTACAGAAAGGGCCAAACAGTACTACCGAAGATCCAAATGGAGCCCTCCCATAATCCAGATCAGGCTCTATCTAAGGCAGACCTGGTAGTTTTGACTCATGGAGGTGCTGTCTGAATGCCTCCTGTGATCTGGAGAAAGGCCCTTAGTACAGCTGCAGGCTTGATTATATCTGTGAAGAATGTGAGCAGAAAGGGCCTGAATCTCAAAAATGCATTCTCTATCCTTTCATGTGGATTAAAGGTAGAATGGGAATGTTCTAAGCTACTTTTGAGCTGCTTTTTGAAGGCATGTTGATACTGCCTGGACTAGGATGTCATCTTGGGCATGCCTTTTGCTTTTGTTTAATAGCAAACAAAATGTATTTCTTTTAAAAAATGGCCAACCCCCTTTTTTTAGTGCAAAGACTATTCTTGACCTTTTTGGAACTTGGATCATCAGACTGAACTCTGAATTCCTCAAGGATTCTATATTTGTAAACCTGTCACTGTTAGTCAAACATTTGATACTAGGACTTGTACTGTATCTAGTTGAAATTGAAATATGAGTTCTTTAAAAGCAACCACAAAAACAAACAAACAAAGGTGGCCTTTGTAGCCTGTACAACACATTTGGGCAGGAAAAATATACCAGTGTGTTCACAGTATAACATGTGCATTCCTGGTATTACATACAACACTAACAGACCATCCAGCTGCGATGGCAATGGGCCACGGCAACTTCTGTGAGCCAGTTTGGTCTAATGGTTAGGATGCCGGACTCTTATCTGGGAATACCAGGTCTGATTCCTCCCTCCTCCACGAAGCCAGCTGGCTGACCTGGGGCAAGTCACAGCTCTCTTCTGAGCTTTCACAGCCCCACCTACCTCATAGGGTGTTCTGTTGTGGGGAGAAGAATAGAAAGCTTTGTCAGCCGCTTTGAGTCCCTTAAATGGGTGAGAAAAGTGGGGTAGAAAAGGCAACTCTTCTTCTTCTTCATTGTCATGGTAATTGTGATGTGGCTCACATTTGCACAGCCACACTGTGTTCAGGAGCTCGTTAGGAATACCCCAGCAGCTCTTGGTGAAACTGTGGAGAAGTCAAAACTTATCCACAGCTGTGGGGATTAGAGAGTCTTCAGGACAACCTGGGACAGAGGTGACACCCTGGAGCATCCTGGAATGTCGTTGATGGGTCAGCGTAAACAAGGCCTTTGTCCTGATCCGTATAGCTTTTATTTCCATTGTGAGGCAAAAACACAACTCTGAACTGATTGTCCTTTTGATTTTTCTGCAACCTGTTCACAGAATTCGCCTGAATAGTGTGTAAAGCATCCTGGTTCACAGACAAAGAATATGTAGCAATCTATTGTACTAGGAGCCTCCCTTTTGCATGCTGCTGATGTAGACTAAGAAAGGCCCCTGCTCCAAAAGGGACAGTCTAAGGAGATGGGGTCTAAGAGGTCAGGGCCTCCTAGTATACTGGCCAATGCAAAATCACCCAAAGATATGAGAGGCTTAACTAAAAATCTAGAAAGCACTAACCTCTTGGTTTGATCTGTCTCACAGGGTTTTTGTGATGGTAACATGGAACCGGGATAACTCCTGTGGAAGAAAGAAGAGGTACAATCACAATCATTGTGTGCATTTTCCTAACCGGGTCTGGTTAGGTTTGTGGCCTCTTTTATGTTTCAAGATCTTTGGATCACTATTCTTTGTGTGTTTACTTAAGAATGTGATTGGATTTAGTGAGGTCTTGTTAATCAGTGAATTTGGGTTTACAGATTTTTTTAAAAATAAAATGTATAACATCTCAGTAATCAACAGTTTTGAAATCTTGCTTTATCTGAAAAAGAAAAAAAGTAAATCAGTGCAAGAAAAACAGCTAGTGAGATGGTGCAATTAACTCTCTGTCCCAAAGAGGGTGGCAGAATCACATTTTATCTTAGCTGTATAATAATTCCAAGAAAGCTACTGAAAGGAAAAGAACCAGTCCTATTATGCTACAATCAACATAGACCATACTTTGTACTTTTAAAATAGATAGTAGCAACTGATCTTAGTTTTTTGTACGTTGCCATGTATCCTGTTCAACTTTTGAGCCTTAGTCATCCACTGAGACATGGGTTGTAGCATTTATAAGTTCTTGTAGGTCAAAGGCTGATCTATGAGTGCTGAGCCAAGGGATTCAGATTACCTTTACTTCTGTCTTTAGGCCGGTCATTTCATGAGCTGGAAGGTGCAATATTAAGCTGGTCTGGCCAAGGGAACAGGCAGTACATATAAATGTTTAATAATGCTTCCTCTGTATTCCAATATTGGAGATGTAGGTAGATGTTCTACAACTCCAGTCTGCTACAGCTGGCATAAGCATTGGCAATAACAAGAAGTGGTGGGAACTGAATTTTAAGAAGATCTGAAGAGCTACATATTAGCCACTTCTGCCTTAGGCTGCTGAAGTGTGAATAACTGCAGCATATTTGCCATGTGGCTCTCACTTTTATTGAAATAGGAGAACAAAGGGCGAGCATTGCTGCTACTCTTGTGCTCCACTGGAAAGCAATGTCCACCATGAGGGTCATGGCCATTAAGCACAGCAGAGCACAATTGTGCATTATATCTTCTATCTACTTGCCCAGTGAGTGCCAATGAGTTTTCCTTCATCTCAGCATGATTTGACATCACAGTCCAAGAGAATGTCATACATGGATGCATGGGGGAGAAATATTTTGGCAGAGATCTGGAGTTGGCATCTTGCAACTAGCAGTGCTCACTTGGTATGTAAGCATGTGGCTGCCAGATGTTTTGTGATTAACTATGATATATTCTAAGCTTACCAGAGGCTCTAAACAGATGCGCAAGTAACACTGATGGTGTTTGATGGTAGGGAAAATAGAGCAACTAGTTTGAAACAGTTAGTAGCCTGATGTGGATCATAAACCCCCTTGAGAGTAAAAGGAAGGGCAAAAAGCCCTCAAAATTGCTGTTCACGAAGATGTGACCAGAGAGGGAAGTATTCCATGCTGCCTTGCCAAAATCCTCATATGCAATTTAGCTAATATGACAGTTTCCACCCATTACAAGATAAAACAAGCCCTGTTCCCACTAGGATTTTTTAGAGTGTTCAAAATGGTTTGAAAACACTCTGTCCACACTGAAAAGTGGCTTTCTGAGTTAAAAAGAGGAGTAATTGGGAGAAAACGAATTAAACACCCCTTCAAACAACTCTCGCTCCTGTTTTTTAAAATGAAATGCTTTATTTTCCTAGTGGGGCGTTCCCACTCGGCTCAGGGTTTAGAAACTGTGGAATTAATGCCCACCTGCCCGCCCGCCTGCCCGCCGCTGCCTTGGGTGCCCAGCTGCTTGGGTGCCTGCCCAGCTGCCTGCTATTTTGGCTGCTGCTTTGCACCCGCCATTGTGGATGCCGCCTGCTGCCCTGCTTGCCCACTCAGCTTCCTGCCGAGCAGCTCTGGTGCTCCCGAGGCCCAGGAAGGAGGATCGGAAAGTGGCGAGCAAGCTGCTGCTGCTGCCGCCCTGCCACCACCATGCTCCGCTTTAAAGCGGAATTAACAAAAACAAACGGGAATGCAAATAATGTGCATTTGTATCCATTTTTAAAAAATTCTGCTTTAACAGAGCTAAGTGGGAATTTGCCCATAGTTAATTTTGGGGGGATATTAATACATATGTTTAACATACACTTAAGGTCCTGACTCTTCCTTACTTTTTAGAGAGCTACAGAACTGTCAAGGTATAAAACCCTGCCTTTTGTAGCGTTCGCAGCTAGATAGGGCTTCGGTGTGCCCTATGAATGTGTGCTTCACACCTTTGTACATTACAGCTGTCTGCTTTATGAGGACAATTTTATGATTACACTGGAAGAATGGACTTATCTGTGTATAATACCACATTCCATAATGATTTCACATTCCTGTTGGTGAATTAAAGACACCCCACATATATAAAAAATACCTTCTCTCATACTGACCTGCCCGTGCCTTACTGATCTTCAAGGAAGGTTCTCCCGGTTGTATCACCACCTTGCAGCAGTAAAAGGGTTAGTAACCTGGGATAGTGCCTTCTTAGTGGTAGTCCCCAGACTATGGAATAGCCTCCCTACTGTGGTGCACCAGGTACTTTCAATATATATGTTCAGGAGATTATTGAACTAGGTACATTTTTACTCTGGCCTTTGGCTAAGGAAACAGCATCCCCTCCCTAGTTTGAGTGTGTTCATTTTATATTTTATATTTATGGTTTAATCTTCCCTGAGACCTTCAGGTATATGGTGTGTGTCTATGTGTGTGGGGAATGCAAATCAATAAATAACTTAAAAAATCTTGGTTAAATTGAAAAACTCATTCAGTTTTTGTTATACCCTCTCTTACTCCACACGAAGCTTTATTTTTCTGCCTATCTTGATTGAAAAGACTTTTTGAAAAGTGAAGGGCGAAAAAAGACTAGAACAGAAAGCCAAGAACTCACTGGTGTTGTTAAATGCCCTGACTCTAGCATTTTAATTTCTTTTTAAAGGGGTGGTTATAGCATATAAACCAAGTGCCAGATGACTGTTAAAATCAAGTGCGCTTGATCTGTATCCTATAACTGAGCTACTCAAATGGCATATGAAATAACAGGAGAAGCCTGCACAAAGATGACGCTTTCAATTGGTCCTTCATGATGTCATGTTCTTCCATTAACACTCAGCAAGTATAAGAGTTTGGGAGGTTTTCTCTCTGTCTCTCCCTCTGTGTGTGTTTTAAAATATATTTAAGTTCTACCTCATAAGTGGACTAACTTTTCAGCAGGCACAAGGGGAAAGATTTGGGAATAATAAAAAACATTTTGCCTGTTACCCTGAAAAAGCACAACCCTTATATGCTATGCATACTTCAAACTAAGATGTGGGGTGGTCTAAAGTCCTGATGGGACCTGAATCATATTAACATTACTTGTTCAGTTTCAGAATGAAATGTTACTTTTGTAATGATCCCAGCCCAAGTGTCTACTCATAAGTCAAGTATGTTTTAATCCAGCTTCAGTCCAGAGTCAAATATTCTATCAGTAAAATCATAAGCTTTTTCTTTCAATATTATTTAACTCAGAAAATCCACTTTTGGGTTAGATAATATGACAGGAAAATGACTAGCCACTTGGCTGATGCGTTCTCTCACTCTGAATGTGTGAACACAACCTAAGTAAGGCAAGAATCACCAAAAGGTACATTACTGTATATAACACAGAAGCAGCACCGGCAGCACCACCCAAATTCCAAGGGAGGGCACCCACCATAGATCTCTCTGACATAAGTGCAGAAGAAGAAGAGTTGGCTTTTCTACCCCACTTTTCTCATCCATTGAAAAGGACTCAAAGCAGCTAACAAAGCTTTCTATTCTTCTCCCCACAACAGAACACCCTGTGAGGTAGGTGGGGCTGTGAGAGCTCAGAGTAGAATTGTGACTTGCCCAAGGTCACCCAGAGGGCTTCATGGGGGAAGGTGGAATCAAACCCAGTATTCCCAAATAAGAGTTCGGCTCCTTAACAACTAGATCAGACTGGCTCAGAAGTGCATGATTGCCACCACCATTCACGTACAGCCGTTTTTTTCAGGTCCTGCACATTTGCGGTGGCCACATCCAGAATGGCAGCTCCATCCACAAGGTACTTTATAGCACTATTTTGAGAAAACCCAGAGAGTCAGGTTTTCTCAAAGTTATAGCAGAATTTCAAAAGGATTTAGTGGGGTTGATAATGAAATATTTTCCCCCACTTCCTAAAATAGGGGTCACCTCATAAATCTAAATCTAGAAAGAACCAGGACAGACAAAAGGAAATATTTTTCATACAACACAAAATTACACTTTGGAATTCTGGAGCATCCTAGGTGGCATCAAAAAGGAGTTGGACCGGTTCATGATGGAATGACCCCTCTGTTACAAGTCTGGGATCATCTGGGGAGCTATTGGTAAAAGTCCTACAAAAAAAAAAAGGCCATCTTATGGGGCCCACAGCTTGACATTTGAACCCACCTTGTGGAATATTCTTCCTTTTGATATTTGTGAAATCCTTACAGTGGTGGCTTCTAGGTCCCTATTATAGACACACTCCTTCCAGGGCCGTGATCACACCCATAGTTCAAGATGTCTTCTGGCTGTCTTGTCTTTGCATCACTCAGATTCTTTTTTCCTGGGATCTTCTTGGGGGTGGGACACGGTTACTCAAGCTGTCGTGGGGAGCCAGTCCATTTTCACTTGTCATGCGTAAGCAGGGAACTGGGTTAGAGGAGCTGACCCACGCTGGGGTGGGAGGATCCAGCCTTCCCTCCTGAATCTCTCTCCCATCCCTCCTCTGAATCCTCCCCACATCTGGCCTCTCAGATCCTTCCATATCTTGCCCAATGCCCTCCCATCCTCCCCCCCATTCCTCTTTTTTCTGATCACAAGCTTGTAGACTTTGTCAATCATTTTTTAAAAATATGAATCTGTTTTGCACTAGATTGAAAATGCTCTTTTCTGCTTTTGCAGAAAACACAGAGGGATTTAAGACTGAAGTGGCTAGAAATATACATTCTTTAATAGACAACTGTACAAGGAAAACTTGTACAGTAAAGCCCATCCTGTTGGTACAGTCAGACTGGTTGACCCATAAATGCAAAATGGGCAGTACCCCACCACACACAGCACACAGAGCTTCTATTTTACTTCAGGATTGGTGAATAATCCAATTTCCATATGGGTTTGGATATAATTACTCCCATAGCAGTGTCTCGCCTACCATTTTCTCTATCCTGTATCTTGGTTCCTCATCCTATTGGTTGCTTTGCTGTTGGTGTCACCAGTCCCTAATACAGTGATGGTGAACCTTTTGAGCTCGGTGTGTCAAAATTCGCAAGAAAACCTAGCTTAACTCGGGCACTGTGTCACATCTAGAAATATCCATAATTTTGTGATATTTGTAGCTCTAGAAAAAAGTTATATTTTTGATATATGTAATTTATTGAAAGCAAAAACAAATCTTTACATTGGTGACTTTTGTTGCTGAATTTTGTTTGCTAAATCTTCAATTAAAAGTTGGTATTTCGTACACTTCAAGAACAAGCAAACACTACACGCCCAGGTGCCAGAGCGACCATGTGTGTCACCCAAAAGGGCTTGGTGTGTCATCTGTGACACACGTGTCATAGGTTGGCCATCACCGCCCTAATAGGAACTAATCACCATGGATGCAAGATCAAAAACCCATGATGATGGTATTGGTGTAAAACTTAGTACACTGGAATCATGCAAAGTTCCATACAGAACAATGTATCTTGTAAGAGTGTTCAGCTGAATGGGTGTGTCAGTGGCTTAAAACTGTGGATGCTACAGAAGCATGTGACATGTTTCTGCTGTGCCAGAATATCTATGGTAGAGGGCTGCCTTCATGGCTTCAGTCTCTTCTGAGAGGAGGGCTTCACACTTCATTAAAATCAGGGCCTGATTCAGTCTGAAAGGAATGACCTTGGAGTTGCTTCTTGTGCAACTGAGCTTTTTGTACCTTGGAGCCGGATTGAAGTCCCATGTGCCCTGAAGCCCCTTTGACAAAGTGTGTTCTGGAGATGGGCAGACTTCAGTGCTTCTCCAGTGTGGTTTGAATGCCCTGTGAATACACAGCCAGTAGGTCACATGCACATAGCACCCCCCTCAAGATGTCTTGATGTGGCTAGTGTGGCTAAGGCACCAGGAGAGATTGTTCACAGGGTTGTCTTTGAACTGCCTTGGGGCCTGCCAGTGACTATATGATAGGGGCATGTTTTGCCCCCCTGTGGCAGCTGACCCAGCCACATAGGTGCTCACATCCCTTCTGTTAGGCTCATAGTCACCTAATGGCAACAGCAAACGAATCAAGGGAGAGTTCTACTACAGACGAGGGCATTTCTGCTCAGAGGTTAGGATCCCTGTCCTCTTCCCCAGGATGACTTCGGTGACTTCAGCATAGATGGTCATGGAAACCTCCTGGTCTAGGTGCTGCTCTCCCTGGCCCTGAAGATGTCTGAGCATGGGTGTTTTTCCACTGCAGCCCTTAGATCCGGATCTAAGAAGATCCGGATCTAAGGAATGGGTACATTCCTTAATCCGGATCTAGTAGACCCGGATTAAGGGAAGCACCCAATGTGTTTCCACAGGAGGTGTAACACCCATTAGCAATGGGTGCTAACACCTCTGCTGTGGAAACAGCTTTGCACACATGTGGGGAATCCGGATCGACCCCCAAGGGGTCGGTCCGTTACCCCAGCTGTTTCGGGGGGCAGGGGGGGTGCAGTCTTCGAAGCCACTTCGAATTGACTTCGAAGTCATTTTGAAGTCTGTGCAAAATAGCTACAGAGTGCCTTTGAAGTCTGTGCTGATCTTCGGAGTGAACTTCAAAATGACTTTGGAGTCACTTTGGAGTCACTCCGAAGTTCACTCCGAAGATCAGCACAGACTTCAAAGGCACTCCAGAGCTATTTTGCACAGAATTCGAAATGACTTCGAAATGACTTTAAAGTGACTTCGGAGCCTAGGTTTAGCGGGGGGCAATGGGTGCATCCCCTCCCCCTAGCCTCCTTTGGACCCCATTGCCTGTTTCCAGTGGAAACAGGCTCCCTTTAATCCGGATTTTCTGGCAGAAGACCCCATTGTAGACCCCATTAATGGGGTCTACAGAAAATCCAGATTAAAGGCCAAAGTGTACCCATTGGGTGCTGTGGTGGAAATGGGATCATCCGGCTCACACCCAAATGGGTCCTAAATGGGTGCAAAAATGGGTACTTTTTGACAGTGGAAAAACACCCCATGACTGTACTCTCATCACTTGTAGCTTGTAGCGTACAGTGATTTTAATTTGTGGTTCAAATCAAATGGCAGAACTTAATCAGGGTGATGTTTGTTGTGTGTCTTCCTGGGTGGTCTTCTAGAGCATCTTTGCTCCCTTTCCCCCACCCAAGGCCACAGTTTCTCATTTCCATTCTCTGCCCTGCCAGGTGTTGTTCCTCTAGATATCTTTACTCTTAATCTATCCATCTATACAGTTACAACTATCTAACCCTAACCCACAGTTTGGTCTTTTGTGAAAGAACTGCTGGCTTCATCTGAGGGGATATTTCGCATCTGGTTGGCTTTATAACTCCCCCTCCTCACAGTTCTGCCTTTCTGCCTCTGTGTGTGGTGGGTTGCATGGCTTTCCTTGTTTGGTAAAAATCTTTCACCATGCCCTTTTTAGGATCAATAGTGCTTGTTCTAGGAGGAATGTCAGTTGCTTCCCCCTCCTCACTTGACACCCTTCCAAGCATTAATGGGGCTATGAAAAATACAGAACACATCCTGCACAGACAGGGCCCAAAGTTGCTGCCACAAGGCACTAATGGGTTTTTGAGAGCACTTTTCCTTTAAACGTCTAAAACACAAATTCAGGTTGTTTGCAAAGGGATTTTCAAGATCATCCCCCCCCTTACTTCCCAATCTCAGTTTCTAGGGTGCTATCGGTTGTAGAATTGGCAGCAACCATCCTTCTCCGGCCTTCCTTGGTGTATTTGCAGTCTTCCAAACAGCTGCCCGGAAAAGGGAGGTGCGGCTGAAGGCAAACACACGAAAATGGTTTTTCCCTGCAATGTAAGAGGCTATGAAAGGCACCTTTTGTTCCAGTGAAGCTGAAGGAGTTTGTTTTTAACCCTGCCTGCCTATGAAGGGCAGTGTACTTTTTCTGCTGCCAATATATATATATTTTAAGGGGGGGAAATGCTGGCTTAAATTTACTTTCATTGTTTCATTCAGAAAGCTTCCAGTGATGAATTGCAGCTGGAAAGGATTTTTTTTTTGCATGTGTATGTGCATATATTTGAGAGTGAGGCTGTATCCATAGTCAGTAAAAAGAAAAGTGGTTCAAAAGCAGTTTAGTGGCTAGTATCTTAATCCACATTAAAACCCACAAAATGCATTTCCAAAATGCATTCTCTGGCCTTCAGTGTGGGTCAGAAGTGGAATGGGAATGGCATTGATGGAGTGTTACCAACTATAAGCCTCTGATGCAGTCTGAGTGCCTATTCTGTGTTAACTATTTTTGCATCTGTATTTTTGTACCTTTTACTTTTCTTCATATTAGGGAGAAAGTGTGAAAACCATCCTGTACTAGTATGGACTGGTCTTGTTGCAAAGGGTAAAAAGGTTTGGATGTCTCCTCCAGCCCGGCATCCCCACAATAATGGAAACCACTAATTGTAATGTGTAAATGCACAATCATTTGACCACCTTCACTGTTGTTATTAAACCAGGTTGGTGATGCTCTGATCTTTGCTCAAAGGCAAAGATTTTAGATTAGACTCTTCCCACCCTAACCTGGGAGATGGTATGGAAGATGAAATCTTCCACGGCCAGATTGAACCCCTTTCTGCATTGGGCTTTATTCTGAATTATATTCTGGAATATGGGCCTGCCATCTGCATGCTGGCGCAGACTATGGCTTGACTTTGAATTCAAAAGAGGGACTAATTTGGAAAAGCCTAACTTAGGCTTCATCTACACTGGGCCTTGGTTGGGTGGCTGCATATATAATGGGAACAGGACAGGCTAGCTCACATGGGAGAGGTTCTGAAGTAGCCCTCTAGGGATGGCAGAAGCAATCTGTAGGTGGAACATTGGCTGCAGTAGCCTAAATCTTTGGCTGGGACATAGGTTGCATCTGGATGTCGGTTACTTATTCTGCTATATTTGGATATTCCAAAATTAAGCATGGATATTCCTGAGCATCCATGTTTTAATCCAGAATATCCAAATATAGTGGAATAAGTAATCGATGTGTGGATGCAGCCATTGGCTGGAGATGAAGTAAAGCTGTAACTTGGGCTGCATGTAGCATATGCAACCCAGACCTTCAGCCTTTTGGTTGGCACTGGGAAAATACAAAGGTCCACAAGTTGCAGAAATGCCAACTCCATGAGCCCCAGGCTCTGGTGAACCCCAGGCTCTGGAGCAGCCTCTTCAGAAAGTTCTACCTGGCCTGATCATTACGTGCTTTTAGACACCAGGGAAAGACCTTGGGCCTATTCACACTTGGCTTTATTCTGGAATATATCCCAGAATAGGGGTCTGCTGTCCACATTCTAGTGCAGGCGACAGCAGGCCCCAAGTGAGGCCTACCATAGTCTACATTAGCATGCAGACCACAGGCCCCTGTCCTGAGATATACTCCAGAAAAAGGCCAAGTGCAAACAGGCCCCTTGTTGATAGATAGAGCCTGACAACACAGTTTTAATATGATTGATTTTGTTGTTTGTCCTGATCTGTTGTTACTTATTTTAGTATATTTTACATTTCAGTCTATGTTTGTAAGCTGCCAAGAGGATTTAGTTTTTTTGGAACTATGTAAGTGCAATGGATGGATGGATAGATGGAGGAATGAATGAATAGCACTAAACTACATTCTGCCCCACTTGGTGGTTCATAGCCTGATTATGTGACTTTGTTCTGGCATGCAACCAAGGGATGCCATTTTCTGCTTTATGGCTTTCTGGTACAGCTAGTATCACTCTCCCACAGATGCCTTTACTTTTCTTCCCTTGTTTTTAGTATTCCCCACACCAAAACCCTTGTGTATGAGGTCAGTATGTCTCAACTAATGTTGCCCCTGGATGCTGTTGGCTAGAGCTCCCTATATGTTGAGAAACAGTTTTGCTCCCTACATATTTAGGCAGTTTTCACAGAACAGCTGGGCCATTGGTCCAGCTCTTTCTCTTGTTTTGTGTTGCTGCAACTTGGAAGCCGCAAACCAAAATAGTTGCATTGTGTTACACTGAGCAGAACATTGTGCACTTGGCAATCTCCCTCCGTTTTGTAGTTTTGCACAATATCAGTTTCTCACTTCTGCAGTTTTAAATACTCTCCTCACTTAAAAAAAAATCCTGTAGCAGGAATCTTGCACTGTGGAGAAAATTAACTCTTAGCAAGTCTTTCCAGAAACTCCAACTGATCCTGATAACTTTTTGAGTAGAGTAGGGTACATTATAATAATGTAAGCCTCCTCCTCCTCCATTAATTATAACATCATCTGTGGACTGTGCAACTAAGGGTTCCTCCAGATGGTACGAGGCAAAGCAGGATCTAAACAAAGGAAATCACAGCTTCTCATTGGATCAGGGGAAACTGAGGAAAATGCCCCTAAAGCATTGTTCCTCCCCCCTCCCAACCACTTGTGTTCCAATTTTCCTAAATAAAATGAAATATTCCAAAATCTAGCAGCGAGACATCTTTTGGAATACAGATAATCCAAGTTTCAGGACCTTTAGGGTTTTTCCCCACTAGCACTAGAGTACCCATTAATGGGTCCTTAATGGGTACTCCAGTGCTAAGTGGAAAAACACAATCCACGGAAACTGTGGATTCCTTAAAAACTTTGGGAACAGTGAACACTCAAAACAGCCTCAAAGCTCATTATATTCTGTTTGGGAATGCATCCTATGTAATAGCACAAGAGCATGCGGATGGCAGTCTCCTATTCTGAAATATAGTACAGAATAAGGGCCATCGCAGAAATGCCCATTGGTTGATGTTGATAGATGAGGGCAAGATCTGCATGGGGGGAGGGCAGAATGCTTTAAGTGTTCTGCTTCCTCCTCCCACATTAAGGATAGTGCTACTGTTAAATGTGGTAGCTTGCTGTTTGCATACCATACTGCCTTGCGTGTTGAGATCAGTACCCCAACTTTGATCATGCCGGGTGGAGAGGAAGGGGGCTTCTTCCCCCACCATCATGATCACAGTCAGGGTTTTCCTAGGTGGTGACAGGAGCAGCCTTCCCCTCTTACCATCAGACTTCAGGCTGGGGTTTTGCAAACAGAGAATAGACGGAATGCCATCAAGGAGACCACTAAGCTTCTTCAAGCACTGGTAGCAAGGTTGATGCTGCAAGGAGAGATCAGTATGAAGGGGTCTGACAGTTCTTTAACCCACTCCACATGTTATGTCCTATTACAGTGCTTATGTCAGTATAGAAGGAGAAGAATGTGGTATCTATGTGGATGCTACACTCTTCCTGCACATGGGATGAGGGGAACAATATACCTTCCTGGCACATTCAAAACATCATAAAGACAGTGTGCAAATCTTACCTGGCCTCTCTGGTTCTCTTTCTCCCTGGTTAGAGAAATGTATAGATGACAGATGCATCAGTGGCTACTAGAATGGATGCCTAAGTCACGCTGGGGACAAACAGGATGCCTCTAAAGCCATTTGCTGGATTCGAGAGCAGAAGAAGGTTTGCCCTTGTCTCTGCTTGAGATGCCCATGGACAATTGGTGGGCCACTGTGTGAGGCAGGATGGTGGACTAGATGGGCTGTGGCCTGATCCAGCAGGCCTCCTCTTATGTTCTTATGTTATGCCAGTGGCACAGCTGGCAACTACTTATGTAACATTGTTTTGCATTACATGGAGGTTTTCATGAACCAAACCACAAATGATTGTATCTGAAATGACTTTTCTTTCTTTCTTTCTTTCTTTCTTTCTTTCTTTCTTTCTTTCTTTCTTTCTTTCTTTCTTTCTTTCTTTCTTTCTTTCTTTCTTTCTTTCTTTCTTTCTTTCTAGCAGCAGCTGCACATATTTAATTGGAGCTTTCACAAAGGAAACTTCTTTTACAGAATAAACTCCAGGGCATTGAGGTTAGCAAAGTTTGGCAAATTGGTTTTCAGAAGGGATTTTGTAGTAGTGAGAGGAAGTGACAAAAACATTTTCTTTTCTGAGACCAAGCACCTACTTATGTGTGAATAACTATTCAGAGATGTGTGACTACATAGGTTGTGAACAAAGTTGACACTAACTTTGCAATAGGACATAGTCAGGAAAATAACTTAACACCTAATCAATGAACAGAGATCCAGGAAGCAAAGTCCATTTATATGTTCCACGTAACAAACCAGGAAGGCTGATTACCCTTGTTCCACAGGGTCTTCTGATGACTAAAGCATCCACCACTCAGTTCTAGAATATGGTAGTTCGACAACATGGAGCAATATCCCCATCTTATATAGCTGATAGTTAGAATGGTAGACTGAGGACCAGTGGACAGTTCTGATATGGGAGTTCAGCAGTGGAATTTCTTGGCTCATAAACCCTTTGTGTGTGGATGTCTTATTTTGATTAGAAGAATGGTTTAGGAAACTCTATTGGGAGCAAGTATTGAGATCTCAAGGAAAGGGCCTTCTTGTAGTTCCTCCTCTCTTAGAGGTACAAGGGGCAGGGACATGCAAGAAGGCTTTTTCTGTGGTGGCCCCCAGACATTGGAACAGCCTCTCTCTGGAGATTTGCCTGGATTTTAAACATATCTCTGTACCCAGGCCCTTGAGTTTTAGCTTCCCAAGTGCCATCCTGGAAGGCAGAGAGGGAGGCTTGTACTTTAAATATGTTTTAGGAATATTCTATATATTTTACCTTTTAATCACCCTGGGACCTTGTGATTAAGGGTGGGATATAAATTCTTAATTTTTTATGCCCAGGAGAACTTCAGCTGAGAAGCCCATGTGTGACGACCACGGCTTACACCCAGTCCTTGCCAAAACTCCCTTCAACATTTTGGGCTTTTTTAAAAAAAAAAATCAAAGACTCCGTTTTCATGCCTGCCAGATGGCCCCAGCCTCACACTGTCTTGCCCTCTCACCTGTCTTCCATCTATGTAGGGCGGAAAGGGTTTCTCTTCTTGCCACCTTTCGTGGCTTTTCCGAGGCTTGACTTTTATATTTAAAGAGGCAATACTCTTTAAGCTGCTGCCCCACTGTCGCTTCAACATTCACTAGGCAGATGCCCTTTTAGCTGAAACACAAACTTCTTTATTGTTTACCCCCCTGAGATGACAGATATCCTACAACTGTCAAATCCTCTTATAGCCTGCCTTCCCTTCCATTTACATGCTCCTATTGGTTGCATCTAAAAGCGTGCTCCCCCTCCTTCTAGATTCCTTAAGCCATGCCCCCCTCCAACAAGCCTTAATAACTCTGCTATGGCAAAGTCTATCTGAAACAACTCACCACTAACCTGGGTCATTACACCATGCAGCTAGCGTTTGCCCTGGGAGGCCTGGCCTCCTGGAAAGCATGCTGGCATGAGCAGCCTGTATTCTCTGATCTCTAATTTAATTCTATGCCCATGCTGAAACTACTCCTGAGTCTGAAGTCCAATTCACTGTTATGTGGCTGAATCCAAATCAAGGTATATCCAACAGATGTTAACACTCTTAACTGGACCGAGAATTCACTTAATCCGTGCATACAGTTTAGTTCACTTTTGGGAACCTTAATCCACAAAAGGTACAGGATCTGAAATTACTGTTAATAAGAAGAAATCTAAACCCCGTCTGATTAGCTGGACTGTTTGAATGATCCTGTCTAGATGGGGGGAATTTAGCACTGTTATGGTGCTGCTATGTGGCGTTGGCACATACATCGGTGCCAAGGTAAAGCTCATGTTGGCCAGGACCTTAATCTGGGGAAGCAATTGAGTGTAGTCTGCCAAGTGCTTCTGAGAATTCCTGGACTGTGTTGATACCATCCAGATTGTGAGTCCCACTCTGACAGTGAGGGTGATCAGTCAATGGAATAGTTTGTCACAGGAGGTAGTGAGCTCTCCTTCACTGGAAATCAGAGGCTGGACCTACATATGTCTGGGATGGTTTAGGGAAACCTGCATTGAGCAGGAAGTTGGACTCGATAACCCTAGAGGTCCCTTCCAATTCTATGATTCTATCTCATGTTGTGGCAGTGATTTCCATAATTTAAGTCTTCTTTCAGCTGCATTGCTTGACAGAGTTTCCCATCACTTGTAAGGCTGCATTCAGATGTCAATTAATTAATCTGTTATATGTGGATATTCCAAAATAAAGCATGGATATTCTGGAATATCCATGCTTTATTCCAGAATATTTAAAAATAGTTGAATAAGTAAGCAATGTCTGAATGCAGCCTAAGACAGTAAAATATTTTAATCCACTTTCTCTTCATTATATATGGTTTTACACATTTTTATCATGTTCATTCTCATTCATTAAAAAACAATCTCCAAAAATTCTTAGAAGATGAGTACTCATCTGCAGAAGGGAAGAAGAATTGTTCAGCATTGAGAATAAATGAATCCCATCTGTTTGTGTCTCCGAGAAACTCTCCATCTTGATAATAGTTCCAAACAGGAATGGGAAAAGTTGAAGGTAGAAAAAAAAGGAGGATTCGTTTCCCTGTTACTCATCCTAGTGATCCTTCCAGGAAATGCTGAGCAAGTAAACAGGGGAGATCAATCACTAGATCATGAAGCAAAGTGAAGGCACATCTACATGCTGCCTAATAAGTGATTAAGGGGTGGATTTTCATAGTTTTGTCCACAAGTTCCCATGACAAAATGGGATGGGGTGTGCCGAAAGGGTTTTTGAAAAAGGATCCAGAATACTGTAGGTGCAACATATAGTTGACAATTCATGCCTTAACTGTGCCTTCTGGAGGGTGTTCTTGCTCATCTAAAAAAACCAAAACTAAAACAAAACCGTGTCAACAAATCTAAGGCCTTGTCCAGATTTTTTTTTTTTGGGGGGGGTATATAAAGCTATTATGGCTGCAAACAAATGACATGAAACTCCTTAACGACTCTTAGGCCACGTCTTCACGGCATGCGTTATTTCGGTTTAAAGAATTCGAAATAA
>MTQE01003428.1:19429826-19440799 GCA_014337955.1 Aspidoscelis marmoratus | reverse complement strand
CAAAACATTTTGAATTCGAGATAACGACATCGTGGGGATGCGGCCTTAGAAATTTAAGAATAACAGAGAGTGTATGTTTACAGGCTGGCTGGTGTCTGGCAGCAAGGCACCACTGCATTGGGAACAGGATAGGTGAATCCACACAGGCTCTCTTTCTGCTTTGGAATCTTTTCTGCAGGAGGAATGCTGCCTATAGAAGCCTAAATCCTTGACCAGAATGGCTATGGGACCAGAAGTAAGGCTAGAACTCCAACCTTTGAGTTGCATAGAGGCATCATGGCAGTCCACACATAGCACTAATGCTGCCTTCACCAAGAAGGGGTGGCTTTAGAGTTGTTTATCCTGCTCCCATGGGAAGACATTCCTTTTGTTGTTTGGGTGGGACATAGATGCATCTGGAGTGGGTTTTGTATCAACCATGTTCCCTGGGCAAAATGTCACCCATTTAGCATGTCTGGATGGTGCCAGAGATAGTTTATCCCATCGCTGCTAGCAGAAATGCTGGGCACGCTGGCCACGCCAACCCGAATTGCCCCCTCTGGGTGCAGGTGCCAGAGCCTGCTGCCTGCCTTCCATGCTGCTCCTGAACTGGGCACAGACCAGCAGCCCTTCACCTTGGGTCTGCTTCCTGTAGCTGAAATGGACTAGGTGCTGGGATTATCCAAATTAAGGATAGTTCTGGTCAGGGAGGGAAAGTCCTCATAAGAGATGAAAACACACTTTAGCATTTCATCTCTGAAGGCTGAAGATGGCCTTCTTCTTAAATGTAAGCTATGACTGCAGCCTATATGATCTCTTGGATGTAAAGGTGGACAGGGACACAATTCTGAGAATGTATTCAGACATTACAAAAGGGGCCCCTCAGAGGTCCCTCAGAGAGACAGTGTGTGGCACTCATGTCTTCCAGCCTTCTGTCTTCCACCTTTTTTAGCAGACTGTTGTGTGAGCAATCCCACCTTAAAGCCTTCTCTGAGACACCTCAGAGATGCCTTTTTTGCTGTGTCTGATCACAGCCTAAGAGTGAAATCTAGTTCTTATACTGAAAAAGTTTCATTATTTATGACACGCCTGAGGGATGAAGACAATTTCCCTCTTTAGCCTTATTCATTGGCATTCTGTGCCCTTGTTATACTAAGTTAAAAGAGAGAAAGAAAGGGTGATTTAAGCTAGTAGAATGACTCATGTCTTAAAACCTGGACCACTTAAGTAAAAAGTATTTGTATTTGATTCATATTGAATTGAATAGATCCCCTTTGAATGTGGTAGGATTCCTATTTGATACAAATGTTCAATTCCATACGAATCCCATATAACTACATATGAATAGCATATAGATCCTATATACGAATGTATATGAATAACATATGGATCCCACACAAATGTATACAAATAGCATATGGATCCCAGATACGAATTCCATAGAATGTATCAAAACATTCAATTCAAATTTGAATATTAATCCTCAAGTGTGCCAACATTTGATTTGGATCTGAATGTCTGAATTTGGCCAAATTCGGCCAAATTTTGAATGCTACGAATGTTTGTGTGCATCCCTAGTCCCTACTGCTTTGAAATATGTGGCTGCTGTGGAGTGCAAAGGGGATTAGAAATAGGCCTGTGTCGAACCTCTGTCCCACGTGATTTGATGGAATAGAGAGGCTAAGGATGTTGCATGCTTCATATAAGTAGTGTGAAGGTGAGCCCTGAGGAAACTGAGCAGGAAACCCATCTGCCCCCTTGTCCGCATGGCACCTGGCATTACTGCCTTCTTCACAAGTGTTGTTGTGTTTACATGAAACATCACTGTGCAGAAGCAGAGAGCTGTAGTGTGATGTTATACACATGTGCAATGTGGCTCCAATCATGAAGGTAGCAATAAGGGCAGCTGGGCAATGGTGCAGATGAGTTTCTTGTTCAGTTTCTGTGCATTACTTGACCCTGTGTGCTATAGAGAGTCCAGACTTGTTATGTCAAGAATGCAACAGTCCTTACCCTCTCTACTTGGTTTGATGGGGTCAAACAAGAGATTCAGCAAAAGTCTAGAGAGAGATACAATTATTACAGCCTTTCTTATAGCAGTAGTCAGGCATGCTTTTGAAGTTTTGAGAATTACAGTTTGTTACAGAGTAAAAACAGAAGTCTATTCAAATAAGATAGAAGCAGGGCCATGTTTTTTTAGGAACTCACTTTCATATGTTATGTGCTTTTTTTGTGAATCATCCACTTACACCACCACTGATTTGTAGGCACTAAACAACCACAGTGGCTCTTTCCTTGATTGCAATCCATAGTTTGAATGAGCAATTTGAAAGGACCAATAGTGCTACCAAAAGAACAAGAATCCAACTCTGGTAGCTATAACAAATACCTCTCCCCAGCCCATCATCAAAGAGTTTTCCTCCTAATAACCACCACCCCAGTTTATTCCACATCACTGCCAACTTGGTGATAAAATGGGAACATCTGCTGCACATCTGCATCACTGACGAATGAAATGTGGCAGAGGAGGTTTGGGGGAGATTCATTATCCTGATACAATGAAACTCTAGACAGGTTAAAAAAGACTTTCACTAGGTGCTTTTTTTTTTTGGACAGATGTGGCTGGCACACACAGATTGCCTTGAGAGATGAAAGGGATCTTGCAGGCAGGTAGGAACGTCCTCAGCCAAGTCTGCTTTCTGAACAGCTTCTGTTTTTATATTTGGACCAAGTCAGAAGCGCATTGGCAATCTATGCTATGTAGAGAAGAATTTGGAGAGGGAAGGGCTTGTTGGTGATAGAAATAACTAATGAAAATATGGTTGGGGTGATCAAAGAGAAGGGAAATAATCACATCTGGTGGGATTCTAGAAAGGGCCAAAAAATTTAGGGCAAGATAGTACCTTGTCTCATAGGTTAAATTTTTATATATGTCTTTTTCCTTGCCACCCCCTTCCCTGTTCATTTATTATTGCTAATTTCTGTAGGCCATAATTCCATTGAATGCAATGAGGCTTGCCTGTAAGTAAACACACAATGCATTATGCTGTTAAACATCTGTTGCAGATGCAGTTCTAGCAGCATTGCCTTCTGCCCCAACAGAACCACAAAGGGCTGCTAGCAGCATTGGGAATAGGCACTCTAGCTAGGGTCACTAGGGCTGTGCAAGTATATTCGAAATATTCATTATTCAATCAAATTTGGCCAAATTCGGACATTCGAATTTGAATCGAATGTCCAGACATTAGTTTTTTTAATCATTTGTATGAATCATTTTAGGGGGCTTCAACATTCATGCTAGCTCAGGATTTCATGGCCTCCATGACCGCCATGGGTCTGTCTCATCAGAGATCACCTCAGACAGCTTTGTCAGGGAGGCTGCAGGGCAGCAGGATAGTGGCACACCAACAATATTTCTAACTTGTCTTGTTGATTCAACAACAGGTATGGTTCCTCGTATTCTGTCTCAGACTGAAGTAGTTTTCTGCAAAATACAAAGGTATTTCTCCTCACCTCATGATTTTTCAGGTTGTGCTGATGCTACACTGAATAACCAAGTGGTCAGCTTCCCCTTCCCCATTCAGGTCATAGATAAGTGACATTCTGTTGGGAACTGACCTGGCAGTCAACAGCAGAGTCAACAGGCAAGAGAGCTTAAAGGTCATGAAACTTGTGGAGAGAAGGAGGCACCTGATAGGGTGGTAACATGTAAACCCTCATCCCTCCTGGTAGCATAGCATCTCTTCCTTCTCCTAGCCCTGTGCCACCCTGAGTGGAGATCACTGGGGTGGGGTGTCACAATTCCCTTTCCCTCCTTTCTCCTCCACAAACTCATTCCCAACACTCACACACCAACAGGAAAATATTTAAAATATTAACCAAAACAATCTTTCCCCAACAACCCACTCCCTAAAAACTGTGGTAAAATACAAAGTGAACAAGATTTAGGATCTAGAGGGTGCCCCTTGCCCTCATTCTCCCCAAAATGGCTCCTCAAAATGACAAGCACCCATGGTGTTGCCTCTTCCCACAAAGGTGAACCTTCCATCCTAGGCAATGAGCCTAGATGTAAGCTGAGTGGGCTAGCTGGGTAGTGTTAATGGCTTGCAGCAGTCCCACGGATAAGAGTTTTTCAGAGATTGCAGCAACTCCATTTAGGCACCCTAGGCTGCGTTCACACCTAAGTGTGAGAGAACACATAAGCAAAATGGCAAACTGCTTTCTGTTAGCATCATCTAGCTCATAAAATCCACCTTTGCTTTAGGTAACATGGAAAGAAAATGACTAGTTGATTTGCTGATGTGTTCATCCACCCTGATGGTGGACTGAAGCTGGATTAAGACTTAGGTATGAACACAGCCCTAGTCTCATCCTGGTTGATATCTATACAGTATATGATTTAAATCCCATTAATGTTGGGACTGCAATACTGGGAGCTGTAGTAATGAAACATCTGGAGGCCTGCAAGTTGAGTAGCCCTGCTGTAACATATAGTCTTCCAGATGTTCCTGAACTACCTGTCATTTCTTGCAGTGTGCCCAACTGGATAAAATTCTTGGAAGTTATAGATTGAAGGGTTAGAATTTAGCTATGCTTGTACTTCCAGGATTATTTAGGTTTTCTGCACCATTTAATCAAAATCTTCCCATTAACCTTGCATGGAATCAGCATTGGCTGGCATTTGGGGGAACGCAGGAAGGGGTTGAGCAATGATTTGTTATTTGTCTTTGATGTCAGTTACGCATGGCAAATTGTACCGGATCAAAGAGTGATCTGTCAAGCATTACCAACATCAAAGATGCCAGCACTTCTGGGGTGTCCCTGGCCACCAGCCACTATTTAGCTGAGATATAAGTTATGCAGTTAGTAGCTGGCACAGATGAGTGCTCTTAGGAACATCTGGAAACACCAACTCTGGATTCATGGGGATTGTTTGAAGTCTGTCCCTTACAGTAAGTTTCTCTTTGATCTAAACTGAAGTTGGTAAGATCAGTCAGTTTGCCAAGGACCTAAGAGATCTGCGCTTCACGTTTCCAGTCTACTCCACCATGCCAGCAAATACTGAATTTTGAATAGTCTCTAATCTTCTAAACAGCTTTCTTCAATATTAAAATGTTTGGTCCTCGGCTAGTACTGATTAAACGGTACTCCTGGGGATCTGGATTAAGGGCCTCTTAGTTCAGATCCTGCTCTTTCTAGTGGATATGGAGCAGGATCAACAGGAGTGGGGCCTCCTTGATCTGCATTAACGTGCAGATGAGGCGGCCCAGAATTTGGCCCACGGAGCTCCTTGGATCAGATCGATGGTAAATGCAGAAAGGGCCTATGTCTGCAAAGTGTGAAGATTCTCAAGTTTTGATATCATAGTTGCTAACCATTACAAGGCTGCTTAAGAAGCAAAGAAAGAATCTGTTGTGAATTATTCTAGTCCTGTTTCTTTTTCCTTCTCAAAAAGCTGTTTATTGCATTTGAGCTTCTTGAGTCACTGGGGTATAGGAGCTCAACAGCTACAGCATTTTAATCTAGTGCAAGTTCAAAATTTGTTTTGTAGATGTTTCCCCCTCTCAGGGTCCCCAGGGTTTCTGGCATGCCTGCTTAACATTTAGTTAAAGGCAATTCTTGACAGTCTCAGAGGTGTTCAGAATTATTATGATGATGCTAACCAGTGTGCTGAGGGTGTTTGTGTCTTCTTTCTCTAACACTAACAAATTAGCAGTAGCAGCAGCAGCAGCAGCAACAGCGATAACAACTTTTTGTTCTCATATGAAAAGATGGTGCACCATAGGAACAGGCTTAGTCAACAGATTATGCATTTGGTTACATTGCAAAATCTCTCAATCCCAATAATTTCACAGGACATTTTCAGGTCACTCAAAGTTAGATGAGTGTCAGAAGATGAAGAATCAAACACAGGGCCTTCCCGCACTTGGCAAAAAGGTGAAAATAGGGGGAACTCCTGTACAGTCCATCCACATTGCATGGAGCGCCCTATCTTAACCAGACATGGCTCCAAGTGTGTAGAAGCTTGCCCTGCACGCCTCCTGGCATGGCTCTGTTCACACCTCTTCCTGATGGAGATTTGAATAGAGTTTGGGGAGGGATGGCACAGGCAAAGTTAGCTCCCTGCCACTGTGGCAATGGCGCCACACAGGTGTGCTGCCACTGTTGCTGTGGCTCCATGATTGCCTCTATAATGGGGGCAATTTGCACCTTGCCAGCACTTAAGGAAATGCTGGCAAGGTTAGGAATCGATACAGTGTCCCAAAGTGCAGACGCCAGTACTATTCCCCATGGAAATGCACGTGTGAAAATGCCTATAGACAGTAGAGATCTTGAATGACAAAAGGCTGAAATGGGAGCTGTGCAAAGATGTTTCTCCCCTGCCAGAGTGGAGAGTGAGTCCGCATTATAAGGTACCAGTGGGGACACAAAAAACCTGGATTAAATTGCTTATTGGAAACCTGGCCGTCATGTAAAGAACCATGCAATATATTGTTTAAGTCATTGGAGTTTGCTGGCAGATTTCAGTAAGGGTCTTTGGAGCCTATATCTGTACATTTATGTATCTTTTACTCTTCAACTTTGGTTGTTCTTGGAAGCTGAGATGCAATGTTTTATGAGCTTTCACAGATTTTAATTTATTTTTGTCTTATATCTTGTTACCTGCCTTGGGACTGTTTGATGAACAGAGAGTATTAAATGCAATAAATAAAAATAGCATAGAAGAATGCAGGTCGTTGGCAGTTTTCTTAAGTACAGACTGAAAAATTCAAGCTGAGGAAGAAACAGCATGGAATCTCAAGAGCATGTTTAGCTGGCAGCTTGCTAACAGAGTGCTGCATTAAAGTGCTTCATGCTGCCCTACTCCACTTGTAGTGTACAGTCATATATCAAAGCTGATCATTTCTGGGAATAAATAGACCAGATGACGATCTGTCAAGGTGTGGCACAATGGGTCTAAATGAAGAGTCAGTCTCGATGGCCAGAGGGAACTCAGAGGTCATTCTAAAAAGGAAAAGGTGACATCATGGCATTCCTTCAGTGACCTTTTTAATCTGCACAATAAGTTGACATTCTTCTTTGTAGAGGTAGCATTGTCTCGGTGTTCTAGCATGATGGGAGAGAGCATGGGATGGGTTCCAAAAGGATGAGGTCATCAAGATCCCAGGCACTCACTCCAAAAGAGGTTGCAGATGACCAATGGAATGCGGAATCTCCTTCCATTACAACAGCAGTGCAATCAAAAGAGTTGCAATCATTTTTTAAAAAATATATTATTGATTAATTCAATCCCTATTCCCTGCCTGGCCAGTTGATGAATAATGGAACATCCATGCAAACATTTCTCCATATAAGTGGAGATCTCCAGTTTCTTCCATGTGTTCAACAAAAGAAAGAGCATTAGAAGAATCTTGAGAGTTGATAAAGAAACAACAAGGAACATGGTATTCTGTTTAAGGTTCTGTAACTGACAGTAGTATTACTCCCCAAATGCTTCATTATTCAGTTCTGCCAGAGAAAACATAGTGCCATAGCTGGGCTATATTGCTAGCAAGCCTGAGATTGCATGGATCTGAATCAGTTCCCTGTTTTCCAAAGATGCCGTACAACAGAAAACTAGAACTGATTTGCGCCATCACACCATAAGTGTTTTGGTTCTTAAGCTTTTTATCTGTTGTTGCTAGAAAATTTGCTGGCTGAGATTTCACATGTTCAGAAGCATGTTCCACCAAATGTGATGAAATTTACCTCCAAAGTATGAGCGTATAGCGTTACAACTTGGAACAAGTGACTCATCTCCCATGCACAGGGATGTGTGTATCTGTGTTGTAAAATAACAACAATTTAAGCATATGAATCTGCTTATAGCAGCCTGCTAGAAGCCTTTTGGAGGCTTGTAGGAATCTGTCTCTTACTGTCAGACAGGAAAAGCAAACCCATGCTCAGTAGTACCTTGGGGATGCCTCTGGCTTAACTCCAGAGGCTGGGGAATGAAAGTTGCAGGCCTTAGGGATTACTGCAGTGCATGGAAAATGGCCCACTTCCAGGGCTGTTTCTGGCAGCCTGGCAAAATAACACCAGGCTGCATATGCTACTTGGGCCAGTCCAGTTGTCCACGTGGTGGATGGCTGATCTAGGGTGTTTTTCCACTGTCACTAGAAGTACCCATTAAGTACCCATGGGTACTTCTAGTGACAGTAGAAAAACACCCCTAGTCTACTAGGAGAATCCTCAAGAGATTGCTTTAAAGTGGTCTCCTGCTGGCACACTCTTTTGCACCATTTTGGTGCTTGGAAAAGGAACCGTCACCAGGGCCATGACTACCTCTCATGATTGAGATGGCATGGAGAGATATAATGTGCTTCCAGACATGATAGAAAGCTGCACAGTGCTCCAGTGTCACTGTGCAGGCGCTTCCAGTCCATCAGATTGAAAGCTTCATTATCCCTGTGGAGTGGCTTCCCGTCTGCCAGATGGGAAGCTCTGTCACCAGCAGTGGCAGTGGAGCGTTCTACAGTGGGTTTGCATTAAAAAGATAAATCATCCTCTTTTTAATGGGTGTGCGTATTTGACTGCTCTGTTACTACTGTGGAGGTTGAAAGCAGCCAAGTATTGAGGCACCCTTAGCTGGGTGTCACCTGCATATTGATCACATCTCACTTCAAAAGTCCTGATAGCAAAGTGTAGACCTGCATGTAATCCAGTTTTTAGAGGAGGGGTGGCAATTTCAATGCTGCTACTTTACGTGCCCCATCCCCGTGAACATCGGTGGTGCCTGCTGAAGCTAATGGGAATTAGTCCAGGGACACCTGGAAAGCTAGATGTTAGCCATTTTCCTTTATTTTGAACAAAGTGCATCACAAGTTTGGTCCAGCGTATTATGACAGCGACATCTCTGGAGTCTTTCACTATATAGTAGTTTGCTTCTCAGTTTTTCAGATACTACTTTTATCAGGCAGTGTGTTAGGGAAATCAGTTCCAGCCAGAATATGGACATGAAGCAGTTTAAAATAATGTTCACTGTGATATATTCTCACAGATCATTTGGATTTGGGCCCCTAAGATGTGGCTGCAGGTTTTCCTCACTGGCTGAACATATTCTGACCTTTCTGGCAGCAGGATTCAATTGCCTGGAGGACCCCTAAAGAAGAACAATGATTATTGCTCCTTGGAAAGAGAACCAGGCCCAGTACCTTCATACTACAGGGGGTGCATACTTGCTAATGTGTGAACGTTTGCTTAAAAGGTCATCAAAGAGAAAAGAGAGTTCATCAAAGTCACTCCTTTGGTGAGGTGCCTATGCCAATAAATCCAGCTCTTTGCTGCAAAAGCCTAAATCACATCAAATAATCTTTAAATGTTTATTGTTTCTGGTTGTGCTCCAGATTCACTGCTTTCCCAATGAGACAGAAAACAGATTCCAGACCCATTCAGCTAAAAACCATTATTCACACCAGCAACTACTAACCATAAGGATAAAACGCAGCCACAGAGTTTGGAACTGAGAAGATTGGGAAGAACAACAAGCAATAGCTAAACAAGATGTGTGAAAATAGTAGTCTGTTGACTGTTACTGCTTTTCACTTCCTTTTTATAATTACTGTACTCTCCAGCAAAAAAATGACAACAAAACTAAGGGGTTCTTGTACATGAGCCACCCCAGGGGAGCATCTTCAACCATGGAATGGAGGCACGGCCTGAGAAGTTGGATCCCAGCTAGTTCTGTGTCAGTAGAGTTGGTGATCCACCTACTTAGGCCATGGTTTAAGATGCCCCCTGGGGTTGTATGTGCTCTTTGATCTCCAAGTCAGGTGCCTGGGGATCTTTGCTCATCTTAGGCCAGATTCCCATGAACGCTGTTTGGTGTAGAATTGGAACGCATGGGAGCGGGAGCAGGTCTGAGATCGTTCCCAGCTCGTCCTCATGCCATTCCTGGTGATGTGGACTGGGTGCGGGTTGGGCGTGGATGCAGCCATCTCCAGGCAAACTGTGCCAAACCCCCTCCTCTCCACCTCTGTGCTGCCAGCTGCAAATGCTGCATACCCCTTCCCTTATAGAACCAGAGATACGCCTGCTGCAGAATCTTCAATTATGCATATTCTGGAGAGACAGTGCATGGATGAGATAAAGCCTGGAGAAGTTTTATGAGGTCACCTTGACAAAGTTTTTACACTTTTAAAAATATAAATGCTGGGGTTAGTTATGAATCTCAGGGCCTGTTACCAATACTGTAATAAAAATGCTTCATATCTAGAAGACAATATGGCTGCGTCTCCATATTTGCCTCTCTACTGTCCCTCTACTGTCACTCTATTCAAGTGGACTTTAAAAGTGCCACGCAAATCAGGAATAAGCGTCCACATGAGGCTCAGCAAAATGCGCGTTTTTAACGCACCTTCCGTCCCCATGGGAGCTGTGTTTTCTTTGCACGCATCTTTTTCTCCCCACCCCTGCTGTTGTTGGTAGGGTGCCAGTGGGAATGGGGAGGGACTGCGCTCGGTACGGCCACAACCAGAAAGACGACCCCTGACAAGTCCAAAGGAAAAATAGCCATCGGTTCTCTGTTGGTCTCCCAGATCTTCCGCCCCCCGAAATGGCTTGTCGTGCCGGCAAAGGCAGTGGCTGTAGCTAGTGGCCGTGCAATCGCTCATTCACTCTCACCACTTTCCCCTGTTATCGCTGTCAAAATCCACCCCGTACAGCGCACAATCACTCATTCACTCACCACTTTCCCTGTTATCGCTGTCAAAATCCACCCCATACAGTAGCAATAATCCACCCACTTCACACCTGATAGTGATTGCAACAATGTTGCAATTCAGCGTGATTCTGCCTCTTTAGTTCTGAGCTTTAGAAAGGGAAGCTGCTTGTGTTATTGCTGTGTGTGTAGGCAGCAATCCCCATCCCTTTTGCCACGGAGCACCCCAAGGTAAATGTTGCGACGAAAACCCACAACTTCCAAAAAGAGCGCTGAAAGTCTTATTTAAAGGGCA
>MTQE01003428.1:19365280-19399333 GCA_014337955.1 Aspidoscelis marmoratus | reverse complement strand
ACCCTCTCTAGAACCTTGCCTAGGAAAGGTATGTTGGCCACCAGGCGATATTAGTTTAAGTCTTCTGGATCCAGGGAGGCCCTCTTCAGGAGGGGGTGCGCCACAGCCTGTTTAAGGGCCAATGGAACCACCCCCTCCCTCAGAGAGGCATTTACCACTTCCTGGATCCACCCGGTCATACCTTGCCAGCTAGCTTTAATCAGCCAGGAAAGACAGGGATCCAGGGAGCATGTTGTCGGCCGCACCCCTGCAAGCAGCTTGACATACACAAAGAGTTGTTGGATGTGGCCATGGCATTCACATCTGTCTGTGGTAGGTTCTGCCCTCACCTCCCCAAGTTTGAAATCAGTGTATCTGGAACAGCCAGACAATAGTGGTGGACCAAACCAGAACATGTCAGAGCCTCAAAACATGTGGAAGCTTTAAGCCAAACTCCCATGCTACAAATATAGCACAATTTTGCACCCTTGCTTACTCAGGAAAACCTCCCGAATAAGCATAGATGGGAGATAGTTCTGTCATCCTCATTTTGGGATGCTGGATCTACCCCAACCATACCTGTGCTTCCCTATGTGCTGGAGAGGCACAAATCACCACCATTATTGTGGCGATCACAGGACTGTGCCGATGACCTGCCCGTGCCTTAAGATCAAGTAGTGAGGCCCTCCTGGTTGTCCCACCACCTTCAGTAGTGAGGCTGGTGGGCACCCGGGAGATAGCCTTTTCTGTGATGGCCCCTAGACTATGGAATAGCCTCCCCCTCGAGGTCCATCTTGCTCCTTCCTTATATATATTTAGGGAGGCGGTGAAGACACACATCTTTTCCCTGGCCTTTGGCTGAACTGATTATATTCTCCACCAAGGACAGACAACATCATTTTAAACATAATGTGTATTGTTTTAGTGTTGTTGACTTTTTAGAGTGTTTTAATGTATATTCTGTTTTAATCTGCTGTTTTAAGTTGTAACCCGCCCAGAGATCTTCGGGTATGGGGCGGGAAATAAATAAATAAATAAATAAATAAATAAATAAATAAATAAATAAATAAATAAATAAATAAATAAATAAATAAATAAATAAATAAATAAATAAATAAATAAAATGACGCTAACATGCCTGCATGGCACTGTTGCTGCAGTGATGGAACAATGCTTAGACTGCCCTTCCCCAGGCTCTGTTCAAACCTTTCCCACCAGGGAGAGGTGAGCATGGAACCACACCTAGACACAAGGAACATAGATGTAGAGCAGTTACAACTGCATTATGTCTATGTGCTCTGGGGGAAGTTCTACATGCATGGAGCTGTGTCTGGGGAAGACGCAGTTCTGCACAATGCAAATGGTCCATGCAGGACTTCCGCCCGGATAACCCCAGCAGATAAGTGCAGAAAGGTTCAAAGATATAGAGGGTATACTTTCTTTTGGTGTGAAAACAGGAGAAGAACGGAGATGGATCAGGCATCCACACTTTGGAATTCCTGATCCATCCCAAACTCACCTGACACATCACCAAGTGCCAGGTAAGTGTAATTGCTGTGGCAGTGTCCAGCTGGAGGACAGAGATGGAAGCGGTGTGGCTGCTCCATGTGGGAGCATCCTCAGGCTGTCCCTATAGGCTGAGTGCAAAAAGCTCCAGATATAGATATAGATATAGAATACAGGTCATGGTCACACCTTCACTTTAAACTTTCTTCAGGCCAGACTGCTCAACCTTTTCCTTTCTATTTTATTTTATTTTATTTGTGGACTTCCCCAGCTCCATTTGGACTCTTCCTGAATGGAAAGTCCAGAGATAAAACAGATAAAAATGAAAAGATGACCTGAAGAATATGGATGTGCAGGAATGGGGTTTTTTTTGCATTTGATTCATGTCAAATCGAATGTAAGAAATTTAATATTCGTTTGAATAGATCCCCTTCAAATGTGGTAGGATTCTATCTGATACAAATGTATTCATACAAATTCATACTAATATCTGATATGAATGCATACGTATTCCATATGTATCTGATACATATCCCATAACATATCCACTCTGAAAGCATCAAATTCACCCTGAATCCACTTTGAATCCTCTCTCAATTCATGTTGAATGCATTCTGGATCTGTTACAGATGTGACTGGTGCAGCCACTTTCCCACCTCCCCAGGTAACAGATGTTCCAAAACATTCGTATGAATGTTCTGGAACATTTGCATGAATATGAATGTCATAACATTCGTTTTGTATACGAATGCCTGAATTCGTATGAATTTGTACAACTATCTAATGTTGTCAATATTCATGCACATCCTTACTGAAGAAGGTTTAAAGCAAAGATGTCACCACAGCCATAGATAACAGATATAGATATATTTCTGCTTCAGCAATGACCCACAAATCAGGATGAGATGTTTGTTTAAGAACAGCATAAAGCTAGGAAGCCTCTTTTTGAACTGCATGCTGATCCACCATAGAAGAAAACGTGGTTTGGTAAGATCAAAGGGAGGCTTTCAACCAAACCCACCCCTATTTCCATTTCTTCATGGAAAATATGCAAACTGTTATTATCCTTCTCTTGTTTACTAGTCTCTTGATGATACTTCAGCTTAGTAGCTTAGATAGTAGCTGATTTTCTTCTTTCTGCCTTGATACAACCCTATTTCTGATGCCACTATCAGCAGGAATGGCTTCTGGTAGAAGGGCCAGTTATTTAAATGAAATAGCACCAGCAAAAGATAGGATATCCAGCATGGTGGGGCACATTAGAGGTACAAGGCACTGGTTCACTGCTAGGCTTTAGAACTTAATAGATCTTCTAGCCTTCTTGACACAGGAGAATAAATTGCACTTCAGTTTTGAGATCTTCTTCATTTTGACAATGAACTGTGCTTTAGTTTGGCGTCCTGTGTACATTTTACTCTTGATTCCTCTTGTACCCTGTCTTTGACTTTTGCATGACCTTGGCCTTAGCTTGTGATCTTCATAGCTTTGGGTAACCTGAAACTAGGCTGTCAAAAGATCAAGACAAAAGGCCACTGATGGACAGGAAAGCTATGAACAGCCTGTACTGGCAGATGCTTTCAATTATGAAAAGAGCAAATATTCAACCAGACTTTAGATTAACCATCATAAAAATGAAAATAGATTACATTTTCTATCATGCAGCTGAGCTAATAAATCAAATCTGTAATGGCTGAATGATCAGCCAAAGGTGGTGGTGGTGGCAGTGACAACTGTTTGGTAAGACAATATATCAGAGTACAGAAATATCAGACAAAACACATGTGAGCGACCCCAGAGGTGTGAGGTACGGTGAAACTGGGTATCTCATTGCCTTAAAGTCTTGTGGCTGGGAAAGGAATGTTCCTCAGTGGCAACTTTTCCAGTTGGGCCACATTTGGACATGATTGGAAATGGCCCTGGAAGTTGCTATTTGCAGTCTGACACAAAAACAGCCCAGCTGGAAACCAGGCTGGTAAATCTCTTCTTCCTCCTGTGCCGTTCTGCACACAACAAGAACAGGTACTTTGCAACCATGGCCTGAGAGTCATTGGACCTGGTTTTCAAGTAAGGTGGCTCCTAGGATAGTTGGAACAGCCCAGAAGCTGGTTTGGGGTGCGTGCTTATAAATGCAGGAGGACCCAGAGACATCTAGATACTTTTTGCCTGCCTGCTTGCCTGCAAATGGTCCTAGATATATCTTCTTGGAGGTAAGGAGCACTTAAAATTCTTCTTTAAGGACAAAAGTCACACATATACAATAACTATGGGTGCATCCCCATGGTACTTTTTTCTGTCGTTATTGTCCCTCTACTGCAGCGGATCTTACAAATGCGCGTTCAATTCCGAATTAAGTGTCCCCATGGGACTCAGAAAAACGTGCATTTAAAATGCACTGACCATCCCCAAGGAAGCGTCTTTTGCTTACCCGCATCTTTTTCTCCCCGCCCCTCGCTGTTTCACTGGGTGCTCGTGCAATCGTGCGCTCATTCACAAGTCCAAAAGAAAAATTTACAAGTTCTCTGTTCGCCTCCCCCAGCCAGCGATCTTGCCTCATACACTTTCACTTGCCTCATACACTTTCACTTGATATAAGCAATTCATTATAATGTATCTTGCTGTTTCTCTTTGTGATTGGAATGCCTGTCTACTGTTTTCATACCGTGAATGCTGGCTGTAGATGAGAGGCAAAAAAAAAAAGAGAGAGAGAGAGAGAGAGAGAGAGCTTGCCGCCTCGGAGAGAAGCCCCGCCCCTTTTGCCACGGAGCGTCTCCATGCAAAATGTTGCTCTGAATACCCATGTCTTCCTGGAAAGTGCGCTTGCAGTCTTCTTTAAAGGGCTGGTTTTTTGCAGCGCATTTTCCTAATTAGCGGTGCTGGAAGCCCAGATAAAAGCCATGCATGGGGGTGCTCCGTGACAAAAGAAGATTTTCAGCAGGCTTTAAATGGCATGGGGATGCACCCTATGAGGCAGTGTGATGCAGTGCTGGCCATAGGGGTTCAAGCATTCTAAGCCAAAAAGCAGGGAGTGTGGAGGGGAAAGAAAGGGGCACATGAGTATTGGGGCATATGCAGGTCAAGGCATATGCAGGGAAGGGCACTGGAATGGACACAGAGGGTTTTTTTTGGTGTGTGTAGGAGGTGAGGGGCTCCTGACTTGTGCCTTGGGATGCCCTGGGACATGCAGTAGGCCCCATTTCAGCCAGGATATCCTGCCCATCAGGTGCCCTGCAGATAGAGGTCATCCAAGAGGCAAGCGCTGCTAGCCAGGAAACTCCTCCTCCCACTTGCCCTATGCAGCAAACAGTGCTCCCTGTTCCTGCCTGCTGATCTCTCCAGTCTGCTGGGCCAAAACGCCCCAGTGCGCAGTAATGGTGGCTCTTTTCTCACAACAGCCTGAACACTCAATACACATGGGTCTTCTGGGAACCAGAACAAGCAGCGGTGCTGCCCAGAAGCTGTCTTGAGACTCAGATGGCCCACTATGGGCTTCCCGCCTGCTACACTCTGTGGTCCCGCCTGCCACGCTCTGTGATATGTGCTGTCTGTTGAGGCCCTCCCCAGGCATGGTCCTAGGCTGCTGCACTGAATGTGCCTTCCTACCCCACCCCTCATGGTGGAGCTGGGGACAGTGCATGGAAGGAAGGTGGAAGGCAGCCGCTTTATGCCCTTGACACCTCGCACCCTAACCAGTTGTCCAAGAGGCTCATTGGTGGGTCTGGCCTCATAGGCTGCATCCAGATATCGCTTACTTATTCTGCTATATTTGGCTATTTTGGAAAACCCCTAAATTCATTAAAATCTATATGTAAAGTAAAAGATAACTAACAATATTTTTAAATAGTTAAAAACTGTTGGTGAGAAGAAACTACTCACAGTAGGAAGACCTAGGTGAAGGTGAATGTCTTCAGGCACCTGAAAGTTTGAAATGTAGTCCCTCCTACATTTCATGGTGAAGAGGGTGCCAATAGGCAGTTGCCACCAGAGAAGGCCAAGCTGTATATAACCATATGGCAGAGTACTCATAAACCTTAGACATTCTATGCTATCCTCATATTTAAAACTGCCAAATGGGAACATGTCTGTAGCTACACCTCATGGTAGCCATGTTGTCCTTGCCTGTAGCACCTGTAGCAAAATGGAAGCACCTGCATCTGTTCTGAAGATGTCTGGACACATGCTGAGAGGAGATCAACATCACTACAAGGTATAGATGTGGCCATCTTTAACAGTTGCATAGAATCAGATGTTGCCTGTATTATCGGCTATAACTGCTGAAAATCTTCCTTCTACACAATAACTTAGCACATACAGTAGAAGCCCTGATCTGGACACCATATGGTAACCCTAGCCATAATGAATAAAAAAGTAATTGTGTATTTGTGATTTAAGTTTGAATAAATATTCAAGAGACTTAACTTATTGAATGTTGCTACCAAACTCTAAAATGTTGACAGTATAGTTGGCTTTGCTCCAACACAGTTACAACAACCAGAAATTTGGCAGGAGAAGATTTCTGGCATGGAATGAAAGTGATGGAAAAGATGCTTTTACTGTACTTCTGCGTGATTAGACTGCAGGGGTGCAGAGGGACTACAGTCCAGATTTTAAGTAAGGTCATTAGCTTTGTACGGAAATGCTTTGTCCAGTACTTTGGCAATGGAAGCATAAGGGCTAGCCCTTTATACCCTCTCTTAAACTCTCTAGAAGATCCAAGCCTTTTCTGCACTTACCTTCTGTTAATTAAGATCAGTGGATGCCACTGATCTGGGTTACCTGGAGGTCCACTGATCTGGATTACTTGGAGGCATGGGCTGCACCCAGCCCACATCTCCCCACAGGTGTGAAGCTCGTGCAAGCTCAGTCTAGGAGCTATGATATGGAAGTTCGGGATCCTGGTGCACGCATCTACACACCTCCCATAATTTGGAACAATGTCTTTGGTCCAGTTTCAGACCTGATTAAATGGGTCTAAACGGATCAAATTAAGACCAGATTTGGCACCATCAAGTTCAGACAGAACGAGGCCAACAGGGTTGGGACCTCCTTGATCTGCATTGGTGTGTAGATCAGAGGCCTTTTCGCATTAGGCCTTTTGGAATGTGTGGAGAACACGCCAGGATGGAGCATTCTTTCCTCTGGGATGTCGGTTCCATTCGGAACCACCATCAGATGGGCCTTCAGTTTTTACCACAAATGTCTGGAAGATGAATTGCTATTGTCATGAATATTATATTATAGTCTGGAAAGATTCCTGATAGTTGGAAAGAGGCTAATATATCATTAATACTAAAAGAAATGAAGAGCTAACATTAAGTTTTTGGCAAGGGCCAATATTATTATTGAGCAATGACAATAAACTTCTTACAGCAATTCCTGGATACAAATTCCATTTCTGGAAGCAGACAAGGCTTCAGGGCCATGTGACCACTAGATGCCACAACATGCCATGGCCCAAACAGACTATGCAGATATTGCCAAAATGGCTGAGAGTTCGTGGAAAGCACGATAGAAGAATGACAATACTCTCCTTAGTCACAATCTCTAAGCAGCTGGACCTTTGGAGGCAGTTGCACAGGTAAGCCATTAGATAGTGCAGCACCTTAATTAGTACTAATAACAAACTGTGCATACCCACAGGATATCTAATTATTATCTTCCCCACTGTGGTAAGTTGTATTTCTATTTTAATAGCTAGTGATTATCTAGCATTTGTGCATATAAGTCAACTTAGGCAAATTGCACATACATTTGTGACCTTCCCCCAACCTACCCTCTTGTAAATCAATGTCCTTTTTACTCCTTTTCTATGGTGGTACATGCCTGCTGTAGGCTGAAAAGACACAACTGAAGCTGGAATAGATTCAGTCTGAGAAAAAAAAAGTACTGAATCCTCCAAAGCCACTGAAAGAAATATGTCTTTTAGTTCTGGCTTTCTGTGCATTCCAGCAGCAGAAGAGTGCTGGGTCTTAGGGTCAAGCTGTAGTTAAGCCTGGTACTTCAATATTAATAATATTTTTGAAAAATTGTTATAATCAATGTATTCATTCTGAATGTTTAAAAAGGGACAAATTTACTTGATTTTTTTTTAAATGTACATTTGGAAAAGGGGGAAAATTTCATAACAATTTCCTCTGCGGATACACTGCCATTTTCCAAACAGTTTTATAATGCTAATGTGTCTTCATCAACAATTTCAACAACTAGCAGACACAACTGATGTTAAGTGCTTCTTTGGCCAAGTAAGTTATAGCTGAATTTTTGCCTACTCTTCATGTATGAATTGGATAGGCCATAGACCAATGTTCATATTAGATGTGGTTTGGGTCTGTTTGATTTTGGGTCTTGATGGGGTCACAGCCTACAACGCTGAACTCAGCACTCAACTTTTGTGCATCTATTTTATTTAGTTTTAATCTGTGTGGTTTCTCATGCCACCCTCTTCACGAATTTGGTTTTGAGTTTCAAGTTAACCCTCTGGGCCCTCTCAATCTCAAAGTTAAACACAGCTGAAACAGACAAGTTTCACATCACAATGAGCCAAAGCCACAAACACATATTATTCCAATGCAGAACTGTAAATCAGAGCAGGACTCACTTGAAACTAGGCCAAGATTTGACTGAAAGGTTCATGAACCTGAAAGAATCTTTTGATGAGGTTGATCTTAGAGCCTGAGTTGAAATGAAACCCAAAACCAATTGAGTTCGGTGGGTTTTATGTCATCTTAGATTTGGCTGCAAATATTTCACGAGGCCCTAGAGACTCAGCTCCATCAGCAAAAACCCAGAATTATTCCTTGATGTCAATGGAGCTGTTCAGGATTTACAGTGGTTTAATAGAGATCAGCACAGGAATAGCAAAAAGTTTGTTTGTGTACTTTGGCTTCTGTCTTGTTAGATCGAAGAAGTGAGTGTTTCCTCCCTCATTCAGCACATAGCCTACTTTCACATTACTCATACACACAGAAAGCACCCACTTTGCTCCCTGCCTTAGATAATTCCAAATACATGTGAATGCCATTTTGATAGGATTAAAAGGAAAAGAAAGTCCAATAGTCACAGCAAAGTAAAATTCACACCTCTGTGCTGGTATATTGGAAAATCCAACGGAAGCTTCTTTTTAAGGGCGCTGGATCTTCAGTACCTGCGAGTGGTACCATTCAGCCTCATAAAATAGTATGTATATCACCAATCCAGCTCACCAGGGGGCACTGTGGGTTCATCGTGTGCTATTTGTATCATAGTACAATGATTCAGTCCTAAATTGGCAGTGGATGAGGTGGAGAATTGCCTGACTATCAGAGAGTGATGGGAAGCTGACTACTCATCTGGAGTCCATGGTTCCCTACCAGATTTAAGCAAGGCCTGGCATTCTACAGATTTGTAGCTTGGACAATAAACATGCTAACTTCCATGTCATTTCACAAGGACAGATACAACAGGAGCCAAGGATGAACCAAATCCTTGAGCAATTCTGCATTGGCTGGTGTACCACAAGACCAAATATAGATTAGCTCAGGAGACTCCAAATGGTGCTTTTGTCCAGTCTACTGGTACATGTCTTTGTTGGGTCTGCTGGGGTACCAGAACACTGAGACAATTCCACAAAGGCACTGTTCAAATGTTTATTTATCTATTATATTTATATCCCATGTTATTTTAATTTACCATCATTAAAATATTTAAAAACAAAATTAAAAAATAACAACAGTGTGGTACAAGAAGAGAATGAGTGCCTCTTTAGCCAAAGGTCCAAGTAGAGAGATGTGTCTTCACCAACTTCCTCAATTTATTGAAGAATGTTGCTTGATGTATTGGGGGGGGGGTTGAGTATTGGGGGCTAGTACTGAGGCCATGTCCCCATGCAAGCCGTTTGGCGCTATTTGGGTGGTGATTGGGCTTGCATGGGCCAGGTGTGGGACCAAGAATGAATCTTGGGCGTCCCCATGTCATTCCTGGCAACACAGGCTAGGTGCGGGTTGGGCACGGATGGAGGCATTCCCAGGCCAACCACGCCAAACCCTAGCACGCCCCCTCCTCTCCACCCCCTCTCTCCTCATTGGAAGCTGCATTGACATCAGCCCACCCGTGTGCCACATCCCCCCTCCCTTAGTGGCACTGAAAGCCAGGACTGGCCTAGGAGGCATGGAAAAAAAGTTAAAATAAAACATACTTCATAATAATAAATTTATAAATAATATTAAAAGACTGAAAGGTGCTATGACATCTAGCGGCAGTTAGGCAATTGAGTAGTTTTGCGCACCTCCGCTCCTCCAGGAATTGCGAGAATGCCCGCCAAGTTTAAAAGGGAGAAAAATCAAGCCTTTATTTCGTGATTGCTTTGGTGATTGGGGGGCGGGGGGTTGAAAATTTTTGGAATTCTAACAAAAATCAAGCCAGTATCCTGCCTGCCTTGGCGATCGGGATTTTAAAATGTCAGTGGCTGTGATTTCCAATGCACAGGGCAGGAACGGCAAGTACACCCCACCTCCTAATGATGTGAGTGCCAATCTCCTCCCTGGGTAGCCCATGATCATCCCCAAGCGTGGGATTGGCTTGCTAACCAATGCATGCCGGACTTCCAAACCATGCCGAGACTTGTATTTTCAGGTACCAAATTTGGCCTTGGTTTGGCATGGTTTGGAGGAATTTGGCTTGCTTTCCTGGACCAAATCCAAAATGCATGGGGACGTCCCTTGCCGATCCTGTGTTCTGTACCATACCAAACATGCATGGGGACACGGCCTAAGGCCTTCTCACAGATGGCTATCCCTTCAGCTTCTGGGTGTGGTGGTACTGCCAAGAGGGGTACTCCACTGCTTTTTAATTCATAAGTAGCTGTATATGGGAGGAGGTGTTTCTTAGGTATTTGTGACCTAAGTCTTTTAAGTCAAAGTTAAAACCCTGAATTAGGTTCAGTAGGAAACTGGCAATCTGTAGTTTTTTAAAGACCAGCATGACATTGTTCCCTATAGGGGTTCCCTCAGAACCGCACAACAAGGAGGATCCATGTAAAAGCCCCAAAGACATACATGTATATATAAATATGTAAATGTACACAAATATTCTCACACAAATGGCTTCAAACAGGCATGGCTCCATGCTGTTCATAGTCCATAGGCAATTGATACTGCATACAACTGGTTTCCCTTTGAATCAGGATGAATCACTTGCATAGATCAATTCACTCTGAAAATGTATGTGGGTGTTTTTCCACTGTCACTAGAAGTACCCATTAAGTACCCATTAATGGGTACTTCTAGTGACAGTGGAAAAACACCCTATGTCTTAAAAATAGCAATTTTGCTCAGGTCAGTTGGCTTCCTTTTGATTTATACTGATAGCGGAAATGATCATGTCATCTTATTATTGTGGCAGGAATATATATGCATGACCCTAGGGTCACAAGTCCTAATGGTCATGTTGCTAATGCTCTGTCACAGAGACATGGGAAGGCACAGGGAGGGGATACTGTAGCTACACTGAGATGTCAGTTACTTAGGCCCTTTCTGCACTTACCTTCAGTTAATCCATATTAGCTAGATTGGGATCAACCATAGGAAGATGCATCTGCATTGAGTGGGTTTTAGAACAGCAAATGTGTGCTAAAGAGTACTAGCATGGATATAAACCACATTTATCTGGTCCAGTGGTTCCCAAAGTTGTCTGGGCTACGCCCCATCTAATATAAGTTTACCAACTCGGTATCCACCTCTAGGAAATTTAACCATTACCAATATGAATAAAGGACTTTTCAAATAACAAACAAAGTTTTAATACAATTTTTTTATTACTTAATTCTACAGACAGGGCCCACTCAATATTCGCTCGCAACCCACCAGTGGGTCCCGACCCATAGTTTGGGAAACCCTGATCTGGTCTGTTACTAATCTGAATTAGTCTGGATCCCCTCTTACTTATATGCAGATAAGGGTCTAGGGTGTTTTTCCACTGTCAGAAAGTACCCATTTTTGCACCCATTAAGGACCCATTTGGGTGTGAGCTGGATGATCCCATTTCCACCACAGCATCCATTTGGGGCCCGATTGTTTTGACTGCCGCTGGGGAAATCCAATCAAATGGGTACTTTCTGGCCTTTAATCCAGATTTTCTGTAGACCCCATTAAAGTCACTTCGAAGTTCACTCTGAAGATCAGCACAGACTTCAATGGAGCTGTTTTGCACAGATTTCGAAGTGACTTCGAAGTGACTTCGAAGCGACTTAGAAGCCATTTCGGAGATTGCACCCCCTGTCCCCCCAAACACCTGGGGTGACAAGCAGACCCCTCATGGGTAGACCTTGATTTCCAAATGGGTGCTCCAGTGTTTCCACAGCAGGGAGGCTAGCACCCATTGCTATTGGGTGCTAGCCCACCCATGAAAACACATTGGGTACTTCCCTTAATCCGGATCTACTAGATCCGGATTAAGGAATGTACCCATTCCTTAGATCCAGATCTTCTTAGATCCGGATTAAAGGAGCGCGGTGGAAAAACACCCATAGTCTGCTGTATTTGAATATTCTGGGATAAAGCCTCATTATTCTAGAATATCCATACTTTATTCTAGAATATCCAAATACAATGGAATAAGTAACCAATATGTAGATGCAGCCTGTGAGACTCCATAGTTTGTGGGCCTTTCTGTACTTAGCATAGTTGATCTGGACCAGGTATATCTGGCCCATGACTGGGACAGAGTACCCTTAGCTTTAGGATTGGTTTCTGAAGGTTTCAATGACCAGGTTCTAAGATTCCTGGCCTCAGTGCCCCAATTTGCTTCGATATTGAGGTCTACCAGTGATCCAGATCCAGAGCTCCATTTGGTGCAGGTGGAGCATACTATCCTGGGAGGTAGGGCACCTCTAATCTGCATTAACACCAGCAAGTGCAGAAATACTCCAAGAGTGCCTCAGAAACACTCCCTGTCTGCTCTTCTGGAGGGCGGGTGATGCTGCTGGAAGGTGAAAATGCCCATCGCTGGTACAGCTGCTGAGCAACTGGCTGAAATGGCAAATGGCTGTCTTTGCTGCTGTAGAGGCCATATCGCAGTTAGGCCTCTGGCTAAGTAACAGGACAGACAGACCGTTTGCTGTCTGGGATGGCTGGTCCCATCCACAAGTCCTGATTATGGCCAGGGTGTGAAGCATGAAATCGTGCTGCACACCTGGTCCAACCTTAGTCTTGGGCATCCCATAGCTGTCTGGCAAGGAGAGCATTTGCTGGACAGCTCAGGAGGCCCACCCTGAGACCTTTGTAATATTGTAACCCGCCCTGAGACCTTCGGGTATAGGGCGGGATAGAAATGCGAACAAACAAACAAACAAACAAACAAACACCCTGGGCTGCTGCCATTGGGCTCTATCGGCCCTGCTGGCTGGCAGCCCCATTCTGGGGGCGGGATCCAGCCGGCCTGGCCCATATTGGGGTCCCGCGGGCTGCTGCCAGTCCGATTGAGCTGACGGTAGCCAGCAGTGGTATTCTGGATGCCCACCCCCACCCAGAGGTGTGTGCTGTCCCCCACCTCCCCGCCCCCCACTTACCTGTTTGGACTGCTGGCTCGGTCCAATGGGCCCTGGCTTTGGGCGTCCCAGCTGTGTAACAGACTCCAGGAGCAGCGTGTTACTTTAGGAGTGGCATGCTCACCCCCTCTGGTGGCTGTGTGCTCCCAGCCTTTATTTCTGTGATCTGGTTCTCATGAAGTCATTTACTTACTGTAAAATTAGCTATACTATAGAGTTTTAAATGAATAAATTGAAGGCTTTGATATTTGCACAGAGGACAGTACAGCCTTGGCTTCCCCCATGATTTCATAAATGTTATTGCAACTGTATTTGTACAGAGTTTTATTTATAAAAGCAGCCAGGTGGGTGAACATGAGAGTGGACTTTGGCTCAAGGCCAGCTTCTTTGCAAGGCTGCCACATGGTTGTTTTTGGATCAACTTCCTTGATTCCAGCTTCACAAACTTTTCAAACGCCAGTACTTTTGTGTTTTGTTTTAAATGGGGCTATGCTCCTAATCTTAGTGCTTTCTAAATTTCAGATTCAAAAAGGAGGAAAATAGTAGTAGGCAGGATTCTTTTGAATGAAAAGTACTTTGGATTAAGAGTGAGCACAGAACCAGTACTGACATGGTTATCTATAGCCATTTAACCAGAGTCCATTGCTGCTGGCATGGATATGTACAAGCTGGTACTATATAGTACAAATAGAGTCCCGAGGCCTTTTTGCGCTACAGCCGATTGGCTAAAGTGCGGTAAGGCTAGGACTTGTGGTGACAGATTCCCCATTCACACCTAGGCAGGTAAGGAACACATGGGCACACGTTCCTACCTGCCTATGTGCGAAAGGGGAATCCGTCCCCACGTGTCCTAGCCTGGAAAGGCTGGCGCGGGGTCAGGATGCCCCTCCCAGGCCTGCAGACATTGAGTCAGGTAAGACCCAAGGGTGGGCAGGCCTGTCACGTTCCTTCCCCAAGTTCCTGCACACCCCAGGGGACCGGATCGTATCCCCTAGAGCCCGCAAGAAACCCCCCAGGCACCCCCTGCTGTCAAGCAAAGCAGTGCAGCTCTGGTAATATAATTGAAACATCCGCGGTTTCAGTCAGTGAGCCAGGTTCCCTTCCTATTATACCTCCCTGTTATGCAGCGTGTGGTTTTTGGAGGTGCAGAAGGGAAAGTGGCTCATTGATTAAAGCCGTGGCTGTGTTTCAGTTATTTTACTGGAGCTGCACTGGTTCGCTTGACAGAGAGCATATCTTCATGTGACAGCTGATCATGCTCAGATGAGTGCAGGGAAGCTGTCAGGTGCTCATGTAATAAATCAAGTCCTTACCCAGGCAATCAGTTGCAATCGCAGCGCACACAACAGGGACAGTGAAACCCTGCCCGCTAATGATGTGATCGCCAATCTACGCCCACATTAACCCACGAGCATCCCTGTGCCCCCAGGATAATGCGTGCTGCCTCCTAATTTGGGGTGAGAACAGTTGTAAAGCGGGTTTTTTTTTACAATGTTTTTTTGCCATTTGTCCCACATGTAACCCGGATTAGGGGCTATTCATGGCGACCCTCCAAGGTGACCTCAGGTTTGCCTCACAGTATTTTGATCATGGGGATAAGCCCTATGTCTGGGGCCAAACAAAATTTGCTTAAAATAGGGCCTTACCTTACAACATGATTGAGATTACCTTAGCTGTGGACTTCACCCTTGTGGTTATTTTGTTTTAGTCTCTGCTCCTGACTGAAGTCCAGGACATTAGTAAAATGTGGGTGTATTGTTTTCAAGAAGCTCTATGCATTTCTAACTTCAGCCAGCCTGATGACAAGGTAATAACTGGAAACCATACATTACTAAGCACTAGACATACATGATGGGGCAGCCAGGGTTGTTAAAATGTCCATGAAATACAGTATTCTTTTTGTTCATGTGTTTTGATATTTGTTGCTGGAGGTAAACAAAGTAGGTTTGTGGCAATGAAGCTGGGGTGTCTTCAGACCTATATAACTTTTCTCTTTGGCAGATTAGTAGGAAGAAAAATCAGATGACTAAGAGGAGTCAGCTATCTATACATGTGTATGGCATCAGGACCAGCCTCTATAGGGGAATCAGTTCACAGATGTCAGGTGTGGGGAAGGATAGATATGAAGTAGGGATGTGCATAATCCCCCCCCCCATTCCTTTCACACTGAAGTGGATAGGATGGAACTTCACATTTGTGTGAATGGAGCTACTTCTAATGTGCTAGGCTTTGAATTTGCTTTGAATCCCTGCCGCCAACAGTCTTGTCTCTGAATCCATTTCACATCTGGCTCCAAAGCTTCAAACAGAGGCACAAAAGCTTTCCCTTCTCATGCAAAGGTCAGTCTTTGAATATAGACAATATTCAATTTGAATGTGAAGTTTTGAAGCTTCACAATTTGTACAATCTTCACAATTTGTGAAGATGACTTTTTTCGCCCATCCCTAATATACCACTAACTTGATGTCCTTATTGGAGTAAGAGTTGTCCCTTGTCTTTGAGCTAAACCTGTTGTAGAACAAGCTCCCTTCTTCCTGCACTAGTTTGTACACAGACGGGACAGAATAATCCAATATGGCTGCCCTCTTTCACTGCATGGCTGAATAAAGGAATGTTGGGACTCTGGAGAGAGCAGCTGCTTTGGCTTCAAGAACAGAAGGTCAAAGGTGTGCAGTACTTCTGTTCTTGTCATTCAGTTTTGCTGCTGAGAAAGTCTAGTAGTAGGTACTGCTGTCTCAAAGGAAGTCAGCCTGGTTGCAGAATCACAGATCAGGCCACCATCTATCACCCATGAGAGAAGAATTTATATCCAGGTGCTAGCAGGACAGATCAGCCAAATATTTCTGGCAAATGCATAGTGAATGTAGATAATTTAGAACAATAAAGTAGGAAATAAATAGAAAAATCAGGTCTGCATGCATAGTTTGGTGCAATGTCAGCGACAGAATGCTATAGGGGGAGGAGAAAAAATTTGTGCAACATTTACCTACTGCAAAGATCTTTAACACATCTGTTGTTGGTTGCTAACAGATGATATATGGACCTAGTCCAAAATTGCAGCTCTCATATTATTTTGGAGAGAGATGTTGCCCTTTATGGCTACTGTGATGAAATATTTGCTTGACTGTTAACAGATAGTGCCTAGCTGCTCTACAGTATTTAGTGGTAAATAAAATAGATTTTTTTAAAAAAAAATGACTTATATGGTTTCTGGATTGGGATGGAATGGTTTGTGGATTAAGATATATGTTACAAATTTAATTGTTTGGGATTTTTGACATTTGGGGTTTACATTTCATGGAGTTCTTGGGATGTCATTCTTTGGGTGTTTTTCCACTGACCTCCCTTAATCAGGATCTAAGATGATCTGGATCTAAGGAATGGGTACTTCCCTTAATCCGGATCTAGTAGATCAGGATTAAGGAAAGTACCCAGTGCGTTTCCATGGGTGGTCTAGCACCAAATAGCAATGGTTGCTAGCTTGCTCGCAGTAGAAATGCAGGAGCATCCATCTGGTGAATCCAGATCTACCCACTTGTTACCCCAGGTGTTTTGGTGGCCAGGGAGTGCAATCTCTGTAGACACTCTGGAGATTCTTCAAAGATCCTCCAGAGCGGCTCCAGAGAATCTCTGGAATGATCTGCCACAAACCGAAGATTCTCCAGAGCCTTTGACGAAGGCATTATTTTTGCATGTCGCCTGGGCTAATCTTCAAAGGCAACTTCAGAGCTGGCTTCGGAGGGACTTCAGAGAATGTGCACAGGCTTTGAAGTTTTGAGTTTTAGGGCACCCCCCCCCATGGGTGCCCCCCTGAGCCTCCCGTATACTCCATTGACCAGTTATGGTGGAAACGGGCTCTGTATAATCTGGGGTCTACAGAAAATCTGGATTATGGGTCCTGAAGGACCCATATGATCCGGATTTCCCTAGAATAGGTGGAGACAAATATGGCTCTAATGGGGTCTGTAGCAGAAATGGGGTCTTCCTGCTCTGAGCCAAATGCGTCCTTAATGGGTACTTAATGGGAACTTAGGGTGTTTCCACATTTGCCACCGAGAAACGGCTCAAAGAAGAGCTGATTCTCGGCAATCCAACCTCCTGAGGATCCATCCCAAATAGGGACGGATCTGAAGGGCCCTTGCACGTCCACACATGAGTGGGGAGGCCGGATCCAGCAGAATGGATGGTCTGGGTGCTGTGTAGAAGGCACAGCACCCATTCCAAAAGTCAGCCGGATTCCTGTGTTGCTGATGCCACCCCCGGAGCCGTGGGACTGGAGCAGGCAGCTGCCAGTCATCATGTGTTTCTGGCAGTGTGTGGCATGTGAAAGAGGCACTTCCGAGGCAGGCTGTCTTGCTTCCGCCCCTCCCAACATGGTGGCTGCTGGGACACCCATCCCTTCACCTGGCCATGTGCACAAGCATCCTGCTTCCACACAGATCCAGGCGAAGGGACAGACTGAAGACCCAATTTTTTAGGTGTTCATTTTAATCCGGTTTTCGGCAGCAAGACCCATTTAGTGCAGTATAAAGAAGATTTGAATTTTCCTGCCAGTCTGGGCAAAAGAGTGAGAAGACTGAGAGCAGGAAGAGCATCTCAGTTATGACTGGCTGTCTTAACCTGCGTGACTGTGTGCACCAACTCAGCTCTTGCAGCTTCCGAGGAGGAAGCTACAGAGCTGCTTTTTAGTCTGGATGGCCAGTCTTTGCTGCACTTTTTCCTTTAACTGTGGATTTATTCCTCAAGTCTGTAAGTAGCCACAGATGCCTAAGCCCTGCCCACACTGCAATACAATTGGCTGTGTCCCCATCAGTCAAATGTTACATCTGGATAGGAGGGGGGTGGAGTGCCTTTGAAAGCAATGCAAAGATAGCTTTGTTGGAGATGTGAGGTGCCTTCACAGGCTCTGTGAAGACAGCATTGCCATCACTGCTGCAGAGGTACTGCAAAGGTGGCTTTGCAGCCACCTTGTAACTATGCATGTCTCAACACCATGCTCATGTTCTTCCTAGATCTGTTCTATGTGCAGATGCCCATTCCTTAATTGGGATCGGAGAGTGCTAGCAGATATGTAGGCCACATTTATCTTGTCTGCCACTAATCCAGGCTAGTGGGCCTGTACCACAGTTCTGATTTGGATCTACTCTACTTGATGATGATTTCTTAGCGGCTTTGTGATCTGGATTAACAAGTACATGCAGAAAAGGCCCTTGCTACCACCACACTGCTTCCGTGAGGAGAGCTGGAATCATCATTACCATCTTGTTCAGAGCAGAGAAAAGGAACTCCTGTTCTTTCCAAGGGCTATGCAGGAATTTGATATTTTTTTCTCCCCCTATGTAGCCCAGCAGGAGGTCAGGCAGCAAGGGAGATCTGCTGCCTTTCCAGTTGGTGAAATACCAGGATGCTGTGCGCCATCATAGGTCCCAGGGCCTGTTATCTACAAACCCATTGTCCCCTGAGATAGGCTACAAAACCTGGGAGTGCCACCAAGACCCACAGGCCCTGGCGCCATGAAGCCTCTGCTCCTACCCTCTGATGACCATCTAAACATTTGGCAGGCAAACTTTGAGGCAAACTGGAGTGCTGTAAAATCCAATATAGCTGTAAAAATATGGAGTGAGTTCAAGCATCCGCATGGGCTGTGTTAAGAGAAAAGTAGAATAGGATTACTGAGAATACATAACAAACAAACAAAACCCCAAAAAGGTCCTAAATAAACATTAGCTCCTAAATGTAAAAATAGTTAATAAAAGGCGTTTCATTCATTGTTTATAGTTTAATAAGAATGCTTTAAATTAAAGGTTTTTTAAAAAAGAATTGTTTCCTGAAAAAACAAAGGAAATGTGCCACCCCCCAAAAAAAGCACAAAAATCTATCAAACAATATTAGAACACACAAAACCATTATTAAAACAATGTATTACATGGTGATTTTGGAATACTCAGTTTGAAATTGTAGCATGATGTATATTATGCAACAAACCCTCCAAGTGGCTACAGATTGAAACCTTAGGGCCTGTTTGCAATATCTCACTGAAATTAAGTTCAGGGACGATGCTGTGTGAACACTGCCACTGCCTCTGTCCTGGACAGTCCACATTGTCATAGGAACAGCCATGGCAACTTCTGGCACATGCCTGACCACTGCCATGGCAATTACGATGTGATGTGTAAGAAAAGACTGGACCGAACACCCCCCCACCCCCTTAGCACAGTTTAGTCTCCTTTAGCCCGTCCCCCCGCTCACACTTGAGGAAGCAAAGATGGCCTAGAATGTCAGGATGGGCTGAGTCCTTGTCAGTCCTATAAACATGAGGACTATGTTTAAGAGGATCTAATGGGGGTAAGCCTGCTTGGAAAATGAATTAAGTTAAAATAATGTGAATGATACAACCTGAGGTCATCCTAAACTGCTTATGTGACCAGGGCCTTACTATAGATACTGGGATCATAAGGATTTTTTTTTTAACTAAGGCTGTGGCCACACCTTCGCTTTAATCCTTCTTCAGTCCATCTTTGGACCCCTCTGTTCACATCTTCTGAGTCTTATCTACTTTTTTTGGTGGACTTTCCTTCCTTCAGTCGTAATTTCCTGAGTCCTGATTTTTACAGGTCTCAAATGTTAATCCAATTTCAATTTTTTGGTATGATATGGGAAGAGGACTAAAGGGGCTGAACTGTACTATAGTGTGTAGATACTGGATGAATTTGCCTTCCATTTCACCCAGTGTGCGATTATATGCTGCTGAGTCATAGAAACAGGAACAGAAAGGACGGGAACAGAAAGTTGGGAACATCTGTGAGGACAAACCCAGGAAAGATTATCAGGTATTGGTTGTGGCCCAAGTTAGTGCATTTTGAGTCCAGTTTCTTAATAAGATGGACTATTTCAGCAAGGTGTGACCATGGCCTAAGAGTAGACTAGTGGAAGAGAAGCAAAAAAGACAAGGGCCATGGTCACACCTCATTTTTAGGAAGGACTAAAGTTGCCTTAAACCCATGGAGACCACATGCAAAGGGCTGCTGCTGCTATTCTCATGCTGTTCCCTTCAGCTGGTAATCATTAAACTTCAGTGTGGCAGTAGAGGCAGTAGTGGTGGGGCTTCTCCCAGCAATGCCATCCCCTTCACCCTCTCACAACAATCTTCGCCTTTGCTGAATGGAGGTACTTCCATCTAGCAATAAAAATGCGCTTGGAAATGGAAGTGCAGAAGCATGTTTTTCAATGCTGGATTGTGACATCTCCCCACATGCCAACAAAGCAGACCCCTTAGCCAGTAGGTTGAGACTCCAGCAATATATATGGGCTTATTAATAAACGCAAAAAAATTCTAGGATATTAGTAAGGCCAGACTTTCCCTTACAGAAGCCATGTTGATTGTCTTTGAGTAAGGCCTGTTCCTCCAAATGTTTGGAAATTTTATCTTTAATAATGATTTCTACTGTGTTCCCTGGAATGGATAGTAAGATGATGGGACTATAATCTCCTGGGTCTCCCTTTGAACCCTTTTTTACAACTGGAGTTATTTTAGCCTTCTTGCAATCTCCAGCTGCAAAAGCCAAGGACAATGACAAGTTGCATGTTTTTGTTAGGTCTGCAATCTCAGTTTTAAGCTCTTTAATAATTCTTGAGTAGATGCCTGGAAATTTGCTAATGCTTGATTTGTGGATAAAGCCCATCACTTCCTCTGTTGTTACTACTATTTCCCCCTTTTCTTCAGCGAATAAGAGCTCAGGTTCAGGGATCTGCCCTAAATTCTCTTCTCATAGCTAATGGTAACTGAGAGCAATGTCATTTATCTATTTATATCCTGCCCTATATCACAAGGCATTTATGAAGGTGCCTGGCACATCTCAGAGGGAAGGCGGGCTGCTCCATAATCTGGATTCTGCAGGCTATCACTGAAAAGATCGTCTGACCTGCCCCACCCCTTTTAACTTCTGTGGGTGGTGGCACCAGCTGGAGTCTCACTGACAGATATTAAGGCATGGGCAGGTCTTTATGGAGGGGATGAATTCTGTCAGGTATTTGGGACCAAGCTGCTTATGCCAGGCTGTGAAGAACTGCAAAAATGTGAGGTTGTGTACAAAGTAAAGAAATAACAAGCTGAAAACAATCACCTTGAAGAACTGATCAGTAGGAACTGATCAAACTTGCATATAGGATTATAAATCTATTACTGTTAAAACAACTCTGATAAATTACAGTTTTTATTGTGGCAGATCAATCAGGCCACACATACAAGACATTATATGATGGATGGAAACATTAACAATCCATCAAAGTATAATATCTTCAAGGCAATCTACATAGTAGAAACAGATTTTAGTATTTTAAGAGCTAAATTGTTGGAGAGCACCACTGGACAGGAGATTTTTTTTAAGGAAACATTAGGCCCAAAATTGTTAACATGCAAGGACTTTGTACCTTGATTGTAAGTCACAAATTGTTAATGCCAAGACAACTTGATGCAGTCATGTGTGGGGAATTCACGGCATTCAATGTGACTGCTCAACTTACCAGAAATATATCTAACTCCACCATACACTGTTTTTGTAAGTTGTCCTGAGAATTTTATGATTATGATTATTGAACTATGATATAGAGGTAATACACATAAATATTGGGTAATACAGACACATTTTTTCTATACGTGTAAATGTGGAACTGCAGAAGAGCGAGTTCAGTGTGGGTGGTTAATGGCAATGGCCATATAACATATATATTTTTAAATAGCTTACATACTAAGACTTCTAATTCTCCTCCACTTCATTTTTGAGTCCTAATTACCTCAGGGCCGCAGGGACTAGGTTGGCCCTGCTGGATGTAGGGGTCAGACTGAGTGCTGAGGGCCAGCAGAGTTCCAAATACACTCTTGATGTGTTTTGACAGGACTTAAGGACACCTGCTACTTTTGGGGACTTTTCTTGTTCACCAAAAGGCTTTAGAACAAGTGTGTGTGTTGACAGGCAGTGGGGGGAGATATCACTTGAGGGTGTTGAGGTGGGGTAAGTGGGAGCAGGAGGGAATTTTCCAGAGAATATGTCAGAAAGATTTTTCTTGGCTTCTCTATTCCATAATGAGAGATGAAGATCTTAACTGCTAAATCCTGTCCTGCTTAATGCCCAGCACAGAAATATAACTTTCATCCAGGTTATTGTTTTATTTTATTATTTTCAAAAGCTCTTTAATGCCACTATAACATAATAGTTTTCCACTTGTGAATCCCACACATATACACCAAAGTCTGGTGACAGCCAAAGACCCGTCAATGCCTGAGGTAGGTAGGTAGGTAGGTAAATAAATAAAATCAACCGCAAAGACATCCCTATGGTGACAAAAACATAATTAATAAAATAATCATTTTATAGCTGATTTCTGACTCAGTGGCAGCTAGTGAGCTGTAGACCTGGGTGGGCACCTGGCACAGGTGAGGGGGTCATGCAGGGCTACAGGAGATTAGAAGGGTAGGGCCAGAGGTGGAGCCAGGTGCCAGGTGAATAAATTCTTTTAGATTTTTAGTTTAATTTAACATTCCCATGTTCATTAAGACGTTTTTAAAATGATTTTCTCATTTCTTCTACTACTACAGCATTTACTGCACATATTGAGCAACATTGTTGAGAAGGCACTGAAACACTTTAAGATAAGGATTTTGAAATTAAATGTATTTTGATTGTATTGTAAATATGTGATCTGGAAGGAAGTTTCTCTGAAATACACATTACTTACAAAACAGTAATTTAAAAAGTGGGTTTCTGACCAGCACTGTGCTCAACTGAACAAAAAGTTTACTAATTGAACAACCCCCATGATATTAGAAGGTTCTGGTTCATTTATAAAGCATACAACTCCTAAGTAAAATGTTTTGCTTTAATGTTTTCCTAAATGTGGCTACTGGCTATATTTCTATACCTAACTTGCTCAGGACTAAGTCTTAATTAAAGTAAATTCTGAATAGATGTGTATGTGGAGATTATAATATTATCAAGCTTCCTTTCAAAGAGCTGTAAAACAATTTTGATACAGAAACATGCTATGTAAGATTATAATTATAATTGTTGCCATCTTCATTATTTTATAAGAAATGCTACCATGAAGTTTGAACTGAAAATGCAAATTATCTCAAATTCTTCTCACTGCCTACTTTGGCATACTACCTTGTTTTAGAGGTGTGCACAAATATTCAAAGGCATTCAAACTTGGATTGAATTTGTCTGAATTTGACATTCAAGTTTGAATCAAATGTCCATAAATTCAAATTTAAAAATTTGAACAAATTTTGAATTTCGGATCTATTTGCTTGAATTATCCAGACATTTGCTTGTGTACTTGCACATATGCATCTTTCCCACATCTGTACACATTTGTACGGATCCGTATGGGACGAAAACATGTAGCATACGGAATAATTGCAGGATGCATGCGGTCGTGTACGGATCCATATGGGATATGTAACGATGTTATCGACATTTGTAAGTGCAAATTTGATATGAAAATTCAAACAAATAGATTTGAATTTGATTAAATTTGAATTTTAAAGATTAAATTTGGTTAAATTCAAATTTTAAAGATTAGAATCAAATCAAATTTTCAGATATTCGATTCGAATCAAACTGAATCCCAAAAATTGCGTACATGCATTTACATGAGGAGCAGCAGTACTGGCCGAAAAAAGAATTCACACTTCATGAACTAGGGACCTGTTTGCGTTGCCCAGTGCAGTTCTGTAATTGTCTCCATAATGGAGATTTGCACCTCGCCAGTGTGTAGGGCGGTGATGGCCAACCTATGACACGCGTGTCACAGGTGACATGCCAAGCCCTTTTAGGTGACACACCTGGTCACCCTGGCACCTGGGCATGTAGTGCTTGCTTGTTCTTGAAGTGTATGAAATACCAACTTTCAATTGAAGATTTAGCAAATGTAAAGAATTATTCATTTTTGCTTTTAATAAAATACATATATCAAAAATATAACTTTCTTACTAGAGCTACAAATATCACAAAATTATGGATATTTCTGGAAGTGACACAGCACCCGAGTTAAGCTAGGTTTTCTTGCGAATTTTGACACACCAAGCTCAAAAGGTTAGCCATCACTGGTGTAGGGAATTGCCTGCAAGGTTTGGGATAGATTTAGCATCCAGAAGTGCAGAGGTGGATCTATCCCCCTTCTTCACTTCCCTGGTATGTTTTCCCAGGGGAATGATAATGCAAAAAGGCCCTCTGGTTAGACAGAGGCCCACATGCCCTGCAGGTTCTCATGGAAATCAGCTCCATCCAGCCTCTCAAGAGGAATGGAACATTTCTCTCCCAAAGAAAGACTTCAGTTTTCTACTCTAACATGTCTTATGAGTTCTGTCATACGTTCCATTCTCCCTGTGGAAAGACTGGAAAACATGGAGTTCAGGCTTAAAAATAAACAAAACAAACAAAAACAAAAACCTACAGATCTTCAGAAGCTATGTCCATGGTTGTAAACTCTAAAAGCTCTCTTTCGACCAATGGATTCAGTGTGCCTCCAATTTACTTTATAATTAATGTACTTCTTCAGTGATGGATGTGTGAGGTTTGAATGGCCCATGAAATATTAAGAATGTGATTTGGGCCTAGCTGACAGCCTGAAGTAACAGACAACCCCCTTAGGGCCCACAAACGTGCCTCAGTCTACGAGCTATCATTTCCTTCTGGATCATGTTTATGCACTATGTAAACTCTGCTTCATAATGTATGTGAAGGAGTGGCTGGTTTGGGAAGAAGAGGGCATGTATATGTAGGCCTTCAGGACCCACATTGCTAGTTGTCATTCATTCATTCATTCATCCATACACAGGAAATCTTGCTTGGAATGTGTACATGACTGTATGTCTGTTTAGTTTCAAAATGTAAACAACATATCAAAAGGACACTTAAGCAAAATCTGTGAACATTACAGTATAGTGCATTATATTTCTATTTTTAGCATTTTTAAATAAAATTGCATCCCTATATCTGCTGTGTCACAACCCCACAACTGTTTTTGCTGTGGCTTGTACTCCTCTCAAGAAATGCAAATGAAATAGTACCTCCTGCATAATACAAAATCTAACATCAGGGAATCTGCAAGAACTCCATTGGGGTATTGCAACTCCTCTGCTGAATTCATTGTCCTGTAGGATAGCTTGGGATGCTTCTTCCTGGCTTTCCCTCCTTTATGCCCCTAGGTAGGAATGAGGCAGAGAACATGGCAATTGTTGTTGCTATCATCATCATTGTGGCTTGGTTTTGGGAAAGAAGATTTAGGAAGGGCTCAGTGCCACGATCCCCAGTAAGTGCCTGCCCTCTCTGGGAGTAGCTTGGCTCTGTTAGGATGCTGAGTTCGTGCAACGGCCAAGTGAATACTACAGTGTGGACACAAAACACTGGTAGCAAGCGTTTCAACAGTAAACTAAAACAAGTTTATTATTATACACAAGCAATACTAAAAGGATAATAAGGTTCAGGTAGTTGTTAGTTTAAATTTGCAAGTCTCTTAAGGTTACCAGCTTCCCAGCCTATCAGCTCCCCTTCTTAAAGAAAAATAGTTCCCTTTTTAAAAGACAAACCTCTCCACGTTCCTCTTCCCCTGACTTGCTCTGCCACAGCTCAAGCCAAGCCAGTGTACCAGAACGTGGCCCTAGATGATCACAAGGCCCCGTCCATCCTTGCTTGTCCGATCATCCAGCCTGGTCGGTTGCTAGTGAAGTCTCCCTCAGAGCCACAATCCTCACGATTGCCTCCTTCAGAAATCACTCAGCCAAAAGACCAATGGTCAGCTACTGGTCCAGCTCCTTCAGGATTCAGCTCTTCTGTTCCTTTCAGCTCTTCTCCCAGCACGAAGACCTAGTCTGCTGTAATCTGAGTTCCTTTATACCTTTTCCCCCTTGGCCCTGATTGGCTGTCACCTCCTGGGGAAAACTGCTGCAATAAAATGCTGCTGGAAACTCCTGTTAGAAACTCCTGTCCCTCACCCCTGATTGGTGGGAACTCCTGCTCTAGCCCCTCCAGCACTCAGATCCCCGGACAGCTTTTCCCTCCAAAAAGCAGCTGCAACCAATCATTGCAGCAGGGCCCGCACAGGATTTCCTGCCCTTTTTGCAGCCCAAAACTCAGGGCTTGCAACAAGCTGTTTGCAACGAGGCTGGCTATTGCAGCTTGCTAGAAGCCTGCAAGGCCAGAAAGCAAAACACTTTGCAGCCTGTATCCCTGAAACCATCACACTCAGTCTGGCCAGCATTCCTGGCCCAGGAAACTGGTATCTCCACCTGTGTTCCACCCGCAGAAAGATTTGAGGTGGCATGGAGGGCTTCACAGCAGCTCTGGTTATTTAGCCTCAGCCCTTCTGCCCCTATGCCAGAATCTACTTGCTGCCATACCTGGGCTGTTCTTTGAAGTGGCTGGTGTAGCCCTTAGGGTGCCTCCAGACCTGAGGTACATCTTGTTGTACCCTTGGGACTACATTGGACTACAAATTACTTAATGCTTATTTTCTCCCTACTTTTCCTCTAGCATTCAGTTGCTCCTTAATCATTGTATCATTTAACAGCAAATGCTGGCAGTATAAAAACTGTATTTTTAAAGAAGAACTACCATTCAGAATTAAATTTCTGTTGAAAAATATTGATATAGGATTATAGCTATTTTTGGTCTATCAGCAGTCCAGACTTTCTATTTTAGCTATCTTTAGAGTAGATAGAACTGTACGTGGCTTCAGGAAGCCCTCTGCGCAGGTGTGTGGCCCTGGCCAGTAGAGAGGTGTGCTGCACGCACGCGCAAAGTGCACCAGGCCCCGGCAGCCAGAATCGGCCTGACTGCCTGAAGGTAAGGAGGGGATCGCGTGTGCTTGCCCTGGGGTGGGATGGGGGGTGTAGGTGAAGCCTCCCCTGGCTTGAGAAGCCGCGATCCGCGGCTTCTGGGGCAAGAGAGAGTCCCGAGATAGGAGGCCCCTGGCTCGCTATGCTTGGCTCCGGAGGAGCCAAGCATGGAGGGTGGGGGGAGAGCCTTCGGAGCACAGATTGAGTTTGGTGCTGTGCCACCTCAAGTCCGTATCTAATTCTGTCCTTCCCTTGCAGGTGCTGATGCAAGGGGTGTTAGTAGATCCGTATCTACTAGATACGGATCTACTTAACACAGATTTCTGAAATACGGATCTATTAGATCCGTATTTTGGAGGTCCAGTGCAGAACCACCCATAGTCTACATGGGAGTAGAATTAAGTCCAGATCAGAACTGTGCTTAAAGGCTTACTAATCCAGATTAATGGTTGACCGTGGGCAATTTTGCACTTCCCTTCCCGTCTGCTGGATAGGAAAGGTGTGTGATGAACTAACGTTGACTAGTGCTCACACTTGGGTGCCACCATCTTGAGTGTGGCTCCCTCTGCGACTGCGTGTGTGTTAGCACCATTGTCATAATGACGCTGACGCTCTGTGCAGTCGCATCAGGAGGTCAGCAGAACTGCCAGTGCACTTGCTTGGAAGCTCTGTTGACCTCCCCATCTAGCAGGGGAGTGAATGCTCCCTGGCAGGATGCTTCAGTTAAGTGATTGTGGAAGGTTAGTAAGCTTGTGGAGCACAATTTTATGCTTCACAGTTAGTTGATAATTAGGGAACTTCTGGGCAGGCAGGCAGGCAGCCAGGCAGGTAGGCAGGCAGGCAGGCACACCCACACCCACCACACATTGCCACTGTGCCAGCCTCAATTGCCTCTAAAATGTCTGATATTTTCCAAGTACCAAGTAGATCTATTCAGTATCATTGGATGTATTTCTGGCGGCATCACCCAAAGGCAAAACAGCATTGAAGATTAACTTTTAAAAAGTCTAATAAACTACGAAGCTGACAATTGGTCCCTATTGCTGAATAAGAGCGGTATGTGTTGTATCAGATCATAAACAAAATTCTTAGACGACCAAACCCTCCAAGGGTGTATAAAACAGGCCAGGAGGTGATAACAAAATAAATCTGTTCCCTGTTTCAAGAGACATTTCAAAAGCTGCTTCTGAAAATTCCTTTGATCCTTCTGCTTCCCTTCAGCAGCATTTAACAGATAATATATGAATTCCTAGATATTCTGTGGGCAATTCCAGACAGTTGGCAATAGTGGTGGAGGCCCATTGCTTCTTCTTTCAGACGTGGCAGTCACTTCGTACTCATCAGATCCAACTCCTGGCAAGTACATCTCAGCCTGTTTTTATGTTTCCTGCTTCTGCACATAGACAGCTCCAAGCTGAGCAAATACCAGACTCCAGTGACATGTGACCCAAGGCGCTTCTGAGCCTTAGTTTCCAGCCAGCAGAGGTCAGAAGCAATGCCCAGACCTTGGTATTTCTGAGCCCCGAAGGCACTGTACATTTTTCTAACATCAATGGGACATCTGTAGCCTATAGTGATAGCAGAGAAATAAAAAGTGGGATTAGAACAAACTGAGAACTGATATTTAACAGGATACTAGCAAAGCCAGCAGAGGTTACAGAGATCCAAGTGTTCTTTCAGAATTTACCTGATAGCACACACTAGGGGTGCATTCCCATCTACTTCAAATTTGGATTACTCTGGTCTGGAGCAATCTGGATTCTGATGCGGGTTAGGATTGGAGGCTGGGAGCAGCACTGAGCGTGCATCACCTGTTCCCAAAGTGAACCTGCAGGTGCACACAAGCACACCTGCGAACGGCGTGGTGGTTTTTGAGGACAGGAGCCGCCGCCACCCCAGCCTCCACCACTGTCCACCACTTGCTCACTTGCTCGCCCCAGCCTCCTCCTCCTCTGATCCTGGAATAACCACCCGCCACCACTGTATTCCCTCCCCGCACCCCCTGCTTGCCCTGGCCTCCATCTCCTCCTCCTCTGATCCTGCAACATTTGTCCACCACTGCCGCATTCCCTCCCCGCACCCCCCACTCACCTGGCCTCCTCCTCTGATCCTGCAACCCCGCACCCCCCCCCCCGCACTTGCCCACTTCACTTGCTCGCCCTGACTGTTGGCTTTTGCTGGGACTAAAATCCAGATTCCATTGGAAAGTCCTCATTTCACCAGGTGGTCCCCCCCCCACCAGATTTCTGCAGGGGTTTCTCCAGAAAATCTAGGGAAAAAAAATGGCATGGGAACGGCCCTTCCCAGATTCGAACTACTGGTGAATTAAATGGGAACGTTGGTTCCCGAGTCTGAATCCAATCTGGATTTTAGTCCCTACGGGGCGGGGGCCTAGGAGATATGCTTAAAAGTAAATACTCAAGCTATGTGATCTGCACTGTGTATGCTGATGTACATAGGACCTTTCTGCACTTACTCCAGTGCAGACTAGAGAGTGCTATGTCTGAACTTGACATAGTATAGTCTGATCAGAATACCAGTAGGCCTGTTTTAACAGATTTACTGATGGCCCATAGACCAGTAGACAAGCCCAAGTAGGAGTGAAGAAGGCACGTGCCTCAATGGGTCACCTTCACGAGCTTTGGAATAGGTTATCCAAGTGTTTGTTCTTATCTGGGGCTGGTGGGCAGTTCTAGCCTGGAACCATTCAACCTGGAACTGTTCCACCATTCACAAGTGGGAAACAATGTTTAACCAGGACAGCTTTTATTATACATCCCATTATCTGCTGTACCATTGCACCCTTTTTGATTTTCAAAAATAACTCTTGGAAGATCAAACCATTTCTTCATCAAGCCCAATGAAGATTCAGGCAGCAGTGGAGAATCCTCTGCAATGACTTACGGCCATGGACAATGAGAGATGTTTTTCGACAGTGGCCTCAACTACACAAAGTATTCTTGAGGTACTTTGACCAAAGCAAATGTCTCTTTCTTCCTTAGGAGTGTTCACATATAGAACTACTGAGGTACGTAAAGCTCTCCTTTCCCTCCTTTACCCATACCTCTTTAGGTATTTTGCTTAAAGTCATGGTAAGTATCCCAGCCCTTGTCCTCTCTGGCCATATCACCACAGTGAATTGGCTGCCCCTTTGTTTTCATTTTTATTCGTATTTTCACCTTTGCATCTCTGCGAGTATGATAATTAGCATATCTGTTCTTTTGACACGTACATACAACTGGCTGAGGTACAGTTGTGTACAGAATGGCACTTTAGTGCATTATGGGCCCAGTCACACCAGAATGTGATAGTCCGGTTTAGTGCTGAATGAGGATGCACACTATTTTCTGCGTGTTCTCATCCAGTGTTCACTCAGCTGCTAGCAGGATACCCTCCCAGGGCAAGGTGACATAACTCCAAGGGTGGTTCAACCAGATCAGTGAGCAGATGAGAAGATATGATGAAGGCAGGCCAGGCAGGTCACCTCAGGTCATCCTCTCATGTTCCTGGGTGCCAGAGCCTGCAGCTTCTCTCCATGTTGCAGCTGAGCAGGGAAGAGATGCGCAGCCCCTCTCCTGGGCTGTCCAGTGGGGTCCACACCCATCTGTATCTCATGCTCCAAGAACCGCTCATGAGCCTCCGAGCATGTGCTTGGCACTGAGAAGTCTCCTCCCTCCCAACATTCCCCACCCTAATGCTCAGGAGGAAACTGACTTTGGAGAGAGGCACGACTTGTTCTGCTCTTACCTTCTTGCCCTATACTTGAAGGTCTTAGGATGTAAAATGAGTATACTAAATCAATAACAGTGCCTGAAAATGGGAAGAAAAAGCTGTTTTCTTATTTAGCCAAAGGCCAGGGCAAGAAAATGTCTCTTCACTACTCTCCTGAATGTGTGAACTGGGTGGGAAGGGAGACTCAGGTGGGAGTCTATTCCATAGTTTGGGAGCCATCACCAAGAAGGCCCTATCCATGGTGCCAATTAAGGGTGGTGAAACAACCACAAAGACCTCCCCTACAGATCTTAAGGCGGTGATGGCCAACCTATGACACGCGTGTCACAGGTGACACGCCAAGCCCTTTTGGGTGACACACCTGGTCACCCAGACACCTGGGCATGTAGTGCTTGCTTTTTCTTGAAGTGTACGAAATACCAACTTTCAATTGAAGATTTAGCAAACGTAAATAATTATTTGTTTTTGCTTTTAATAAAATACATATATCAAAAATATAACTTTACTAGAGCTACGAATATCACAGAATTATGGATATTTCTAGTTGTGACACAGCACCTGAGTTAAGCTAGCTTTTCTTGCAAATTTTGACACACTGAGCTCAAAAGGTTCACCATCACTGTCTTAAGGCATGGGCAGGTCAATATGGAAGGTGGCGTTCCTTTAGATATTATTTTATTTATTTAACATATGTATATATTGCTTCCCATTAAAATATAAACATCTGACTTGGTTTTACTGCAGTCTTTATTTTTCCTTCTGCATGAGCCGAGTGCAAGATTTATTGTACTTCCCACCCTATGTGCTCAAAAATTTCCTTTCTGCCTCTCCAAGTAATCCATTTCCAAGCTTGTTCTCCTCCAAAACCTTTTCAGGTACTGTAGACATTAGTTCTTAAATGCCAGCAGCTACAAATTACATTTCAGTTCTGTTAGTTTCTCATCTTTCCCAGGACCTGGTAAACACTTGTGATTCATTGGAAAAGGAATTAAGGCCATGTCCCCATACAACTTTGGCACAGTTCCGAGTGTGGGATCGGCACGGTCTGTCCCCATGGGCTTTGGATTTGGCACGCGAAAAGCCTACCTAATCCCCCCAAACCACGCCACAAGCGTGCCAGATTTGATACCTCTTAAAACAAGTCTCGGCATGGTTTGGGGAGCCGGCACACATTGCTCAGCGAGCTGGAATGCACATGGGGATGCTTGCGGGCTAACAGGGAGGAGATTTGCGCTCACGTCATTGGGAGGTGGGGTGCGCTTGCTGCCCCTGTCCTATCTATTGAAGATCACAGCCACTGACTTTTTAAAATGTTGATCACAAAGGCAGGCTGGAGAATGGCTTGGTTTTTAAATTTTGTGCCATTTCCACGGAAGTAATTCCAACCCCATTTCAGAATGCCAAGGTAGACTGCCTAATGGCTTGATTTTTGTTGCAATTGCAGCCCCCATTTCCCCGATCATCAAGGCAATCATAAATAGAGTCTTGATGGGTGCTCCCACGGTTCCTGGTGGAGCGGAGGTGCACAAAACTGCTCAGGCACCTACTGCTGCTAAACCTCGTTGTGGCTTTCAGCATTAAAAAAAAAGTTATTTTTGTGAATGGAGCTTTGTTTTTACTTGTTTCTGTGCCTCCCACCCCAGTCCTGGCTGCCAGTGCCACTAAGGGGGGGGGGGATCCAGCTGACGTCAGTCCGGCTTCCATTGGTGAGAGAGGAGGCAGAGAGAAGGTGACATGGCTCCCCTGTACCACGGTTTGGCATGCTTTGCTTGGGGACGCCACCATCTGTGCCTGAAATGCGTACCTGGTCCTGTGCCTGGCCCCTGCATGCCCAAATAGCACCCAAAGTGTGCCAGATGGCCAGCATGGGGACGCAGCCTAAGGCATCCACCTGAATGTTTGAAAAAATGGGTGTTCCAGGGATGCCTATTTTGCTCTCCTTCCTCACACAAATAGTTTCTGTACTGAGTCTCTCCAACTGTTTTCCCATTATGAATGAGGCTGCCTCCAGACGGTGTCTGAATATATTGCTATTTAACAGTAATCTGGAATAAAGTAATTCCATAATAAGTGCTTGGGAACTGGGTTGGGAGTTGCTTTTCTAGCAATAACGCTATTGTGGGATATCACCCTAATATGGAGCTATACTGGGACTGACACAGACATATGTGGCAATCTCAACATAAACTGTAATCCTGGGTTCGACACCCCATCTGGATGCAGGTTGATAATCAATCTCCCTTCCCTAGGGCTGAAGGAGGAAGAGAGTGGCAACAGAATTAGCTAAAGGATTTTTTACAACCAGGCCTTTGCTGCTCCACCTAGAAAAAATGGAGGTTTAATTGGCCCTCTAAAATTGCCTATCTTACAGGCTATCACCTTTTTTTGCAGTTAAGATAACAGAAGGAAGTAACCCATCAATAAAGTGTTACATAATCTCCAGCTTTTATTCCAGTCTAGAATATGAAACAGAGCCCCCTCTGGGCAGGACGAATGCAACGCCATTATTGTGCTGTTGCCACACATATCTTGGCTGTTGCTCTGTCTGTTGAGCACACGTGGAGCTGAAACTGGTGGCCACGCATGCCTGGAGGTGGTGGTGATGCACACTCCTGGGTATTTGGCACTAGCTGAGTACCCAAATGTTTATGCATCACTAAAAATGCACGAAGACAGTGTCATGGATGGTGCTGTCTGTCTAAGAAGTGATGATGGCGGAGGGATGTTATTTTGCGTAATCACTTGCTAGAGATATATTTGGCCAACATCTAGAGGCAGGCAGAGAAAAAACAATGACCTGTAAAATGATCCGTGTTCTGCAATGTTTACTTATCTAGGGTGTTCAAGAGAGAGAAAAGAACCTTTGCACAAGTCTCCATATCTTCAGTCTTGATATCCTAAGCAATCTATTTGCTCAGGTCTCATAGTCAAACACAGGAAATTACGCATGCAGCCACTTCCTATGTTTGATGACTCCCCTTCCCCACTTACTGTCAACATCACAGCTGGGAACAAATATTCACTGGCAATGATGTTACTGTGGCCAGGATGTGGCCAAAACAGCATGCCACTGCTTTAGGAATAGTGCAACAAGCTTAGAACACTCTTGCCTTGCCACCCAAATTGTACCTTTAACTGCACCAAACCATACTTTGATCTATACCCAATAATTCCTTCTCCTCCTAGACCTGCAGGCAAGTGAGTTGTAGTTTTTTCCCTTGCAAGGTTTTGATGACCATTCACGTTTAGAGATGTGCACAAACAAAAATCATGTATTTGGTTTGCCATTAAGCCAAACACTCATTGGTTCTATTTATTGGTCAACGGGTTAATTGAACAAATGGTTGTTCATGTCTGATTGTGAACTGGTTCAAAAAGAAGAAATACATTTTTAAAAATGTTGAAAAAGCCCTTTTCAACAAACATGAACGGTCTGGACAAATAGAATGCAGCCTATGAGTAACAGCCAGTTTGGTCTAGT
>MTQE01003428.1:19354181-19365270 GCA_014337955.1 Aspidoscelis marmoratus | reverse complement strand
CTCCTCCTTCTTCCTACCACCTCTCCCTGAAAGCCACAGCTCAAATTTTCCTGCCCAGTTTGGAAGAGGCAGGTTAGTAAGGTAACAGGGACTGTTCTTTGCTCCAGTTTTTTCTCCCAGAACATATTAGAAGCTATGGCCAGTTGGCCACATTAAAATTCTTACTTGGTCCAACATAGCCACTTAAAATTTTTGTAAGATATAGAGTTTAATATCTATATAAACAGGAACATGACCAGGGTTTATAGCTAAATCAAATAACATCCAGTCCAAACAGTGGAATCTGGATTTGGGTCTGTGTTGACACATTTTAAAATTATGTAATGTGCAGGTATGGGAAAGAAAATGCAGGAGAACCCAAGGGAATTATGTAGAATTTTATTCAAAGACAGGATTGTTTTACAAGTTTCCCCATATGGGGAGAGGAAGAGGAAGGAAGTTGCTTTAAGGAACATTGCTAATGTTCTCTTTAATCTGCCACATCTAAAGAGTTGCTGTTTGCCAAATTCACTTTAGTTTTTCTAGCTTTTGGGAGTAGATTGGAAGGGCCATTTGGGGAATTAATCTGTCAGATCACATTGGTCAGGAAATGGTTTTATTGCTCAAAATCCAAATTACGCATATCATGAGAGAGAGAGATGATTCAGTTACTGACCTTCCTTCAGCTTGATCCTTCTTCCACTTTGAACGACCAAAAGGGATAATTAAAGAAGACACGGAGATTGCAGAGAGACTAAACGAATTCTTTGCCTCTGTATTCATGGAGGTAGACAGAAGATACATGCCAGTAGCTGAGCCTGTATTTTCTGAAGAGTTAAACTGGACAGAGATAACCAAGGAGGAGGTCCTTGTATGTCTTAACAAACTAAATGTTAACAAGTCACCAGGACCAGATGGTATTCATCCAAGAGTCCTTAAGGAACTCAAATGTAAAATTGCCGAACTTCTAGCAAAAATATATAAACTTTCCCTAACATCAAGCTCTGTACCTGAGGACTGGAGGGTAGCAAATGTAACACCAATCTTCAAAAAAGGATCCAGGGGTGATCCAGGCAATTACAGAACAGTTAGCTTAACATCGGTTCCATGTAAGGTGATGGAAACCATCATTAAAGACAAAATTAGTGTGCATATGGAGGAGCAAGCATTGCTGAACAAAAGCCAACATGGCTTCTACAAAGGTAAATCATGCCTTACAAACTTATTGGAATTCTTTGATAGTGTCAATAAACACATGGATAAAGGCGAACCGGTAGACATTGTCTATCTGGACTTTCGGAAGGCTTTTGACAAAGTCCCACATCAAAGGCTACTGAGTAAACTCATCAGCCATGGTACAAAAGGACAGGTTCTGTCCTGGATTTGTGACTGGCTTAAGGGCAGGAAGCAGAGAGTAGCAATAAACGGCCAATTCTCAGGGTGGAAAGAGGTAAAAAGTGGGGTCCCTCAAGGCTCAGTGTTGGGACCAATGCTTTTTAATTTATTCATCAGTGATCTAGAAGAAGGGGTACATAGTAAAACAGCAAAGTTTGCTGATGATACTAAATTATTTAGGGTAGTAAAATCTGAAAGAGATTGCCAAGAGCTCCAGAGGGATCTCTTAGCATTGGGTGAGTGGGCAACCAAGTGGCAAATGTGCTTTAATCTTAACAAGTGCAAAGTAATGCACATTGGGTCCAAGAATCCAAATTATGTCTATAAACTGATGGGGTCTGAGCTTTCGGCAACACACCAGGAAAGGGATCTCGGGGTTTTGGTGGACAGTTCAATGAAGATGTCAACCCAGTACACGGCAACAGTGAAAAAAGCTAATTCAATGCTGGGAATAATTAGGAAGGGAATAGAAAATAAGTCATCAAGTGCCATTTTGCCTCCTTATAAATCTATGGTGAGGCCACATTTGGAATATTGTGTACAGTTCTGGTCACCACACCTCAAAAAGGATATTGTGGAACTAGGGAAGGTGCAGAAAAGGGCAACCAGAATGATTAAAGGTCGGGAACCCTTATGAAATCAGGCTGTAATGTCTAGGCCTCTTCAGTCTGAAGAGACAGCATTTAAGAGGGGACCTGATTGAAGTATATACAATTATGCATGGTATAGAAAAGGTAGATAGAGAATTTCTCTCTCTCTCTATCGCACAACACTAGAACCAGGGGGCACTCTATGAAGCTGATGGGTAGGAGAGTCGGAATCAACAAGGGGAAGTATTTCTTCACCCAGAGGGTCATCGGCTTATGGAATGTGCTGCCGGAAGAGGTGGTGACAGCTACCAGTCTAGATGGCTTTAAGGTAGGGTTAGACAAATTTATGGATGACAGATGTATCAATGGCTACTGGAATGAATGCCTAGGTGCCTTTTTCAGGCTGGGAGGGGGGAAGCAGGACACTTCTAAAGCCATTTGCTGGGATTCAAGAACACGCAAAGGTTCGTCCTTGTCTCTGCTTGAGATGCCCATGAGCATTTGGTGGGCCACTGTGTGCGAAGGGATGCTGGACTAGATGGACTGTGGCCTGATCCAGCAGGGCTTCTCTTATGTTCTTATGTTCTTAAGTGAGATAAAAACTTTCCCTCTTGGACTTTTAAAATAGCTAATCAGGGGGCAGATGTGGCTAGACATGATGACATGGAAAAGTACAGATACACAGTCGATTGGTGTGGTGTGTTTGATGGCTTAGAACTCTTTTCTGATCTGACTTGATCTGATCAGAATATGGACCCTTTCTGCAATTGGTCTTATTCTGGATTATATCCCAGAATAAAAATCTGTCATCTGCATTCTGGTACAGAGTATGAGCAGGGAGTTAGTTGTGTGGATGGGAACAATTATGGTGTCCCTGTATTGCTTTCAGTGTTGGGCCAGAACAGACAGTGTCCCCACCATCATGATGCAGACAGTACCTGCCATGGTTAGTCTGGAAGAGGCTTGTTTCTGCTTGAGATGCCCATACGCATTTGGTGGGCCACTGTGTGTGATGGGATGCTGGACTAGATGGGCTGTGGCCTGATCCAGGGCTTCTCTTATGAGGGAACTACAGGGAATGTCTGCAGGATTACAAGGACAATGTTGGGAACCCTTACAATAGGTTGCACTAGAACCATGAGCCCATGCTAAGAAGGACTGGATATGCTCAATAACCCGGGATTGTGAGGTAGGGTAGGGCCTGGAGAAAAAGACTGCATAGTAGATCTTTCGTATTTTTAGTGATGGGGTCAAAGTTTTTGGGGAAGATATCTATCTTGTATGTGGGTGATCTGGCTTTTAAGGGCCTTTCTGCATTCATCTCTTTTTAGCCTAAATCAGTGGGTCTGGACCAGCCAGGGCTGTTGATTTAGAGCATGGAAAATTGTGGTCTGGACTAGTTCCTATGCCTGTCCTGAAGCTTCTGTGAGGTTCTGGACTGGGCTCTGAATACTCTGATGGGCTTAGGAACAACTGTTCATAGCCTCAGAGCCACTAACAATCCCATTATAACAGCGTTCTTTGGTGTGCCACTGAAAAGTTTCCTTTGATCAGGATTAATACTTTGTCCATCACGGATGAAGTGTACCACTAATATGCAGACCAGCCCTGAAGTGGTCTTTCTGGGCCCTTATTCTGAATCTATTGTAAGTGGATAAATGTCCAGATGCACCAGTTTTGAGTATACTTACTTATTCCTCTAGAGAACTCAGTACACCAAAAGTTCCAGCCTCATTAAAAAGAAGCAGGCACTTATATTTAAGCTCTGGTGGAAAATAAACAGAAAAATCCAAATGGTATAACTTGTAAATGGATTTTGAAAATATCCTTTGCCAGGAAAAAAAAAATCCAAATACATTTTCCACTATGTTTTTAGATGTGAAATTGGAACTCTGACAATCATGGAAATAGGAAATATTATGTAATATCCTATGAAGTAAATACACACATCAATGACACAGTCAGGACTATGTGTAGGGGTATTCTTATGCATGCAATACTTCCCAATCATTCTGGGATTCATTAAAAATGAAATATTATTTATATAAATTGTGAAAAGGTAAAAAAATAAAGAGAGGGAGAGAAAATGAGATTCAGCAAGAGATGTTCTAACTGGGAACCAGAAAGCAACAAAAACATTTTCTTTTTAATAAATAGACTCCAGATTTTAATTCTTCTTTCCCGCTTTTCATTAAATAGATGGACAAATTTGTAAATAGTTAAAATAAAAATATGGAATCCTTGGGAGCTCTGATATGGAGGAAATTAAGGAAAATGTGCAAAAAACTGGTTCTGGTCTTTAAAAAAGTAAAGAGAAATAAGGTATGTTGGGTATGGCAGGTGCTTATGAAGAAAACTAAGGGTTTTTCTGCACTTTCCTTAGATCTCAAAAACTGTTCTGTGAAGTGCTCTTCAGAGTCTTTTCTGTCCACACGTGTACTAGCAAGAGCAATCAAGAACATAGAGGTGTGTAGAAAGTGTTCCTTCTTTTCTGGACTACTGGGTGGGGCATTTTTGCAGCATGCCATAGCATGCCACCAAAATGGATTCCCTGGGAGCTCTGATTTCTCAGAGGCTGACCTCAAAGCTCATGTAAGTTTCAGGAGCAGTTTGGAGACTGGACTGGAACAGCATTGCCATGCAGACTGTGCTGTTCTAGACTGATCCTTGCAGTGATGCAGGTCAGAAGGGCTTGCATGATCCAGATCCATAATAAAAGCTGTGCACTGGTTTGGGGAGAAGCAGCTCTTTTCCAGAAGGAAGCTCCAAAAGCAGGACCTTTAGGTTACTGGCTTTAAAAATGGACAATTAACTTGGGTAGACTATGTAAAAATAATAGGCAAAAAACAAGAGTTTCCAATAAAAATAATTATTTCTTTATTAAAAGCATAAGAAAAGTGGCCACAGAGAAGAAACATAGGCAGGGCAATGGTAATTTCAAGCGCTAAGTATTGCTATAACCTCAGCAATAAAAATAAAATAAAACACCACACCACATAACCCATCTAACTTCAAAAGCATTTCACCTAAGTTCGTTTTCCCTTCACAAAGACAAAAGAGGATTGGGTTACAATACCTTTCCAAAAGAGAAGAAAAAAAGAGAGACAAAGGAAGGGAGGTGTGGGGAGAGAAGCAAACAAAAGGACTAGGGAATGAGGAAAACATTCAGTAGAGCCAGAAGCAAGAGACAAGAGGGGATTTCTTGTGGATTTGTAGTCCCGGGCTGGTTTGGGGGTAAGACTGGGAGGGAGGAATATTCTGGACTTGTTACTGGGCTTGGTGAAAAGGATTTTGGGGATGGAAGGACCCAGGTGCGGTGGATGCCAGCCACATGGCTTTCTGTGTTCTAGAGCAAAAAGGAGATGAGTTGGGGGGGGCAGTGAATATCACATGCTCAGAAAGTAACTCAGCAAATAACTCATTAACATACAGACAGTGGTTAGGGATAGGAGAAAAAAGGTCTCCTGATAGGTGTAACCAAGATGTCTCAAATTCCAGATAGAGATTAGCAAAAGGTTTACCCTCTATTTTCTGCTGAACTTTGCAGTTTGCCAATATTTTGAAATGACAAAAATGACACTTTTTAGATTTTTTGTTTTTGTTATTTTGGTCAATGTGTATTACTTTGTAACAGTTCTGCAGAGTTTTCATTTTTCTGGAGCAAACCTTTTAACATTGATCTACAGATAAACTTCCTTGTAAAAAGAAGGGAGATACTGTATTTGAGTCACAGGAATTTTTTTTGAATGACTTGTGCTTTTTTTTAAAAAATGGAGTCTCTTCTTCAATATGGATTCCAATGAGCCAAAATAAATTCTGCCTAATACTGGAATCCAGGCCACTGCTGGTCACTTAACTATACTTTCAACATGTCATATTCTGCCAATGGTTTATGTGCCCACCCTGGCACAAGATTGCTTATGCCTTAATGTACCAAAATGTGGATAAATTCATATTTAATAAGAACATCTCATAACTCCCACACTGGTTCAGGTCATGGCATATACAGTCAGGCAGTGATGGGATTGAATGGAGGAGGTATAGTAATGTGTGGAAATGTGTATATGAGGGGAGTCAAGGGAATCAACTCAGCCAGATCATTCTAGGGTATCAGATTTGAAGAGGTGTCTAACTTGATGGAACTGATTTTCCATTTTTGGTTACTATTCTAACACACAGGGAGATGGGGTGTTCAGTAGATCACTGAACAGGTCTCTTCCATTACCTGTACACACTGTTGTCCCGCCAAGGAAGGAAGGAAGGATGATGGGTTATATTTTAAGTATATTTTAGCTTGTTGTATATATTTTCCTTTTTATTGTTCTGACTCACCCTGAGACCTTCACGTGAAGGGTGGAACATGAATTCTTCTTTATAAAAATTAAATTAAAAAGTAAATGTAGCAGGTAAAATGGTAAGAGCAGAGCACGGATATAGAAAAGTTCTCTTGGATCAAGGTGGAGCAAGATGCTGCTAGGGTGGATGGGTCATTAAAAGGCATTCCTGGTGACCGCCTGTAGCTCTGCCTCCTCTAAAATGATATTTTCTTTCTGCTGACTAGGCCTTCTTATTAGGGTCCGAAGCTCTAATTAAGTTCTGGCTTGTTGCAGACATCCTGAAAGCATCTGGGAGAGGCAAACAGTGAAAGTACTTTTCATTCAGTTCCTTGCTTCATGAGACCTTGTATTTATATTCTGATTTCAAAATATTTATTTAAAATTCTAGGGCCTGGCTGAAAAGCAGACAGCAAATAGCCTCCCACCCATATTTCAGAAGGATAGGCTAGGTATTTTAAGTGGGGTAGATATTTCAAGTGGACTTTCCCAGCAGCATTCATAAATGCAGGGCGAGGAGTTCAGCTTCACTCCCCTCCTGTTTGGACCATTTATTTCACATCTGTTGTGCAGCTCTGCCCGGCAATGAATCAGGCCTGGGGTTTGTGAGAAAGTGACAGTGATGGAATGTGGCAGTTGATGGGATCTGGGGCCAAGAAGCAGTAACAGTATGGCTTTCTGTTAGAGCATAGATAAAAAGGTTGTCTTCAGCTACCTGAGTTTGTCTCTGATACTGATCTTAAGCCAGACTGCCTTGCAGCGTGTAAAACGTTTTGTGTTCTTTACAATAGTGTGGTCACTTTGCTGGAAAGTGTAGGAACTCTAAGGCCCTTTCCACACTGGTCTTTTTAGTCATAAAAATGGTGATCCAGTCTTTACGAGGATCTGTCCCAAATAGGGACAGATCGTCAAAGCCCCGCGTGTCCGCACACGCATGGGGCGCCAGTGGCAAGGCCGGATTTCAGAGACTGATTGGAGTGGGTGCTGTGTGGAGCCACCATGGAGAGACCAGCAGCTACACTGGGGCCAGGGCACCCTGCATCCTATACCCCACCCTGGGTCAGGTGCGCACAATTGCATACTTACCTGGCAGTGGCTGGGCCAATTCTGCCAGCAGGAGCCTGGCGTGCTCTACGCATGCATGTGCCATGGCTTCCCATTGGCCAGCCACCCTTCTGAGCCAGGGGGTGAGATCGGGGGAGGGGCCAGCTGTCAGAGAGGGAAAGCATGGATTTCCCTCTCTGACAGCTTGGAATGCAGCCTCCTGGGGGTGGCCGTCGCTGGGGAGGTAGGGGTGGGGGCAGTGGGGGTGGTGGGGGCGGACAGAGGTAGCTGCCCTCCGCGACCCTTCTGCACCCTGATGGCCCACCACCTCTGCCTCCAAGGGCAGGCAGATCTAGCACAGGCATCTCTGCCACCACCTGATCCCCCCCAGGAGGCGTTTTTAGAGCCAGTGCGGGAAGGGCCATAGTGACCAGATCAGTTTCTATCGGTAAACACACACAGGCTGCCTTATTGTGTAAAATGAAAAGCATAACTAATGTTTCCAAAACAGAGTGATCAAGTGGCTGTTGGAATCAATGGCTGGAAGAGGGATACAGTATGCATTATTTTCCTCTCTTAGCTAGAATGGGCAACAGTGAGCAAACCGTCCTTGCAGAGAAGTCTCAAAACTGGGACAGAGAGATGCATAAACACCTGTTCTGCTTTCTAACACTGTCCTTAATTCCTCGCTGCATCCAGATGGAGGGAATATGGCACCATTACAGTGCCTCATGTATCTGAGGCAACCCCACCAGAGCCCCACTCCACCCCCCAAAAAAGCGCTGTTAACTATTGCTGGAAAACCCAGTGCCAGTTGTGGATTTTCCAGCAATAGCACTTTTTTAGGCTGCCTACTTAGCTTTTGGATGGAGCTGCCATGATTGTTCTGTCCAACATTCACACTATTCTTCACTGTCCCAGTGAAGTGAATTGTGAAAAGGCCCTAAGTCTCTTTCCTAAACTTTAGGGAAGAGTGATGTTAATCCAACACTTCAGGTACTACAGAAAAATAAAGCATAAAAATCAAGATGAAAATCAACAATCAAGGGGTTGTTCTCCATTTCTATTACAGTATTAAAAGATATTAATATCTTTTGATGCCCATGGTGGATATTTGTTTATGGTTAACATCTGGATGCCTAACATTGGCTTTTGTAAGTGATTTTGTTACATTTTGGGTTGTTTTTTTTTTACAAAGATGCTTTGTCCATCACAGTTTAAATAAGAAAAGAAATATATAAAACATTTGGCTAATATGAGAACTATTTCTCACTGAAAATGTGCTATGGCAGAGAAAAGAGAGCATCTGATCTCTTTCATCTTCATTTGTCCAGTAGTTCTTTAGTTTGACTGATGAGTTCTGTGTGTCCAAAGCTGTTTAATTTCTTTTTTGTTGTGGCATGAAGTTATGATCCAAAGCTTTTTCTGTTCCCCAGCATATTCATCAGCTGCCCTTCAACCATAGGACAATTCCCAGATCTAAAGTACTAAAAGCTATAAAGAAATTTACATGCTGGAAGAGTCTGCAGAATAAATTGTTAGATCTTTTCTGTTTTGAGTTATGGACTATTGGAGATGGAATTTCTATGGAAGCTGACAGATTTCACAAAATCTTAAACTTGCCTCCCTCATCTAGCTGTATTTTCAGCCACCCAAATGTAGCCGCTGGGTATTTTCAGACAGAACTTATAGATAGGTTCAGGGTATTCCATTCTGTCCTTTTTAATTGGAAAGTGCACATGACATCCAGACTGTGCAATCCTCCCACACATTTCCCATAACATTTCTGTAAATTTTCTTAACAGGATTTTACTGATATTTTATGGCAAATATATCAGAGCTTTATAGGACACTGTTGGTAATGGGACATGGTCAGTGTCATCTGGGACTACAAAAGAGAGAATGGGATATATTAATTTCCGTTGATATTGCACAGCTTGAAAATGCCCTTGAAAATTATGGCACATGGTCTAGTGGTTTAGGAGTTGGACTCTTATCTGGGAATAGCAGGTTTGATTCCACACTCCTCCATGAAGCCAGCTGGGTGGCCTTGGGCTAGTCACAGCTCTCTTCTGAACTCTCACAGCCCCACCCACCTCACAGGGTGTTCTGTTGTGGGGAGTAGAATAGAAAGCTTTGTCAGCTGCTTTGAGTCCCCTTAAATGGGTGAGAAAAGCAGGGAGAAAAGCCAACTCTTCTTCTTTCTTGTATTAGATGAACATGACACTTTCAAAAGTATAGTTTCAGCTAATATATACTATATTATACACCCACACCCACACATATATACTATATACTATATAGTATATACTATATATATTAAAATGAATTTATGCACACACAAGACAAACAGACTACTGAGATCTGAGAGCATGGGACAGGATAGAAATGCAAAGTTAAGATAACTGCTGCTAAAATTCTGAGCATATGTCTGCAGTATAACCTTGATAGAACTATCTTTGAGGCAGCCCCATGATTTGAACTATGATACGATGCATTCTTTTTTGAGTTAGCAATTAGGTTTACTTAGCATCTTCTTCCTAGGGAGCATTCTGCTGCTGGAAAGGGGTCAGGCTCCCAGTTGTCAAACATCCAGGCAAGTACTTGAAGATCCATTAGGCAGGAAAGGAATCAGAGAAGGGGAAAAGGAGGGGAAGAGAATGAGAGTAAAAACTGGAGTGCATTCCTTCCCTCTACAACTAAGTAGTTTCATCTCTGTATAAGGCACGGTTGTAAGGTACAATACTTGGTCAAATGCTGATTGATTTAGCTTGCCTTACTGAAAAATACCTCCTTCATTCCTTAAAATTCTTGTTTTTCAAGGAAGTATTAATGTCTTGGTAGATATTATAATATTCTGTGGAGGAACGAACAGAGTATTTGACGATGGAGGGAGTTGCAAAAATCCAAGTGGCTCTCCACCCAACGCAGAGGTAAATAGTGCGGCTTAAAATTTTATTTGGAACTTAATATATGTCTGTATAATTTGAGTGTTACTCTTTATCACTAAGCAATCGCAGGGCAAGTAAAATCGGAAAGCAGAATAAGAATGTAAGATCAGAAGAAATGTCCTATTGCCTTATTTAGTCCAGGGTTTTTTTTTTCACATTGGTGAGTCATTTGTAAATAGATACAAAGCAAAGCAAACTGCCCAATTCATAGGGGTCTTTCTGCACTTATCTTTGGGATGGTCTATGATGTTGACTATGGACCTCCCTTCTGTAGAATAGGCTTGCGCAAGGGAGGCCCCGTCTGAATAGGGCAGAGTGTAAGGCCCTGTCCCCATGCAGCTTTGGTATGGTTCCGACCATGGGATCAGTGTAGTCCGTCCCCACGGGCTTTGGATTTGGCATGTGAAAAGCGTACCAAATCCCCCCAAACCATGCCACAAGTTTGCCAGATTTGATACCTGTTAAAACAAGTCTCGGCATGGTTTGGGGAGCTGGCACGCATTCCTCAGTCAGCTGAGAATGCACATGGGGATGCTTGTGAGCTAACAGGGAGGAGTTTTGTGCTCACGTCATTGGGAGGTGGGGTGTGCTTGCTGTCCCTGGCCTGTCTATTGAAGATCACAGCCCCTGACTTTTTAAAATGCCGATTGCAAAGGCAGGCTGGAGAATGGCTTGGTTTTTTTAATTTTCTGCCATTTCAACAGAAGTAATTCCAACCCCATTTCAGAATACCAAGGTGGGCTGCAATAATGGCTTGATTTTTGTTGCATTTGCAACCCCCATTTTCCTGATCATC
>MTQE01003428.1:19326464-19338071 GCA_014337955.1 Aspidoscelis marmoratus | reverse complement strand
TATTTTGGTTTAGGGAAACTGGATTAAGCTTCTAATGGGGATGCGGCCATTGACCTATTGTGTTTGAAGGCTTTGCAGGGAGTGAGGAATAGGTGAAGACTTTGCCTTTTTCTTCTGCAGGAGAATGCTGAGAAACAATTGGTGGGCCTTTGTGTGAGACAGGATGCTTGACTAGATGGGCTGTGGCCTGATCCAGCAGGGCTCCTCTTATGTTCTTATGGCTTGGCAGCTCTATCACCTATTGGGTGAATTCCCATTCAAGGAATAAAACACAATATACAGCGCTATTTACAACACTATATAAAATGCATTAAAAGGAAACAAAGGAGCATCTGGCAATCGGATTCAATCCCGATTTTGTGTCCCCACACTTAAAACACTTAAAACGCTTCCAAAAACGAATTGGGGAAAGCAATTCTTTCCCCTTCTCAGCCTTTTCCCACCCCTCTCTCACCGTTGCCCAGAGCGCATGGTGGCAGCAGCAACTCAAGCTCCGTTTGCCCGGTCCACTTCCACATTCACCATCCCCAGCAGAGGTTAGCCCTGAAAAAAGCACCCTGGCTGGCTGGCTGTGCTGCTGCCGCCTGTGCACACACACTTAAACGTACACACATATCTCAGTTCTTGTAGCAGCTTCCCCCCTCCCCCCTTTTAAAGATCAAGGAAGGAGGGAAACAGCCAGAATTGCGCAGGACTGCCTCTTTCCTTGATCTTTAGGCTTGCGTGGGCGGGAAAAGAAACATTGTTATAAGGTGTGAAGTGGCTGAATTGTTACAGTGAAACAGTGTGCTGTAGAGGGGAATACTATAGTGTTCCCACAGCAATAAGGAAGAAGCATTTTAAAAGCAAAAGCAGGAAAAAAACTTGGAAAATCATGTGTTTATTTCTTCCATTTAAGCCAAATAATCCTCAAAATACACCTGAAACCAATTGGGAGTGGGGACAAAGAGGATCCAAACTGTTTCTAAGCCACTTTAAATGATTGGGGAGTGGGGACAAAGAGGACCCAAACCATTTTGAAAACAGTTTTATTCCTTGAGTAGGAATTCACCCTTAGAGTGATGTCAGTGAGACTGCACATTCCTGGTAGGATCATCCAGCCAGTAAAGATGAGGAGGTGAAGCTAAGGTAAGATGCCCATGGGCTCAGGGAGGGCAAAAGAGGAGACTGCTTCTGGGTTGGAAGACTTGGTTTGGCCCAGCATCTGAATAGTTCTGGTAGTTCAGTCCAAGAGCTACCAACCTTTTACATGGCCAACATAACAGTGTACTAGGCCCACATTTCTTTTTGCAGAATAGTTTGTACCAATCTGAAAAAAGATTTTCCCAGAGTGTATTCTGCCCCTGGAAGTGGACTGATGAAATGTAGTTATTGCATTCCTGGCATGCAGTGGTGCAGTCCCAGCCCTGTTTGGGGGCAGCCTGAAGTGGCCTTGCAGTTTTTGCCTAGAAGTCATTCTCAAGGACATTCAGGGGCTCTGTAGTTACCAATCTCCTAGAGAAGAAGACCTAAAATGAAACCTAGACAGGGAAATCAAAGAAACATCCCGGAATAAAGCAATGACAAATCAATTCCATACTGCTGACAAGAAAATTGCAAGATCATTTGATGCCAGTTGGGCCATGATCACACCCATTGTTCAAGACGGCTTCCAGCTGGCTTCTCCCCACCTTGATCAGATTCTTTTTTTGCAGGGATCACCTGGGGGCGGGCTGTCCCTCCTCAAGCCAGCTTCTCTGGAGTCCACTTTTACAGAGGACTCAAGCTGTCTTGTGGAGCCAGACTGTTTTCACTTCCCCTGTGTGAGCATGGAATCAGGCTAGAGGGGGCTGAACTGCCCTGGGAGGGATGGATCAAACCTTCCCTCCCATCCAGTGCCCGGCTGTGGGTGGCACACACACAATCCACCTTCTTTGCACTCTTTCAACTTCTGTCACCATTTCTAGGAGGGCCATTTTTGGTGGTCCACCACTTCTGCTGCCACATCTGATGAACCCATTTGTATGCCAGTAGGCCTCATTGTCAAGGTCTACTAATACGGCAGGATAAGGCGCCATTTTGATGTCTCTTCCTGTTCTCTTGTTCATTTGGCGCCATTCACAGAAAATGACAAAATAAAACATTCTAAGAGGGGTTGAGATTTCCCCATCCCACACCAGTGAGCAAAAAGGAAGCCCCTAGACCCCATCCTAGAATGTGCTAGTGGCCTGTGAGAAAAGGACTTTATTGTCTCCTCAATGGCAGTAAAAAGTCATTGTGAGACTGGAAGGTAGAGGGGAAAGAGGAAGTTGAAGTGATGTCCCTTCACTTCTTTCTGCCTGTTGCAAAAGAAACTGACAGAAAAATATGTACCTCTGTGTCTCTCACCTGAGTAGAAACTGGCCTCCATCAGGTAGCCATGTTGCTTGACTGCTATCAGTTGTCATCCCCTGCAGCAGACATTTCTGGGTATATAGTTTTGCCTCCCCCAAAGCAATATAACCTTTCTTATTTGCTGCTGTATGAGAGTGATCCAAACAGGACATGGGCAACATTTAGGCTATTAAGTCTATGTAGAAAGACCTTAGCTGTGCACATAAAGTCAGTTATTAGTACCCATGTCTACCTTTGGCTGATGCACCATTTTTGATCACTCCTGGATTAAGATAGCTTCACCTTTATAGCACAGCATGGCCTTGTTTGGATACTGCAGTGCTGTCTACATGGAGCTACCTGTACAGAAGGCCCAATAGGCCCATCTGGTTAAGAATGCCACAAAGTTTTCCATTCACTTGGAAAGGGGACAAGAGGAATTTGTGCCATTGCTTCTCTATCTGCTTCCCCAAGAGCGTTTGGAAGGGTTGAGAAAATATAGGCATTGCATTTGTCTGTATATGTGACACCCTTCTTTTCATTCACATTTTTCATTTACATTTGTTCTAAATGTACCAAATGGTTGAAGAATATTGTTAACAATGTATTAGCCTGCCCCCTTATCTCATCTGAAAGTTTTATGTTGTATGTGGGCTACAGATGAGTTAATGCAATATATTGAAACTAACAAAAGAACTCTCATAAATAGGAAACAAGAAACAGAATGAGACAGTTATTTTGTGTGCCAAAATTTATATTACATCTAATTAGATGCTCTGCTAAAACCATATATTTCTCATCACTCTATAGTTTTCCCACATATTTGCTTAAAAAGGCTTTAAAACAGAAGGCAAGGAATGTCTAGTTTCCTCTTGCATTTATTCCATTTTCCCAAGAACAGCTTTGCAATGACTGTATCTACACATGGTGTAGCCATTTTGTTTCATAGAAAGATTTGTATATTCTCTTTATTTGTGGTTTCTGCAATGAACATAAGTTGGTGCTATTTATATATGGAATTTGAACCCACACTGAGTGAAAAGGTGCCTGGTGAGGATCCACAATTCTGCATTGCCTTCAGCTCTGCAGCCTGTCCTTGGGGTCTGTTTTCTGTAATGTGAGAAATGTGACTCTGAGGGACCTTGATACTCCAGGCCCCATGGGCTCTTGACTCTGTGGATGGGTAGGGGACCTTGCCTGCTCACTACTCATGACTATTAAGTAAGGCAAAGAAAATGGCCAGTTACTGTTGCTATTTGTTAATGAGACCGGGACTGCTTTCGCACCTGGCTTCCCATCCACTTGTGCATTAGCGACTAATGTGTACTAGTATTTGCACTTGGGAATGCTAGTGCATGTCAGACTAAGCGCCACATTCCCAGAGACTTACCTGGTTCTGGGCATGTGTCCGATCACCGGCAGGGTTCTACCATCTTGATTGTGGAGCCTGGCATGGCTGCATGTGTACTAGGGATGTGCACGAATATTCATAGGCATTTGAAATCTGATTGAATGTGCCACATTTTGACATTCAAACTCAAATCACATGTCCCAAAATTTGAATGTAAACATTCAAATCAAATTTTTAATTTCAGACCTATTCATTTGAATTATCCAGACATTCGTATGTGTACGGGTTCCTACACGATGCATACTTGAAGATCCGCATCTTTTTCGCATCCATATGCATTTTTACGGATCCATACGGGACAAAAATGGGTTGTACGGGATAACTATGGAACGCATACGGACATGTATGGATGTGTACGGATGTGGGGAAGATGCATATGTGCGCATGCAAATGTTATCGACATATGTGTAGATTCGAATCAAACATTTGAACAAATAGGTTCTAATTTGGTGAACTTGAATCGAATCTTGTTAAATTCAAATTTAAAAGGTTCAGATCGAATCAGGCTTTCAGGTATTCAATTCGATTCAAATAGAATGTCAAAAAAAAAGATTTGTGCACATCTGTAGTGTGTGTGGTCACCTTTGCCATGGTGACGATGATGCTCTGTGCATGCGCCATCATGTTTGTGGGATGGATGCTACAGGTAAGTAATTGGATGGGACTGGTTAGGGTTAGTATGTATGTTATGCACGATTTTGTGCACCACTGCTAGTTGATGGTTAACATCTTGGCAGGCAGGAGGTGTTTCTAGGTTGTAAACACCTCCTGCAAGTGCAGAGGCACCTTTCCAGATGTTAACCTATAGTTGACTCTGGAGTCACGTGAGAAAGCACCTCAGGCAAAGATTTTGAAGCCATTTCCTGGACACTTATTGCAGAGTTGTGTGAACATTGCATAGCTTACCTCTTGGGCTGCAACAAACGATCTGGCCAAACAGGCATTCTCTCACACCCGCCCCCTGCCGCCAAGAAGCCTTGCTTCTGAAATGTTTGAGCAGTGTACGTTATTCTCCTCCCCCACATTTTATGCACACGTGAAGAAAGTTTGGCTAAGACAAAGCTCATCCTGTGACCATTCATGACCTGACGGAGATCTGAAACTCAAGACTTTCTGGCGCTGCTACTATGCCGGGCAAAGAAACCGTGCCTGGGAGCACTCTAGTGGGCCAGTGCAGGCAGGTGATGGTGCCATGAGTAGTCTAGGCCCTGATCTGAAGCCCAACAACATTTCATGGGGCTCCAGAAGACATCACACTTTTGGAGCCATTTCAAGGGTACAGGAAACTGCTTCTGGCCTGCAACTGTGAGACCAGAAGGCCTTGAAGGCAGGCCAGATGAAGGTGGCCATTATCCAGATGGTTACTCTCACGCTCCACTTGGCTCATTGGATTCCTGGCCTGAAATGTTCTTCTCAGAATACAACCCTCTCTGTACCCTCACAGGAGATGAGACCAAATTCCTCTAACAGAAGTGGCTTCTGAATAATTTGAAGTGGATTATAATAAGGGAGCTTTGGTCAAGGATGCTCTTCTAATTACAAAAAACCCAACAACCCTCACCCTCTAAAACTGTTCTACTTTGTCTCCTTTGCAGCACAGCTGAGACCTAAAGGGAAAAATACCAGTGCAGCTGACGGCTGCTCTATCCAGGCTTAGGTTGAGACCTATGATCAGCAGGAGGGAATGTTTTTCCTTCTTGTATTACCACCGGGACATGAAATGCAATGGCTCAAATGATGGTGCTGCTGGAATACTCCCTAAATCATGTTAATCTTGTGGAAAATTAGCTACAAAGCTATTCAGTGCAATCCAGTAATAGTTATCCCTTTATTTATAAATGCTCCTTATGCATTTGTTTCAGACACAGTTAATATCTTGTTGGTTTGTTTTTAAGGACATATTTCTTTAGACACAATTTCTATGTCGATATTCTAGAAAGCTATCTAGCATACACTTCAAGTAGTGCAAAGAATACATATATGTCTAACAAACTTGACTGTAAAGATTTTATCCAGAATACTAGATAGGAGAAAAGTAGCTGTGCAGGTGACAGGTCCCTATTCCAGGCCTTAATCCAGAATGTAATGCCCAGTGCAAAAAGAATTTATAGGAGGCAATTTCTGGTCACATTTACTGTCCACATGCCTTTCCCTCTCCATCAGTGGTTGTTTTTCCAAACAGTTGAAATTTAAGAGTAAACTGGCAGAAAACTAGGCTTTTTTCTATTTACATTGTACCTCTGTAAAGAAAGTTCAGAATTATAGCCACTCAACAATAATTGCTTTCACTCCTAAACACCTAATTTCCAACAAAGCAATTTGACAGAATGGGTTGGAACTGTCTAATTGGATACTCAGTACAAAGTGGCACGATCTGTGCTGCTTTATTTGACAACAACAATGCCCAGTCCTTCCAAATACTTTTTTAAAAATCACAAGTAGGGCAGGCATTTCAAGTTAGGATGAGAAGAAGAATCATCTACAGATAACAAACAGTTACAACAGTGAGAAAGCAAATTCTTGCTTGACTGTTTTATTCTGGGATGCAGGCAAGCAGAACTCAAAGTCGAATAAATTAACAGAGGGGTTGTATACTTTAGAGTACTACTGAATATGGGTGTTTTTCCACTAGCACTAAGTACTCATTAAGGGCCCATTTGACTCAGAGCAGGAAGACCCCATTCCTACTACAGACCCCATTAGAGCCACATTTGTTTCCACCTGTTCTAGGGAAATCTGGATCATATGGGTTCTTCAGGACCTATAATCTGGATTCCCTGTAGACCCTATTAAAGGGGTCTACAATGGGGTCTTCAGGTATCAAATCCGGATTATACAGAGCCTGTTTCCACTACAATTGGGCAATAGGGTCTGTGGGTGGCTCAGGGGGAGCACCCATGGGGTGTGTGCCCCAAAACTCAAAGCTTCAAAGCCTGTACATATTCTCTGAAGCCGGCTCCAAAGTTCCTCTAAAGTTCTTCCACAGTTGCCTTTGAAGAATAGCACAAGCTCTGAAGAGGACCCCATGCAAGAGCAATGCCTTTGTCAAAGGCTTTGGAGAATCTTCGAAGTTTGCGGCAGATTTCTCTGGAGATTCTCCAGAGCTACTCCGGAGGATCTTTGAAGAATATCCAGAGCATCTACAGATTGCACCCCCCTGCCCCCCCAAACACCTGGGGTGACAGGCGGGCCCCATGTGGGTAGATCCGGATTCACCACATGGGTGCTCCAGCGTTTCCACTGCAAGCAAGCTAGCACCCATTGCTGCTGGATGCTAGACCACCCATGGAAATGTATTGAGCACTTCCCTTAATTTGGATCATCTTAGATCTGGATTAAGGGGTTTTTCCACTGACCTCCCTTATCTCTACATTGTGATCAAATACTTCCTAGTCCTGTTTAACAAGACATATGAAATGCCCTGCTGAGTCAGACCTGTGGACCATGTAGTCCATCAGCTTGTCCTCTCAGTGACAACCAGTTGCATATGGAAACCCACGAGTAGGGCGTACATACAATACCTTGCTTCCTCACTGGTCTTCTAGCCACTGGCTTTCAGGAGCATGCCATCTTCTATTCACACCTTTCTGAAGTTACACAGCCACCAGAGCTGCCATGAACATGTATAGTTGCAGCTTCGTTCCAGCTAATCTTTTCTCCTACCATCAACAGCTGCAAAACTGATCTGTTCAAAGAGAGATGAACAGATGGACTGTATATGGCTTTTACATATGATTTTTTCCTTGCTGTGAGTTTTTTAACGTGGCACAAAGCAAGTAGAGGGTTAAAACCATGTACACAAATTAAGACACGACTAGTTTTAGCAACTTAAGTGCACATAATCACAGTTTTGTGTGATGTGATTCTGCAGACTGACTGACTAATGATGAGCTTAGCTTGCAAATGTGTTTGGCCAGTTTTGCATATTTTGTTGGGGTCACCTGGAATGTGTCTTTAGACCAACCAATGATTTGCTCTATCTGCAAACTTCTTGAGATTTTTTGGGTTACATTGTTGGGGTCACACAAAGTGCTTCAGCAGGATGACTGATAGTATGTTTATTCTACAAATTGTTTGGGATTTGGGGGTACTTTCTTTTTGGAGTGACATAGCAGGTGCCAGAGCAGTCCTATTTGAGTTCCATCATCCCTTTACATTCTTGTCCATCTCTGCTCTTTACTGCTCAAGGGGCAATAGGAAATATTTCCTACTTAGCACCAATCCCCTTAATGACCTATAGTAGCCAAGTGTCACCGAGTTAGATTTGTACTTGAAGGAGAAATTTGCACAGTCTCTTTCCCTAAAAGTAAGAAGGAATATGTGTTCATTATGTATGTAATAGTTTGTTGCCCTTTTGTGTTACCCAAATCACTCTGTTTTTTAAAAAAACTAGAGAAATGAAGAAAAGAAAGATTGTGTAATGGAAATGCTTTAATATATCTTAGAACTACTTTAGAGTAAACTTGTAGAGGGGATTAAACAGATAGCACAGTTTTGCTTGTTTGTGCATTTATTACTTTTATACCCCACCTTACACTCTGAGGTCTCTGAGCAGCTTATAGCAACTGAAATACATCAAAATAAAATAAAGAGCACGTAAAAACAGTGTAGTACATGGAAGCAGTTAACTGCCATCTATAATCAAAGTGTTAGAGTGCAGGCAACTGTGTACACAAAATGGCAGGCATTTTAAGAATTCTATATAAGTTCTTCATATTGCACCTAGGATTAGTAAAAGATGTATATTGCTTTGTGCCAGCCCAGTGCTGTCATCTTGGAAGCATGCAGGGATATTTGGAGAGTCCCATACCATGGATAGCAAAGCACATAGATAGGTTTTGTGGGTCACCTTGACATAGAGTTCCATACACACATGAAAGAGAGCAAACGCTAGGACATAGTATTTCTTCCTAGAAAGATGGCAGCATCTTGGATAATTCTAGACCATTGGCAGATTCAGTCATGTTTGAAATGCTCTAAATTTGGTGCTGGGAAATTGCCAGGGAAAACAATTACAATGCTTGGGCATGGGCCAGCTTTCCAGTTATTTAGCTGTTATGCACGAGAAATAACTATTGCAAGTTATTCAATATGCTGCTAATTCTTTGTTTTTCAGATGAGAAACTTTTCCATGTTAAGCTAACTGCTTGAGATGCTTAACAAGGAAGATGCTAGGGCCGCAATCCTGTATATAATAGGGATGCTTTCCTATTTGTCTTGTTTTAGTAGAAGCGGGGCTGTAGAGGTGGGCCAGAAGCCTTGGTTTTACACATTTGAATTGCATAAATTTGAATTACCACTAGGCTACTATATCTAGATGTTTTTCAGGTGATCAAAAAGGATTTTATCACTCATGGGCCTGCATCTGCTGAATCATTGGTTGTGTCCACACATATGTGAAGTGACATTGGAGTGGGATAAGGAAGTGGTTTTCTGTGGATCCAACTCTGTCCCATGGCAGGGTTGGCATGGCACAAGACCCTCTTAGATCTCCATTGGTCATGTCTTCATGGATGTGTTGACCATTCAGGAAACTGTAGACATGGAGCTATGAATATGGGTCTTAACTAGGGAAGGATGAATTTGTTTTTATGGATACTTTATTAAAAGCAACAATTGGCTATTGTTCGGTGTGTTTGCTTTTATTTAGCCAGCATCAAGACCTGCCATCCTCCCCATTATGGAACCTGGGTATTCCAATGAAATATTTTGATAGGTTTTGTTCTCAGCTACAATAAAACTTGGAATCAATTGGATACACATCTCTAGGCCATAGAGCTGCCAGTTTTGGGCATTACAGAGAATCTTTCTGTCTGATCAGGCCAGGAATGGAGTGATGTGGATCAGGGCATGTTGGCACTCATCTGCAGAATGGCCACTTTGTTCCATCCTAGCTCTGGGACCAGAGAACAGAAGTTCCCAGACTGAAAATGTTTCCCAATGCCCCTGGAAATCACCCAAAAGTGGGCCATCTTCTGGAGTCAGGCAAAATTTCGCAAGGCTTCAGAACAGAGCCTTGACTGATCTTGCCTCTTCCTATTCCTGGTGGAAGCAGGAACAGGACCCAGCTTAGACTATGAAGGAATTCACTTTAACGTAGTTTGCTTCTGGACCACTGCCCAGCAGTAGGCCAAGCACTGGCTCTGTGCTGTGCCATGCCTGCCAAGAAATGTATTGTTATATGGAGCCTGTGGTCTGGAAAGATGTCTGGCATTATCTGGGAGAATTCTGAATACCTACTGCATTCAGCCATTAAGGACACAGACTTTTCTCCCCAGATTAGTTTATAAAAATAGTAACCAGGAACAGTCAGGTATTGTCAACATAGTCATGAAGTTTGGTTCATGCACAAATCCCCTTCTTCATGGCTCTAGAAAAGTAGTTCTTCGCTGCTTCAGGTTCATAGTATACTGAACCATCAACCTCAAGTCCTCTTCATGTCAGTGAGAACTGCTGTTTCTTCCTGGTTGGAAGTTTTTGTTAGCAAAGGGTTTTGTTGTGATGAAAGGTCCTTTTACTGTCTTTTCCATTGTTTTACTCTATTTCAGTGTTTCCCAAACTTTTGACATATGTGTACCCCTTCTATAATTTTCGTAACGCTGAGTACCCCTCATAAAAAACAGCTAAGCATGGTGCAGTGGATATTCCCACGTGATCCCCACCAAACTCTGGTGCAACACGTACCCCGACCAAACTCTTCCCGTACTCCTGGGGGTATGTGTACCACACTTTGGGAAACCCTGCTCTATTTACTAAAGTTTGCCACAAATTGCTGTTTCATTGACACTTTCTGTGCGCCAAGCTAATACTCCTTATTGGGTCAAACCTTGGGCCTGTGTCACTGTTGGGATTCTCTTCTGTTTGTATTTTGATACATTTGATAGCACTCTGCACAGCACCCACCTAAAATTGCAATTTTCTATTTTTGCTGTTGCTTTCTTAATATTATTATTTATTGAAATTGTTTCTGAGGTTTATCTTGCTCATTGCTCACTTGATTTTTACAGAAGCATGTGCCAATTTATCATTTTTAAAACCAGGAAGCACTGTTGTTCCTAACTGGTTCATGGCTGGACTAGGCTAATGTCCTCAAACAATACACATGTCCAGACTACGACCCGTAACAAAATGTGCTAGGATAAATGCAGTAACTACTTCACAGTTGTTGTATATAACATAAAGGAATCAAGCATAAAACGTCATAGAGTTGGATCGTAAATTAGTTCTACTAATCACACAATTATTTCCATATGGACCTGGGTAACATAATATGAATCTTCAAGCCAATACACATTCTGCACCCAAGCAAGACAATTCAATTCAATTCAAATTCCTAGAGATGGTAATTTTTTTTCAAGTGGCATTTTTCAAGGCTTTCCTGTGGACTGACTTTGCCAAAATGCAGCAGAAAGTAATGAAGCAATTACAGTTAATCAAATACAAATGGCACACTCCTGCAAGTCACTTAGTATAACTAAAGCCATTTGTGTCACCACACTTCACTGTTGGCTCATCAAAGGTTTTAGGATTTTATGTCTCTCTTTTTTTTTATGAAAAGTGTTCTATTCATTTTACCTCTCTTTAAAAAATACGGCACTTCAAATTTGTTATGAGTGGTTTCTGAATAGCTTGGGAACATGAATGATGGTCTTAGTTGTATCAGGTTTCCACTTGGCTCCCTTGTCAAGAACTACACAGTACAGTGAAAAAGCCTTTACTTGTGTACACTGCAAATCTCAAAAGAGATCTGGTAATTAAAACAGCAGCAGCGGTGCACACACCCAGTAGCTCCAAGTCTGAATCATAGAATCATAGAATGGTAGAGTTGGAGGGGACCTCCTGGG
>MTQE01003428.1:19284622-19302884 GCA_014337955.1 Aspidoscelis marmoratus | reverse complement strand
AACATGCATTCTCATCCTACTAAAACTGTACCGTTCCCACAGCAAGAAATTAAAATGTTTCAAGCGCACGAACCAGAGTGAGACCTGTTGAAATGAGTGTTAACATTTATAACGCTTTGGGGCAATTTAACATGCGGAAAGCGTGTTAAACCAACTTGATGTGGGGACTGCGAGGATCGAAACCGTTTTAAGCTTGTAATGGGAATTCACTCATGAATTTACGAAACCTTTTTTTGAGCCATCCAGGTTGGCAGCTACCACCATATACTGAGGTAGTGAATTCCATTGTTGAACTGGGTTCTGTGTAAAAAAATATATCTTCCAGATTTCCACCTCATTGTAACAGGGACGGGGGAAACTCTTCTTGCTTGTCCAATTTCTTCATTCTTTGCATAATTTTATATACTTCCATCATGCCTCTTCTCACCTGCCTTTTATTTTTATAAACTAAATGGTTCCACTGTAATCTTTCCATGCAGCAGGACTTGGACATTTTATTTGCCTCCTTCTGAATTTTTCTGCTCCTGCTTTATCCTTTTTGAGATGTGGCAGCCAAATAGAGTCACATCATAGATCTGTATAATGCATAAAAGTTTCTACAAAACTCAGAAACGAACAATGACAAATGCATCAGGTTTTTATTTGGGGGGAATTCCTCCCTCCCTCCTGTGACTTCCTCCCTTCCTATATTGCCATCTGGACTGAAAGATCACAGAGCTAGAAGAGGAAAGAGAAACATACAGTGTCTAGTACCATCACACCTTTCTTTTTTTCTTTCTTTTTTTGCCTATCCTAACTTTGAAATTCTTGCAGATAGAAGATATATTCCTGGCTTTCAACTGATGGGTCCAACAGTTCTGCAGCTCTCTTTGTGGCAGGCCACCCAGCCCAGGAGCAAACTCCCAGCCTGAAGCATGCCTAGCCTAATGCTGTTTGACTTGGGCTTGTGTGGAGCAGGAATGTTAATGAGCCCCCGCAAGAAAGAAACCTCTGGGAGAGAAAGGTAGGGGGAAAAGCTGTAAAAAAAAATAATCCCAAGCATAATTATTTTTATTTTCATATTCTCCCTGCTGGCTCTGTCCAAAGGACTCACGTTAGAGGTCAGCACCTTGTAGAGACAACACCAGGAAGTCACCGGGGTCCTTTGGTTGAGGGCAGCTAGTTGACATACCTTTCTGTCAAGGTCTCCAGTAAACTTGTTATGTAGTGCATAGGGATATGGTGGGGAAGGAGCTAAGTGCTTCTACAGGCAAATTGAACTTGACAAATGCTAAAGAACATTGTGGGATTATTTTTTCCAGCCTCTTTGGCATTCCAGGTTTAATGCATGCTGAAAGACCAGGAATAACAAGCAGTGGCTTCATAGATCCTTCCAACGAGTCCCACCTTGAGTCTATTTCAGCGTTATACATCTCTACCAGTGGCTCAAAGTTTGGTGTAAAATAAGGAACATGTTGGCTTTAATCTCTTTGAAGACCTGGAGAGCCCCCCAGAATCACAAAATCGTTGGCTTCTTGGCGGCCATGCTCTTTGGGAAGAAATGAGTCTTGCTGAAAGCCAAGGTAACCAGTTTGTGGTTGCAGCTGGATTTCATATCATGAAGAAGCCATCCACTCTTTCTTAAAAAAATCTTGGATAAAAATCTGTATAATGTTCTTCATAATGCAAACAAACTGCCTCTTCTTTCTGAATCTGGGCAAAAAGATTCTGCAGAAGATGGTTTAATGGTTTTGTTTAGCCCTTTTGTAGTCAGAGATCAAGATACACATAGGCCCTGTCTACATGCAAAGAAAAATCCGTTAAAAAGCTTCTTTTGCTTCTGAGTGTGCAGAGCTTTTCTCCAGGCTTCTGGCATTACAAAGGAGGAAAATTCGTGGAATAATGACCCCTCCTTTAAACAAGACTACCAGCGCACTTTTTGGTAGTCGCAGGTTTTCCTAGCAACATGGAGCATGTAGACGTTCCATGGCAAAAGAGGTATTTGGGGTGGGGATTGCCGGTCAAAGAGATCATCTCTCTCACTCTCTCTTTTTGCCTCTCATCTACAGCCAGTATTCAAGACCTATACTAAATGCAAGAAAACAGTAGGCAGGCATTCCAATCACATAAGATACATTGTAATGAATTGCTTCCGCTCGCAATTGAAAGTGTTGAGAGTGAATGCGCGCACGATGATGCAAGCGCTGGCTGCAGCCGCTGCCTTTGCTGGCAGGGGAGACGTTTTGGCAGATGGAATCTTGTGAATAGCATAATGAATTGTTTCCACAATTGAAAGTTTGATTGCCCAGCTGCCTTTGCAGGCAGGGGAGACGGACAGAAACTTGTGAATACCGATGGCTATTTTTCTTTTGGACGTGTTGGGGGTTGTCTTCCTGGTTGTGGCCACACAAATTGCAGTCCCTCCCCATTCCCGCCAGCACCCTATCAACCGGAGAGGGGGCAGGGAGAAAAAGATGTGGGCAAACAAAACACGCTTCCGTGGGGATGGTAGGCACATTTTAAATGCACGTTTTGCTGAGCCCCATGGGGATGCTTAATTCAGAATTGAATGCACATTTTTAAAGTCTGCTGCAATAGAGGGACAACAGAGAAACAAAAAGGTACCATGGGGACTCACCCATAAACACATACAAAATCTATTTCCAAGGTACATTTGATGATTTTTTAAAAATCTAGCACTGCAGCACATGTTCGAATCAGTCATTGCAATGTAAAGGCAACACTAGTCTAGAACATTTTTAAAAAGAGTATTTATCAAAAACAGGTGGAAACAAAAGTAGCACAACAAACGAATCTGATTGGAATAAATTATTTTCTTTTGAAAGTAAATCTTGTGATCTGTACAGCCTACAAAGGCATATTGTGTTTTCTTGGTTGAGACAAAAAAGGCAGAAGCTTAGGTTTTATCCAAAGTGCTAACTGTGAATGGATGGAAGCAACAGCTGCAGGAGGAGACAAGGAGGCGGGAGAGTCTCCATCAAACTAATAGACTTTTGGGGTGCATTCCGATACAAGATTAGATGTGGATCCAGTCCATTTTCAGGATCATCCAATCTCAGGAAGGCGGTAAAGACGCACCTCTTCACTCAGGCCTTTGGCTAAATGCCCTCTATGCTTCCCCCCTGCAAAAACTATTGTTTTTAAACTGCTTTTGTATAATTATTATTATTATCATGCTGGTTTTTAAACTTTGTATGGATTTTAGCACAGTCTGATACAGTTTTAATATGTTCATTTTTAACTGTTGTGAGCTGCCCAGAGGCGGGATATAAATATAAATATAAATAAATAAAATCTCATTTAAATTTTTATTTCCAGATTTTACAAGGACTATATTGCTAAAATCCACAGAAAAAAGTCCTCAGAAAAACTGTTCTTGGTCCTGTATTGGTGGCTAGCCTGCTTTTTTTCCAATGAGGAGGCTACCAGAATATTGGGGGAGGAGATCTGCTTTTGGGGTCCCCCCCCATACCCTTCTGGCCAATGCCTGCCACCACTGTTGGCACAGCATTAGATGGGTGGAATTTCACATCTGGGAAGGCCTGACCCCTGTCCTTCCATCCCTGAAATGCTAGAGTCCTGGAGATAAAAAAAGTGTTGATTCTTTGAACAAAGATTTCCTCTTTCTGTGAATGCCACTGTAATTATGAGAGATACTTTACATTGTTACAGCAATAAGCTGAGGAAATCTTTTTTAGGCCCACTCCCTCCTGAGCAGCTCATTCAAAGCAAAGAAGAAGGAAGGGAATCCCCTCTTCTCTCTTTGAACCTTGCAGGAACCACAATTGTTCTCCTCCCACCCCTTGCTGATTTGAAAGGGAGAGATAGCTTTGCCCTGTCGGTTCTTTCGCTCAGCTGCATAAAGCTGCTGCCTTCCCAGTAACATAGTGTCCGATTTGAAAGGGAGAGTAACCACCCTGTCTGTTTTTTCGCTCAGCTATTCTGAGCGGAGCAGGCTTACATGGTTTGGACAAAGGGCGGAGGTGAAAAGATCCTGTTTCTCCGTATTTGAATTGAGCCTACGTTATCATAAAGCAAATGGGAATAGCCAGAATGCACACTCTGTTCTGAATCCAGATTAAAATAGTCCAATCTGGATTAAAATAGTCAAGTCAGGACACAGCCTTTTGGAGTGTCTCTGCTTTTGCTGACACCTATAGCCCAGAGTATCTGTAGAGATTTGGGCTATCTCAGCCTAGGCAGCCATTTTGGCTGCTTATGCTGGGCTATGCTGAATCCAGTGCAGGTGCAGCATGCTAACAGGTCTCTCGTATGCAGCAAGAGAGGTCCAAAAGAGGGTTAGCCCCCCTGTTGGACTGTTCACAAGTATGTAAAAAGCCTTTAGCTGGCAAATTTTAGCAAGAGGTTGGGCTGTATTGACTAGCCCTGAGAGTAGCTCTGTCCTCGAAGTCACACGTACAGTGATTATGGCTGTACCTCTTGCCTCCTATTGTTTTCATTGCTGAGTTGTCAATGGGGCTCCATCATGCTGGAAGAGTCCTTAAAAAGTGTGTCTTTCCTGGTGCAGCAACTGCAGAACGCATGCACACATGTCAGTCTTCTCCCTGTCATAGGTCTTGCAGACCCTCCAGTGCCCTTCTCAGACCACTCTACAACTGCTTCTGACAGTTGAACACCACATCCCTATGGCTTCTTCAGGGTATCTGCTGCTCCCTAAATTTGGTTATGTTCACCTGGTGTCTTCCCTTCTGATATTCACGAGGCACATACAATTACAAATTTTTAGCTCCTGCTAAAGACATATCTTGTTTTCCTCCAGGCTATTTATACTTGAATGATTGTTTTTTCCCTAACCCACCCCAATGCTGAAATGTTTATAATGGCTTGTTTATTTGAAGTGTTTTTACCTTTTCTTTTTAATGTTTATTTTTTGTAAACACTTCAAGATTTTGAGGGAATCTGGTAATAATTATAGTGCTCAAAACAGCCAATTGGGTGATGGCTCCTGGTGGCAGAAGCTTTTTACAAGTACTTAGTATGCAATGCACGCTTCAAAAACTAAGGGCGTATCTGTATTTATGTTCAGTATTTCCAACACAGTGGGATGTTCTGGTTTGAAATAAGCAATCTGCTCAAAGCTGAATTGGATTTCGCCTGGCCCAGAACAAAGTCATCTACCTTGGAAAGGCCTGTTCTGTACTAGCCTCCAGTCTTGTTGTACCACCAAAATGGGTCTCCTGTGCTGTCTGCACATCTTCTTGAGCCAGTTACACAACTCCTAGTGGATCAATGTAGCTTTAAAAAGAAGTCTACCAGTAGCCTGGAGCTGAGGGCAATTCACATTTGGCCTGCTAGTGAATGCCGGGGTAGCTTCTGGGAAGCCTCATCTGCACTTGCAGGAAGTGTTTCCACATCGGAAAGGTTTCTTGCCATCCCAGAAGCTACCCTCCGTACACCTCTGTGGTCTACACTAAAGTATAGATGAAAGAGGCCTAGAAGTGGACCATCATCCAGAAAAACAGTGAATGTGGAAATGACCTAAACTTGAGCCCAACACTCTTATAGAGTTGCACTGGCTTTGTTTTGTTTCTGAACCCAACTCAGATGTTGGGTATTTAAAGCCCTACCTGACATGGGCATAAATATCTGAAAGAATAACTCCTCTCATATTGCGTTACAATTAAGATCTTCTGGGGCTACCCTCTGTTTGATCCTGTCACTTAAGAAGATTTATGGGATGGAGCCTAGGTGAAGAGCATTCTCATCATCAACTTGTTTAATCTAGCATTAGACCCATAAGGATATTTTAGACCACCCACATTTTTCTTTTGTTCTCCTATATCCATTATCATTATACAGATCTAGCACTCCTGTTTATTGTCTAGCTTCCTATTTTCCAAGAACTAGGGATGTTTCTAAGCAACTCCGATAAATGGTCTTGCCATTTCTTTTGGAGGATCACTGGAAACACTGAGAGGATAGTAATGAATTTCTTGTAAATAGATGAAAGATAGTTTGTATAATAATCTGCCCTTTTCAGTTATTTTTTGTGTCTGTTGCTTGTAATTTCCAGGAATCAGATTCCAAATCTGCTTTCAGATCCAACCTATGGATCCAATTTCCATGTGCTGCATACTGAATAGAAGTGTTCCAATTCCGGGTATCTACTGGTTCCCTGCCCAGCACTATAGAGCAGCAGCTGGTAACCAGCTGTGCTAGAACAATTCAGTTCCATAAGACTGTGTCATAAATAATCCAGCCTGGCTTTCAATCTGCCTTGACCTTAAGGGCAATTAGCAACCAACATAATGCAAATGCTAACAATGCATTTCTTCATCTTCTTTGACTCACCTTCACTTTCTCCTGCCCATCTTATTTTCTTCCCAAAGGGATGCTGTAGTGGATGCATCAGCCATACTTTCACTCTGTGTCAAATGTACAGACTCAGGTAAACAGACAGAAAAACAGTTAATAGGGATGTGCATGAATATTTGTAACATTCAATATTTGTACGTATTCTGATGAATTTGGACATTTGTATACCAATAGAATGTTGGGACATTTGTACATTGATCTTCATATTCCAATGAAGCTTCGTTACATTCGTGAACCTGGGAAGGTTGGGAAGCAACTGTGCCAGTCCCATCCGCAACAGATCCAGAGTGCATTCAATGTGGATTGAGAACAAAGTGGATTCAGGGCAGATTTGACATGTTCAGAGCGGATATGTTGGGGATACATATTGGATATGTATCAGATACTCGTATCAGACACATATTGGACACGTATTGGATATCTGTATCAAATTCATATGGAACATGTGTATCAAATAGAATCTTACCACATTTGAAGGGATCTATTCACACGAATGCAAATTTTTTAACATTTGATTTGATATGAATTAAATGCAAAAAAAATACATTTGTGCACATCCCTAACAGTTAATTCATGACTATGCCTGCAACCACCCATACCTCTGATAAGGTGTTTCTCTGTGATAATCTGCCCTTCTCAGGAGGTGTCCTGAAAAAAGCTATCCACAACACATCAGAAAGATGCCAGAGAACAAGTGCATGCTGAACTTTAACCCTTTTGATTGCACCAATCCCTAGAAGTATTGTGGAACCAGATATACACCTTGCTTCCAGATCTTGATTCGTTTGCTTTGTGCCTTCCCATTCTTTCTTCAGACCTCCTTCTTTGACTATTAGCACTGTAATCATCTTACTCGTCTCCCTTTCCTAAACTTGTGCAATTAGGCTACCTCACCCCACCAAACCAAGCTGATATTTAGTTTGAAACTAACTATTCAAAGCAGACCTTTATTTTATTGAGTTGCTTTTAAAAACAGATACTTGCTTTGGTTACAATTGGTTATTTTTGCTTTTGAATTGGTTATGATTAGTCCTTTTGTTTTCTCCATTCTTGCAGACAGGTCCCCAGAAAGAGGCACTCAGAAGAAGCACATGATCATCCTCATTTTGCACATTGCCATAGAGGCTGCCTTCTGATCTCTTTAATTTGCTTCTCCAAAATAATGTGTGTTTTTTTTTGGGGGGGGGGCTTTCTGCACTTGGCTTTATTCTGGAATATATCCTAGAATAGGTACCTGCTGTCTGCATGCTAGCACCGACTATGGAAGGACCCAGGTGAGGCCTGCCATGGTCTGCTTTAGCTTGTGGCCAGCAGACCACTATCCTGAGATACATTCTAGAATAAGGCCAAGTGCAGAAAGCACCCTGGATTCCTGGGATGGATGCAGTGTGCAATGTGTGGGACTGTGGCAGAATCCACATACCACATTTCTGGTACTTTGAACTCCATGGCATACTTGTAAGAAGAGCATGGTGTCCACCTGAAGACCTTGCCCTTCCCCTGCTCTGCCATCATGAGCAGAGTGAGCTGAAGAGCTCTCACAGCTGTTTAAACCACTCTCCCCTTGTAACAGCGGCCATGGAGGGAGGGTTTCCCCCATCAATGAGATCAAAGCCAATAATATTTCAATTCTGATCCTGATGGGGAGGGCAGGGATTGCTTCAAAATCAGTGGGATAGACAGCAGTGTGATGGGCATTCTTTTCTTTCTCCCACGTGCAAAATTGCGCCTAATTTTGATGGCAGGGGGAGGCAGCCCGCTTGCTTGTTAGTCATGGTTAAAGTCAGTGCATCCCTAGACCCCAATACTGAGGTCTACTAGCAATACAGATCAAGGGCCTCTTGACTTGGATGGACTCCATCCTACAAGGATGAAGAATACTAGCTGTGGGTGAGACTAACATGTGGAAGGGAGGCCCTTAGTGCATCTGCTGTAGTACCAGCATGTGCAGAAAGACTCTAGAACTGAGAAAGGAAGTCAGTTGCCTAATATGAGAATTTGCATCCTTTTGCTTATCTGAAAATTAGAGAAGCTGACATTCAAGGCTGCCTTAGACTGTGTCTCTTTATTGTGTTCATAAAGAAAAGTATATATATTGTTAGTCTTTTCAGGATAACTTAGAATAGTCAAAAGAAGCATGGGGGGGGGTTGCCAGTGGTTTAAAAAAATATTATGTACCTAGAACCATTTGGTTGAATGGCCTATAGTGTGGTTCTGCTGCAACCATCACAATCCTGGCCCAATCATATTTGAAGCAACTATAGTGCTCCTGGGAGCAGATTCTGTCCTGCGGAGTGTGCTGGCCACTGGTGACATGTGGGGACCATCCAGATCCTACCATTATTTCTGCAGGGAACACGATTGTTTTATTTTTCTGTTTTTCACATCTATTACCAAGTTTCTTCCAGCTATGAAACTTCTAGCAACAAAGTCCCTGCCTGTATTTTTTGCTATGTCTAAAATTTTAGTGCATTCTTGTTTTAGTGAAAAAAATAACAACCAAAAAAAGCTCTTACTTTCATTTTCCCTCTTTTTTCTTTTCAGTTATTTACACTGATGCAACCCTGCTGTGGCCAAAGGGATTTAAAGCAACTGAGAGCAGAAGTCTAGTCCAAAAACATGCACTGGCGCTTGATCTTTCTTGAACATGATTAATCCTTGGAAAAGACTAACTGACATAGCCATCAATAACTACAGTAACTTGTTATGGCTGCCTCATTCCAAGAGGATTACATGCCTGAGCACTCTTTAAAACATCTAATGAATGTCATTTTGTTTTTATTTTCAATGCTCATATGAGTGAAAGGCTAATCGAGGTGTCTAGGTTCAGGCGTGAGCAGGCATAGGACAAAGCTTCCCACAGGAAATCTCACCGACATACCTCCAATTTGATCTGAAATATCCCCTTACTGATTGAACAAGTACAGGGGCCTACAACAAGTCTTATGTGGCACCTCTTAGCCCAGGATAGCCCTCAGGGTAGACTTTCAATTTAAACAGCATGTCTCTTGAAGAAAGTTTTCTTTCTGTCTTTATTTTCTCTTTGTTAGTTTGAGTTGCACAAGACTCTTACTTTACATTATAGGCAGGCTGATCCATACTTTTCTTTCTCAAAACACAGATGTAAAGGTGCACTCATATGCATCCAATGTCCCTTTCTAGAAAAAATAAAGTCCCCATACAATGCACTGTGTCAAAAAATCATCCTCTTACCTGTATCTTCCCTTGTTTGGGTGGTGGTAGAAGTTGATTGTTTTCTGCCCTGCAGAAAAGGTGAAAGTGCAGTAAGGGGTGAGGTTATCCACAGCTGGGCATGTAAAAACCAGAACATTGCAGACAGTTTCTCCAGTTAGGGTTAGATCATGGCTATTGAATGTCTTGCAATCTTATGTTCCCTCTGTGGCCCCGAAAGGAAGAAAAATGCAAGCTCCAAATTTTCTTCTCTGAAGTGTGGAACCTATTATGACCTCGGTCACACCTTGGCCGCATTCCCATTACAAGCTTAATATGGTTTCCCTAAACTGAAATAATAGAACCGGATACAAACGCGAATTTGCCTGAACCCATTACTTTCAACTTAATCGCGTTCAATCTGGATTCTGAGGATCGTACGTGGCGTACATGACTCAAGGGGGGACTCAAGTGGCTACTTTCTAGAAGCCGCTTTTTGGGGCTGCCCTGTCCTTTTCCTCCTGGCATGAACGCAACACATAACGGACCCCTTCACGGAGCCTAGCTGGGTGGCTGGGTGGCTGCTGCTTGCCTGGATGGAGAAAAAAAGGCAGCGGGCAGCCAGCGATTCTTTCCCCTCCTCTCCCCATTACCCAGGGCACAGAGCAGCAGCGGCAACTCAAGCCCCCTTCGCCTTAAACATTCACACATCTCCCAGAACCTTTCCCTTTCTAAAGGTCAGAACTTTCAGAATTGTGCAAAATTGCAACATTGTTATCAGGTGTGAAGTGGGTAGATTGCTACAGTGTAGTGGCTGCTGAAAGGGGTGGATTTTTACAAATCACTATCTTTGGAAGCAAGCTATTGGGGGAGGGAAACCCTAAACATGCATTCTCATCCCACTAAAGCTGTACCGTTCCCACAGTAAGAAATGTAAAACGTTTCAAATGCATGAACCAGAGCGAGACCAGTTGAAATGAGTGTTAACATTTACAATGCTTTGGGGCAATTTAACATGCAGAAAGTGTGTTAAGCCAACCTGACGTGGGGACTGCGAGGATCAAAAACATTTCGAAACTGTTTTAAGCTTGTAATGGGAATTCACCCCTTCACTTTAATTCAGTGATTCTCAACCTGGGGGTCGGGACCCCTTTGGGGGTTGAATTACCCTTTCAGAGGCATCGCAGCGTGTCTCCTGCCACCCTTTCCTCCCACCTCCCAGCTGCTCCGTCCCTGTGGTTGGGGGTCTCCACAACATGAGGAACTGCATTAAGGGGTCACGGCATTAGGAAGGTTGAGAACCGCTGCTTTAATCCTTCTTCAGTCCTTCTTTAGACCCCACTGCTCAAACTTTTTTAGTTCAATATGTTTTATTTGTGGACTAGGAATTCCTCCTCTCAATGGTACTTTCTTGAGTCCTGATTTTTACAGGTTTCAAGCTATTATATTTATCTGTGATCAGGGATGAGGACTAAAGGGGGCTGAACCATACTATAGTGGGTGGATACTGCATGATTTTGCCTTCCTTTATTTCCAATGTGTGATTACAATGAGTTGTGTCACAGAACTTTCATCCTATCAGAGCACAGGGGTATTGTGTGATAGAGGAGTAGAGATCTTAAAAAGTCTCATAGGGGAGTGTAAGGACAGGAACACAAACTGAGGACAAACTGAGGAAGGAATATCAGGTATTGGGGACAAGTTGAGGGCAAACAGAGGAAGGAATATCAGGTATTGGGTGTGATCGGAGTTAGTGAGTTTTGAGTCCTGTTTCTTAATAAAATGGATTATTTCAGCAAGGTGTGACCATGGCCTATGTTTGTTGGAAAGGAAGATGCAGGATCAAAGCTTTCTCTATGGAATAATTTATCTTCTTTTAGTATTTCTTCCATTCAGAAAAATACAAATGTAAGGCGGAAAGTCCACAAATAAACCAGGTAGAAATGAAAAAGTGTGAGAAGTCAGAGCTCAAGATGGACTGAAGAAGGTTTAAAGTGAAGGTATGATCACAGCCTGAGCTGTCTCAAAGATGCTTTTTTTTCTCCTGTGTCTGGTCATGGCCACAGAAGAATCTCTCCCAACTTTTTTTAGCCTTAGATATGCTGACATTTTTAGCACTTCACTGACAATTTTTAGCATTTCCCTCAGCAACCCTTATGAACATTAGAAGCCTCTCTACCTCACACTACTTACAAAGGTGCACCACAGCATGCGATCAATTGATCAACAATCTGACCGAATCCCTTGTAGATAAGAAGGCTTATAAAAATACAATGCCATCAAGCTGCTCATTAAAAGAAGCCAATAGGTTTACTTTTCCAGGAGCAGTGACCCTTGGAGACCTTGCACGTAGTTTCAAAGAATCCAGAGTTGCACACATAAATGAAAGCAACAAGTCTTGTCATGTAATGTATCTTCAGAATTTTCGTGTGAAAACCAGATTCTAACACAAAAGGAGCAATCTGTGATCCTTTCTGCAACGGGCCTTATTCTGGATTGTATCACTGAATAGGGACCTGGCGCCCACATGCTAGTGGAGTCATTTTAGTCTGCACTAGTCTGCAGCTGGTAGGAGCCTATTCTGGGATATAATCCAAAATAAGGCCCAGTGCAGAAAGGGCTGTGCAGAAAGGGCATTTGCCATCCAGCATCTCATTCTACTTCTACTAGGGGTGTGTACAAATGCAATTTTTGACATTCAATTCATAACAAATCAAATATTGAAAAGTCTAAATTCGTAAGAGTAAGAAAAAATGAATGTCCGGACATTTGGTTCAATATGAATACATTTGCATGTATTCATATGAATAATTTGGACATTCATATCTGTACGGGTACATACACATCTTGTACACATCCTGTACGCATCCTGTACGCATCCCGTTTTCATCCCGTATGGATATGGATGGATGCATACGAGATGTGTACAGGATGTACCTGTACAGATACAAATGTCTGAATTATTTGTACAAACAACTCACGATATTCGTATTTGTTCAAATTCGGAAATCTGAATGTCTGGACATTTGATTCATATATGAATGTCTGAATTTGTCCAAATTCATATGAATAATAAATATTTGGAATATTCAAGCACATCCCTAACTTCCACCCCATAAAAAATGTAGCTAAAACCTTATTCCACGTCACAGCTACAGTATGATGAAAGGACTTCATAGGAAACCAACATATTGACTGGGAAATGCATAGTACTATACAAGTCAGGGCTTCTTTGACTGTGTCCCCAAGCAACTTACCTGCCTCTCTAGTTTTCCTCTACTGTCCCTCTATTCCAGTGGACTATAAAAGTGCCGTTCAATTCCGAAATAAGCTTCCCCATGAGGTTCGGTAAAAAACACATTTTAAATGCACCTATGGTCCCCAAGGAAGCGTGTTTTGTTTGCCCACATCTTTTTCTCCCCGCCCCCTCTCTGCTTGATAGGGTGCTGGGGAGACAACCCCCGACAAGTCCAAAAGAAAATTAGTTTCCCCTGCCTGCAAAACCCACCAGAGCCATTTATCACTTTGGGATCCAGAGCTTGCTTCCAAAGATAGTGATTTCACTGTAAAAATCCACCCCGTATAGCAGCCATTGCACTGTAGCAATCCACCCACTTCACACCTGATAACAATGTTGCAGTTCTCCACAATTCTGGCTCTTTAAAAGTTCTGACCTTTAGAAAGGGAAAGGAAGGGAAGGTGCTGCTGTTCTGGGAGATGTGTGAATGTTTAAGGTTTTGTGTGCAGGTGGTGGCAGCAGCAGCAGCAGAGCCAGGGTGCTTTTTTTTTTGGAGATCTTGGCTGCCAATCCCCGCCCCTTTTGCCACTGAGCATCTCCATGCACAATGTTGCTTGGAATACCCGCAGCTTCCAAAAAGTGCTCTGGTAGTCTTGTTTAAAGGGCACTTTCCCCCACACACATTTCCCTCCTTTTGCGCCACTGGAAGCTCGGAGAAAAGCCGGGCATGGGGGTGCTCAAAAGCAAAAGAATCTTTTTAACGAGCTTTTTATTGCTTGGGGACTCTTCCATAGGCTGCATCCACATAGAGCAAAATTAGCAGTGGCAGTGGTGCCTGTGGACAAAGCTGGAAATACCTGGTACACTGAAGGTTCAAAGTGTACCTTGTAATGCCAGCTGTTTCTGGAAATTAGTAAGCGATTACTGTTTTATCTATTACAGTTAGTATATCAGCTATTTAAAATCAGATTACTATTTGAATAAAAAGCAAACAGAAGCTGATTAGCAGTATTTGTTTCAGAATAAGGCAGAAGTAATTTTATATTTTAATTATTTTTTAAAATTTCCAATACAAACAAAAAACATCTTATTTGGATTCCCCTATATAAGTACATTGGGGAATATACATTCATAAATTATAATTGACTTCCTCCTGACCTCTGATGCTTGTATTATGTTACTTCTTTCCCGCTTCCTTGTGGCTCTCCTTCAATATGCTGTCCCATTTAGTTACTCTTCAAAACCAGCAATAATTGCTCTGTTTTCTAGTTCTTGTAGATAGTAACAGGTTTCCAGTCTTTCACAAACTTAGGGTGTTTTTCCACTGTCACTAAAAGTACCCATTAAGTACCCATTAATGGGTACGTAATGTCATTTTTGTACCCATTAATGAGTACTTAATGGGTACTTCTAGTGACAGTGGAAAAACACACTTATTCACAGTCCTATTCTTAGGCAGAAGTAATTTTCATTGTTTTTTCTCTCTCCACATATATTTGACCAACTGCATGCATATGCTAACCAAAAATGCTTATATTCAAACTTTATGCTTTCCGAAGCTGAGTCACTCTTATAAGTGTACCATCTCCATATTTGCATTGGCAATTGTTGTTTAAAAACATCGCCCTTATGTGAAAATTGTAGCTCCCCATGAAAAATGAGCACCTGGGAGTGATATGTGAACACTTCCTTTCCCATTGATGTGTTAAGCTTTGGGTTAAGGTTAAGGGACTCTACAAACAATGAAGGGGAAAGCTGACTTTACCCCGCTCCCCCAAACACCAGCATTTCCCTATTGTGGCCCCCAGGCTGTCCGGTTGGCCTGGTATGAAGGTGGAGATTTGTGTTACTTTGTGGGCTTGCAATTTCTTGATCAATCAATTCATCACTATGCTGGTGCAGACTGCAGCAAAAAATAGCCTGTGAGAAAAAAATCTGTGCACCTGAACCTTATGCTACAGATGCTAAAGGATAAAGCCTAGTTTAGAACAACACCACATTATTTCTTCCCTTCCATATCATGAGTCCACTCTGTAAAATCTCAGTGTATATCCTAGTTGTTTCTCCTTTTTCAAACAAACAAACAAATCTACATCTCAAATTGCTGACAATAACCTCAACTACAGTTGAAGAATGTTGGCTTTAGTGTCCCTGCAACCTCAAGCTAGGTATGGCAAAGAAAAAAATTTTTTTTAAACAATATACTTTCTACTCTATTCATGAGGAATTTCTATAGTCTTTCACTTTCTCATTCCATTCAAATACAGTATGTGTGAACTGAGAAGAATACATTTGTTAGTTCATACTCAGTCTTTGATGTGGACCAATAAATATGTACATAGCCTGCATTCGCGCTCAGCAGTTGAATAAGGGCAGCTTAGGCTGTGTCCACACCTAAACAGCAGAGTGTACAGCTAAGTGGAGATGTTTTCTCTCACCCCCAGGATGGGGCAGCTGCCGGCCAAACAGCTTATACCTAACCCTTCTGTCTTTTCATAGCTGACTGCTCAGCTTTGTTGGTGAGCTGTCAACTTTGAAATCGGGGCGGGGGGACGGGGACCTGGAAGGGATCCTTTGCTGACACAATTCCTGACAGTGCAGGCTTTGTAGGGTCCACTCTCTCATGCACTGAATGACTGGGGTGACAGTCAGGGGTGCCACTTATGAGCCAGTTTGGTCTAGTGGTAAGGGAGCTGGACTCTTATCTGGGAATACCAGGTTTGATTCCGCTCTCCTCCACAAAGCCAGCTGGGTGAACTTGGACTAGTCACAGCTCTCTTTCTGAGCCCTCATAGCCACACCTACCTCATAAGGTGTTCTGTTGTGGGGAGAAGAATAGAAAGATTTGTCAGCCACTTTGAGTCCCCTTAAGTGGGTGGGAAAAGTGGGGTAGAAAAGCCAATTCTTCTTTTTCTTCTGAGCCTATGTCAGAGAAATCTATGGTGAGTGCCCTTCCTGGGCATTTGGTTGCTGAGCAAGCCTGGGTACATATGCACCCTGAAATACACAGGCTACATTCTTAGCATGAAACAGAAGGGGGCAAGAATTGAAGATAAAGGTGCCACTGAATTGAGCTCAACTCCTGGAGAGTTCATAGAAAAATGTAAGCTTTTGCTTTCTTTCAAGATGTTTTCCAGCTTTCAAGTCTATCCTACAGTAATTGCTGCATGCAGGCAGTGTCCCATCCTTGTACTAAGATTTTTTATTTAAATACCAGCCCTAAAGCTTGTGCAAGGTTCCTATCCTTGTACTCAGTAGATCTGAAGTACTTAGTTTCCAGAGGCCCACTAGTGCACATTGGTGTAGCTTTTGGGAAGCACCATCTGCAATTGCAGGAGGCCTTTCCACGACAGAAATGTCTCCTGCCATCCTAGAAGCTATCCCAGCATCCACTAGTGGTGGTGCAGGAAATCATGCACCACACGTGTCCGAAATCTTACCTGTCCCGGCCACCAGACAACCAAGTGCCAGCAACTGCACTGGCACCTCAGACGACCGAAAGCAAGAGTGTGTGTGTGCAGTGCATCACCGTCATCCTGGTAATGGCAATGGCGCATGCACAGACAGGCCAACATCCAGGCCCAAGATGGTAGCATCCGGACCCAAGAGGACAATACCTGGACACGTATCTCCACCTGGGGCAAGTATCTGGACATGTGAGGGAGGGGTTGGTGTTTACTAGCATTCACGAGTGTGAATGCTCGTGCATGCCAGTGGGAATGCTCCATTCCCATCCCCTGGACAGGATAGGAAGTGCAGAAAGGCCCCAGGATTGAAACTGGTAGAATTACAGTTGTTCACACATTGTATACTGTATTTGAACAGAATTGAAGAGGGAATATTTGTTCCAGAGAAAACTATCCAAGTGGTATCCCATAAAAGAAAAAACTCAAAACTGAGCAGGACTTAAGTTTTTGGCTCGTCCTTGTCTCAAACTACACATGGTCTCTGCCAATCATTTCTCATCCAGGATGCATTCATAAAAAGGTAGATGGTAGGAATGAGCCTATTTAATGGTAGCGGCAGACAGCATGGGTTAGATCAAAGGGAGATTTGATGAAGTAGGTCAGATCAAAAGGATGATTTGCCTGTACTGCATGGACTTCAAATGAAACCCATGAATCAGTGCTCAGTGGGAGGTGGAGCTTCTACCTGCATTCATCCATGCCAGCTGCTACTGTTTAAGGACCCTTTGGAGTCTGTCCCCAGGATTTCATTCTGATCAATTATTTCAAATAGCTCTGCTTGAGTGTCCAGGTTACTGTTTTCAATCTGTGCCATGGAAGAAAGGGAAAGGTCCATCAGATGCATGAAACTTTTCTTTGATAATTCTCCCTCTCACTTCCCTGTTTTCTGTCCTCTAAGGCTCACAGCATTTTTTCTTGATTTTTGCTCATACTTGCTCAAGAGGGCCCAATTTTCTCATCACCTTTAGCCTCAGACTCTCCATTAGCTGTCCCACAAATGGTGATGATTATCCTTTCAGATGGCAGCCTAGGGCATCTGTTACCCATCCTCAATTTTACTGCATACACACACATGCTGTAACAAGCACAGTGGGGACCATTCCTGGTCCAAAGTGCTCTCTGGTCTTGGAGTAGGAAGGAGAAGGATGGACAGCTGTTCATCGGGATAGCTGGTCCAACCCAGCATCAAAACTGCACACTGGTGACATTTTGCCAGGTACCAGAAATGTCCCCATAAGTCAGCCACTTTTAGAAGCTTTGAGAAATGTCATGGGGCTCTAGTACAGGCTGCGAGCCATTCCTGCCACCATTGCCTTTCTGCATGGTGGAGGCAGGAATGATCTTGGCCAGCACTCTGTTTCTAGAGCAATTTTAACCTCTTGTCATAGTCCAAAAGGACTGTGAGGATCCTGCTTAGGTTGAGCACAATGTGCACAAAGTTAAACAATGGTTCATTTTCTGACCATTTCATTTTTATTTGCACACATATGGCATAGATATAACATGATTCTGACTTCTTATTGAGGTGACATGGAATACTTTTATGGACTCATCAGTGACAGATGACCTTGGCAAGCTATCTTGGATCTTCTTGGCTCCTTGGTTTTGGAATGACAGTCATGGACTTCAAGACCTGCTTGAACTGCTGCCATCTGCCAATTTAGAAAGCCTCTTTCTAGCAGCACGTTGCTTTCCATTTTCTGTGGCAACAAAGGGTGAAAGAGACCAATTGTTCTTGTCTGAGGCACTACAGGGTATTCCACATATAGTCCTGTATATGTTAAATATTGAAACGAGGAACTAAGGTGGAGGGATGGTGATAAAAGGTTATATGAGTTAGTAAATATGGATAAATATTTGAAATTATCATTTTCAAAGAATGCTTATGGAATTAGCAAGGGCAACGCTCAGGGGTCAAGAATGAAGGATAACTTTCTTGCCTTGTCCTTTAGGAACTGAGTATTTGACAAGGCAGAACCTGATAGTGCAATAATGTCCCCAAAGCCTCATCCCCACGGCATCGTTATCTCGAATTCAAAACGTTTTGAGT
>MTQE01003428.1:19214562-19254035 GCA_014337955.1 Aspidoscelis marmoratus | reverse complement strand
CCAATCAGGTACCAATCGGGTTCCTAATGGGGTCTTAGAAGGATTCTAAGTCCTCATGGGAAAAGGCCCCAGATTAACTCAAGAGATGAAGAGTGTAGTAAAAATATTACTTATCTATTTAGCCTCTGGCAAATCCTTCCCACTTTTTAAAATGTAGGTGGCCTGGTTTCAAAAAAGAAATAATAATAATAATGTATCACTAAATGGAAAAGATTACCAACAAGTGAATTGCAAAGCATGGCAACCACTTTCATGCAAGATAGGTTAAGCAATATAGGACCAGTTTTGAATATGCAAGTGGAAAGTGAGTACCTATCCAATCTGGGGGCAATCCTGGAGCCATGACACTGGCTGCATCCAGATGCTGGTTACCCATGGTTAGAATTCATGGTTAGAATTCATGGATCTAATCCAGCTTCCGTCCACTTTCAGAGCGAGAGAAAGCATCAGCAAAGTGACAAGCTGCTTTCTTTCAGGGTTAAATAACTCAGAAAATCCACCTTTTCTTTTCTAATGTGGAAAGAAAATTACTGGTCACTTTGCTGATGTGTTCTCTCACTCTGAAGGTGGACTGAAGGTGGATTATATCCATGAATTCTAACCATGAATTCTAACCATGAGTAACCAGCATCTGGTTAGGTGTGACCACAGCCTTGGAGAGTGATCCATCAAGATGTCTTTTAAGTTCCTCTGTTTTTACTGGCTGAGATTTTTGTTGTTTTCACATACAGAATGAAGACTTGGGATTAAACAGAATAAAGTAATTAGGAGCCAGAACAGTGATATTAAAACCAGTGCTCCCAGAAGCTGTAGCAGATGAGGATTAAGGCTGCCAGGAAAAGTTTTTTCTGCAGAGATCATCTTGAACTTGGAAAGCATCTATATGGGGGTTGCATTTTGCAGCATATTTGGAAAGGAGTAGATAGAGAAGGAAGACAGCATCTGATCTGTATACTGATAATTTGGGGAGCTGCCTATAACTGAAGTTGGCTTGTCTGAGTTCTCTGGACTCTTGCATAATTTGCATTGTAATTTTAAGACTGGGCCGTATGCTACCTGGACCAGAAAACTGTTCTTGAGTGTCTGATAGGCAGAAAGTCATTAGGTACCTCACTGAGTTGGCATCTGGAAAAACGCTGTACCTCATTGAGATGGTACCCAAGCTTTCTATCAAAAGCTTACATTTTTTGTAACAGATAAAGGCATTTAAAAAAGAGGTTATGATACATCAGTAATGGTCACACTTGAACCTGTATAGCAAGAGGTCCAGAGACCTCCCTTCCATATACTGGTGCAGCTTCTATCTATCTATCTATCTATCTATCTATCTATCTATCTATCTATCTATCTATCTATCTATCTATCTATCTATCTATCTATCTATCTATCTATCTATCTATCTATCTGTCTATCTATCTGTCTGTCTGTCTGTCTGTCTGTCTGTCTGTCCGTCCGTCCGTCCGTCCGTCCGTCCGTCCGTCCGTCCGTCCGTCATTTCCCACTCTTCTCCCAAGATGGAACTCAGAGTGGCTCACAACACAAAAATTCCATTAAAAACAAAAACTCATAATAAAAACATCAAAATAAAATTAAACAGCAGTTACACTTATAATCAATATAAACATACCAAAAAATACAGCTAAAAAAATTATTAGAATTGAATAAAAGTTAATTAAAAGCCTGCCTAAACAGCACCGTCTTAACCTGCCAACGAAAGGAGAGCAGAGAGGGCCGAACGGACCACCAGTGTAAGGGAGTTCTACAGTTTGGGAGCAGCCACAGAGAAGGCCCTCTCCCCAAACCTGAGAAGGTGGTGGGACTGATAGAAGGCCCTCCCCAGCAGATCTTAAAGCCCACACTGGGTTATAAATGGATGGCCCTGTCTTCTGCTAGCATGCTCCATCTGCATTGGATGGATTTTAGCCCAGTTTAAGCAGTCAATATGGGTACAAGCTTCCATTGGCTGGTTTAGCAGGGAGATACATTTCAGCAATGCACAAAATTGTGCCACTGAAATGGGTCCTCCCAGGGCTCCAAGACTAGAAATATTGGAGAACCCAGAAGCTGGTTCTGGAGATCATATGATATTTAGAGCCACTGCAAGGGCTGTCCTGGAGCAGTAAAGACTGTTGAAAAGCCTGACCGGGAGACTCCAGACACATTACTGCACAGTGGAATGCACAGTCACTCGATTGAGGCGACTCACACAATGATCAATGGATCATTGTGGCATCACATTATCCGATCGGGACGGCACACTTCCCTTCATGTTGGTAAGAGGACACTGGTGCTCAGTATAAACAAAATCCTAAGTTTCCCTCAGTGAAAGCAGAACAGCAAGAAGATGAAGATGAGAGCAGGATGGGCATCTCAAATTTGATTGGCTGCTTCATCCCACCTCCTTAACTCTTGCAGCTCCGTTAGGGGAAGCTCCAGAGCTGCCCTTTGAGTCAGGACAGCTGGTCATTGCTGTGTAGTAAGTATTCTGTGCTTTTACGTTTAACTGTGGATTTATTCCACAAGTCTGTAGGCAGCCTAGTACACTCCCAATCAGCAAGATTTGGGGCTCTTTCTGCACTTGACCTTATTCAGGATTATATCTTGGAACAGGGCCCTGGCATCCACATGGTAGTACAGATTACACCAAGCTTTGTGTGAGGCCTTCTGTAGTCAGCCCCAGTGTGCCAATGACAGGTGCCTGTTCCGAGATATAATCCGGAGTAAGGTGAAGTACAGAAAGGGCCCAGGTGTGAAACTTCAAGAAGGTGAGGTGATGCAGCTGCAACTGTATAAATGCATGTCACATCACTAAGCATGTGGCAGAAGTTGGCGTAGCCATTGCTATGGCCATTAGGACAGTTCAGAACAGACCATCTGCACCTCAAGCAGCTGTGGGTAAGTTGGGGATTGCGCTGGCACTCACGGTGTGAGTGACAGCCACCTTCCCTGAATTTAACTTTAGCAGGATGGCATCCCACTAAAGTGAATTGCAAACCTGCCCTTTGTTTCTTACGGCGACAAGCCTTTCTTTTTCTCTTATCTGTTAGCAAAATGATGTACAAACATTTGACTGTACAATACTTGGAGAAAGTCCACAGAGTTGTGGAAGAGTTCAGCCTAGCCGGCCATTATTTGGCTGGTTTATGTACATCATGTATATGTTTCAAATCACCAGTGGAATAAGACATCTGTTCATATTTCTGAGAATCCTCAAAATCATGGAGAATGAGACAGAGCATTCCCTGTGGGAAATAGATGCTTTTATGTTTCAAAACTATGATGGGTTTTAGTTGTGATATTCCCACTGACACAAAAAGAATTGCGAACATTCTTGGTTTTTACAATATAGCAAATGTAAAACCATAGGATTTTGGACAATCTGCATCCGTTAGCCATTTTTAAAGTGTTCTAGTCCCTTTAACATATTTTTCCCTTTTGGCCATTTTTAATTTTACCTTTAACTTTTTTATTTTAAAAAAGCTTGATTGTATAAGTGCATTCATCTGCACATCTTTTTATTTTTACATTTTTACAGGTGTCCATATGACCTCTGGCTCTGATGCACATTCCAGAAAGGACTCTCTGTGTTTCTGAAAGAGAAATATGTTTAACTTTTGCATTTTACTAGTAAAACACACTTTAATGGGAGAAGCAGTTGGGATGTGTAATACAGTTATTGCTATGGCTGCAGACATATGGATCTTGTAGTTTATAGAACTGATGCTACTGGAAAGCAGACCACCTTTCTGGTTTATCCATAGCAGCCCAAGAAACAAGGGAATTTGTTTTCCCAGGATGTTGTGTTGCAAAATGATATCTTCGATTGCTCCAGTTCAGAGGTCAAAGATCCAAGGTGCAATCCCTGATATTCCTTTGCAAAAATGCTACGGTGCACATGTATAAATTTTGGCAACAAAGTTCTGTGAATAAGGCTGTGTAGTTTCTAGGTGCTGAGTTCTAGGGATGTGCATGAATGTTCTAAACATTCAAAATTCGATTGAATTAGCTCAAATGTGGACATTTGAATTCGAACAGAATGTCTTCACATTTGAATTTAAACATTCAAACGAATTTCAGATATTCCCCCCAAAATTTGTTTGAATGATTCAAATCGTTTGAATGTACAGATACGTATTGTCATACGTATCTGTACGCATTTGCGCTTATAATACAGAATGAAAACGGGATGCATACAAGATAAAATAGGGTGCGTATGAAATGCGTACAGATACATATAACACAGTGATGGCTAACCTTTTAAGCTCAGTGTGTCAAAATTCGCAAGAAAACGTAGCTTAACTCAGGTGCTGTGTCACTTCTAGAAATATCCATAATTCTGTGATATTTGTAGCTCTAGTAAAAAAGTTATATTTTTGATATATGTATTTATTAAGGGCAAAAACGAATAATTCTTTACATTAGGGACTCGTTGCTGAATTTCATTTGCTAAATCTTCAATTGAAAGTTGGCATTTCGCACACTTCAAGAACAAGCAAGCACTACATGCCCAGGTGCCAGGGTGACATGCATGTCATAGGTTGGCCATCACTGATATAACACATACAAATGCTGTCGGCATTCGTATCTTTAAATACAAATGTTGTCGACATTCGTATCTTCACATTCAAACCTAACATTTGAACGAAGAGATTCTAATGTCTTGGATTCAAATCAGGTTTTGTTGCATTCAGATTCTACACATTCGAATCAAATAGAATGTTTTGACATTCGATTCGACTCAAATGCAAATGCAAAAAACCATTTGTACACATCCCTACTGAGTTCAGCCCGAGGACATCTTCTCCTTTACTTTTTTTGACAGCCCTGGCATCATACAGAGCCAGGCCTTTCTGCAGTGGCCCTTATTTTTTATCATATTTCGGGATCTGCCATTTGCATGCAGGTGCAGATTAGTGCAGGTCTTACTTGGGGCCTGCTGTAGTCTGCACCAGCCTGTAGATGACAAGTTCCTATTCCAGGATGTAATCTAGAATAAGGCCCAGTGTAGAAAGGGCCTTAGAATAGGTGCTCTAGCACACAGCACATTATAGTAAAAGGGCATCAGTCTCCAATGCAATATATTGTTTCACATCTGATATTTGATAGGATGATGGTAATATATCTGGTGCAAAATTAGTGTTTTCTTTCTTGCATGCCCCTTGCAGTGTGCACAGCTTTTTAAATCTGAAACTGTGTTCAGATACATGCAGTGCATGCTTCTGGCACTCTGTTTATTCTCGTAGACCTTTCAGTAGCTTTTGATACCATCACTCTGGTGTTCTCCTGGAGGGACCTTTAGGGTTAGGGGTTGGAAGAATAGCTTGAAAGTGTTCTGCTCTTATTTGTGTGGCTGATTCCAGAGGGACTGGGAGGTTCTCAGCCCCTTGACTGCTATGCTGAGGATTTTTACAGGGTTCTGCTCTTTTATTTATTTATTTAATAAATTTATATCCAAATGGTCCCAGGGTGCCTTACAATAAGAATAATACATATCAAAAGAAAAAAAATAAATTAAAAATATCACCCCTCCCTCCCTCCCTCCCACACACACACACACACACACCAACAGGACAGCACTCTGAGGAAGCTATTTAGATAGTAAAAGCCTGGTTGAAAATATATGTTTTTATCAGGTGCCGAAAAGTATACAATGTAGGCACCTGGTGAACCTCAAGAGGGAAACAGCTTGGAGAGGTCATCTGGAGATTTGGCTTGTGGCATCATCAATATGCAGGTGACATCTAGTTTTATTTCTCCCTTTCATCAGATCCAGGGAAGTCAGCAGATGTCTTAAATCAGTGCCTAGTTTCAATACTGGAGAGGCTGAGGAAGAACAAACTCAGTACCAAAAATATGGAAGTGCTCTGGATCATATTCAATCTGTCCTGGATGGGGTCAGGCTCACAGCCTTCAGATCCAGATCAAAAGAGCCTAAGTGCAGAAAGGGCTGAAATACATTTATTTAGTGCTTGGTGCTTCACCTAGTTAATCCAAGCCCAGGCTGTCTATAGCACCTAAGGAATAAATAAGGTCCAGATGAGTGCCACAGAAATCACGTGGAGAACTCACCTTTCTCCTCTGCCATTACTTTTGTATTTGTGGGCAACGTAGGTCATGCTAGCTCATATCGGGAGAGTGCTGGTTTGCATGGACATGCAGTCAAACAGATATCATCCCACTATAATGGGGATGTGTACGAATGGTCGTAACATTCGAAATTTTATGAATTTGTCCAAATTTGCCCATTCATATTTGAATCAAATGTTGGCGCATTCAAATTCGAATCGAATGTTTCAATAAATTTGTATGAAGCTTCATATGGGATCTGTATGAATTTGAATGCATTCATTTGGGATTCATATATGATTTTTATGTATTTATATGCACTTGTATGGGATTCGAATGGGGTTCATATGCATTCGTATGGGATTTGTATGGGACTGAACATTCATATTGAATTCTACATTAGAAGGTGTGGCGGCACCCCTTCAGCCAGGGTGGATCTCTGTCCTTCACTAACTGCCCACCTTCCTTGGCTTCTCAAATAAATAATTAAATAAAAAGGCTTCATAAATATTACTTAGCACTGGCCATGTTGCTTTCTACCCAGCCCCAAAGAGCTCGCCACTTTCTTTGCTTCCGCAAGTTAACCCTCCCCCTCAGTGGAGAAGCCTCTCCATCAGCCTCCTATGGCTTGCTTCTCCCACTAGCTTTCACTAAATTTAAAGTCACAGGAACCCCTTTTATAGTGTCCCCGTGTAGTAGTAAGTAGCACTTCAAATTTAGTTCTCTTTATATAGCAAGATGTCCTTTATTAATAACATTTGGTACGAACCAATAGATAGTTAGATATGAAATAAATAAATAAATAAATAAATAAATAAATAAATAAATAAATAAATAAATAAATAAATAAATGGCTTCCAAGAATTCACACAGCAATTAGCATCCTACTTTAGGCTGCCTAAAGGTCTCTCCCTGGCTCTTCCCAAACCCTAGACCCTGCTGGAACTATGTGGGTTTCCCTCCCTCAGGTGAAGAACGGTCACTTCAGAACCTTCCCACCTTGAAAACCCAAAGCATATAACAGTTTTCCTTTTGTGTTTTTCTCTTTTATATGGCGGCAGCCTGGCATGGGTTGCCTCTGACTGGCTGCGCCTGTGGGCTTTCTCTCCTCCCTCTCTTATGCTAATCTGGGTGCTCTGCCCACTGCTTACGTGCTGTCCCTTATCTATTAAAAATACATTACCTTAAATATCTTAATTGCTATACATTGAAATATCTTAAATAATTGAACACATTGTCAACATTTACAATAATTGCACAACATGAATTCAAATGAATACAAATTTTCTTGCATTCAATTCAATACAAATCAAATACAAAAAACATTTTGTGTACATCCCTACATCATAAGTGCTCTTTAGAGTGTTGTAAACTACAAGCAGCACTAATCCCTCTAGATGCAGTTTTTCCAGCGCAGTGCTGCCACGCATGGGGTTTTACCTAGTCTACTGTCCAGAGTGACATAGGCACCCTCTTTTTTTTCCTATATAGGAAATGGCCCACTTCCACAGCCATTTCCTATGTTTGAAACATGTGCCCAGCCAGGAGCATTGCAGACGGGAAAGGAGGAGTGTTTCCTGGCTGTGGTATCTGGGTGGCCAGAGACATCAGCAGGTGTGCAAACAGCTAAGAACATAAGAGAAGCCTTGCTGGATCAGACCACAGCCCATCTAGTCCAGCATCCTGTCACACACAGTGGCCCACCAAATGCTCACGGGCATCTCAAGCAGAGACAAGGACAAACCTTCTCCGGCTCTCGAGTCCCAGCAGATGGCCTTAGAAGCGCCCCAGTTCCTCCCCCCCCCCAGCCTGAAGGATGTACCTAGGCATTCGTTCCAGTAGCCATTGATACATCTGTCATCCATAAATTTGTCTAACCGACAGAAGCTGATAGCTTCTGTGCAGATCTTGCCACCCATTCACACCTAAAAGAAAGTAGGCCTCACATAAACACTTGAGAGCATTCTCACAAAGAAAGCCCTGCTGTGAGATGCCTCAGGAAGGTACCTGCAGCAGAGTTTCCCAGCCAATCACTTCTATCTTACTGGTCTACACCAGGAAAGACAATCTGGCAAGAATTCAAACTTCTTATGCCAAGCACAGAACTTTCATGCTACATTAGTGCCCAAATTGGGGCCTCTCTCACCAGCCTGGCTGCTGCATTTTGCACCCAGTGCAACTTCTGGATGAGATAAACCCAGAGTGCAATGCAGTAAACCAAACATGAAGTTACTGTAATATTTTCAGTGAGAGGCTGCCTTTGTACAAGTTTGGAAGTTCACACAGGGGCAGAATCTCATAGCATATTGTTCTTTGCTAACTTTGCATTGTGAGTGGGCACTTTTCTAGTTTGTTTGTGCTTCATATAATTCAGGAGCTGGTCCAGATCATGCACACCGCATGGTTAATTGTACCTCCTTGCACATGAAAGCTGAATTAGTAGGAAGCATAGCTTTCATACATGGGAAACAGAATGATTCCAAATGTCATGCAACACACAACTCCTTGCAATGAATTCTGGCGCACGGCCACACTGGCTGCTCATTCTAGTTATTGTGCACATCCCAGAAACAGCATTTCCTAGTGTCATAGTTAACATTTGCAGCCCAGCTGAATGAAAAGAGTAGTGATTCTTGGCTGCAGAGGGTGGGGACATGGGGCACAGATCAGAAGTGATATGGCTTGGCACTTGGCAAGGCTTTTTGGGACAGTTTGTTCAGTGCCTTCTCCATGCACAATGGCTGTGTCTAGCCATTGCAGCCCATCTTTCATTTATCATGAGCCAATAATTCAACCGAAAAGTAAACAGGAAAAATGTGACATCTCACATTTTATAAATATTTAGTACATTATTTATTGTATTCCATTCTCCTGTGCTAGAACTGCCACACAAAGCATTATGTGACTGTGTTTTTTAAGTTCTGTATTTTGGATGGCATCTATACAAACAGTGACTGTGGCCTGGGCACCAGAAAGCCCCATAGCTTCACTGGAAATGGATTGTACCACAATGGTGAGTAGGAACTCGGTGGTGAAATGTTTCCTTCATCTTCAAGCCTAAATGATCTCAAAGGATATTCACACATAGTGTTGGGAGGTTTGAACAGAGGGGATTGGGGGGGGGGCAGAAGAACTTAATGACCCTGGGAAAGCTGACGGGTATACTGGTAGTGATTTCCTTTCCTTTCCACTGCAGATATTGCCAGGTTGATTGTTTCATCACCCTATTCCTTCTTTCGCATTAATTCACCAGTTGGTTTCAGGATACGTTCCGAAAGCATGTGAAGCCACATCATTTGTTGTCTGAATGGGAAATCTGTTTGGCATTTTCTGAACTGACCTCTAGATCTGGATCAAACAGCCTCTGGTCTGGATCATGGGCCTCCTAATCTGCATATGAATGTTATGAGTATGACTGTTAGTCCTGTTCCGCCTGCACAAGAAGAAGCCAGATGTGGATTAAGAGACCCTTTAATCTGGATCTACTGTATATCAGGTCTTCAACTGGACCAAGAGCTGTCATCCAGATCACAGAGGCATGGAGATGGCACCCCCCATGATCCAGAATTACTGCTGTTATTATTCAGTGGCATGCCCCATTACTTTCATTCCTAGCTTTTGGGAGTGGGATGGGGCAGCTGCAAAGCTTGCCCAAGCTTTGCAGACTCAGGGAAGTTTGAACCAGATTAGCCCTGACCTTTGATCCAGATCAGTAGATCTAGTGAATCCCTATCTACTGATCCAGACCTACAGTTGTTAAGTGCAGAAACCACCTTAGAAACCACAAAGATGCCACTTTAGGCTCTTGGAGGGAACAAAGGTGTAATATAATTGGAAGATTGAAAAGAAATAATCACTATTAGCATTGCTTGCATTTCATTTTGAGTACTGACCAGAACTATTGAGCTTAACAACTGCTGGCTTATGCACTTGATAAACTGAACTGAAGTAGTCAACAAATGTTTTTGCTATAATAATATTTGTGGGATTTTAAGTAGATCGAGTTTTAATTGCCTCCACTTGGCATGGAATTTGATTAAGTCAATCTACCAGGTCCCCAGGGCAATGCCTCAAAAGATGTTGACCTACAACTTCCATTAGCCCTGCCAATGGAAACTGGTTACCAAAGGCTGTTGTAGCTCAAAATATAGGGGTGCCACTGGGTGGAGTTAGCTGGACCAAACTATCTTCCAGAGCTATGATCCTCTGTAAAATCATCATAGTATCCCTTAGTGCAATGTCTTTCCCCATAGATCACACGGTAAGTAGCCAATTTGCATGTAATCTTTCAATAACAAAAGCTTATTCACTTCATGAATTAACTATGCCAAAAGCTTGTTGATTTAGTGTGCTAAAACCCTGAATTTAGTATGCCAAAAAGCCTATGATGTCAGTGAGCAGTGTTAAAGCAAACTGAATGCCAAGTTGAAGCCTTGTTTATATATTTAAAAGACTTATATATTGCCATTATTAAGAAGTTCTTTAGATGATGGTACAAAGAGTACACTGACAGTCTGAGACCCTTTCTGCATTTACTTGTTAATCCAGATCAAAGAGCTGCTTAGAACATGTTGTCTGCATGGGACTAATGTCAGTCCGGATCAGGTCCATGCTAAGGGCTCAGTAATCCAGGTTAGTTACAGACTTTAGAAATAGGCCCATTTGGTCCAAAACAACTGGACCTACTGATCCAGATCATGTGGAGGTGTAAACCCAGTCAGATCCAGTTTATGCTTACTCATGGCTACAAAGGTCATGGGAGCTTCACAGGCGTCACTTACATCCCTGGTACCTAGGAACATTTGCTCCTAGCTGTCAGGCGTGGGAGGATGCTTTTTTGGTGGCATGCTGAATAGCATTCCAGTAGTTTCAGATCGTGGGGGCATGCCCTCTGCATGCTTCTGTGATCCCAGAACATGGCCCTGAGTTCATTGTAGACCCAATTAAGGTGGATGCCTTTGCCTGCAGTTCACCTGGATCTAGCTAATCCAGATTTACTAACATGGAATAAGTGAGGTAAGCACACTTTTCTTGTGACAGTAATCACTTAACTCCCTTGCCTCACACTATACAACCTCAGCCTCCCAGTATGCTTTCCAAAATTATAGGGGTGGTACAGTATTTCAAGATTGAGGCACTCAAAATATTCATCCACATCAATACTTGACAAAGGCAGTATCTTCACGGCAACCTTATTTCGCTTTCCCTAAACCGAGATAACAGAACTGGATGCAAACGCGAATTTGCCTGTTCCCATTACTTTCAGCTTAAGCATGTTCAATCCAGATTCTGAGGACGTACGTGACTCAAGGAGGGACTCCAGTGGCTACCTTTTAAAAGCCGCTTTTCGGGGCTGCCCTGTCCTCCTCCTCCTGGCGTGAACGCGCCACCCATAACAGACCCCTTCGTGGAGCCTAGCTAGGTGGCTGCCTTGCCTGGATGGAGGAAAAACGGCACCAGGCAGGCAGCGATGTTTTTCCCTCCTCTCCCGATTGCTCAGGGTGCGCAGCAGCGGCGGCAAGTCAAGCCCCTTTACAGCTAAACATTCACACATCTCTCCAAATGGCAGCTGCTTTTGTTTCTTTTCCCTTTTTAGAAGGTCAGCACTTTCAATAGCAAGATGGTTATCAGGTGTGAATTGCTTGTTTGCTACAGTGTCTTGCTTGGATTGCTATTTAGGCTGCTGCTGCTTTTACAGCTTGCTTTGGAAGCAAGCTATTGGGGGAGGGAAACTCTCATCCCTTAACACGGAAGGGTTCCCACAGTAAAAAATGTAAAACGTTTCAAGCGCACAAACCGGAGTGAGACCTGTTGAAATCAGGATTGGGATTCATCACGCTTTGGGGTGGTTTAACACAGGGAAATCATGTTAAGCCAAACTGCCGTCTGGACTCCGAGGATTCAAAACATTTTGAATCTGAGATAAGGTTGCCGTGAAGACACGGCCAAAGAAAGAGAACCCTCAAATCTTATCCTTCATGCATAGCTCATGTTCCTTTAACTATATTCATGCCAAGATGACGACATCGTGCATGACACACATCCCAACCACAACCAGAGGCTTACCTGTCACATCCAGTGCTTTGACTATTTGCACCATTTCCAGTGCTATGGGGCATCTGAGGTGCTATTGCACTTGCGTGGCATCTCAGATGACTCCAAATGTGACTACACGTGCATAGTTGATCCATTTTGATTGTTAAGCCTCTGTTCTTAGCAATTTTTTTCTAAACCTAGGCCAATTCACACTTGGCCTCTTAGTTTGCAAAAGGTTAACATCTGGACAAGTGCATCTGTGCCTGCAGGAGGTGTTTACAGCCTGCAAATGCCTCCTGCCTGCTCAGATGTTAACCAGTTGCAAACTAGCTGTGGTGCATGAAATCGTGCACCACAAGCAACTCAACCCTTACTAAATGTGACCACATTGCATCCACGCTGGTGACCATTTGCACCATTTCAGGTGCGAGGGGTCATCTCAAGTACCGTGCAAGTGTGCTGGTACCTCAGATGACCCCTGAAGTGACTGTGCATGTGCAGAGCGTCATCATCGCCATAGTGATGGTGACGGTGCACATCCAGTGGTGCCCTGTAGAGGACTGGACATACAACTGGATTCAGGTAGGTTGCCAGACATGCAGGGGTTAGGCTGTCATTTATTAGCATCCCCTAGTGTGAATGCTAGTACACGTTAGTTTGTTCTGTACCTTTCCTGTCCAACAGATGGGAAGGCAAGTGCAGAAATGTTCCCCCCCTTTCCCTCATTTTCGGTTCCCCTATTCAAGTATTGCCACATTTACAAAAACTACTCTTTTCTTTTAAATTATTTTAACATAATTATTTTCAACAACTTTTTCAATTTTGTACTCATATCAAATTTGGAAAACTTATGTTTTCCACAGGTGTCAGTGGATCACAGTGGCTACTCTGTCATGACATTGTTTATAGCCAGCTTATTGTGTTTATGATTACTACTAGTAGTGCTACTACTTTATTATTTTAGTGAACCAGTTTGGTCTAGTGGTTAAGGAGACAGAATTTTATCTGGGAATACTGGGTGTGATTCTACACTCCTCCATGAAGCCAGCTGTGTGACCTTAGGCTAGTCACAGCTCTCTTCTGACCTCTCACAGCCCCATCTACCTCACAGGGTGTTCTTTTGTGGGGAGAAAAATAGAAAGCTTTGTCAGCTGCTTTGAGTCCCCTAAATGGGTGAGCAAACCAGGGTAGAAATGTCAACTCTTCTTCTTCTTTAGTATTATTGTAAAGACCCTGAATATCAACAAAAGCTCAAGAACCGAGACCGCCAGCAGAGGTGCAGGTCTATAAAGGCAACTTGGACCCTGCCTCACCACATCTAGTAGCCTGGACCTTCATTCACTGTTTCTTTTCCCTCCATGAACATTCCAATTTAGGGGTGGTTGATGTTTGCATAACCCAGCGGAGCCAATTTCTGAATGAATGTACTGCACACATGTTGCTAGCCTTACAGTGTCTTGCCTATCATTAGATCTACTTATATGTCTCAGGACAGTTTGGAGCAAACAAGATCCCACATACATACATTTAAAGGGAACTGCCCGACGGCACTTTTCACCTAGATGAGAGTGGCCACTAGATGGCATTCTAAACTTATTGGGAGGTGCAGGACATGACAAAGGCCCTGTCCCCAAGCAATTAAAAGTCTGTTTAAAAGGTTCTTTTGCCTCTGAGCGCCCCCATGCCCGGCTTTTCTCCGAGCTTCCAGCGGCACAAAAGGAGGAAAATCCGTGGTAAAAAGACTGCCCTTTAAAGAAGACTACCAGAGCACTTTTTGGAAGCCGCGGGTTTTCCTGGCAGCATTTACCATGGGGATGCTCCGAGGCAAAAAGGGCGGAGATTGGCAGCCAAGATCTCTGAAAAAAGCACCCTGGCTCTGCTGCTGCCCACACACACAGCCTTAAACATTCACACATCTCCCAGAACTGCAGCTGCTTCCCTTCCTTTTCCCTTTCTAAAGGTCAGAACTTTTAAAGAGTCAGAATTGCATAGAATCACAACATTGTTATCAGGTGTGAAGTTGGTGGATTGCTACAGTGTAATGACTGCTGTACAGGGTGGATTTTGACAGTGAAATCACTACCTTTGGAAGCAAAGGGCAGGGGAGACGAACAGAGAACTTGTAAATACTCATGGCTATTTTTCTATTTTTCACTTCCTGATCAGAGCCCAGAGTGATCAGAGTGAAAGTGTGAATGAGCAAACTATTGCACAGTCGATGGCTCCAGCCGCTGCCTTTGCCGGCAAGGGAAGCCATAGCCTAATGAATTGTTTCCACCTGAGCGCTGGCTGCAGCTCGGCTGCCTTTGCAGGGTGTGGGGGGGGAGATGGAAGGATGGCTATTTTTCCTTTGGACTTGTTGGGGGTTGTCTTCCTGGTTGTGGCCGTGCAGAGCACAGTCCCTCCCTGTTCCCGCTGGCACCCTATCAACCAGGGAGGGGGCGGGGAGAAAAAGATGCGGGCAAGGAAAACACACTTCTGTGGGGATGGTAGGTGCATTTTAAATATGCGTTTTGCCAAGCCTCATGCGAATGCTTATTCTGGAATTGAACAGCACTTATAAAGTCCGCTGGAACAGAGGGACAGTAGAGGCAAACTAGAGAGGCAAATAAGTTGTTTGGGGATGCAGCCAAAAAGCCATGCCACCATAAGAACCTGGTTCAGTGCTTGAATGGTCCTGCTACCACTGTGCCACTGCGATCGCTTGAGAGACCTGCTTGTCTCATTGGCAGCAGCATCAAACACAGGAAATGACCCATTGAACTCTTTCCTGTATTTGATGCCTCTCTTTTCTGTAAGGTTGAAGACAGGCATTCCCTGGTTGCTGTCTTGAGAATCAGGGGCAGCCCTGCACCCATCAAGATTAAAGTCCAGGATTCAGCAAAGGGTAGCCCACGCCATCTAGATCAAAGCTGGGGATTCCCTGGCTGCTATTCTGATGGACAGTGGCAGCAGGTAGCATTCAGACAGCATGCTGCAGCTTTAAGAAGAGTGCTAAGAGTGTAGTATTCCTCATAATTCAAAGAAGGGAACTTCCTTCTACCATGAGGATCTTGCCATAGTCAATTTACACATGTCAACTCCACATTAATTCTTCAAAAACAAAACTCTTTTGTTCACCGAAGACTCATCCCTATTCAAACCCTTCTCCCCTCTGTTGCTTTGATGTTGTTACTGCAATGGTATTTACAGTCAAAATGAAGAAAAGTCTTCACTTTGGCAGATGCCTGAGACCAGGAAATTCCATGCAAATCGGGAACTGTTCCAGAGTGCAACCTAAGTAATTGGGCTAAGGGATGTATTAAGTCCTCCCTTCAATTTTCTCTTTTGGGGTGGAGGGGAAGAAGATGAGGCTGTTGGTGTGCCAATTACACCACTGAGAGCATGCATTTCTGGACTGGAAAATAAAAGAAATTAGAGAAGCAAAGAACAGCCAAAAGCAGATGTGCTACCTAAGGGGAGAATTGCTTGCAGGGAAGAGTCAGTAAATCCATTAATAAGCCCCTGGGGACACATTCGGAGGCAAGATGAACTCCACAAAGTACATACAGAATATTTTAAGAGCCAGGTTGAAGAAAGATCCAGAAATAAAGAGATGGATCTTGATTTTTTTAAAGACTTCATCCGTGCATTAACTACCCAGCTCCATGGCTCAGTCCTCACATTGCCCTGACACTGGCACAACTCCAATGCACCTCTGTTGTCAGGCCTTCTTGCCAATACAGCCTTAGCCCAAACACATGGACTGTCCGTCCATGTTGGAAGACAATTGTACTGTAATTCACAGCCCAGCCCATCAGCACATGTGCTTGCTGTGCACCTGGTCATAAGAACATAAGAGAAGCCTTGCTGGATCAGGCCACAGCCCGACTAGTCCAGCATCCTGTCGCACACAGTGGCCCACCAAATGCTCATGGGCATCTCAAGCAGAGACAAGGACATACCTTCTCCTGCTCTTGAGTCCCAGCATTGTCATTATGGTTCATAACATTCATACCAGTGACACAACAAGATATGGAACCAGCCTATATTTCCATTTCTTGTATGTCCATCAGTGTTTCCTGTTCTCTCTCTCTCTCTTTTTTTTTCTATCAGTATGTGGATTGGCAGTTCCTATTCCAGGATTTAATCCAGAGTAAGGTCCAATGCAAAAAGGATCTAGGAGCCCCTTTTGAATGCTGGTGTGATCTAAGGGAGGCCCTGGATAGAAGAGGGACCTCCTAGTATGCTTGTTGGTCCGGTAGACCACCCAGTGCAGAAACACCCTAAGGTTGCCTCCAGGTAGAGAGGGAGCTAATAATGATTTGTAATAGAAATCCATCAGATACTCATAGGTTTCCTCAACATTTTACTGGGTGCCTGGTGACACTTCCATGACATTGCTTCAATGGGAATTTCCTGGCATTCTCCATTCACATGTCCCTTTCTTTCTTTCTTTCTTTCTTTCTTTCTTTCTTTCTTTCTTTCTTTCTTTCTTTCTTTCTTTCTTTCTTTCTTTCTTTCTTTCTTTCTTTCTTTCTTTCTTCCTTTCTTCCTTTCTTTCTTCCTTTCTTCATGTGCTTTGTGAGCTCCAGGAACTTTTTATCAAAGTAATGACGTATAACTTTAACTTGACACCCAGTATATCTGATCAAGGCCAGGGGAGTAAAGATGGTGCAGGATCCTTCACATCATCTTTACTACAAATAAAGCAGCCAATATTGGGGTTGTCTGGCAAGTTCACCACAATGGCAGCAAGTTCTTGGGATTTGTAGTCTATGGAAGCATATATAAACAAGCATACATAAGCAATCCTGCTAGATTACACTTGCCTCCCACCTAATCCAGCAACAGTAGTGCGTATTCAAATATCTTAAAACATGAGTGATGTGACTGTGGCAGGACCATTCATTCATTCATTCAAAATATTCCTACCTTCTTCAAAAAATAGGAAACTCAGTTATGCAAGGAATAACAAATGCAATCTCCTGTTTGGAAAGGAATGGAGTATGAAGACTGACCTATTCATTTAAGGGAAGGGAAGTAGAAGTCACTTTTTGTTTGTAAACTTTAACTTATGATTGTATATTATATAAAAATTAATAAAAGTTTTTAAAAATTATATACTGCTTCCAATTAAAATGTAATCTTGAAGTGATGTACAAAGAATAAAAACAGCTACAATCTTAACAGTTTTAATTAAGGATGGAAGAAACAAAAAGCATTCTCTCTGGAAAAATTGGAGTTAAAAATAGGTCTTCAATTAGCTCCTAAAGACCAGGGATGTGGGTTTCCTACAAATATCAGAGGGGAGACTCTTCCAGAGAACGGGGGTACCATTTCTACTCACATGATCCAGAAGAGGGACTTTTGTGGTTCATATAGATTTAGTATCCAGCACAGCCTCACTAAAACCACTAGCATAAATGGTGTATAAACCCCCATTACGTTTGAATAAACTGCAGGCTATTAATTTCTGTGGTTTCAAGAAACTGCTGCTGAAACTAAGGGTAAGATCCAGGCAGCTTATGTAAACTTTGCACTCACGACTTCTTACTAAACCCAAAGTAGAGTATAAGCTTCTCTCAGGAATGCTGCTCAAACTTCATGCACGGTTCTATTTTGCAAAAGATTTGTTGGTTTATGGGAAAAGAAGGGGTAAATCTCTGGAGAGGCGGTTTGGTTTATGTCTCCCTCCCTCTTCCTTTCCCTCTCCCTGTCTCTCATTCACTCCCTCTCGCACACTCGCCCCTTGAAAGCCGATAGGCAACTTCAGCCTTGCAATTTAAACTTCATTTCCTGTTCTGGTGACACAACCTGTAAATAGAACCTTTGGCACAAAGGAAATAAAAAGGCGTGTTTGAACTCCAAGGTGCTGAGATGAGGTTGAGCTATTTAAATGGTGTGGAAATAAGTGAATGATTTCTGTAGTCTATGACATCATATTTTCCTGCTGGAAGGCAGCCACTTCTTGGGTCTAACATCTTATAGGAAAATTTTGGAGGGAGACGCAGAACAGAGAGCGGGTCAGTTGGTTTTTAAGTAAAAACACACGTGCGCATGAACACATATGACCTACCCATTTACCTTGTGGCACCTGGCTCAGCAGAAAGGGTCCTTAGCTTTTACACAAGGGCCGTGATCACACCTGGCTGATCTAACTCGTCCTGTTAAGAAACTGAACTTAAGCTGTCCTAGTCCTTTTCACACCCAGTCCCTGATAATCAGTCCTCAATTCAGGCTGCTATGCTCACACTTTTTATGTTATATCCCCAAGTCTCCTTTACACGACTCTTTGTGCTCATCCCCATTATAAGCTTAATCCAGTTTCCCTAAACCAAAATAATAAAACCTGATGCAAACACGAATTTGCCTGTTCCCATTACTTTCAGCTTAATCGCATTCAATCCAGATTCTGAGGATCGTACGTAGTGTACCTGACTCAAGTGGCTACTTTTTAAAAGCTGCTTTTTGGGGCTGCCCTGCCCTCTTTCTCCTGGCATGAACGCGCCACCCATAAGGGATCCCTTCACGGAGCCTAGCTGGGTGGCTGGGTGGCTGGGTGGCTGCTGCTTGCCTGGATGGAAGAAAAATGGCAGCCAGCGATTCTTTCCCTTCCTCTCCCCATTTCCCAGGGCACACAGCAGCAGCGGCAACTCAAGCCCCCTTCACAGCCACAGCCTTTAAAACAACCTCCAACTGCTTTACTTTCTTTTCCCTTTCTAAAGGTCAGAACTTTCAAAGAGCTAGAATTGTGCGAAATTGCAACATTGTTATAAGGTGTGAAGTGGCTAGATCACTACAGTATAGCTTTAAGGAGTGGATTTTTATAGTGGCTGTTTTGAGGGGTGGATTTTTTCAGTGAAATCACTGTCTTTGGAAGCAAGCTATTGGGGGAGGGAAACCCTAAACATGGATTCTCATCCCTTAACACCCTACAGTCCCCACAGTAAAAAATGTAAAACGTTTCAAGCGCATGAACCAGAGTGAAACCTGTTAAAATGAGGATTAACATTTACAATGCTTTGGGGTGATTTAACACGTGGAAAGCGTGTTAAGCCAAACTGACATGGGGTCTGCCAGGATTGAAAACGGTTTGAAACTGAAATAAGGTTGTAATGAGAATGCGGCATTTAGTTCTCCACCCCTATTGATTACACCAACACCACCAGCTTTCCGATAGGATAAAGTTCTGTCAATCAATAGTGGCAATGGGGTGTGTTTGGAGCTGTGTAGTGCTGATGGAAAACACAGGTACTGTTGGGGTGAGGGGACTGTGCCCTCAAAGAGATGCAGTTGAGACATATCCCAGCCAGCCTGCACCACCACTTCCACAGCCGTTCCAGTAGAAAAAGGAGAGGCTGTGACCTGCTGCTTGAAAACCTGCTGAAGACCTTTCACTTCTATGTAAAAGCTTTTACTGCAATGAAACCCTGTTTCCCGTCCACATTGCTGAAGGAAAATGGAAGCTACATTGTTCTTAGAATTGTATCATTTATACTGTTGCTTCCCTCTTTCCCTCACGCCCCCTCCCAACATTATCGGGCCATTTATTTTTTATATCCTATTTTTCATAAAAGCAGAAAAGAGCGTTTTCAATCTAGTGCAAAATAGATTTATATATTTTTTTAAATGACAGAATCTGCAAGCTTGCAGTTGGAATGAAGGGGAATTGGGGGGGGCATGATGGGAGGACATTGGGCAAGACATGGAAGGAGTTGAGAGAGCAGTTGGGGGGGGGAGATTCAGGAGGGAAGTCTGGATCCACCCACCCCGGCATGGTTCAGCCCCTCTAGCCCAGTTCCCTGCTTACACATGACAAGTGAAAACAGACTGGCTCCCCAAGACGGCTTGAGCCCTGTGGAAAAGCGGACTTCAGAGAAGCTGGCTTGAGGAACCATAGCCTGCCCCCAAGAGGATCCAAGGAAAAAAAGAGTCTGAGTGATGTGAAGACAAGAAGACCAGAAGCCATCTTGAATTACAGGTGTGCGCATGGCCAAGGTCTTTGAATGGAAAGAGAACAGAACTTTTTTTACTTGTATAGTCAGAGCTCCAAATCAGGCTGCTTCCAGATAGCGATCATGGATCTTTCTGCACTGGGACTTATTCTGGTTTATATTTAAGACTAGAGACCTGCCATCTTCATGCTTGTGCAGACTACAGCAGACCTTGCCCGGGACCTGTCGTAGTCTACACTAACATGTGGATGTCAGGTCCCTGTTTCCAGACATAATGTGGAATAAGGCCCAGTGCAGAAATGCCCCACATCACACCATTCCCACAGAAGGTAACTGCAGACTTTCCAAGAGAAGCCAAGGTACAACTAGGCCCAGTTTTGCTTTATCTTTCTTTACAGATGTATGTTTATATCTTCTTTGCTTTATATCTGTATTATTATTCATTTCCACTTCTTACATTCATTGGTGGTGGTGCCAGTTGATTTTCTCGTTGCTCAGTGGTGGAGCTAGGTTTGGCCCCTGATGATGGGGCCCTCATTACCTTCAGACTAAGGCCAAAAATATTCACAGGGTTTGCTATGTCATTCCCTATGTAACCAGTTCCAGGAGGCACATTTTTCCAACAAAGAACCAGTGTGCGTATGTGGGTGAATGTTCTCCTTCCCAAAGAACTTTGCCCCTTGGGATTCCCACAAGCATAGAATACTGCCAGCAGAAGCAGAGGGAGCCTGGGGCCGTTTTGAATCCTCGGAGTCCAGACGGCAGTTTGGTTTAACACGATTTCCCCGTGTTAAACCACCCCAAAGCGTGATGAATCTCAATCCTGATTTCAACAGGTCTCACTCTGGTTCATGCGCTTGAAACATTTTACATTTTTTACTGTGGGAACCCTTCCGTGTTAAGGGATGAGAGTTTCCCTCCCCCAATAGCTTGCTTCCAAAGCAAGCTGTAAAAGCAGCAGCAGCCCGAATAGCAATCCAAGCAAGACACTGTAGCAAACAAGCAATTCACACCTGATAACCGTCTTGCTATTGAAAGTGCTGACCTTCTAAAAAGGGAAAAGAAACAAAAGCAGCTGCCATTTGGAGAGATGTGTGAATGTTTAGCTGTAAAGGGGCTTGACTTGCCGCCGCTGCTGCGTGCCCTGAGCAATTGGGAGAGGAGGGGAAAGAATCGCTGCCTGCCTGGTGCCGTTTTTCCTCCATCCAGGCACCCAGCTAGGCTCCGTGAAGGGGTCTGTTATGGGTGATACATTCAGGCCAGGAGGAAGAGGACAGGGCAGCCCCGAAAAGTGGCTATTAAAAGGTAGCCACTGGAGTCCCCCCTTGAGTCACGTACGTCCCCAGAATCCGGATTGAACGCGATTAAGCTGAAAGTAATGGGAACAGGCAAATTTGTGTTTGCATCCGGTTCTGTTATCTCGGTTTAGGGAAAGTGAAATAAGGTTGCTGTGAAGACACTGCCTTTGTCAAGTATTGATGTGGATGAATATTTTGAGTGCCTCAATCTTGAAATACTGTACCACCCCTATAAGTTTGGAAAGCATACTGGGAGGCTGAGGTTGTATAGTGTGAGGCAAGGGAGTTAAGTGATTACTGTCACAAGAAAAGTGTGCTTACCTCACTTATTCCATGTTAGTAAATCTGGATTAGCTAGATCCAGGTGAACTATGTTTTAATGAGTGCCTGGCAATCTGATGACAAGGACCACTAAGCATCCCGAACTCCAAATAATTGAACAGAAATTTGATCAAGTGATTCACTTGTTTGATGATGGACAGATGGAGGGGAAAGCCAGAATCAGCTCAGCCCAGTCTTGCATCCTGTGTCCAATTGTATAGCCAATTAGTAATTTAACAGCCACATTTTGTACACAGTCTTCTGATAAGGAACTTGGCATGACGGGTGTGCAGTAGATACATTGTGTGAAACTGCCATAGCGCTTTTCCTTTGCTTTGACAAGAACGCAAGGAAAACACATGGTTTTTCCCCCCATATGCACTTGCAAAAAAATCATTTATCCAGGTGGGAACAGAGGTCAAAGCTTGCTGATTTGTTGACCCATGAAAAGAGGTAAGTATTCAACTGATTACTCTGTTCAGGTGCTAATTAAAAAACAGATAAGAGAGGGGAGGTCACTGTTTGGTGTCAGCCACTGGTGAAATTAGCGTCTCAGTACTTCATGCAGAGCAGCATTTCACAGAAAACAACAGTACAAAGCTCTGCGGCTCCTTTAAGAAGAGGGAACTCTTCTGTTGTTCAGCTCTATTAAAAATAGGTAAACAAAGTCTGGGTTTTCTACAGAATATGACCAGTGCAAGTTCTGTCAAACCAAAAGGCAACAAAGAGACTTGTGGCATCTAACACCCTTCCTGCACTTATCTCTATACCAGAACATGTTCTGAAAATTCCAGTGATTGCCAGCTGTCTACTAGCATGGACTACAGCAGGATGTCCTCTCTCAACCACATTCATCTACACTGGGTGAAACTCCGGTCCATTGCCTTCTCCCTGTCCTGCTGTGGACCTCAGCAGTACCAGAGCCTGTATTCTCCCATAGGTGGAAAAATGAAACCCTGGAAAGTCCACAGATAAAATGGATAGAAATGAAAAGGTGTGAGAATTATAATTAGAAGATGGACTGAAGAAGGTTTAAAGTGAAGGTGTAACCATGGGCTAAATCTTTATTGCTACAGTCTCAGAGCAGCTGTGCAGTCTTGACCTGAACACATCCAGAAAGGAAGAGGCCACTCTCTCTTTCCAGGCCGTCAGCTCAACTGTCATAGCTGCATCTTTTCTGTCCTCTTTTCTTGCACAGATGTTCATTTTACTCCCGTTTTACCCATTTGTTTTATCGCTTGACTTTCTATGCTGCTCTTCGTCTACATTATCCTTTTCTATTAAAAAATAGTTGGGCAAATTCCCAAGTAAATATGTTTCCCATCAAGGCAGCAGAACCAAACCCTGTTTTGTTGTTTTAGCCACTTTCATTTTTCAGTGTGTCTTGATAGTGGCTTTGTTGTGACCTGTGGGCATAAGATGGAATATAAAAATAAATATATATATATATTTGGTGCTTCTAAAATGAAAAACTACTACTATTACGACTGTTACAATAATGTATAAGTATGTGAGGCATGGAAAATGCAGTCATAAAAAATCTTATCAATGAGAAGAGATGTGCATACTGCATTGTTTGTTTGTTTATTATTTGTATTTCTATCCCACCCTATACCCAAAGGTCTCAGGGCAGGTAACAACATTTAATATCAAACATATATTAAAACAACAACAGTGTCTGTGGAGTGGGAAAAGCCAATATATTCCCATTTAACCAAAGGCAGGGCAAAGAGGTGGATCTTCACCGCCTTCCTAAACATATACGGTGAAGGAGCCTGATGCACCCAAGGGGGAGACTATTCCATAGCCTAGGGGCCATCACTGAGAAGGCCTTTTCCCGGGTGCCCACTCCTTTTACTAATGAGGGTGGTGGGACAACTAGGAGGCCCTTCCTCTAGTTCTTAAGGCATGGGCAGGTTGATACGGAAGAAGGTGTTCCTTTAGATATTTGGGCCCAAGGCAATGAAATTAATATACAGGGTTATTGAGCCAGTGAGATTATTAATTCTAGGTCATAATTATGGTACAGAATTGTACCACTGAATTGACTGATGGGATGTTTGAGCATTTCTCACACTGATTTTCTGACACACCACACTGAAAATGGCTTAACAAAACGCCTTTAAAATATCAACAGGCACAAAAAAGAACAGAACAAAGATGAACTACTGTGTAAACATAATAGTTAATAGCAGAAGTGAACAAATTCATCAGCAAATAAACCAGCTGGAGACTCTAACCCATCAAACATAGTAAAAATGAACCAGATATGAGTCTCATTACACTTCCAGAATTGGTCCACTGAGAATGAAAACAAGCAGGAGAGATTTTGCCAGGGAAGAGACACAGGGTGGGAGGTACTTTGCCTTGGCTCAGCCACAGAAGGGATTTCTGTCTAATAACCACTAGCCTAATATCTGCTGGCAAGGGCATCAGGATTTTTTTTTAACCCTCCCGAAATGATCTCAGCAGCTGATCAGGCTCCTGTGGGAACAACCGAGTCTACACACATTAGTGACTGGAACTGGCTTTCAGCCACATCTACTAATGCATGTTAAAAAAGAAGCAAGATTGTAAGATGCAAATATTTACATACGTTTTTCATGCTACCGTAGTTCCTATGTGGAAATGTTTTCAGTTTGGGGATTTTTTAAATGCAGCAGGCTTCTTTGGGAGTCTCTGTTCACAGATAAAAAGCCCTCACTCTGCCATACAGGGCCAGGGCTGGCACACAAGGTAGGGCAATCTGTCTTGTGACATATTGACACTTAAAGGGACAGAAGCAATCCTGGGACAGGGTGGGTTTCCCAGACCCGGAATTAGCAACTGCTCCCAGCTTGGGATGAGTTGCTTTTGGTGCAGAATAAGGCTGTCTGCACTGGGACAGCCCACACTGGGACACCCTCCATACTGGTTCAAAGGCCCATGCCAGCTACAGACCCGGGGCAGCCTGTCCCAATGCTCTGAAACCCAGGAACTTTCATTCCTGGCCTTCCTAGCTTCCAGAAACCCCATTTCAATGGTGTATTCTGTTGTACCTTCAAAATGTGTCCCCCATAGTAACAGGACCACAGGTACGTTCTGACCACATGTCCCTGTGGCCCCCTGTACCACCTCTAGTACCCCAGTAGACCTTTTTGTTAGAGTCTACCAGTAACCAAACTAGGCCATCATTTTGGGCACCCTAGCTCTCTCCTGTGTAGATGGATCAAGCTAGGAGAGTCTCCCATAATCTGCACTAGTGTGTCAGAAGACTCTGGTCTGCTTCCTACTGTGGGACAGTGTCCTGTGCGGAAAGGGCATGGATCCAACTGAAGAAAATGTGTGAAATGGTTTCTATAAAAAGCCTGTGATTTTTTTTTTTTTTTTTTTTTTTTTTTTTGTGCTGGCACAGTGCTGGTGCCCACTTTTTGCTCCACATTCCAAGAAAAATCTATATTTTTAATCTTTTATAATGCTGTGCCAGATTCTTTGCAGCTAAAGGAGAAATTGCTGGGGAGGGGAATGGGGCAAAAGACCTTCCTTCCTTCCTTCCTTCCTTCCTTCCTTCCTTCCTTCCTTCCTTCCTTCCTTCCTTCCTTCCTTCCTTCCTTCCTTCCTTCCTAGATATGACAGTAGCTGGCTCAAGCCTGCATGCCTTCAGCTCATCCATCTGCCTGCTGTTACAACTATCATTAAAGCTGGCACAGCTGGATCCCTTGCCCTACTTTTAAAACACAGGTCTCACCTTTCTTGTGATATGGAGTGACCTCTGCTGGACAAAGGAGGTGATGTTGTCCAGCTATGCTTTATCCCAAGGCAGCTTAAATAGGACTGGACCAAACCCAGATTGTCTGCCCTGGGCCCCTCCAGTGAATATTACAAGAAGATGGCAATCAGGTACTTGGAAAAGGTTGAAGCCCTCCCTTGATTTTCATGCAGTAAACTTGACAAGCTTCCAAATACCTAAAATCAACTTTAGACTTTGACTAAAGACAGGAAGAATAACTAGATCACTGTCCAAACACTGTTTTATCTGAACAGTTTTATTTATAGAGTCCCTGATTCATTTTGCTTTTATAAAGTTGGCTAGAGTAGGCAAAGTAACTTTTCATTCATTCTTTTTAAAAGCCCTCGCTGGTCCTGGAGGCACTGCATGTGTAAACAATATGTTAAAGCTGAAATCCCATGCATTTCCTGAAGAGGAAACTCAACTGGTCTTGTTCGCTGCACAACATATAAAATAGCTTAGCAGGGCCAGACCAAGCGATGACTCCTGTGATGCTGAGCCAGTCTGGACTTCAGCAAAAAGTGTTGAGAAACTTGTTAAGCAGTATCTGGAAGGCCGTAACTTGCCTTGGCCTGAAAATAATTATTTAAGCTTTTGCTGAGAGTTCTTGGTAGCAACAAGGAGGAGAAGGAGGAGATACCATTCACAGAGAGCATCCAGATGGCCATTTTAAGAGCCAGGTCCTCTGGCAAGAAGCTCTGATCCCACCACAGGGGCAGGAGTCATGCTGTTTATATAACCAGCATCTCCTTGACTCTGAGACTTTGAACAAAAGAACAAAAGTTCTGTAACCTTGAAGTTTCTGCTTGGTGCAGTTTAGTGCTGGACCAGAAATGGCCCCAAAAAGTTGGTCATTTTTGGTCCAATGCTTAATTGTATGGCGCGGAAAATCACCCTCCTTAAATCACGTCCGCCACCATCATTGCTCTACACTGTGGTAGCAGAGGCTCAATCTCCCCTCAGAATGATGTTTTACACACTGCATGCAGGACACATCTGACGGCCGGTGCCAAGCCTCAGTGGAAGCCTGCCAGCCCAGTGGTGGTGAGCATATTTGCCCACTGGGTCCTCAGGGGCAATCTAGGAGTGCCCGATACCTGTTGTGTTCCAGTCATATACTGGCTGAAAGGATTCTTAGTATTTATATCGCACCCTTCACTTGGGGATTCCAGAGAAGCTTACAATAAAGTGGCAACATACTTAAATCCAACACTTTTTGCCTAGCAGGACAGCATTCAGGGGAAATTAAAGATCAAAGGCCTGGGGGGAGAGATATCAAGAGCCATATCATTTCAGCACCTGGCATGCCTCCTCTAGGAGCCTGTTCCAAAACCTGCCCCCCAGAAAAAGTTATTTCACATGCCACTGCCCCCTCACACTTCTGATGATGGCAGAACTACTAAAAGGACTAGCTCTTAGAATATTAAAAGTCAAGCAAATCTATATGGGAGAAGGCACCCCTTCAGATATTTGGGGACCAAACCGTTTAGGCTTGTTAACATCAACACACTGAATTGGTCTTGTTAGTGAATAGGTAACCAGTGCAAAGCTTTCAAAATTGATATGTTATGTGTCTGGCTAGAGACTCTTGTCAGCAGTTGAGCTGCTATGTTCTGTTCTACTTCCAGCCTCTGAACCGCCTTCAAGGGCAGCCCCATGTACACTGTAGTGTAGTAGTCCAGTCAGGAGATTATTGGAACATGGATTACCATGGCTAAATTATCTCTGTCCAGAAAAGGTCAAAGCTGGTGAACTAGTTGGAGGCTGAAGTAAGCATCCCTGGCATGGGCCTCAAGTGACTGATTAATCCAGCAACTCCCTGAGATCCTGCACCTGTTCTTTCTGGGGCGGAACAATCCTATCCAAAATTGGAAAGCTCTTAACTTAGTGGACTCAGAACCTCCTAACAAAGAGTACCTATTGTTTGGATTTAGTTTCATTTTACTGGGCCATAACCAGTCTATTACCGCCTCTAGACAGCAATCAGCCACCTGAACTATTTCCCCTGAAGTGGAGAGATAGAGCTAGGTGTCATCTGCATGTTGCTGGATCTCATTCCAAATCTCCTGATGATCTCATTCAGTATTTCTGAGGACTTGTGGCAAGGATAGGTATATCAGGATTGCTGTCATCTCATTGACTTCTGGGTGCTATAAAATATGGTAATTGCAACAAAGACTGACGTAGAAGTGAGTGACTAGAGACCACATAAAATAGTCTCACCTGTTCAGTCCAAAGGTGCTTCAACAACTAATATTAGTGATTAAGTACAGCACACACCTTATGAAACAAGAAGGATATTTCAGAAACTGTTGCTTGCATTATAAGCCACACACACTGAAAATCCAATTTCTAAGCAATTTTGAAAGGTATTGGAACATGTGGCAATCCTACCCCTTGCCACCCTACTGGTGAAATGGTAATTAAGCGCAAGCAATGATTTTTGTCCAATATGTATCTAAACAGACAAATACATGTTGGGACTCACCTGCCACCTTCCAAAAACTGTATCAGAGGGCTGCAGTGTACCTTTTGCTGGGATTAAGGTAAATTATACAGGCAAATTTATGGAGTTTTTTTATTAGCAATACAGGAATGATTTCCACTATCTTATTCTTGTGTATATATATATATGTATATTTACTTCTCAGTCTGACCCTACATGATCTATTACAATCATGTGGTTAGTTATGTACATGTTAATCAGTACAGACTCTGATTAGCTGACAAAATCAGACAAAATCATTGAGGAAAGGCTAAACATGATTGTGACAGGTGAATTGGAAAACGAAATGAAGCAAAAACTAATGTGCTGTCTTCATCTTGGCAAACTATGTTTTGGTACAGAATGGTGTTTTTTTTTTTTAAGTTGACACCAGTAATGGCCACTGGTGTGGATATAGGGTTCCCTGAAATCATATACCATTGCTGTAAAACGGTTAGTTGGGGTTAACTGGAATCCATATTGCGGTGACACATTCTGAATCTGGGGGACCATGATCTCCAGGTGAACACAAGAACATAAGAGAACCCCTGCCAGATTAGGCCACAGCCCATCTAGACCAACATTCTTCTGGGCATTCTCAAACAGAAGACAAAGGCAAAACTTTCACCTACTTTCACCTTCCTGCAAATAGCGTTTAGAGACATCTTGCTTGTTTCTGCAACTTGGAGTTGGTACCTAAGTATCCATTTTAAAAGTTTTTCCAAGATCAAGCAAACAGGGAAGTGGTGGCTTAATCACCATGACAACAAAGGGGTCAACATTCCTGAGTTTTAATGAAACCAGGAGTACCCATAGTCCTCTGGGAACACATAGCAATACATATACTTCCAAGAAGCAGCAAAAAGCATGAGTAGAAGAAGGTCAAAAAGTGTATTTCCCTGTGGTACCAGGGCACCAGAAAGCAAGACACAGACAAGGGGAGAGGAGAGGTTGGGAGCCATTGTTCATTGGTACAGGTCTCAGATTCAATCCACGTCTCCTTCACTTTGAAAGAACAAAGTGGTAAATACTGTAAAAGATCTGATACCTTGGAGAGCTACTGGGCTTCTTATAGATAGTATTGGGTTGGGAGAATGGGTACTGTGGCCTGGCTTCAAGAAACTTCCTTTATCTGTAAAAATATTTATTGGGATATTAAAGGATCCTTCAACTGACAGCATGTGTACTTAGATATGCCCTAGGCCCACAGGGTTTCTGGAAATGTCATTTTGGGACGATTACAGCTCCAGTTACCATTGCCCATTGCAAACTGTAACTAAAGGCTCATGTAAGCTTTTCCAGACTCTGGAAAAGGTCTATGGCACATCTAGTCCAGGAGCCTGTTCTCACAAACGCTTTCCACATTGTACATTGTTCCACCTGCATGCTAGAGCAGACTAAAGAAGGTCCTGCTTCTGCTAATCACCCTTTTCCCCCATTGGATGAAGCACAGACTGGCTAGGGATCTTCAATGATGATGTCTACAGCAAGACCAGGGGTAGTATACCAGACTATGGGAACATACAAGTTGCAGAACTCTGTGGTCCACTGTATTAGATTTCATAAGGGAATTGTTCCAGCCCCTTGATCATTCTGGTTGTCCTTTACTGCACTTTTCCAGTTCCACAATACCCTTCCTGAAGTGTAGTGACCAGAATTGTACGTAATATTCCAAATATGGCCTCCCCAGAGACATATAATGAGGCACCAATGATGATTTCTGTTACCTCTCTAATTCTCCCTAGCTTTGAATTTGCTTTTTTTACTGTTGCTGCCACTGGGTTGACACCTTCATTAACCTGTGGACCAGAATCTGAAGATCCCTTTCCCAGGTTCTCACAGCCCCATCAGTTTATAGCTGTAATTGGGGTTCTTCACATCGCTTTGCACTTGCTAAGACTGAAACTTGTTTGATACTTTGCCCACTCACCAATATCAAGAGGTCCTCTGGAGCTCTTCACAATCCCTTTCAGTTTTTAATACCCAGTATAATTTAATGTCATCAACAAACTTTGCTATCTTACTGCTTACCCCAATTCTACTTCATTTATGAATAAATTAAAAAGTGCAAGTCCAGATACTGAACCTTGAAAGACCTCAATTTTCACTTCCCTCTTTCTCCCCATCTATCTGCATAGCAAACATCACAAGCATGCAACTTCCTGATGGATTTTTTGCTGAACCAAAGCCTTCTTTGGTTTGCTTATTTTACTTAAGGACATTAAAAATGCTTTGCAGAATTGGTCCAGTGACCAATCTAGTCTTGCAGCCTCTTTTTTTTTTAGTTTTTTTATTTTTTTTATATATTTTTTAATTTTTTTCTTGCTTTTTTTTAATTTTTTTTAATTTTTAATATTTATTACATAGTTATGCACTTATACATTCTTCCTTTTTTTCCCCCACCCCTCCCCACCCCCTCCCTCCCCTAAATAGTAAATATTCAATAACATTTATGAGCTAAGGGTTACATTTGGAATACAATTCTTAACTGTAATTTTACTAATTCACTTCTGACACTCGCTTCCAGGTAATTTTTGATAATTTAGTGTGTAATTTAGTGTGGGTTTTTCTTAAATAATATGTCTAGAAGTTTGGCTCAAGGGTTTCTTGCAGAAGACAATGCCCCAACACAGGCTCAGGACTGAAACGGGAGTGAAGATGTCCACCACACATGTCCTGGGTATCTTCTGGGTATTTCATGCCATCAAAATACTCAGAAGTCATTGCTTTGCCATTGCTCACTCAAGCATGGAGGCAGGTAGGTTGTAGTGCTTCTCCCAGAATGCTGTCCTCCTGTCTGGAAAAGCTCTCAGATTTTCCTCTCATTGTCTGAAGGCAGCTTGAGTTTTAGGCTGTATCCAGATTAGCAGAATAAAATCTGCTGTGAAGCCACAACACACGCTTCTGATTCCAGCAGCCTCCCCATAGTTTTTTTCACAGAAAGCTTACTTCAGTGGTGTGTACGGTAGGGCCTGTGGCATGTGGGATGGGGCAGGCAATGGGAGCTGAGCTGCAGGCTCAGCTCTTGTTTGCTGTTCTTGACATTCTGTCCAGACTGGCAGGAAACTTCGAATTTACCCGATACTGTGGAGCGAGTGTTCATCGTTCTGCAGTAGGTAAATTCACAATAGTGGTGGCATAAAGTGCCACTGCTACGAAGTATCTGGTATCAGGTGTCAGGTGTGCGGAGTATTCGCAAGTCTGGACACAGCCTTAGATTCCACAAGAGAATATATGAGGACTGTCATTCTATTTTCTTTTGTAGATACTGTACTGTTTTTCACTTGGAATTCCTGAAGATCTTGACATTGCTGAGAAAGACTGTGGAATGTTAAGAGTGAGTGCTTACTAACATCTATGACAAGGTGGTAATATATATATATTAACCCTTCCTAAGTATTTAGTTCACAGTGAGTTTTTGAACTCCAAGGCTGGTCATTGTTTTTTGTTTATTTTTTTCATTGTAGTACTATTTCTACAAGAGCTTCCATGCTGGATTAGAACCTGAGAGGTCCTGGGCTCAACTTCCCACCTGGCCATGGACGGAATTCCTTGGACCAATTGCTGTCTCTCCACTTCACCTTACCTCGCAGGGTTGCTCTAACCAATGTGGAGGGAAGGAGAATAACATGCATTGCTTTGAGTTTTTTAGAATAAAGGCAGGATATAAATGGCTTAAATAAATAATATGTTCTCTACAATTTAGCAGTAAATTCCGGCATAATGAATGAGAAATGCATTATGTGCCAGCATGTGTCCAGAATATAGGCATTTTCACACAAAGGCCCCATTCATACTGACCCACATTATGTGGGACACTCATGCAAAGGCGGCCTTCTGCTCAAATCCCATAACAGTTCCTCATGCCATGCGTTTTGAGATAAAAAGTCTTACGAGGTCTGGACACAAGTTATCTCTGCGAAGCCTACATGAGCAGTCTGAACAAACATTGTGGAAACTGCACCTGCCGAAATGTGGAATTCCTCATAAACAATGGGCAAAAAAGCATATGTATAATGTTCTTGGCTTAATGTGATTTTCCCAGCTCAGTTAGGTAAGTATGAAAAAGCCCTCTGAGGTACTGCATCACTGAAAGATGTCTAAAGAGAGCTGAATTTGCACTTGACATTAAATTAGTTGAGGCTCTAAACAGTTTTATTACCTTGGGCTCTAGAATGAGGATCGAACAGTTTTCTGAAAAAGTAAAGCAGCAAGGGCATTCTACTGACAACCAATATTAAAATGGTTAAAGCGTTTGTGGTGATATGTGGCTATGAAAGTGGTTTACTAAGAAAGAATGAGAGAAAGACAATGCTGTTTTTTGGTAACATAGTATATGCGCCGCTGAAGCAAGTACCGGTACTTTTTATTATAATTATATGAATGCCTCTGCAACCATAGAAAACATGATCAAGAAAAATAGTGAAGAAATATTCCAATATTAATTCAATTCTTCTAATTTATAATACTGTATATTCCCTTAGTACATTTGCAGAAATCTTAGACCTATTCACACAAGGGCCGATGGAACATGTGTAGGATGCCCTGGGCAAAGCATTTGCTTTGCTGGACCGCTGGTTCTGTTTGGAACTGCCCCAGGCCACCCCAGGGCGCCCACACTTAATTGTGCTCTACACCTGGCCCAAGGTGCTCGCGGCCATCCCCAGTCATTCCACAGCTGTTAGGAAGGGAGCTCATTTGCACGCTCCCTCCCTGACAGTTGCAGGCCCCATCCCAGGCCTGTCCAGATTAGGTCCACCTGGACCCAAGGGTGGGCAGGCCTGTCAGGATCCTTCCCTGGGTTCCTGTGGGTTCTAGGGGACCGGATTGGGTCCCCTAGGGCCTGCAGGAACCCCCCCCCAGCACCCCCCTGGGTCCGGTCCCACACGCGCATGCATGCATGAGGCACTTCGCGGCCACGGGGCATGCAGGTACACCATGCCGCTGGTCAGAGATTGCCAGTTTGGAACCCAGCAGTGACAAGGTAAGTGCCTCTTGTACGCATCCCTGTGAAGGCCCAGGCCCGGGGTGGGTGCCCGGGTGAGTCCCTGCAGGCCCTAGGGGACCCGATCTGGTCCTCTAGAACCCACAAGAACTTGGGGAAGGACCGTAACAGGCCTGCCTGCCCCTGGGTCAAATTTGACCCAATGACATCCAGGCCGGGGAGTAGGGTCCTGCCCCCATTCTGGCCTTTTCAGACGTGTTCCTTACCTGCCTATGTGGGAATGGGGAAAGCGTCCCCACGTGTCCTAGCCTAAGTACACTACAGCAGTTTGGCTGTAGTGCAAAAAGGCCTCTGAACTCTGTTTCATTAAGAGCAAAAGCTACCTGCCATTTTCACCTGTTAAAGGACAGTCAGCAATTCCAGGTAACAGACTTCATCTCTATCCTGTTCTTTTGCAGCTTGTGGAACTTTACTCAGGTTTTAGAATATATAAAGTTGCACTATCTATCCCTTCTTGTTTTTTGTATGTCATGTAGACCTTGAAAGAAATGGAGACTTAGTGTCTGAGGTCAATTACGAATTACAGATAATTAATATGTATTCTTCATTTTTTCTTCTGCCTGAAATTTTCCTTTTGACTGAATAGAGAGCACTGGATTGCATAAAAGTGAAGGCATTTAAATCAATAACCACTGTGCGCTTTCTGAAAATAAGCATAGGTTCTTTTTTGGGTCAAAAAGCTTTTGAGTCTTTATTTTTGTTTTTATATCTCTTTCGTGAATCCACAGCCCCACACTCTGCCTGGGTAAAATACTGAAAATGCCTCCATTCAGCTCTCTTTGCAAATACGGAAGACGCTTTTTTCATTACCTCCTTCTTCTAGGAGCTGAACTTATCAACTACAAGAACCACCAATCAATAAGTCAAACTTGATTTTTCTCCTTAAGTAATGATTAGCAATCTGAAGCCCATATACTTTAGATGTATAGTGTAAACATGTTATGGACGAGAATAAATTTTTACACTTGGGAAGATTAAAGGAAGCAGAAAAAGATGAAGACCGAAGTTACCAAAGCTACTTTAAACCATATCATCATGTCTGTGCAGTTCAGTAGTGGAAAAAGATGGTTGGAAATCACATCCTACCAATGGGTTTCTCATGGGTATCTGAATGCCTACTATGGAAAAACATAACACTGGAGTAAATAGATCTTTGTTTTGATTAAGCAGGTAGACATCAAAAGCTTGAAGCCACAATTTTCTTATCTTGCAAGTCTTTAATTTTCCCTGGAATTTAGGTATTTATAATCCCGCTGTGTAGATGTGGTTGTCTGTTGGCAATCTCCTCTGCGTTTGAAAGCTAAGTAGTGTCTGGTCTGCAGGGTCCTTAGATTGGAGACCTGGGAACACCAAATGTTGTAGGCTGAATGCCATAAAGTATCCTGAAAGAATATTTTCAATAAAGAATTTTTCATTGTAAAAAATGATACTTTACCAACACAATATATATTAAAATGCTCACAGAATAAGCCATATTTGTAAAACCTGTTAAGCTTATTATCCTGAATACCAAAATTCTCTTTCTTTTTGTATGTGGTTCTTGGTTTAATTATGCAAATAGTGGTAAATTTTAAATATATTTTTACTACATATGTTTACATTGAATTGCACCTTGCTGTATGATAATAAAATAAGTATTTTAAAGACAAAAAAAAATCTTGAAGGAAGGCAAAAGATGTGCAAAGTTCAGTTGATGTTTGAAAACTTAATTGAATATTTAATGTCAAAAGAACATAAGAGCAGCCCTGCTGGATCAGGCCACAGCCCATCAAGTCCAGCCTCTTGTCCCACACAGTTGGACACCAGTTGTTTATGGGCATCTCAAGCAGAGACAAGGACAAACCTTCTCCTGCTCTCGAGTCCCAGCAGATGGCCTTCAGAGGCATCCTGCCTCTCTCCCCAGTCTGAGGATGCACCAAGTATCCATTCTAGTAGCCACTGATAACACCTGTCAAAGCTATTTACATCAAGCCAAACAGGAGGTTGTTCCAATATCAGGAAATTTGATCAAGCTGAACCAGTTCCCCTCTCACAAACACAAACTATTTGGTTGAATGTTTGTTGTGCTTTTGCCTTTGAAAAGGGCTTGTTCAATGGGAAAAAATACCTTTTTACAACAATTAAACAAGTTCAAAATTGAATCTTTATTTATATAATTGTGCTGCTGAAACTGAGTTTAGCACCTGGCAGAAGAGGAATTCTAGCTGGTGGCCAAGAATCCAAACTTCCCAATTACAGAAAATCACAATTGCTAACTCTGTTATTTCTCCAGGGATGCTGGAGTGGTGAGCTAGATGCTCCAAGGATTCACTTCATGGTGACTTCATTTGTAATTATACTATTTGGTCTTTTAGACAGCAAGCTATTTTAAAACAATTTGCATAGATAACACCTAGTTTTAATCCAGCTCCAGTCCACTTTCAGAGTCTTTTTTCCACATTATCTGTCCCCAAAGGCAAATTTTCTGGGTTACATCATGCCAAAGGAAAACAGCTTCTCGCTGTGCTGATGGGTTCTATCACGCTTAAAGTGGACTGAAGCTGCATTAAAACTTTAGGTGTGAATGCAGCCAAATGACTCCTTGGTGTACTTTAATAAATAACCCAGAAACTGGGCAACCACAGACTGTAGCTGCAAGGCAATGGGGAAGGAGTCTGGCTGTAACTGGGAGCTTCCTTTCTGTGTCTCCAAGCTATTCTTTCATCTCCTGTACATTGAGATTCGGAATAATGAAGATTTCCCCTTCTCCCTTCTTGATTTAATGTGAAAGCTGGGTTCTGCCTGCTCATAAAAGATAGTTCTGAAAAGCAGGCTACATATTCAAGAGGAGAGTCAAAGGGCCTGTTCACACTTACCTCACTTGAACTGTATAATAATACCATTCCCTTGAGGTGAAGATCAAGTGTGGCAGCAGCCATCCACACTTCAAGGGTTAGTGAAGTCCCAAACTGGATCACCAGCACTTGAAGTGCAGAAGGCCATGGCAACATCCAGTGTGTGTCTGGATGATGCCATGGCAAGTGGGACATGGTGCATGACTGCACAGCTGCAGCCACACCCACTCACAATGTCACACCCAGAAGAGCGTGCAATTGCTGCTGACTGGTACAGTAGGACTGAAGACAGCTTAGTGAGCTCTGGGACAGTGATGGTGGCAGCTTATGGATGGGCCTCATTAGCCAATGGGATGGTTCTTGACAGTGAGTACAAACAGACCCAAAATATGGCAAAGAGGTGGTCAAGAATACAGACAGCATTGGGCAAGAACAGCTTTTTGCTAGAGGTGCATGAAACAATGGAGAAGGAGAATAACCTTTGCAGCTTGCTTACTGGGCCAGAAACTTTGTCTTTGTTTGGTTGCTGAGCCTGTTGTTTATTTACAGCAGCACAGAGTTCTGTTCAGACAATTCTTCAGACCTAAAGTTTTAATAAGGGAGATGACTGTTTGGTGGCTGAGATGTTCTTCCAAGACTGGAATGAGGTTCAGTGATAAACAGTTACCTGTTTATCTGCTTCTACTGGTTGCATGGTTTTAACCCTGTGTTGTGTGGGGGAGGGGTCTAGTTTTCTTTGCCTGCCCCCATTGTCTACTAGCTATACCCCTGGATTAGGACCTGAAGGATTTCTAAAAAGCCATGAAGTTCACTAGATGGCTTTCAGCCCACAACTGGCTCTCACCCTAGCCTACCTCATATGGTTGCTGGCAGAATGCTATGAGGATGCGGGAGAGAACTTGATCTACTACACTGGGTTACTTGGAGGAAGCCAGAGTATTTTTTTTAAAAAAAAAGATAAATAAATAGTTGATAACATGGGGCCTGTTTGCACTTGGTGAACAGGGGATACTCCAAGACAGACCATCTGTATTGCACAGAGATATTTCCATCCTGGAAGTTTCGCTATGTCTCCTGGACTTTCCCTTATCCCCTTCTAATCCTTATCTGTTTCACAGAGTTGTTGTGAAGATGAAAGCATAAGAACATTTTTAAAATCTCTTACTGGATTGGACTCATAGCCTGTCTTGTCTAGCAGTCAGCCACCATAGCGGTCATCCACCCAGCTGCACAAGGAAATCCACCAACAGAACACAGCTTGCTATACTTGCAGTATCTCAGCAGCTGGCCTTTGGAGACCTATCGCCTTCTACTGCTATCTGGCTAATGGCCATGGATAGCCCTGAACTGGTCCAACCTTTTTCTGAAGCCAAGGGACAGTAGTACAGCAGGGTGTCTCGATCACCTTTTGTCAATGATGAGATCTACATGAAGTAAACTACAACACAAAATTGCATATTAATATTTCTTCGTTGTTTTCTGATGTGCCGTGCCTGTGGGCTGATGGAACTATCTCGCACCAAGCTAAAGCCTTAACTTTTACAGCCTTGTCACGGGTAATAGCATAATATTAGAACATAAGAGGAGCCCTGCTGGATCAGGACGCAGCCCATCTAGTCCAGCATCCTATCTCACACAGTGCCCCACCAACCATTTCTGGGCATTCTAAAGGGCTGCAGAGCTGTGCTGCTCTTCACCCGGGATTAGATGGCTGGTCCACTTAGAACAGTGCTCCTCTTTTTCGTGACAGCCCTGGCTAGGGGTGGCTTTTCACTTCCAGTGTCCTGAAACAAGGGGAAGTATTTGAGTGAAGGACCATCTACCAGCAAGTGTCTCTTGGCTTATAGGAAATTCACCCTTCAGTCTTTCTGAACGGTGGTATTAACTCAGTGGTTCTCAACCTGTGGGTCGCGACCCCTTTGCCAGGTGGATCTACTCTTTCACAGGGGTCGTTCTGAAGTAGCGACAAAAATAATTTTATGGTTGGGCGTTAGGGTTAGGTTGGGGGTCACCACAACATGAGCAACTGTATTAAAGGGTCTTGACATTAGGAAGGTTGAGAACCACTGTGTTAACTAATCACAAAAGGCAGACCTGGCCAGTGGTGGTGGTGGTGGTATTGTTGTCGTTGGCGCGGTTTTAAGCATGCCCTTGCGTACGGGATTAAGCATGGTCCTCCAGATGTGAAGCTTCCCTTCCTCTGTGTGTTACTGAGCCGACTGCACACGATTCCCATGTGGCCAATGAGGGCCTCAATGCAGAAGGCGCCGGAGGGATTCGGGACGTTCTGCCCACCTCGGTCCCAGGTGCCCTTGTGGAAGCGGGTGGCGCGTTTGTTCCCCGCGGGCTCTCTTGGCCCCTTCCTCCGGTGCGCCCCCCGCCGCCCTGGCTTTGAAAAGACGTCGCCCGGCGCTTCCCCGCGGGGTTTTCTCCCCGGTCGGTAGGAGGGCGCATGGCGAAGGCCGGCCGGCGGGCCGGAGGAGGAGAGCGAGGGAATGGAGATTATGCTAATCCCGGCCAAGGGACCCGCCTCTCCCGCCCGCAGCCGTCTTAGGAGAGCCGGCGGGGCCGCCGTGACCGAAGCCAGGCGGACGGCGGGGCAAGGTACAAAAGAGCGCCTCGGGGAGCGAGCGGCTTCGCCCGGGATAGCCCGTCGCCGGCGCTGGAGGGGAGCCGAGCGAGCCTCTCCCGCCGCCTCTGCCCGCCTCTGCCCTCGGCGCTTCTCGACGGCGGGGCGCAAACGGGCTGCGGCTCCGGCAGCGGCATCCCGCGTCGCCCCATCCCCGGTAGCCCGAGGGAGCGAGCCCGGCGGCCAGGCGCGTCCTCTCCGCTCTCGCCGTCGCCGGGGGGAACATGAGCAGAGCCCGGAGGAGCCGCGCGGGAGCCGCTTTCCCTTGCGCGCCCATCTCGCTGCTCTGCGCCGGGACGCTCGTCTTCTGTCTGGCCGACGCCAAAGGGACTTACTACCGGCACCCGCCGCCGCCCATCCCCTACGGCAACAGATACAGCCTCTACTCCTCGGGGACCAGCCCGCAGCTCACGCCGGGGAAGCCGATGGCGAAGCACAAGTAAGCTCTCCCGCCCGCGCCTCCAGACGGGTTCCCCTGCCTCATCCTGCCCCCGAAAGGTGGGGCTGGGGGGGGGGGGAACCGAAGGAGGTGGAAATTAATAGTGATACCTTTTTGGGTGTGGGTGGGTGTGTGGGGGGGGGTAGGAATCTCGGCGTAGCAGAGTTTCTAGTCAATTTCCCTCCTGGGTGTCAAGCCGTCGGATGGTCCATTTCACTCTTTAATCCGCTGTCGTGCCTGGGAGTGTAGACGGCTGCGTTATCGGGTGGCAATTGGGGGGGAAAGGCGGCGGCGGCGGCATGGGGGGGGGTCTTGCATCGTATAGGAATCTAAGCTGTGCCGTCTACCTCGGCTGCTTTCACGGGGTCGTGTGTATTGGTGCCTGCATTTTTCTTCCCCTCCTGTCTCCCAAATATTTCCCCCTTCCTTCCTTCCTTCCTTCCTTCCTTCCTTCCTTCCTTCCTTCCTTCCTTCCTTCCTTCCTTCCTTCCTTCCTTCCACACACACACGGAGAGGCAGATCTGCAAAATTCATCCGAATTTTCACATTCCGGACTGCTGAGCGAAGGCGGGAAGGGCTGGAGGAAGGCAAGGGGGCTGCCTCGTTCGGAAGCGCTGGTTTGCTTTCTTGTGGTTTGGGTTGCTTTTTTTTTTT
>MTQE01003428.1:19202423-19214426 GCA_014337955.1 Aspidoscelis marmoratus | reverse complement strand
TTTTTTTTTTAAGTCCGATCCTCGCCGTTTTCCCTTCTGGGACAGGCGTCCCTTTACCTAGAGCTGCCGGGACCCTGGTGGCGGCGAAGGCCGAGCAGAAAGGGCCCTTTTCCCTTCCCCGGCCGACCCTCCCTGCAGCGCTTCGGAGGCTCCACGTCTAGGCGCGCGAAATGCAGAAGGAAAGAAAGAAAGAAAGAAAGAAAGAAAAAGCGCGGCGGTGAGGAGAGAGAGAGAGACGCATCGTTTTTCGGTCTGTCTTTCTTTCCTTCGCACCGTCGCAATCCCGAGGCGGAGTACGCTGGACTCTCAGGTGGCGGAAGGCGAGAGGCCGGAGTCCCAGACGCTGTTTCTGGACCCAGCGCTAAAGCAAGGGCGCCTCGCTCGGACTCGGACTCGGGCTGGGTCTCTGCGAGCTGCGTGGAGGCAGGCGAAGCTCGCAGGCGTCTGGACGAGCAGCGAGGTGGGAGGGGGCGGGCGGGCGCGTTGCCAGCCGAAGCGGTCATCTGGTCTACCTTGCCTTCAGCAGAGAGTGGTTCAGGTGGTGGGACCGGGACCGAACGCCTTGAACTGGGATTTAGAGGCTGAGCATTCGGATCGAAGCTGAGTCCCCTCTGGCTGCCTTCCATTGTTCCACGGAACCCGTTAGTACAGATGAAAGCCGCCACTTTGGCCCGACCTAACGTTGCAGAATAGCACGCACAGATGTGGCTCTTGGGCTGCGGTCGCGCCTGCGATTTAATCCAGCTTCAGTCCACCTTCAGAGCGGGAGAACACACCGGCACAGTGACCAGTAATTTTCTTTCCACATTAGAAAAGGGGAAATTTCTGAGTTGTTTAACCCCCGAAAGAAAACCATGTGTCACTTCGCAGAGGGTGGGAAGCAGGGTGAGGAGGTGGAAGGGAGTACTGGGCTCCGGCATCTTTACTAGTTGTGTAGAAGAAAGAACTTCAGCAGGTACCATGAGGGCAACACGTTCTGCAGTTCCCTCATCTGGCCACTCTAGTGGGAAGGACAGATATTGAAAAGCACATAATTTGCACTACTGAGCAAGCACATCCTTTCATAACAGGAGCAGGTCGCGCAAATTCTGTGCAGACTTAAATGGGTGTGAGCTAGGCTCCGAATCTGCACTCGCAAAATTGAATGCAGAAGGGAGGATTTTAGGACCAAACCCAGTCTCTCAGTTTGTCTAGATCAGTACTAGGATCCATTGGGTCACAAACTTAACAACCAAACACCAACAAATGTATAGAACATGGTCTTCATAGATTCTCAGTTCCAGGAATAGATGTCCCATGAGCACCACTGGTTTGTGTGATGGAGAGAAAGGCAAGTCAACACAATATTTGCTGTGCTACTTTTGTGCTGAATTGTATTTTGGCCCATTATGGATGATAATGCAGTTGAGCACAAAGGTATCCCTCCAGCTGCCTCACTGTGTTAGTTGCAACTACCCACAAGGGCTACATGGGTGGTGCCCCTCCATGTTTAGGTGTCTGGTCCCTGATCCCAGTTTTCTCCAAATTATAGGGCCATTTCTAGTAGATTAGGCACCTGGAGCAAAGAGGTGGTACCTGACCACATAGGGATAGGGTATGGAAGCCCCTGGAGTGATGTACAGCCTAGGGTGACTGAACTAAGCAAGCAACACACACTCCCAGCTGCTCCTGTGTGTGCAGCAGTTGCATGGCACAATAGAGTCATTGGTTTGCAACCGAGCCAAGAGATGCAAGTTGAGGCACAGCCTATGGTGGCAAGCTGTATGCACTCACAACTGCTTCTTGGGATGCTGGGCTGGAGCTGTGTAGCATGGTAGTTGGCCTACAGGTGTAGCAAGTTTTGTCTGCTCCATGCATCCCTGAGCTCATTGCTCGTTCCATCCTAATGGCCCTGTTATTGTCAAGTGGGCTCACATAGCCTTCCACCCTTGGAAGACAGCCAGTCATTGAATCTACTTATTGTCAGTTCTAGTTCTGTGGTTACTTACTCAGCTGAATGCTCCACCAGCTCTGAGGAGTACCATTGAACCCGGGACCTTTTGTATGCAATCTTGATGGTTTGCTGCTGAGTAGAATCCCATTAGCTACAGAAAAATGGACTTATTTCTTCCCAGTTCCCTTTCTAAAGACATCCAGTTGCTCTGAGATATAAGAGGCAAGATGAGATAGATCACAAGCATAGTCAACTGAAAGGTACAGAAAATAAAAATACCTAAAGTATATGTTTCTACTATCTCCAAAGAGTCATATCATTTGGAAAGGGTGCATTTCTATAAATTCCAATTAAACCAATCTGTGGTGGTTCCAGAACTAGCAAGAGTCCCATATGAGGCCTTCGGCTTTCTCTCTATGGTACAAGAGGTGGTAGATGCTATGGCAGATGCTATGGTAGATGATTGGGCAGAGGTGAAGTCTGCCTTGTCAGGGCAATTTATTTTGAAGAGCATGCATGCAGAAATCTGACAGCTGGCTAGACTCTGGCACATGTGAGGCCCTGGGCGGCTGCCTGATTCGTCCAGTGGTAGAGCTGCTGCTGAAATCAAGAGTGTAAATTCCAAACTTTTCTAGAAAAGTGCATACTTTGTGTCATCAGTGAGCATTTGAAGCAAAAGTGGTAAAGATCATTCAAGTTCCCAGTGCAACTGTGAAAGTAAAGATGGTGTAATTTTACACTCTTGCCATGGATGTGAAATAACTGGTTGCGGCATAACTATGAAAAAAAAATGCAAGCTGGGTCCAAGATATGATCCCAAGCAGTGGTGCACAAAATCTTGCACCATACGCATCCCAGCCCTTTCCCAAAGCTTAACTTTTCCATCCTGTGCCATGACCATTCATACCATTTCTGGTCATCTCTTGTGCCCACCCAAGCGCGCTGGCACCTCAAATGTGACATTGCGGGTGCAGAGTGTAACTGTCATCATGGTGACAGCGCCAGTGCCCGCACAGTCGCACTGGACTCCACAAAGAAGATGGTGGCACCCAGACATTTGCCTGGGCATAGTAGGAAATCCATTTTTCCCATGCAGTGGATGGGAATCTGAGTGCAGAAATGGCCATTGTTTGCATCTCTCAATTGCCTCTCACCACTCCTGCCAAATGGCAAGTTCAACCTTGCAGGGCAAAACATGAGCACTTACCTGTCTAGACACTTGCTCCCTTGACAGTGAGGCACACACTGTGTGGTGGCCATGTTTGCCCTGGTTTCAAACCTGAGCACACGCAGGGGCCATTTGCTTCAGGAAGGATCCTGTGAAGACATGTTCAGAAAAATCAATGGTGAGAGGTGGATTTTCCCAAAATAGGGGTACCGTGCTATTTTGTGTCTATTTCATGGAGTTACGTTGGTGTTGTCACAGGTATATATGGCAATCCCAGCATAGCTCTGAGATAATCCCACATTTTAGCCTCTGTCTTTTCTTACAGTGTCTTTTCTTACAGTGTCTTTTCAGATTTGAAAGCAAGAGGAACAAGAGATGACAAAACTGGGTGGTGGGGAGAAATTTTCAGTCAGGTTGAAAAGCCTGTTAGTGGACGTATACAAGATTAAATTGCGAACGGCAGTTTATTTTGGGAGTGTTTGGTCTAGTTGCTTTTTATACCGCACAAAAATCTGAGTGTTTGTTTCTATCCAGGACAAATAATCACACATGTATATAGGTTTTAAAAAATAAAAAGCAAGAAAGACAGAGCTCTGTTGGAAGTTATGGGGCTCAACTCCCTATGCAGGGCAAGAGCTGCAATGCAAAACAATTCTTTTAGAGGATGTACAGTAGATCGACAGAAGCAGATTCAGAGAAGGGCAATAAAGGCTCCTTGACTGTGACAAACAACTGGGTTTGAATTTGGCACCTCAGAGAGACAGTTTGTAGCCCTCGTGTTCCCAACTCTTCTCCAACCCACCTTTTCCAGCACAAAAAGTTCAGGAAAGGGGGCAGGGGCAGATTGGTGTGTGAACAATTCCACCTCGAAGCCTTCTCTGAAGAGCTAGTTTGGTCTTGTGGTTACAGTGTCAGACTCTTATCTGGTAATCTCCTGGTTTGATTCTGCACTCCTATGTGAGGCCGGCTGGGTGACTCTGGCCTAATCACAGCTCTCTTTCTGAGCTGAGGGAAGAAGAACAAGGCAGATTTCAGATGTCTATCAGAAAAAAGGTGGAAGTGGTGATGTCTTCTTAGTGAGAAACGTGGAGCAAAATTCCGAAGTAGAACACTTTGGAAACTCAGCTCTACATCCTGGTTGCTCACCCCATCCTTTTTTGGAACCAAGAGAGGTCAGGCAAAAATGTTGAAATTTCAGGTGATGGAATCACACCATTGCATGTCCTGATGCTATTTTGAGCCTGTCAGGTATTCTGCCGCCCCTGCCATTTTGTTATTTACAAGTCAAAGAACAGGCCCTGGCTCACACTGAGCTGAGCTCTCACAGCCTAAAGCTGATTCAGGGTGCCTTGTGGAGGTGGCTGGCTGGTTCAAGTTCACCTTGCCCAGTGTGCCCAAGTGTTGGGGGAGGTACCAACCTCTTTGAAGAGGTCATAAAAACTCCTGCTTGAGACCATAAAAATGCTACTTCAAGGCCTCATTGGGTTGGGTCAGCTTGCAGATAATGCATTTTTAATAAGTTTGTTTAGAACTGTTCACATCCCTCTGTCTGGTTCTCTTCCTCTTCTGCTAGTACTGGGTTATGGGAGGCAAGGGGAGGAGAGGGTCAGACTGAAAAATTCATCCTTCTACAGTTGGTCCTTCAGATGATGCTAAAGGGCCTAAATTTACAACTGTCTGTATTTCCCCCTGTTATTCCAGTGCTGGGCAGTTGATTAGCTGAGTGAGCAAAGATTATGTCATTCTGCCTGGTGTGTGTGTGTATTTATCTGAGTGAGAAGAGAGGGAAGTTGTATGGGCTCCATCTCAGTGTTAATGGGCAGGGGCAGATATGGCAATAGGGCAATGAGAAGGAGGGCGCAGAAAGGAGTCTTAGGCTCTTTCTGCACTGGCCCTTATTCTGGATTATATCCCCAAGTAGAAGCCTGTTGTTTACATTCTAATGCTGGCTATGGCAAGTCCCAGGTGCGATTTGCTATAGTCTGCACCATCTTGCAGATGGCAAGCCCCTATTCAAGGATATAAACTGGAATAAGACCCAGTGCAGAAAGGACCTTAGATATATTGAGGCTGTCACTCTTGCTCTTTCTCCTAACCTCCAGAATACAGGGATGCCTGCCAATCTCTGCCTTGGTGGTGGTGGTGATGGTGCTGCTACATGCCAGGTTAGTCCAAAACAACAAGTAGGTGGGCCAGGAGGCCCCATGCTCACTCAGATTCCCCCCTTCCCCGAGATATATGTTGCAGCACAAGCCCATGCTTGTGGGGCAGGTTGGGGGAATTGCCTTTGTCCATAAATAATCTGATTCAACACTGGTAAGAACACATTGTTGTGCATACCATGTGGTGGCAAAGAATAAGGGTTACTTCTCCTCCTCCATTGCAACCTCAAGTGGCCATTCCAGGTGGTTTACAGAGCTGTGGTCATTAAGCCATAAGGATAAGTCCAGGCCACCTTCAGAAGCTTGCTGTGATAATTTTGCAAGATGCCTTCAAAACAAAGTGACTCAGATTCACATGGAATTGGACACAACAGTGGGAAATAGTCCACTGGAGGTACCAGGAGCAACATCTAGTCCTAATATATTGGAGCAGTTTCAGTTATTACAGGAGTTTGACCAGCTGTTTGTCCCCTTGATCACTGTTCTTCATGGCTAATAAAAGCTAATTGAGAGGGTATGGCTGGGTGGGTCCAGTGAATGATAAGCAAGGGAAAGAAATGCTAGCAATACTAAAGGAAGCTGTGGTCCACTCCCTCCTAAAGAGGATCTGCCTGGATCCAGTGGTATTAAATAAGTACCACCCAGTCCCTTTTTGGGGCAAGGTGCTGGAGAAGATAGTGCTGAACCAAGTTCAGGCATGCCTGGAGGAAGTGGGTTATCTAGACCAGCAGTTCTCAGCCTGTGGGTCACGACCCCTTTGGGGGTCAAACTACTCTTTCAGAGGGGTCACAACGAGTCTCCCACCTTCCCACCACAATGGTTGGGGGTCTCTGCAACATGAGGGACTGCATTAAGGGATCACGGCATTAGGAAGGTTGAGAACCGCTGATCTAGACCTTTTGCAATCTGGCTTAACTAAGAAACAGTGCACTCAGGAAACAGCAATTTGACTTGGGACATCCATTCGTGACCAGTATTTAAGCTAATTGTAAGTTAGAATGGGAATATTTATGTCCTTAGGAATGTAAGTTGTTCCTTTTGTGCAGCCGTGGGGTTCCCCAGCATGGGGCATCTGCACTACATGGAGCTACTTGCCTTAGAAGCAGCTCCACGCATGCAGGGGTTCCCCCTGCACATATAGATATAGAGCAGTTTTAACTGCGCTACATCAGTCTTTATTGTGGGGCTATTCTGGCCCAATGTGGCTCCATGCACACTTCTTCCAGCAAACAGAGCCTGAGGAGAGGCAGTGTAGGCACAGTTGCCTACATCACAGCAACTGCACTGTGTAGGTCCATTGTCGCCATTGCCACTGTGACGCGATTGCCTCTAGCATAGAGGCGATTGTGGTGATTCACAACTTGCTGGCACTTACAGAAGTATTGGCAAGGTTTGGGATAGATTCAGTATCCCCCATGTTCACTTTCCTGCGTTTTTGTCCCTGGGAAATGAGGGCCCATAATCTGGTGGTAATTTCTGAAAAGTGTTTGATGCATAGAAGAACAATTCTTTTTATTGGCGGTGCTGTGGGTTGTGCTACCACAGTCTGAGTGGATATTAACATGGTTTCATTCAGTCACATTTATATTCATTTTGCTGAAAGATTTTCTATAGGTAATCTGTCTTTGTGTTCTGGAGACTGTAATGTATTTTTGCTTATCTAAATGAAGTTTGGGGTTGTTGCTAATAAAGTTGAGGGTTTTGTTTGTGTGAGTAGTTTTTCAGTAGACTTGGGTCTGAAATATTCCATTACGATGCATTGATAAGTCTGTCCACGAGTGCTAGATTACTGCTGGTTTCTTCATCTTTTTTAAAAACTTGTTTTTGTCAGACATTCACACTACAGTGTTGGCAGGAATGGAAATCACATGCAAGGTCCAAGGCCAAACTTGTTGAAACACATTATCAGCAGATGCTGTTATTGTACTCTTATTATGGCTGTTCAGGTCCAGTTTTGTTATGGGAATTCATAACTCCTGAGAAAAAGGACAGCCTAACTCCAGGAGCAAATCCTGCAGCATGATTGGACAGGAGGAACCATATGACTTTGTGCGTTGAGAATCATGTCCTTCCACTCACACACATGTAATCATTCTTCTTTCTTTCTCCATTCACTTGCCATACATTTACTCATATATCCACACATTTAGTTGTTAAGCATTAGTATTATGCATTTTATCTTATGCCTTATGCTGTAACCAAGCAATAAACCTTCTGGATGAACTGCCACCTCAACTCCTTGTCTTGGAACTCTGCTGCTGCATTTGTGCCTGGATGCTCTATCCCAAGGCCGAATCTCTGCTAACAGTTTTTACTACTGTAACCCACTCTGAGACCTTTAAGTATAGGGCATGATAACAATACAAATAAATAAAACAAAGCAAAATAATTATGAGTGTATTCTGGGTGGTCTCTTTTCAATATATTAAATATGTAATGTATGCAGTAGCCCCATGTTTATTCCCCGGTGCTACTCAACTATCAAAATAGTTTTATGTTTATTTTCCGTTTCCTCCAGCTTCACATTAAATCTGACGGTAAACCTAGAATCAGGAGTGTAGTGGCTGGAATGTCAGACTAGAACCCAGAAGTCCCTCACTTGGCAATGGATGCTTATTATGACTGCACTCAGATGGCCTTCTTAGGACAACAGAAACAACTCTCAGGGTGCCCCTTTGGGCAAAATTGATATCAGGTGTTTGTCATGCTGTGTCAGTTTGATGCCAATTCAACAGCCACAATTCAGATCAGTGTTCCTGCCTGCAACGAGGGGTCTGGACACTTTTTCAGCTGCTACAAGTTGCATTCTATTTGCCTTGACTCCAGAGCCACATAGGAGTGAACTGTTCTCTCCCACTCACATCATGGCAGTGTGGGCTGCCCAGTGTAGATGCAGCCACAAAAGACTGTTCTAAAAGCTCCTGGGTCAGGTTGTAGGATAAGTGGAAATAAAATTTGCTGAATTTAATCTAGATAAAAGAGAATCCCTGGGAGAATTATTGAAAAGATTACCCAGTTGAGCAGTACCCACAATGCATATGAGGACCAGTATTCATCACATGTTAAAGGTTATGAAACTGGCCCTTAATTCCAGAATGCCTCTTTGAGATTTGAGGAGGAAAACCTGGGGTGTGAAAATTAGTAGCAGAGCCAGAAACACCATAGGTCAAGAGAATCCACCAAACAGATGACAGTGGCAAACTACCAAAAGCCTTGGGGCTACTACTGGTTTGAGGTTGCAAGTTAAAACACTTACCTTTTAAATAAATTATTAAACACCAAGACAACAATTACATAAATGTACAAGCTATGCAATGAAAAAACAAGCAAAAGAGAAAGTGTATAAACCTTCAAAAGCAACAGGCTTGGCTCCCATTCCATCAGAGTGGGCATACTTGAAAGGTCTCACCTCCAGTGACCTTCATGAGCATCCTTGGTTTGCACCGTGTGATAAAATTAGCCTTGACCGTCAAAATATCATGGCTTGCTCACTGATCCAGTTATGAAACTGCTGACAAGACAGATTTATGCCAGCACCATTTCCATTGGCTCCCTTGCCAACTTGCACAAGATGCCATCCTGTTCTAACAAGGAAACACTTGCCTTTTTAATCCATCATTAGTTGTAGCCATGGAATGGAGTGCCTGCCCAAGGGAAAATGGCATAAAGTCCACTAAGTTCATTGCAATGAAATGTCTGGGCACTTAGGTTCACACTCAGCAAGTTTCAACAGATTAGTATTGCACAATATGCACATAGGAGGCTATTTTCTGACCATCTGGAAATGGCCCTTTCTACTTCCTACGTCACAGCCTTTCATGCACTGAAAGTAATTTATTAAATATCACTTGTTGCTTGACCAACAATAGAGATCGCTAATGTATAGCTCCGAGATACAGATAAACTACAACTCCCAACAGACTCAGCAAACATGCCTATGGAAAAAGGATGATGGGAATTCTGGATCAGCCACATTCAGAAAGCCAGACAGTAGCCACCCCTAACCCAGGCTTATAGTGGTTTGCCAAGATCCATTCCTCCCAGCATCTGCTTTTCACTAGTGCTGAATTAGTTCCATTGTTTTTTTAAAAAAAGATAAATAAAATTTGACAGTTTTTGAACAATGTTTATGCTGGAATTGTTCATGTCATCCGTAATATTATTTCACTGAGGACCAATCATGCATTAGTACTTTGTACTTTTGTACTTTTCTGTACACTGGCACTACACACGTCTCCCTTCCATTTACCCAAAATGGCAATAGGAATATTCACTTGGCTTGCACTCATTACGGCTCTGAACCCGGAAATCACTCTGGAGTGCCATGCACAAGCCATACAGACCTGCCCATGCCTTAAGATCTGGAGGGGAGGCCCTCCTGGTTGCCCCACCACCCTCAGCAGTAAGACGGGTGGGCACCTGGGAGAGGCTCTTCTCAGTAATGGCCCCCAGGCTGTCGAATAGCCTCCCCCTTGAAGTGCATCAGGCTCCTTCAGTGTATATGTTCAGGAAGGCAGTGAAGATGCACCTTTTTGCTCTGGCCTTTGACTAAATGAAGTTATAATTTTCTCCACTTGTAGACATTATTGTTTTAATATACAGTATACTGTTCTATTTTAATATGTCTGATTTTAATTGTTGTTACCTCCCCTGAGACCTTTGGGTATAGTGGGGGGGGGATAGATAGATAGATAGATAGATAGATAGATAGATAGATAGATAGATAGATAGATAGATAGATAGATAGATAGATAGATAGATAGATAGATAGTGGGGCATTTATGAAAATAACAAGATAAGATCTGGTCACCCAGGACTGCATCTCTTCTCTAAGACTTAAACATCATGAGCCTTAATATTATAAGTAGCATTATAAACACTAACTCAAAAATCTAAGTGCATGTTGTCAGGCAATACATTAAAATATATATATTTACGGCAGTATCTCCTGTGTGTCCATTTATGGAGGACAAAATGAGAGCTTTTTTCAGTACCTAAAAGGCGATCTCATTTATTTGCAAGGCTTGACAGGAAATGGCATCTTGATAGTGATTTTGTTTTAGCGATAGAAATAATTTTAGCCATTATCTCTATTCAACATTTCATTATCCATGACAGTTTCCAAGAACTACCATGAATGTCAAGGATTTACTTTGCATTTGTGTATGTGTGTATATATGCATCTTTCTGACTTGCCTTGCCATGATTGAGCCCAGTGAGTGTGGACCGGGAAGCCCTCTGGTTGAGTCCACAGCAAAGCATTGTCCAGAACACCACTGTCTATATGAGCTTTGGAGTTCCTAGCTCAGGAACTCCAAGGAACTTATTTTAGTGATGTGCTTTGGTGTACCACTGAAATGGTTCCCCTTATACAGTAGTCCCAAAAATGGCAGTGTGCCTACTGGCCCAAACCTGTATGGTGATGGTCCTCAAAGATGACTACTGGTAATACAAATGAGCAAATCAACACATGCTTTGCTCCAGATCTGGGGCCTTTCTGTATTTTGCCCCAGAGTTTGTGGAGCATCTGCACTTGAATGGACCATTTCCAACTCAGAAATGGCCCCTTCCATGCAGGAGCATATTGCACGTAAACTATGTGTGGAGCATGATTCCGCGCACCCAATTGTGCACTTACCCCATCCAGTGACATCCAGTGTATGGTGTACGGAAGGAGGACCCATGACGTACTGTGCAAGAGTGCTCATGGTCACATGATGTGTTGGTGTCACTGCATCTGTGCAGCACATCAATGTAGTCCCAGCATTGCAAGCCAAGGTGGCAGTGCCCAGACCGTGCGTCCGCACCAGGTAAGTGTCCAGATGTGGTAAGGAGTAGGTTGGCATGTACATTCAGGACAGGAAGTGCAAACTTTCCACTGGTCTTTAAATGGTAAACTCCTGAAGATATAGGCTTTTGCACAAACACCATAGGTGTATGGTGCAAAAATTAATCCTGGCCAGGAACAAATGTGCTACATCAGGATCATGGACCGTGTTTATGGTAGTCCACTTGATGGCCAGCATGTCCCACCCTACCTTCAAGGCTGGGGATCAAAAGCCTCCTGGCCCCAGAAATGGTTCGTTTACTGAAGTCTGCTGAAATGTTGACTGGATCTGGAATGGGCCATGCCACTGTTGTTTGTCTGCACAATCGTGGAAGGACGTGGGACCTAGCCTGGCTCATGCTGAGGCTGATTTAAAGGAGTCCCTGTCTAGAGCACTTCTGGAAAGGGATTCTATGCCTAGGTGCAGACCAGGCACAGGAGCTATGCAGCCATCACATGGCACAAAAGGCCATGGCCTTTCATGGCATACATTGGCATGTGAACACCACAGTCCCAGCAGATCTGGTTTGGTCCCCATGCAGACGTTGCTAAACATGCTTCTTTTGAGTGTGACTAAAATGTATATCTCACTGAGGAGCTTGGCACTTGTTGAGCATAGCAGCTCAAAGCATGTGCACATTCACTCTTAGCCTCCTTCCAAATTGATTAGCTGCTGTTTCAGCTGAAAGGGACTTGGACTACGCAAAAAGGGAAAGTTTAGACTCAGCAGATACAGCATGTGAGCCTTGATTTTCTCTCTCCTGAGAGACTTTTGTACTCATGGAAAGAGTTTGCAGTGGCTGAGCTGAAAGAACTGATTAGACATTGTCAAAGAATTTAAGATTTGGAATTTAAACTTACAGAGTTGTGGCGTATCCGGCTTACGCCACGAAATGCGAGGGCTCCGGGGAAT
>MTQE01003428.1:19177271-19191591 GCA_014337955.1 Aspidoscelis marmoratus | reverse complement strand
AATCAATCAATCAATCAATCAATCAATCAATCAATCAATCAATCAATACCATGTGTAAATTTGTTTTCTAACTTTTGCAATTCTCCAGGATCATTTTATCGATGAAAACATCTTTTATACCTATGCTTTTCCTTTTATTTCCTTTCTGTTTCACTATTATTTGCTTCCAAGTAGTCTTTAAAATGGTCAGTTATTATATCAGCAAGCAGTTTGAATGTAGTAAGCAAGCATGTTATTGGCCTATAATTTCCTTCTGTTGTACTTTCTCTGGGTTTTTTTTAATCAGGTACGTTTTCAATGTCCCCTTCCTACAAAATTTCACTGAACTGCTTCATTATTATTGGATGTAAGCTGGTCAGGTTAGGTATTTAAGCCAGAACCCATGCAGTGCCTCATTGCCTTGAGAAGTCCAGTTCTTAATCTTTTTCATTTTTAAAAATAATTTCTGTTCTTGTTACAATTCTTCCATTTTATTTTGTTAAAATCATTTTTGAATTATTTCATTCATCTAGCATTTTTCTTGCAATCCTTTTGATTTGGCCATAGATCTTTCCAAAACTGATTTCATTTTTGTCTGGTTTTTCACTTTGCACATTTCTGCCACTATTTATACTTGGATAAAATTGCATTTAATCGTAATTTCATCCCAGCACAGAAATAGAAACAAGAATTTGCTAAAACAGAATAAGATGTGCTTAAAATGTAAATCACTAGACATAAATATAACAGAATGCCTATCACAGCACAAATTATGGAAACACATGTTTTGCAGGTAGGAGCAGATAAGTGATGGTCACGAAACAATGGCTCCCAATCTGCCCAATAGCAATGAATGATGGGAATTTTAGTTAAACAACATCTAATCTATATAAGGATCTAGAATAGGGCAGACACAATCATTCTTTCCTTTTGTACATCTCAATAGCAGATCTCATTCCTCAAAATACTGTGGGTGCAACTAGATAAAAGAAATCATATTGGGCACAATAACTGGGGAAAAATTGTTATTGTTATTTATTGGGTTTCTTTGCTATAAAGGGAAAACTGAATTAAAGTGAGAAAAAAGATGGGCTCATAGTTTCATGAGAACGTCACATGAACTGGGATAAAAATAGTGTTGGTTGTCCATTTGATGCGAGTGTGAAAAAGACAATGCTATGTTGAGGATGCCAAAAATTCGTACAGTGAAGCAGCAGTTAAAATTCAATGACCTCATGTATGGACACAGCTTAAATCTGCTAGCTAGCACCTTACCAATGACTTTGCACTGCTTCTGCTGAATAGATATTATTGTTAGGAAAAATGACGTGTGTTCTTTTAGTTTTGTCTTTGTCACATTTAAGAGGCATAAAAATTAGATCTGTGTTAGACTAGCAAAGTCTAAGCTATTAATGACTACTGAATCACAAAGTTGGTCCCATTTTGTTATTATCATCTTTTGTTAGGGTTAAGGTACCCACCTTTATTCCCAGGTAATCCTATGGGTGCTTAAACCCAGGACAGAAGAGACTGATGTATATTGGACAAGCAAACTCAGAGTTGGAAAATCAGACTGGTTACTGAATGTTTTACCAAATCTTACTTCTCTTCTAATGCAGGAGTTATTGTGCCTATGTGGTACATAGAAATATAACATGCACCCTTCAGGATGGAGCAGAGAGCTATGTGAAAGCAGAGTATCACAAGTGCAGCTGGGGACCCAAATGTCCTGGGAAAGTCTTGTAAGTAAATCTGGCATGTAGGTGTCATGTGGTCAGCACCTTTCAATGTGATTGAAAGAATCTGATGAACAACCCACACTGTTTCCTATTAAATCTCCTTTCTGGTTTATTTCTCTGCCTTGATTTTCTGCCTGCATTTGTCACTTCTGCTGTAATGGTGAGCCCTGCTATACATATGTGCCACAGGCTTTTTAGCTCCCTTAGATTGGCTGCTATGAGTTCACTGAATGGCAACCAAGTGCTAAGAGAGACTCACCACTTTGCACTTGGGAGCACCACTGTAAGCTCTGTATTGCCTATACTCTAGGAATATTTTGGTTGACAAGACTGATCGAGAGACTTTGAAGTCTTATCATAGAAAGACAGATGGCATTTGCTGCATATGGTATGTGATACTTAATTTAGGGCAAACCAGCCAGCAGCTTCCCATGCCTCCACTGGGAGCTGTGCTTTCCCATGTCATATTTTTAAGTGACAGAGGAGCTCTTGTATATCACAGGCCTTAAAAACTGGAAAGGTCCTTATGCCTGCCTGATTCCAGCAAAGATCCATGCAAGCCAAGAGTCCAAAAACAGCTCAGCATGACCATGTATTTCTTGGAAGGTGACCCAAGTATAGCATAAATCCTTCACATGCCATGGACTAAATCCAAAGAACCATGAGAGGAAGGAAAAAAGCCGTCAGCACCATTCCACAACACTTGTGCTATGAAAGTTCATTTGATGCTATCATGGGTAGGTCCAGTTCTCCTGTCACTGCCTGTTCAAGAAAGCACAGAGGCAAAATAGCATTACTGGTGCAATAGGGTTGGGCTGGAGAGGGTTAATCCTAACTTTTATTGGCATAGGAGTGTTACACATGAATGGGACTGTGTTAAGTCACTTGCTCAGTAATGCTCATTCCCTATTAAAGCTGCAGTAGTGTGCACACTGCCTTGAGAATTAGTCCCTTGGAACTGAGTGGAATTTGCTTTCAAGCAAATGTTTTTAGCATCAGGCTGCTAACAGTCTATTTGATTGATGCAACTTATTAGCAAGACTTAGAATAACTGCAAAATGTGCATAGCTGGAACAGTTTCTTACCCGTGACTCAAAATGCCTGTGCTGTCTTGGGACAAGAAATGTTCTGAATGAATGTATTAAACATAAGGGCAAGTATATGTAAACAAGGCATGCTTCCCAAAGATGTGCCAGTTCTTAGCAGGACAGAATAGATTTAGGACCACATGAGATTATTTAATTATTGTATGTATCTTTTGTCCGAGATTAAAAATTAATTTTTATTTCTATCTACTTGGGTGCATGGACAGCTATATAGTAGGAATGTGCATGTTCATTTTGCTATAGAAGCAAAATCCATTAATTCATTTCATTGTTGAATTGCTTGATTAAAAAATTGATTTTCTGCTTTTGTTTTTGAACATGTCTTCTTTTTTCCCTATGGAAGCTCTTTTCATGCCCCCAAAACATAGCAAAACATGAATGTTTGATCAAATTGCTTTGATTTGAGACTGGTTTGTTTCATTCCAACTTTGGATATGTGAAAAGCCAGATTTTCATTTCCATGCAAATGTCTGCAAATCAAATTTTGCACATTGCTACTAAATAGTGATGATGGATTAACTCTCTGCCCCACTGTGTTCCCAGTCCAGATGAGGGTCCTCAATGTTGCCCCCTTTTTTTTTTGCAATGGAAGTAAAATCTTCTCTTGGAAATACAAGATTTCCCCTCATTAAAAATATTTCAGGGTGGATCAAGACTGCTGTAAGAGCAAAACTAGTAAAGACCTCTGCTCTTCTCCTAAGCCACAGGATCAATTGAACTATCACCCTTTCTGCAGATCAGTTCCTTAATAAGAAAGGCACATCACATAGAGCTAAAGACATGAAAAACGTGGTATCTTCTTCTTCTTCTTCTTGAAGGGGGTATATATTTAAAAGTGTTTGCTTTGATTTTCCAGAAACGAAAATGGTTGCCAGCCATTAGATGCAGTTGTGCGGAGCTTAGTATAAAGATCAAAGAGCAATAAACGACTACTTTGGGTGATAAAACAGATTTATATGAGACATGGTCTCTTATAATTAGGTTAGCATGTGTTTTTGTGTTTGATTTTGAAATGAAGAACCTGTAAGTGTGTTCTCTGCTTTGACAACACACACAGACAGTTAAGAAAATAAATGGAAAATTCTCTGTGCTCCAAACTACTTCTTGAGTTGTTTTTGCATCAAATATGTTCCAGCATCAGAGATAACTTCTGAGGCTGATTTGTCATAAAATGTATATGTTAAGATTGAAGTCCATTTATCTAGAGCAGTGGTAGGCAAACCATGGCTTGGGAGCCACATGTGGCTCTTTGGCCCCTTGAGTGTGGATCTTCCGGCTTAGGAGTACCCTAATTAAGTTAATAACAATGGACCCACTTACATAGTCCAGCAAGGTAGTTAGTAGCACTTGAAGACTAACAGGAGAAGGGGTGGTGGCATGAGCTTTCTTAGACACTTCTACTTCTTCAGATGCTAGGGGCCCCCTAGCATCTGAAGAAGTAGACGTGCCCATTGGGCCCCCCAGCATCTGAAGAAGTAGACATGCCCATTGGGCCCCCTAGCATCTGAAGAAGCAGATGTGCCCACTGGGCTCCCAAATATCTGAAGAAGCAGACATGCCCATTGGGCTCCCAAATATCTGAAGAAGCAGACATGCCCATTGGGCCCCCTGGCATCTAAATAAGCAGACATGCCCATTGGGCCCCCTAGCATCTGAAGAAGCAGACGTGGCTAAGAAAGCTCATGCCACCAACCCTTCTCCTGTTAGTCTCCAAGTGCTACTAACTACCTTGCTGGACAGCTCAAAGATGTTCATCTGAAGATGTCTACTTCTTCAGATGTACCTACCTATATAGTTTAAAATTTAAAAATTTGGCTCTCAAAAGAAATTTCAATTGTTGTACTGTTGATATTTGGCTCTGTTGACTAATGAGTTTGCTGACCACTGATCTAGAGGTTAGTTTGGAAGCCTGCTAGAGGATTCTTTGGAAAATGTCTTCTGAATTATTCTTTGGTCAAAATTTACGTTGATTAGTATTTTAAAAAAAACAAGTGGGAAAGGGAGGGCTATTAGATTGCCAGTTATCAATATCCTCCCTATGAAATATATTGTGTTTCTATATAAATTCTAAAAAGAGTTTTACATGCTTAAGCATATCACATTTTATGTAAGTGTTTCCTATTCTGTCCTCTTTTTGGATGAGAGAGATGTGTGTAAACCATTACAGACATTGGGCCAATTCGCACATGGCATGTTAGTTCACGTGGGGAATGCCCCCAGACAGATCATCCACACTTGAGGGAGGTGTTTCTTTACCAGCAACAGCTCCTTCCATGCAGAAGCATTCCCTGCATGAACTATGCATGGTGCAAGTTTACGTGCATCCTCCACACCTCTTCCAGGTGCTAGAGGGGCACGTGATGCACCACACAGGCATGCCAACGCAGTACGCCATGTGGTGGCTCTGGTGATGGTGCAGGGCACGCATGGTGGAACTGACACCAGCAAATAAAAATGGTGGCACCTGAACACCCATCCCCCCTTGCAGTAAGTGTCTGGCCAGATTGGGGAAGCGTCAGTAGACACTGAGCACCTGCAAGTGCAGATGCCAGTTTGGTCTAGTGGTTAGAGAGCCGGACTCTTATCTGGGAATACCAGGTTTGATTTGCCCTCTTCCAGGAGGCCAGCTGTGTGACCTTGGGCTTGTCACAGCTCTCTTCTGAGCTCTCACAGCCCCACCCTTCTCATAGGGTGTCCTGTTGTAGGGGGAAGAATAGAAAGCTTTGTCAGCTGCTTTGAATCCCCTTGAATGGGTGAGAAAAGTGGGGTAGAAAAGACAACTCTTCTTCTTCTTCTTCTTCTTCTTCTTCTTCTTCTTCTTCTTCTTCTTCTTCTTCTTCTTCTTCTTCTTCTTCTTCTTCTTCTTCTTCTTCTTCTTCTTCTTCTTCTTCTTCTTCTTCTTCTTCTTCTTCTTCTTCTTCTTCTTCTTCTTCTTCTTCTTCTTCTTCTTCTTCTTCTTCTTCTTCTTCTTCTTCTTCTTCTTCTTCTTCTTCTTCTTCTTCTTCTTCTTCTTCTTCTTCTTCTTCGTTTCCCAAGGATGAGAACCAAACTGCACAAAGTTCAGAGGGCTTCATTCTGGTACCAAACCAAAGAAATATACATGCCAGACAAACAGTTCATTAGTTCAATCCCATACTATCATTGTCTTCTCAGTCTTCTCTGATTGCACACCCAGCCTCCGTTGACCGCACTGTGGTCAGGTTCCCAGTCTGCTCTTACTGCTTCATCATGTACCAGGACTCCCTCAATTATATTTGTAGCCTACCCTTACCTTTTTAGTGGCCCATTTTCAGTGAGCCACAATCCACCCGCTTTTGTAGTCTTGCATAACAGAGTAACATGGTCCTCCTAGCAGGCCAAGCATTGTTCAAACACAATTGGCCAATTTTGTCAACATATCAAAACAGAAAAAAAGCAGCTCAGATTATTACAGTGCCACAAAGGTTGGGAACACATAATGTAACCATGAGGCACCCCTTCTGTTAAGTCTAAACACAGCCGGAGTGTTTGTAAAATATTTATTTATTTACATTTCTATCCTGCCCCATACCCGAAGGTCTCTGTACTAAATATAGAGTATATAAGCCAAGCAAATAAAATACAGGGTTGGGAAGGGGGTGCAAATTTGTTATGCCCCGTGGGGTCAATTTTCATGTGTGTTTGGATAAAACCTTAGTCTCGGAAAGTTTCACCTACTGTTAGATCTATATGTTTTGACCCCTGGTATCGCTTCCCTTTACCAGCGTTGCCCTTACTCCTCCAGCCACAAGAGGCATCATTCACCACTATGGGGTTTCCTTTACTTATTTCAAAAATAATGAATTCTTGGCCTGATAGCACCCCTGTTCCCAGCCTTTCATAAGAAGTACTGGGTACTTTTTAAAAGGATGTGTATGTTTTTTAAACAAAATTAATCCTGCCAGATGAACTTTTACATGGCTTGGAAGACTTAGAAATAAATGGAGCTTTTTCCAGCCACTGGGGCCACTAGTAACTGTTTATCCAGCTGCAATAAATACTTCCTGTTGCTGACATGTGGAATGGAGTTTTCTTACACTCTGAGAGGACATTTTTCCTGAAAAGAAGCCGTCTCCTGTCTAACTGGAAGCAGCCCCTGTGGGCAACATGGCACAACTGACATTTCTCGTGCCAACTGCCTTCCCACTTTGTCCTGTAAAAAGTTCTGCTCTTGTTACAGCCCTGATGCTCTGCCAAGAGAGAAAGAGGTGGGCAGGGACTCAGAGGTCTGTGGAGAGCCAAGCAGAGCCTCATGCCGATGTTGCTGTTGACAATGGCTCAGCTGGGCAGCTTTCTCTGGACTCGGCAATATTTCCAAATAGCTTCACGGGCCCTAGACTTGTTTTCTTATTTAAACTCTCTCAGCAGCTTGGAGGCTTCCACAGGGAGCAGTAACCTTTGCAGAGCCCTGCATTCTCTATTCCTACGCATCTCAATCAACAAAAGCAAAGGCAGCGAACAGAGGTTAATGGCAAGTTCTGGTACAGCATGGAGGTCAATGGCAGCTTCCCAAAATTAGTCCTGCCAGAAGGATGAGGCTTTTCCAATATCCAGTGGCTCACCGGAAAAGTAATAAAAGAACACATCCAACCCTAAGCACTTCACTAAAGAGGACCAGTAGAAGAACATTACATAAAAGAAGTGTTGCTTAGGTCAGCACAGTGGTTGATGTAGTCCAATGTCCTGTTTTCCTCAGTAGCCAAACAAATGATTGTGGAGCACTAAGAGCAAAACACAGCCACAGTAAGATTTACCCTGCTGTTGTTATCTAGCAACTGACAATTCAAGGCACAGGGTCTCTGTTGCTGAAGGTGGTATATAGTAGAAAAATGTGCAAATGTTTTTTGCATTTGTTCCAAGCTTAGAACAAAACACCAAATGGCCAAATATTTTTCTCAGAGGCCTGGCCAAAGCAGCTGTTCCAATGGAACAAAGCTTCTTTAAAAATACAGGTGTTCAGTCATGGGGAACAATGCGGAAATGAGAAGTACCCTATTGCGTGGGTATACTGTAGCTCCTAGGGGCACAGAGTGAGGTGAGGAGGGGTTGGGCAAGATGGCAGCTGCTTACCATCAAAGTCCTCTGTAAGGGCACACATAGCTTGTGCATGATGAAGTCTGCACACACTGTCAGCTCCTCTTTGCTCCCATTTGTTCATCTTTGGAACAGCACAGAGGTTTCAAAAGTAAGTAGGCAGGCAGGAGACAATGCAGCAGAATGACCAGCTGGAGATGGAAAGCAGGTTGTGCAGTGCAGCAGGCTCTGTACAGAAGCCCACAATATGGAGGGAGCCTTGCCTACCAAGGACCAAAAAGAGCAGTAAGGCCTGCAGCCAGTGGGGGGCACAGTTGCTCCTGGCAAACTGACCAAGCGACAAGGAGGTCACAGAGCAAAGAAGCTGCCTCATAGGTGGAATCCCCACAGCAAGCTTATTTCACTTTCCATAAACTGAAATAATAGAACTGGATGCAAACGGGAATTTGCCTGTTCCCATTACTTTTAACTTAATCGCGTACGATCCGGATTCTGAGGATTGGACGTGGCGTACGTGACTCAAGGGGGGGACTCAAGTGGCTGCTTTTTAAAAGCCGCTTTGCAGGGCTGCCCTGCCCTCTTCCTCCTGGCATGGATGTGCCACCTATAACAGACCCCTTCATGGAGCCTAGCTGGATGGCTGGGTGGGTGGCTGCTGCTTGCCTGGATGGATGAAAAACAGGCACCGGCAGCCAGCGATTCTTTCCCCTCCTCTCCCCATTCCCCAGGGCACATGGCAGCAGCAGCAGCAGCAACTCAAACCCTCTTCACAGCCACAGCCTTTAAAACAGAACCTCCAGGGCTTTCCTTTCCTTTCCCTTTTTTAAAGGTCTGAACTTTCAAAGAGCTAGAATTGTGCAAAACTGCAACATTGTTATTAAGGTGTGAAGAGGCTAGATCGCTACAGTGTAGCTTTAAAGACTGGATTTTTATAGTTGCTGTTTTGAGGGTGGATTTTTCAATGAAATCACTATCTTTGGAAGCAAGCTATTGGGGGAGGGAAACCCTAAACATGGATTCTCATCCCTTAACACGGTACGGTCCCCACAGTAAAAAATGTAAAACGTTTCAAGCACATGATCTGGAGTGAGACCTGTTGAAATCAGGATTGAGATTCATCACGCTTTGGGGTGGTTTAACACGGAGAAAGTGTGTTAAGCCAAACTGCCATGCAGACTCCAAGGATTGAAAACTTTTTGAATCCGAGATAAGGTTGCGGTGAAGACACGGTCATAGAGTCATCTGTTGGTTGGTTCTCAAAAAACAGCTGAGTGCTGCAGAACCTTGTCATCCAAGTAATTACCAGCCATGGAAATCTAAGGTTAGGCAAACCATGGATGTTCAACACATGCCTGGTGAGCTATGCTGAAATGCAATGCTGTCCTTCCATCAAGATTCTTAATTGCCCATTGCTGTCTCCAGGCTTTTTTCATTAGTGTGAACATGTCCCATGGAGCTTAGGTCTAGCCTAAACTTCTCTCCAAATGATTCCTTTAGCTCACTCTAAATTCTGATGATGTGACAAGCAGGGGGAAGGGATCCTGTTATGTGTTTCTGCAGCTGAGGTTTAGAAAGCTGCTAAACTTAGTATATGTGTAATATAACACACTTGTCAGAGAAAGACGAAGACAAAGGTGATCAATAACAGAATTGGCATTGAGACCCAAGAGGCCGATGGCATGAGGCATGTACCAAATCACCTGGACAAAAAGAATTAAATGCATGCACCTGATTAGGAACAAGCCTAATCTGTAGCATTTTCTAGAGGATTACTATTAGCTGCACTGATATGTTAAAATTAACTTAATAGCATGAAATATGTGTGTGTGACAACAAGAAATATGGCACAATCAGGCTCTGTTTTGAAAAATCTGCCTCAAAGCATTTTATCAAACATCCATATAATTGCTTCATTGTGAGCCAAATGTCTACTTACTGGCTCAGTTTGCATGGCTCCATCACATATCTCAAGAACTTTTGTGGTTATAAGAATTTGTCCTTATTCATGCAAGTAACAAGTACATGAACAATGCTAGAGATAATTAGGAGCGGATTAGAAAACAAGTCAGCAAGTGTCATTTTGCATCTGTATAAATCTATGGTGAGACCACATTTGGAATGTTGTGTACAGTTCTGGTCACCACATCTCAAAAAGGATATTGTGGAACTTAGAAAAGGGCAACCAAAATGATTAACATCTGGGCATCTTCAGACTTGAAAGACAGCATTTAAGAGGGGACCTGACTGAAGTATATGCAATCATGCGTGGTATAGAGAAGATGGATAGAGACAAAATATTTTAATCACACAACATTAGAACAAGAGGGCACTCTATAAAGCTGATGAGTAGGAGAGTCAGATCAGACAAGGAGAAGTATTTATTCACCCAGAGGGTCATGGAATTTGCTGCCAGAAGAGGCAGTAACAGCAACCAGCCTCGAGGACTTTAAGAAAAGGGTTAGACAAATTCATGGATGACAGGTGTATCAATGGCTACTAGAATGGATGTCTAGGTACATTCTCCAGGTTGGGGAGACAGGCAGGATGCCTCCAAAGACCATTTGCTAGGGTTTGAGGTGAAAGTTTTGCTGTCATCTTTTCCCTGAGATGCCCATAAGCAATTGGTGGGCCACTGTGTGGGACGAGATGCTGAATTAGATGGGCTGTGGCCTCATCCACCAGGGCTCCTCTTATGTTATGTAAACCCATTCATGAGTTTTTTTTATCTGCACATTTTCAAGGACTTCATGCTCAAATCTTCCTCAGTGGTTTTGGTGGGAATTCTGGGCAACAATGCTTAAGACTCCAGTTTCAGTAGTTCGAATCCTGATGATACATCAGTCAAGGGTTAGCAGCTGAAAGTATGAGCTGCCCTTGGAGTAAATAATGGAGCAAATAATAATAATGTCATATACTATAGAAGTTTGTCTATGTGCTTAGGTGTATGATTGATAGCTGTTTCACAGGTATAGCCCATCATTTGCTGTTTTCATTCTTCCAGTGATAAACATGGGTCCTGTTCACACTTGCCAGCCTGGTATGGTGTAACAATACTATGCCAAGTTGGTAAGGATCCAGTGAGGTGGTGGCCATTTGCACAAGTTTTAAACAAGTGTAGTGTGGATACCCAGGCTGAGGCTGGTTGGATCACCAAAGCAATGTCTGAGGCAACATCTGGTGCATGCTCAGGTATTGTGATGGTAATCTGCACATTTGTGTTCATCTGTGCAGACATAGTCACACAGCCACACCACTTGCCTTGCAGCATCCAGGAACGATCCAGACGGATTGCTTAGGGGAAGTCTGTGGCCATTCTTGGTGTGTTGTAGTGGACTGGAGTTTACTGGCAGATGAATGCAGACAGGCCCATGGATTTATTCACATTAAAAGGACACTTGATGATTGCCCTTGGCATGCCTGTAGAGCCCATAAAGCAACTTGGTATTCCATGGAGCTATGGGCTATGAAACAGGAAAGTCGACGGCTAGAGCATAGGTGGTGTAAATCCAGCAGTGAGTCTGACCGAACATGGGTTAGAGCACATTATTGTGCCTGCCATGTGGTGGTAATGGTGGTGAAAAAGATATTTTTCTCCACCACCATTGCATCCTCAAGTAGCCATCCAGCAGAGCTCTTTAGAGTAGTAAATGGCCTGACAAGACTGAGCTTGAAGAAGTATGAGCAAGGGCCAAGTAATATCTGCTGTGACAAATTTGCGAAGCACTTTGAGGACAAAGTCGCTCAGATTCAAAGGGGATTAGATGCCACAATTGGCCATAGTCCTAATGAGGTGTCCAGAGAACTGTCTGGTCCAGTTTGCTTGGATCAGTTTCAGTTATTGCAGCCTGAGGATGTGGACAAGATACTTGTGGGGGTGCGGTCGACGATGTGCTGTCTGGATTCTTGCCCCTCCTGGCTGATAAAAATTAGCCAGCAAGGTATGACCGGGTGAATCTAGGGAGTAGTGAATGCCTCTCTGAGGGATGGAATGGTTTCACTAGCTCTGAAACAGGCTGTGGTGCATCCCCTCCTGAAGAGGGTCTCCTTGGATCCAGAAGATATGAACAGCTACTGCCCGATGGCAAGGTTCTAGAGAGGGCTGTCGCTGTTCAACTACAGGCATGTTTGGATGAAGCTGATTATCTAGACACATGTCAATCTGGTTTCAGACCCGGTCATGGCACGGAAACCGTCTTGGTCGCCCTGGTTGAAGACTTCCTCTGGGAGAGAGACAGGGGGAATGCCACCCTGTCAGTTCTCCTGGACCTTTCAGTGGTTTTTGATACCATTGACCACAGTATCCTCTTGGAAAGGCTACAGTTCCGCTCTTATCTCCAAAGCCGATCCCAGATGGTGGCTGTGGGAGATACAGTGTCGACACCCTGGGAACTCACCTGTGGGGTTCCTCAGGGGTCAATCTTATCTCCAATGCTCTTTAACATCTATATGAAGCCATTGGGTGAGGTCATCAGAGGATTTGGAGTGAAGTGTCATCAATATGCAGATGATACCCAGCTTTATCTCTCTGTACCATCTGAATCAGGAGAGGCAGTGGAAGATCTTGACAGGTGTCCTGAGGCAGTAATGAGCTGGATGAGGGCCAATAAACTGACGCTGAATCCAAACAAGACAGAGGTGCTGTGTGTCACAGGACCTGGGTCCGTGTAGTTGGGGGATACCCTGTCCTTGATGGAGTGGCTATGCCCTGGAAGGGATAGGCATGTAATTTGGGGGTACTCCTGGACTCTGCACTAACACTTGAAGCTCAGGTGGAGGCTGTGGCCAGGAGCACCGACTCCCATCTACGGCTGGTGTGCCAACTGAAGCCTTTTCGGGATAGAGATGACCTGGCCACAGTTATCCATGCTCTGGTAACCTCTAGATTGGACTATTGCAATGCACTCTAGATGGGACTGCCCTTGAAGATGGTCCAAAAGTTGCAGCTAGTGCAAAATGCAGCCGTCAGAGTGCTGACCAAAACAGCTAGCCGGACACATATCACGCCGGTTCTAAAATATTTGCATTGGCTGCCAATCCACTACCGGGCCCAATTCAAGGTGTTAACTCTGACTTATAAGGCCCTAAAAGACTTGGGCCCCAAATATCTAAAGGAACGCCTTCTCCCATATGGACCTGCCCGTGCCTTAAGGTCCAACGATGAGGCCCTCCTGGTTGTCCCACCACCTTCAGTGGTGAGGCTGGTGGGCACCCGGGAGAGAGCCTTTTCAGTGGTGGCCCCCAGACTTTGGAATGGTCTCCCCCTCAAGGTGTGCCATGCCCCTTCCTTGTTTTCATTTAGGAAGGCTGTAAAGATATACCTATTCACCTTGGCCTTTGGCTGAAGTGATTCATTGTCCCCTCATGCTACAGTTATAATCACTATTATGCACTATTGAGTGTAAGGCTTAAATTTGTTGAATTTTTAAGGTGTTTTTAATTGTGTGTCTTGTTTAAATTTGTACCTCATTTTAATCTGAATCTTGTTTTACATTGTATCCTGTTTTAATCTGTTGTTTAATTCATTGTTACCCGCCCAGAGACCTTTGGGTATGGGGTGGGATAGAAATGTAAGTAAGTAAGTAAATAAATAAATAAATAAATAAATAAATAAATAAATAAATAAATAAATAAATAAATAAATAAATAAATAAATAAATAAATAAAAATGTGAATGCCAGTTTGGTCTAGTGCAGAGGTGTCAAACTCAATTTTGCAGCGGGCCGGATTAAAAAAAAATGTACTGTGAGGGCCAGGGGGCGTGACCGGGGGTGTGACCGGGGGTGTGGCCAGGGCACAGAGGAGGGGCTGGGGGCGTGGCCAGGGCGTGGCTAGGGCACAGGAGGGGCTGGCTGTCCATGGCGGCGCCCGTGCACTCGGGCAGTGGAGGGTCCCGCCTCACGTCGCCTTGCCTCCTTCGCGCCCAAGGACGACAGCGGCGGCGGTGGTGGCGGCGGCAGCGGGCGGCGGCGGGCCGTATCTTTGACATGGCTGGTCTAGTGGTTAGGGAGCCAGATTCTTATCAGAGACTCTTGGGTATGGGGCAGGATATCAATATAAATAAATAAATACCAGGTTCAATTCTGCCCTCCCCCATGAAGCCAGCTGGGTGACCTTGGGCTAGTCACAGCTCTCTTCTGAGCTCTCACAGCCCCACCCACCTCACAGGATATTCTGTTGTGGGGAGAAGAATAGAAAAGCTTTGTCAGCCGCTTTGAGTCCCGTTAAATGGGTGAGAAAAGTGGGATAGAAAAGCCAACTCTTCTTCTTCTTCTTAAAATAAATTATAATTTTAAACTGTACAAACAGGACACAGGCCTCTCAGCCCCAACCACTACTTGCTGCTGCCATGTATTTTAAATTTGGACTACTTAAATTGCATCTAGAGGGTGACTTGAAGGCCACATCCCCACGACGTCGTTATCTCGAATTCAAAACGTTTTGATT
>MTQE01003428.1:19151926-19173067 GCA_014337955.1 Aspidoscelis marmoratus | reverse complement strand
CGAATTCTTTAAACTGAAATAACTCATGCCGTGAAGATGCGGCCGAAATGTCAGAATTCTGCAAAGCATCTTTAAGATCACAATGGCTCTTGAATGTTAGTGCACGCTGATGGAAACCCAAGCTCAGTGGTGGTTAGGAACCTGTTTTATGAGTGCCATCATGGCCAAAACTGCATGGTACATAATAGTAACAGCTGTGTCTTTATGTATAAGATTTTCTTGAAAGGAACCATTAGAAGCAAAGGGCATTTTTAACTTGCTGTCTCACTTTGGTCCTGGTCTGGGACTGGGGAGCTCAGGCATGCTGGGAGAGAAGCTCCTGCTAAAGTGGATGAATTTACCCCTGTTTGCATGTTATAGGCTTTTATTTCATGTATCTGTCAGCAGGAATGTTTAACAGGGAAAAAGAGAGAGGTTTGGGTCAGGACCATATCAAGGGTTATACTGCTGATGACTTACCTTCTCCTCTAGTAGTCCTAGTCCGTAGCACCTCTGTCCAAACCGGGAATGGGGCATCCTCTGTGTGTTTGTGTCTCTGTGTGTATTTAAGCTGCACTTAAAGGCACATCTACGTATTTCAATTTCAATGTATTATTTTGATTATCAAAATACAAGTAGAAAAGATAAAATACCAATATACATATAAACTATAAAACTATATATAACTAAGAAGACATAACAGAAGACGTAAATTATTCTGCCCACATCAAGAGTTCATATGTCTGAATAACCATTGCACAGTATTATACTGTTGCCTGAGGTTTCTTTTCTATAAAATGCATCTAATTCCCCCAAAATAACAACAAAGCAATGAGCTTAGATCTACTATCATAATAATGTGGGCACTGTACCAAAATGTAGTGGATGGAGTCATTTGACTCCTTGTCACAAGTACAGCTACCTAACTAATGTTTCTATTTTTATTTTTCCCCCCTCTGGAGATGACATATTTCCCTTTAAACTACTTTCTCGAATATCTCATCTATTACAAACAGAGCTGACAGCCTGTGTTGTAAATGGAGAAGAAGATAATTACTGTAAGGACTAGTGACTAAGAAAACAGGCAGATTTTGGGCAGTTGCTGCCCTCTAGTGCTAAAAGATTAGGATTTTAATCTGAAGGGAAGAAATAGAAGAAATGTGTTTTTTTTCCTTTCAGAGAATTATAGATTAAGAAGGATGATATTCACGATGCATACTTGCCTTTCAATTATATCCGTGATCAAAAGCTTTACAAGTTTTCATATTGTTCGAAAAGCCTGCAAAACCTTCGACCCAAGGAAACAGAAAATGAAACCCAGACAAATACTGTATTTTCTGGCGTATAAGACTACTTTTTAACCCAGGAAAATCTTCTCAAAAGTCAGGGGTCGTCTTATACTCCGGGTGTCGTCTTCTTATACGGCGAGTATATCCCAAACTCTATATTTTAACTGGAAAGTTGGGGGTCGTCTTAATAACCAGTCGTCTTATACGCCGGAAAATACGGTAGCTGCATTGCCAGTTGTCCCAATACAAGTTTTATAGCACATTAAAGACTAAAAAAATAGATTTTCCAGTAGCATGAATACTGGTTTGGGGTGTTCATTTGCATTCCCAGACCCCTCAAGTATACTCTTTCTTCAAATTCTTGAATGTGGACTCAAGTACATAAAATCTTTATTTTTGAATGGCCAGGCATTAACTTGCTGCACTTCAGCTAGCAAATCGTCTCAAAGTTTTGGGTCTGTAGCACACTTTTTTCTTATCCCACTTTTTTCTTATCCCAATACCAAGTCTTAAGATCTTTCTTCTTCTTCTTCTTCTTGCATTCCATGAATAAATATTATTGAAGCTCAATATTGAAAGAAATCTTGCCATCTAATGGAAATTATAGGTGTCTGTCTGTGCTCCTCCTTAGAAGACCTAATACCTGACAACAGAGAATGCTATATAGAGGCCGTAGTCATCCCTTCACTGTAAGTCATCTTCAGACCAACCACTAGTCGCTCTGCTCACACTGCTTTTTGCTAATCTGAATTATGAGTGGAGTCCATTCTGGAGTCCACCTTTTCATGGGACTCGGTCCCTTTCAGCACGGCAAACCAGACTAAAAGAGGTTCCATGATGGGTGGCACCTGCCTTCGTTTCCACCCAATGCCCGTATGCGTATACATCAGAGTTGGCAGCACCCCTCATCTCCCATCCCATCCCGTGCCTGCCAAGCAGTTTCGACTTTGCTCACCACCATTTCTAGGATGGACTCTTCTCTCATCTTACCCCTCTGATTCCCCTTTGTTCCAGTCACATGCTGGTGGAGCCTGTCCATCTTTTTAAAAAAATATAAATCATTTTTATGCTAAACTGATAAAGCAATAGAGAACTAAAGAGTTGTGTAAGGGAAACTCAGGGTGATAACATAAAAGGTGTAACCTTAGCAGCCCAAATTGAGGATAATCTGAGGAAAGATGATCAGCAATAGGCCCACATGTAATTTAATTCTGAAAAATAATAACTAATCAGATAAATGTGATAATGAATGTGAGAATAAATGTATTTCCAGAACTTTGTGTACTTTAATATATAAGGGCCGGCAAGTGGAAGACAAAAAGAAATACGCGTTAAATTAATTATTAATGGCAGCACATTCTGTGATTGGCCAGGGTTGGAAAGACGAGACAAGGTTGAATCTTCAGAATTGGTATAAATATGTAATTAATCAATTTAAATTTAACTATTCTAGGAATCAAAGACTAAACTACACAGAACTGGTGAGAAATACATTAGAAGACTAGAAAGACCTGAACCAGTGAAATAGTAGATCAGAGGCTATGAAAATGGTTAAAGAAGTATTAAAGATGATATCAATATAAGATTCTACTATATATGTTGTCCTACCTAAGGGAGGGGGATGGATGTGAAGAAAACTAAGAAAGTACTAGAAACAATGAGGGACATCAGGGTTTTTAGTTTTTAAAATTGTTTTTATTGTTTATGTATTAATATTGTGTTTTAATATGTTATATTGTTTAATACTGTCTTAAGGGGGGGAGGGATAAGGTGTTTTAATTGTTATATTTTACATTTTACCGTTGTTAACCGCCCGGATTGGGTTGCTATAGGGCGGTATATAAATAAATATTATTATTATTATTATTATTATTATTATTATTATGTATGTGTATATGTACATGTACGTGTATGTGTACGTGTATGTGTATGTGTATATATATATAATGATGGATGTGCCAAATGCTTGTAGCACCACCCTAACAGCCCTCAGGTCTCCAGTGCTCTTGCTAAGGCTTTACTGGATGACCATGAGAGAACCTTAATACACTGAGGAATTATCCAGGAATGGGGTATGATCAGGATTAGGATGTCTTCAGTTTAGCTTCTTAAGAGAATTGACTATTTCAGGAAGGTGTAACCAAAGCCATAGTCATGGTTGGCCATTAAGTGGAAAACATTCTCAATAGCTGAGTGCTTATTCCATTCATTCTTTCTCCTCCATATGTTTCAGATGAAATTTGTCTAGAGTATGCTTAATTTGCTATGTCCAGTTCATTTCATGTAGGTTTGTAGAGAATTGTAGACTTTGGCTTGGACTCCACTTACTGGCTAAGGGAACTTCTTTGGAGATGTGTGGAGCAGAGGCTGTGATTGCCCATTGAGAAAGACACATAGGCTACAACAATTCCAGTTCAAGTGATGGCCTGGAGTACCTTTGCATGGGGTAGAAAATAGCACTCTGTAAAAATTATATCTCTAATAGTGATTGCAGCCAGAGATGGTGAGGAGCTTTCTGCTGCCAAAGTGGAAATACTGGGCACCACAGGTGACAAATGGAGACACAGCCTTAATCCCAATCTATTCTGCCCCCCACCCCATTAGCCATAATGAGCACTAGCCAAGACTTTCTGTATAGTTGGATGCAGAAGTTAATTTTGTACTCTTGTTCTACCTTTTTTCTCTGTTGGCTATCAGGTATCGTACCTTCTTCAGACCAAGGTACAAGCTTGGCTACAAGACTGTAACTGAGATAGCATGGAGGTGTTGCCCAGGTCTCTTAGGAGAAGGATGTCATGACAGTCCCACTGACCAGCCAGGAGTCCTTGCCCAGCCCGCCAGCCCCAAGATGCCTCCCACTCAGAAGATGTATCCTGGTGCTAGAGTACCACCTCATCCCAAAATCCATGGAGATCCATTTCCAGGACCAAAGAAGAACCATTATGGTGAGTAAAGTCTTAATTTAGGATTGCTTTTTCAAGTTCCACAGAACTACAGAAAACAAAAGTGTTGAAGGGAAGCCAACTTATCTCACCTATCATGAGACCTCTAGCATGAAGTGGGCTGTCCCATCATTTCTGCTTCTGAACAGCCTGCTCTTCTGCTCAAGGCCCCTTTTGATCTTACTTTAAGAGATTGGAGATATCTAGTTGCATGAGAATGGAAGGATATAAGAGGAGTCCTGCTGGATCAGGCCACAGCCCATCTGGTCCAGCATCCTATCCCACACAGTGGCCCACCAGTTGTTTATGGGCATCTCAAGCAGAAGACAAGGGCAAATACCTCACCTGCTCTCAAATCCCAACAAATGGCCTTATCAGATTCTTTGCATTATTAATTTCTACTCTCCCCCAGGATTTGCTTTCCCACCCAATGTTATTTTCATTTTAAAATGTGCACTTTTTAAAATTCTTCCATAGTTTATCACCTCCATGGTTGTTTTTCACCCATTTACTCCTTCGCACTTTCTTTAAAAGTTATAAAATGCATAAGGGTGGGGGCAAGCATTTTGCAAATGAAGTTGCCAGGATGCTTTAGAATGGACTTATCATCTCAAAAGCAAAACAGTAATGACAGCACTACAGTTCAATAGTTGTTGCATCTATTAGGAAAAATCAACAGAGAATAACAGTAGTTGATAATAAGACAATGCCGTATACTAAAGCTATTATTTTTATTAAGTGCTTTTGGCTTCATGGGCTGGAGTACTGTCAGGAAATTGTAAACATTTTCCATACGGGGAAAAAACACTGAGGCTGGGTAAACAACTTGAAGCAAACATGAGAAGCTTGCTTCATTTTGTGCATGAGAAGTTATAGTAAATACAAATTCCAAAAGTATTTGCTCTTAGGCCACATTCCCACTGGACAATTTCAATCTGTATTGAGTTCCCTGCAGAACCAAGTGCGCATTCTGGCTGTTCCCATTTGCTTGACGATAACACAGTCTCAATTCGAATACCACAGTTATCACTTACACCACCCAAATCCCCAGCACAGTGAAACAGGATCTTTTCCTCTCAGCCCATTTAGGAGGACTTTTGCGCAGAACTGCACTTCCCCATCAGCCAAGAGCGAACCTGACTGCTTCTGGCAAACTGTGCCCTGACCTCCTTGGTGAGGCACAGTGTCCGGAGGGGGGAGTTCATGTTGCAGTTTGCAAGGCCATGCTGATTTCCCTGGTGGCTACTAGACATCATTGTGGCCAGGCAGCTCGATAAAACACTCCAGTGCTCATGCGCAAAATAACCCTGAAACCAAGGCAAGATCATGCTTGGCAATCGGTGGTCGGGGTGGCATAATAACTGATCTGTGGAACACCAGTGAGGACCTACAGGCCATATGATCTCATGTTTTATCATCCTTTATTTATTACCATTCACAAAAATGTTCAACAGTTTTAATCCCCACACAGGAAATAGGGACAGGGACAGCAAGGGCACGGGGCAGACCTTCATGGATGTAAAATCCCACCCATCTAATCCTGCACTGACAATAGTGGAAGGTGTGGGACAGAGGGATACCGGGGGTGGGGGCAGCCCAAAAGGCACAATCTCATCCCCAAATAGTCCAGCACCCTTCCAATTGGGAAAAAAATAAGCAGGCAAAATTGTACTTTGACCTGTTTTTCCGAGGTTTTTTTTCCTGTGGATTTTAGCAATTTAGTCCTCATAAAGTCTGGGAATAAAAATTTAAATGGGAACAGACGATTCCAAAAACAGAGTGGATACTGATTTTTTCTTGAATGGGAACATGGCCTTAGAGTGTTTTTTGAGCAGACCTTAATTATAGGTCATACTATCTCACTGGTATCTATGAATTTTTGTGGTTGGTAATCATCAAGTTGAGTCCACCTCCTGACTGACTACTTTGGCACCTCCATGAAATTTTCTTGACAAAAGTGGTTTGCCATTGCCTACTTCCAGGGAGACCCTGGGGATTGAACTGGTGACCCTTTGCTTTCCACACAGTTTGCTCCACCACTGAGGCTGCCTCCAAGTACTGGCTAAATCCATCTAGTAAGTGATAATCTGGAGTATTGCCTCTCTGGCGTTATCTCTTGTGGGCTGTCCATGGTTCTGGCTTGGCATGTTTTACAGATGCACACAGGTGGTGCAAAATATCCAAAACTGTGTGTTACCACTACAGCATGTGCACAGCCATTTGCTTTGGCTCCTGCACATCCAGAGTGATGATGGTGGCTCCTTCTACATGATAACTTATAGCGCTGTTTAAGGAAAAATTGTTACCGGTGTTAGGCTATTGCACATTTTTTTTAGGAGGGGAGTATAGTGGAGCTACAGAGCTACATGTGGTAATCCCACCATAGAGTAGCCATCATGGCACTATGTTTCCCCGACTTGCTAAAACTTATATGTATTCCAGTATTCCATGGAATGTGTATGCAGTTTTTTTGTGCATGTGCAGTGATGGTAGTATTTGTGTGTGTGTGTGATTCTGTTAATCCTGTAAGCCACCTTAAGCTATTTTATTTTTGTAAAGGCAATATATAAATAAATGCAATAATATTAAATTTGACTCCTTAATTTGCAAGGAGCTATACAGTCCAAAAAGCTGATATCAGTACAGAAGGGTCACTGATGATGGTTTCTGGTTGCTTTTTATGTTCCTAGGTCGAAAAATACCTGGTTTGGTTGGAGACAGGCTAGACCGGCTTGAGGAGGAAGTCAGGCACCTTTCACAGTCCTATGATAGCCTGCATAATATGGTGAATGGCCTGGGTGATCACCTGAGGCTCGCCATCCAGGAGGACACCAGTAAGATGATTGGGTCCCTTATGAACAGCCCAAGTGTACCTGATTCAACTATGGGGTTTGGTGTCATTCCCGAAGGAATTGTGGATGCAGCTGACAAGGCTGACCTCTCCCCTTATCCGCCAGTGGGTGAGATCCTAAGCAAAGTAACTGAAGTGAGTGATTCATTAAAAACTAAGACTGATCTACTCGATGAAGTGCATGGCATGGTCCTGGACCATGATGGGCAGATCAAACACTTGCTGGAATCAGCCCGGCCTTCTCCACTTACCTCTATTGATATGCTAGAAGAATATGTGGACAGCAGGCTTAGCCACCTGCGTGTGGAGCTTCTGGATGGCTTTGAGAAGAAACTGGTGAACATCCAGAGCACATGTGATTACCGGATCAAAGAAATACAGCAGCAGTGTGAAGAAGAAAAAACTGCCAACCTCCATCTCCGGCAGACCCTGGATGGAAAAGAGCTTGAAATTAAGAAGGAAATTTCCCAACTGGAAACCCAAATCCAAGGGCTAACCATTGTGGAGAGCTGCTGTAGCAACTTGAACTACCTCACCCAAAGGATGGATATCTTGGAGAAGGGCTTACACAGCATTTCTGAGTCCCAGAAAAATCTGCACTCCAGGTTGGATAATGAACTTTCCACTGTTACCTTGGGGAGCATCTTTGATGGACGCTTTGAGGATCTTGAAGCTAGGTTGAACATCACAGAACGGGAAACAGGACACTGTTGTTCTGTTATGGAAGACAGCATGAGAGGACTACTGGGATCGGAGCTGGATGGCACAAGGACTCTGCTGGAGGACAAAATGAGAACCTTGGAAGACAGATTCATAACCATTGTAGGTGATGTAAATAATGTCACCTCTTCTATGAGTATAGATGGAGCTGTAATGCCTCTCTTGGAAGGAGAGCTTGCTACTGTAAGGAAGGAAACGGATGAGAAGGTGGAAATGCTACAGAGCCGGCTGACAACATTGGAAAGCACATGCTTACTTGGATGCACATCCACTTCCAAAGATGTAGAGTTCTTTCGTACAGAGATTGAAGACTGCCAAAACAAAAACCAGGACTTACTCCTCAAGATGGATAGTAATTCCGATTTGCTACACAAACTCAACGCTACCATCCTGGAGATCCAGAGGCGGATTGAGGAAGAAGCAGCTGGATCTTTGCAAGGTGAGATCATGCTCTTGAAGATCAATTTGAACACGGTGAGCAAGTCCTTAACTGGACTGCAGGATTCTGTTTCCCAGTACTCAGATACAGTGCTACATGTTAACTCCTCTTTGGATGAACGTGAGCGCAAGATTGAAGACGAGGTTCATTCCATACAAGAGAAGATCAATAACCAAGGCTCCCAACTTCTATTCAGCAATAAGCGTGTCCTGAACCTAAAAGGAGACCTTGAAAGGCTGAAGTCCAGGATTATCACTGATTTAAGCAATTGCAAGAGTGCAGCAAACAGCCTGCAGAAGGAAGTGCTCCAGTTTGATGATCGTGTGGCCCAGGTAGAAGACACATGTGGCCAACTGGGCTTGGTAACAGGAAGTTTGGACCGCATCAGAAATGATCTTGAAAACAATGCAGGGAGTTTGTGGGGCTACATGGAGCATATGAACGAAACTCTAGCTGCCCACTCTCAGGAAATCACTGTACTCAAAGATAACTTGCTGGATTGCCAAGCAAAAGTCACAGAACTAGCTGAAGACATCAGCCTCTTAGAAAGCAAGCTGCATGGCAACCAGCATTAACTGTGTCAAATTAAAAGTTCAACTAACTTATATCACACAGACCCCAGTGTGATGATTACTAGATTTTTATTTTATTTTATTGAGGAGGGGGATAGGGAAGGCTACTCAGTGTTAAAAGCTGCTATTATCCTTTTTTCTCATTGTTCCCCAAAAGTGACTTTTTGCTACAGCTTAAGCTGTATATTTGCCATTACTTTATTCTCTGTGGACTTTTAGCAGCTGTATTTATGTAGCAAAGTGCCTTCCCATATATCGGGGTCATGTTTAGGTTACATTTCCAATATGTGGTTCAGTTCAGGAAGAAACTGGAGACAGACGTGTTTAATGGAGTCTTTGCTTTGGGATTAATTAGGAATCTGCAGTGTAAGAGCTGGGACAGAGGGAAATCCATTTGTGCTGACCATATCCATCTGCTGGAAGCAAAGGTGTAGGGCCGTTCAAAGCAATAGCACCAGCTACAAGGGGACTGACTTCAGCTGAAGACATGTTTTTCCCTTCCACACTGGACACGTGGACAAAATCCAGACTGGAATTCTTTGTGGCTCAGTTGATAGATACAGACATACAAGTCATTTATGCACAAGTCAACAGGCATTGTATCGATGTATCAAAGAGGAGCAGATCTTGCCCACTGCACTCACTTTTACAAAGTTCAGGCCAAATTTCTTGAAGCTGATAATCTCAAGTACTGTGTGCAGCCGATTCTTTACACCAAAGAAGGCTGAGGGATGGAGGGGAAGCTAAGGCAGATGAAAGTGAGTTATACTTTGTGCGGGCTCTTCTTGTTCTTCAAGCACACAAATTGCTAAATTTAGTGCCTATTCTAGATCCTAGGTTAAATCTGGAGGCCAATTACTACTTGGTATTACACGATAGGCAATACCTGGTAAGGAGCATCTGCACTTGCAGGAGGTGCTTTCAACTCAGAAACACCTCCTGCCTTACCAGATGTTATCCTACCATCATGCACCACAAGCATCCTAACCCTTACCCAAAGCTTACCTGTCACATCCAGTGCTGTGACCATTCACACCATTTGTGGTGCTAGGAGTCATCTGAGGTGCCGCACAAGCATGCTGGTATCCCAGATGATCCCAAACATGACTGCACATGTGCAGAGCGTTGCTGTGGTGCTGACACCAGAGCATATGCAGTCACACCAGGCTCTGAAAAGATGGTGGCCCCTGGACACAAACCCAGACAGGTAAGTCTCTGGATGCATGGGGCTTGGTGCAGCATGTACTAGCACTCCCAAGTGTGAATGCTAGCACACTTTACTAGATAATACTTTTCCTGTCCAGTGGATAGGAAGCTAAGTGCAGAAATGCCTCAGGATCTGCATCCCAGCAAATAAATAAGAGAACAGTAATTCTTGCTTACTGGGATTTTTTTTAGATCTGGATCAGCACTTCTGTGTTTGCAATTTGCCATTGAAACAGACCCAGGGTGCATTCATGCCTAAGATTTAACACAGTTGTGGTCTACTTTCAGAGTGAGAGAGAACACATCTGTAAAGTGACTAGCCGTCTTTCTCCGTTATCAAACCCAATTGTGGATTTTCTGAGTTAGATTATTCTGGAAGAAACCAGCTTGTCTCTCTTACTCTGCAACTGGACTGAAGCCTGGTTAAAACTTCTGTACGAATGCAGCCCCAAAGTCAATTGTTGCCCCATGTCAAATTGAGACAACAGCAGACAAACAAAAGGGTAAAACTTCACCACTGGGGTCCAAAGTTGGATTTGAAAAGACAATCTGTGCTGCTTAAAAGGCTGTGCTTAAGGGGGCAAATTATGAAGCTCATACAACATATTTGTCATATTTGTCTTTCTTTGCTACCTTACTGCAAGTTGTACTGCTTGGAAGAGGGAAATACATGAACTTAGAGCTGTAATGCTACTATTAAATTCTGCTCTTGTAGGAAAATAGAAGGAAGAAAACTTGCATGTGCAAAGCAAAGAGCTTAATTTCGATTTAATTTTTCAGATTCCCTAGAGATGTTTCTGAATGACCTGTTTCACTTCTTGTTTCTTCAAGTCAGTCAGCAGAGAGCATTCCCTATGAAGAGCTCAAATGAACGCACAATCCCCAGTTTTAGTTATCTTGCACACTTCATTCCTGCTCTCTTTGCTGTGTATGTGCCTTCACACCATTTTTTTTTTTGTTTGACGCAGTCTGTGTGCCACAAGAAATGGTGAGCTGGACTTTACTGCAATCTTCATGAAGACTGTATTACACTGCTAGATTTAACAGTTGCTGTGACACAGTAGTGCATGCAAATAGCTTATTGGGCAATAACAAGGAGCTACTAGACAGAACAAGCTTGTTTACTATAATGTTATCAACCAGCCTTTTAAAAAACCCTGCAAACCTCTCTACATTGGGCCGTTTATGGATCTAAGAAACCAAATAGTTTTCTTGTATGTCTCATTCAAGCAATGGCAGCTCATTATCACTTCATATGTTCCTGTGATTGCATGGAAACAAGGAAGCACAAACTAGACTCCTTTCTGCACTTGACCCACTAGCTGCCGTGGGAAGAGCTCTGAGATGGATCATCTGCACATGAAGGAGCTGTTTCCTAACCAGAAATGGCTCCTTCCTCCAGAAGCTCCCCCTACGGGAACTACGCATGCTGCAGGTTGGCTCTGCACCATGTGTAAACCTACCTTTACCTGCACTGGAGCCAGTAAGGCTGTGGGTAGGCCCATCTGGAGTTGTTCTGGTGCTGAAGGGGAATTTGACACACTGTGCAACTACGCACACATTCACAGCAAGTCACGGTTGCCCTGGTGATGGTGACAGCGCATGCATGCTGGTGTCAACACCAGCAAATAAGATGATGGCACTTGGACACCATCTGCACTTGAGGTAGGTGTTCAGATGCATTGGGGGAGGGACTGGGTGTATGAAACATTTGCAAGTGCAAATGCTCAGTACATGCATGGTCAAGTTCCCCCTTTGCTTCCCATAGATGGGAAGCAACGTGCAAATTTCACCTAGGATGTACACAGCTACAACTGATAACTTCTCACAACTTCCAGCAGGCACTGTCGAAGAGAAGTAACATAAAAACCACAGTGAAGAACATCTGGAAAGCATCTTGTTAGAGAAACCATTCTATAGGACAGATGTAGATAGGAGTTCACTTCAGATTTCCTACATAGTGGTGGTAATAGGCAGGGACTTCTTGCTGGAAGATCCTGGATCAGGACAAGCCCAGGATCTGCACTTATGCCAAAACTAATGTTTGAGGCTGAGGTAAGAGCAGCAGGTTAATCTAAGGCCAATTCACACTTTTATTAGGTGCAATGGTCAACAAATGCTGGCTAAGTGTGATTGGCCCTGTGTTAAACAATCACCTCACTGTGGCCCCAGGCATGCGCGGTGCCATTGCTGCAGCTCAACCATGCTTGCACTGCCCTGCCATACACTCCATTCACCCAAGAGAGGAGCGAACAGACTGTGCTTGGCTATACCAGCCTCAGCTAATATATCTGTAGAACACTTTTAGTGCTCTATAGCTATACTCCCGGGAGATGCTTTGGCACCCATGGAGCTGTTTCTGGTATAGAAGCAGCACCACACAGTGTAGACACTCCATGTGGGAGCAGCCCCCAACTGCCCAAACACAGCAAGTGCAAAAAGGCCCTTGGTGGGTGCTGGTCAGGTCATGAAGTACCTTGTGCTTCATAAATTTTGGAATCCCATGCCTCCATTTCCCCAATCTATAATGCCACCACCTACCTAACTCTGCCTAAGACTAGGAGTAGCCTTCTTAGCAGCCAGGGATAACGGATAGACTTCCAATACCACAATAATGTTCCTATCACTGAGGCAACCTAAACAACATATGTATCTAGGTGCAGCATATTGTGCTTTGGATGCTTATACAGATGTTTCACCAGTTGTTTTTATGTTGGGCATCTGCTTGAGGTACAGAATAAAGATCAATCACGGCTTTTTTAAAAAAAATATTCTTTTTAAGAAAACAAATCAGGCTTGCTGTTCAGAATTATATGATAAAGAATGGAAACTGCTTTAATTTAGCTTGTTTTCTATAGACCAGAACAGGGGAACTTCACAAGATTTAGGGAATAGCATTTGTGTTTGTTGCATAACACTGAAGTTAATTTTGCATTTGTTTCTCACCATGAACGTTTTAAGCTTTAACAAATTTCATAGCAGTCTGTTCTCAGAGAGCCACCTGTAAAGGCTAAGTCATTCTGTTGTCATTTTAAGGGCATTGAATCGCTTTTGAAGAAAAGCCAAATGTGTGTGTTCGTCCTTATGGTTTCTGTGTGGGTTTTTTTTTTTTTTTTGCCAGTCCTATTCTGTCCAGTTTGTATTTTTCAAAAAAAAATGTACATTTTGTTCCGATTGTAAGATGAAAGTCTGTTTATGTTTGGAGGGGGGCGGTGTTAATTATCAGGGACTCTCCTCCACTGCATAACTTGTGAGCTAAACATAAAGTACTAAGCACAGCCACATGATCCACTACAACTGGACTTGAGTTATTGAGAAAATAAAACAAAGCCCTTGTTTTCTTTAATTTTTTGGTGAGGAGGTCTGTATTCAAATAAAGGGATGCATTGGTGCTGGAAGCTGTTGGAACCTGTGACTATATTACTATTTCACCCTGCTTTTGATAGCTAAAAGCTCTGTTCCGGAAAACTTGGCGAGTTGCAGAGCCTGCAACTTCTGTTCTTTTTGACCTTCTCATCCAAGGCATCTGAATTCTTAAGAACAGAAAGTCCAATCAGCTGGATATAGTTTTCTGCAATTTATATTTATTTATATTTATTTATATTTATATCCTGCCCCATACCCAAAGGTCCCTGGGCGGCTCACAACAGTTAAAAATGAACATATTAAAACTGTAACATGATTTTGGCATGGGCAGTATTGTTTCCTCAAAGATCTGTGAGAAGGCTGAATCTGAATCAAAGCTTTGATTATTGCCTTGAGGTTAAAAGGTGAAGCTATAGCTGTTGTGGGAGACAATCCATCACACTTTCCCCCCTTAATACAGGGAAGGCTTTGGGTATTAAGAAATATATATGCATGATAGTCACTTTGCAAAGTACCACAAGCAAGGTGTTTATATCAGAACTGTAACGTGAATGATATTTTACCATTGGACAGATTGTTTGCAGACTAGATAGAGTTCTAGGAGTGTCCTCCAGATACCATATCCAATGGCTAGAGATGGAAGGAGTCATATCCTAGTGGCATCTGGAAGACCTGGAGTTTTCCCCCACCCTTGTCCAAGGAATTGCTACCCATCACCCTAAATCCCACCATCAATGAATTTTAGATTAACCAGGTTTCTTGTTCAACTCCATTTCTTCTCCTGTCTTGCCAACAGCAAAAAGAGGAAAGACATAAGGAGCCAGTTCACGCTTGGATCATTTTGTAGCCTGTGAGGTCTTGCTGGCATCTCAAGAGCCTCTTATCCTTCATTTCCCCCAAAATAGTGCTAAAAGAAGTCACACAGCTTCCATGTGTGTCAGCCCTAAACCCAGAGGTAAAACCAAGGCATTGTGTGTGTAAGCTGTATAGTGTGTGTTCAAACAGGGTACAGTTGGTTGTGACTGCTGCACACTGATTAGATAACCAGGAGAAAAGCAGCACAGGACAGAGGGTGCCTGCCTTCTACTGTTCCTCCTCAACCATCTCCACAATCTGGAACTCTCACACTACATTATTTTACCAGAGAACATGTGCAGTGCAGGTGCTAAGCAAGTAAGTAAAAAGGGGGCAAGTAATTTTCCTGTGCGTTTGTGTCATAGCCCTTGTGAGTCCATTTGGCAAGCAGCTGTTGGAAGACCAAAGGGCCCTAGATGTGTCAGTACAGTATAGTTGCCAGTCCATACTGTTTTGGTTACCTTCAAATTCTCACCAAAGCTTTTTCTACATTTCATCAACATTCCTTTCACCATACACAAAAGTTGTTAAGCGAAAACAGTCTGTTGTAGTCCACAGCAAGTTACTTACCTCCATCAGGGTACACCTTTAGGTCCCTTCTGCACTGACCTTTGATTCAGTCTAAACAGCCTCTTAGACTGCATCCTGGACCTCCTCAACTGCACATTAATGGGGATAAAGGAGGCCATGCCCCCATTAGTCCTGCTCCTTGTGCTCAGGATGGACCTAGAGACCCTTAATCCAGATCTATTGTGGGCCTATTTAATCAGGTTCACAAGAAGACTAAGGATCTTGTTCCAGATCATGAGGCATGCAGATGGCATGCCTGTACAATCCAGGGCTTTTGCACTTGGCTTCCTGTCTAGTGGACAGGAAGTGTGTGACAGACTAAGGTGTACTAGTGTTGGCACTTGGGAATGCTAGTACACATTATACTGAGCCCCACATGCCTGGAAACTTACCTGTGCCTGGCGTGTGTGCCTGCAGGGTGCCACCATCTTGATTATGGAGCCCAGTGTGATGGACACACTGTCACTTTTGCCACAGCAACGATGGTGCTGTGCACAAGCTCAGTAGCATTTGGGGTGCCAGCACACTTGCGTAGCACCTCAGATGACCCCTCACACCAGAAATGGTGTGAATGGTTGAAGAACTGGACCTTTCAGATAATTTTTTTAGTTAAGGTTGGGTTGCATACGGTGCATTATTTTGGACTCCACTGATAGAAGATAGAATAACATTTAGTAAGGCAGGAGGTGTTTCTGGGTTGGAAACACCTTCTGCAAGTTCAGATGCACCTGGCCAGATGTTACCCTATCATGCACTAAGGGGCCAAGTGTAAATAGTCCTCAGAACTACAGGGCCTGCTCCCCCCACTTCATTCCTAACCATTGAGGGTGTGTTGCGACAGCTATGAATCTGGCATGAACTTTTCGGTCACTAGGAGGCATGGGATGAATCAGCGATGGCGTTTATCTGGCCACTGATCCACATTATCTGGATTGGTGGGTCCAGTTGTCCTGGATCCACTAATCCAGATTAAAGAGAGGTAAGTGCAGCAAAGGCTCTAGTGCAAAGCAAACAAGTGGCAACTCTAGGCAACATGTATCCAAGCAAGGAAAATATGTCTCATGTCAACAAAGAGAAAGGGATTTTGACAAAACTTTGGCAAGTTTTTGATGGAGATAATTGTGGCAAGCTACCTCTGTTGTAATTAGCTGGTTTCTGCTTTGTGTTTTTTGCCACTGTACTCTTAAGGTTCTAAAAAAGAAGCCTGGAATTTATGTGCAATCTGCAGTTTCATTCTTAGACTGGAGCTAAAAGGATTTCCTCTAAAAATGCCATGATTCTGTGATCAAGGACAGGGACTCTTCTTCAAGCCTGGATGGGAAAAGGTTGCTTATAATGGATTAGGCATCTGGGATTTTAAGTTGAAGAGAGGTGGAAGCCAGGACACATTCCTTTCACATGATACAGGCTTTGAATTAAAAGACCATCCTGGGGAACAGAGAGACCATTGATGGGCTGCATAACCTGCCAGCTCTATGGATAAGCCTTTTCTTTTCTTTATTTCTCTTGACATTCCCACTGGGACCAATGAGAATCAAGTACTCAAGGCAGTGCTGAAAATCAACTCATTTTTTTTCCCACAGACCCCTTTCCCCATTCAGCGGCTTTTGATTTTTGCCAGCAAAATAAGCCCTTTGGCCAAAGATGAGGAAGTGGAACCTCAAGTTTTCTCGCCATTTTTAAACTGGGTCAGGCCACAGCCCATCTAGTCCAGCATCCTGTCTCATACAGTGGTTCATCAATTGCCCATGGGCATCACAAGGGCAAACCTTCTCCTTTTCTCAAATCCCAGCAAATGGCCTTACAGGCATCCTGCTTGTCCCGCCAGGCTGAAAGATATGCTTAGGTATCCATTCAAGCAGCCATTGATGCATCTTATCCTTTCTTCTTCTTGCCCTCCCTACTTTCCGTGTCATAGTACAGTCCCATTTCATCCTGTGATCTGTCTTCCTGCCTGCAGCATCAGCTCCTTTCCTGCTATCTCACCAGACTGGTTTTGGTGGCTCCAGCCACAGACACTCCTGTTCCTTTTCCCCTCCCACCTGGCCCGGCATGTCTTCTGACTCACAGACATACCCTTAGTTCCTACTGCTTTTAATGGAGAGATTCTGATTCCTCTTTCTGCCCTGCAAATACAATTGCTTTCTCTTGCTCTTTAGTCTTCTTGCACTGTCCAGCATTATGGCATGTGAAAGTGGCACCAACCAGAGTCATATGCTCTGCCAACATGCCTGTATTCTCAGGTTCTGTTGTAATGCCCAAGAATGGCAGAGATGGATTTGATTTTGCTGCTTGCATCTGCTTTGGAAGATAGTCATGGTCTTCAAGAGACTCTGTGAAGGATTATCAGCATCCTTCAAACTCTATGTCACCGCCATGGAACATGAGAGGTCATTACTGGGTATACCCCAAACACAGAGTTTCTCTGGATGTAAAGATTTTATGAGCTGCCAAAGTCACTCTATTTTGTGACAGAAATCATGCATAAAAACGAGAAAATAATGCAGCAAATTTTGGTTGGTTTGCACATGCTCACATTCTCATTCTAAATCCCATGACTCTGCAACTCAGACTTTCCAAATGAAAAGTATGTTTTTAGGTAAGAGATGATTATTCAGAAGTTTGGTTCACAGTGCAGGAATGGCTGGGATTCATTGTGGATGATGAGGCAAAGAGTAAGCTGTGTTCTGCAAGCAAGGAGAAGTGGGGAGAGATACCACAATGTGCAACTGCTCCCCCTCAGACTCTTAAGAAATGTTAATGAGGAAAATGCCACACAGGTAAGTCCAGGTAGTTGGACTATTGATCTAAAAACAGACCAAGACCAGATTTGAGTAGAAATAAAACAGAAATGGAATTTCTGTGGATGGATTCTCAGGGGCATGGCAGTATGTGAGGAACTGCTCTGAAAGTGACCAAACAAACAATTGGGTTCTATACCAAAAGAAAAAATATTTGTAATATTTACTCAAAGGGTTACAATGACCCCACTGATAATGCAAATAATAAATGAACTAAATCAAATAATACAATATAAAGCACCAAAATTAAAAAAAAACTCACTGTAAGAAAAACAATTGTGGAATAAAAAGTAAACCACAAGCCACAGCCAAAAGGTATATTAAAATCAAAGCACACAGCTATTCATATATATTTTAATATTGGCCACTGAAGAAGACTTTTCTAGTCGAAACGTGTTTGGCCTATTTTTATCTATATTTTTATCTATATTTTCTTTATTGCTTTGATTTTAATATACCTTTTGGCTGTGGCTTGTGGTTTACTTTTTATTCCACAATTGTTTTTCTTACAGTGAGTTTTTTAATTTTGGTGCTTTATATTGTATTATTTGATTTAGTTCATTTATTATTTGCATTATCAGTGGGGTCATTGTAACCCTTTGAGTAAATATTACAAATATTTTTTCTTTTGGTATAGAACCCAATTGTTTGTTTGGTCACTTTTGGTGTGTTTGTTTGGGTTTCTTTTGGGATTTTTGGTTGTTCCAGGAACTGCTCCGAGCCATGGAAAACATGAGGTCTGACCACATCCTTATTCAGCTGTGGACCCGCCTTTTAAGCTGACTAAAAAAAAGTGAAAAACCAAGAGATTTAGAAATTTCTAGTCACTCAAAAAATTTATTCCTGTACTTGCACAACAGATTAATTTATCTCCAAAATGCATTAATTCCATATATATTATCACAATATACAGTTAAGCAGTGCATAGTCTGTACACTACATTGTCCCGTAGTGCAATGAAGTCCCATCTAGGAATGAAAAAGTTCAAGTGAGGTAGAACAAAAATTAGTGCTTTCCTCCCCCATGTCTTGCCACCTTCACATCAATGGTGCCCAACTTCACTAGATAAAAGCTACCAAGCTCCCTCCAAATACTAAGGGGGGAATGCACTACCATAAGACTTTGGTGGGATGGATTAAAATAGTCAAGGATTGTGGCAGGCCACAAACACAGTATCTATTGGTTTGTCAGACCCATACCAGGTCAGAAGACACTTGGTTTTTTGCATAAGGCTAAAAGAAAACATTGTTCTGTGACGCACTGCAACCTGAGATATCTCACTGGTGTTTTCTAATAGTCAAGAACCCTCGGTTCTAGGTGGCTGCCATTGTTTAGGACAGTCTGAATAGTATGTTGTAGTTAAAGAAGATACATTTTTTCTATGTTCAAGGTAGAGGTAGATTCTGCATCCACAGAAAGTCAGTAGGACAAGAGCTTTTTCCAAGAACAGCAGCGAGATGCAAGTGTGACAATCAACACAACCGCCTTTCCATCATTCCTTGCCATGGACAATTGTGACTGAGGCTAGTGAGAATTCAGCAACCCTCAGAGGGGCAAATATTAACCAATTTGCCTTAAAGCAAGAACTTTAAGGAACCTGATTGCAAGTAATCTATGGTGATCATTAAGACAGGAAAAATTCCCAGTACTTTTGATGCTGAGGCTGATGTTAACACAGATATAATGCAATTCATTCTGCAGTTATTTCTGGTTAGGCTGGATTGACTAGAATTAGAAATACAATAGCTGGAGGAATTATAACCTGCTTCAGTTAATCTTCTAGTCAGATGATTTCATTGGTGAGAAGACTCTGTAAGCAATCAGAACCCGGAAAAATCTCATAGAGAGCTTAAGTCAGGAGGCTTCTTGCACTGTATAGGAGACAGAACTTGTCCTCCACAAGAAGAATTCTGGATTGGTAGAATACATGAACAGGACTATTGCTATTACTAATTCATCATCACTTCCTTGGAGAAAATACCATATACAGCCTTAGTAAGTACAATAGGAAGCACACACCAATGCCATTAGTGAATTCTCCATAATCCTGATCAAAGTCACAGAATACAGAGCCATTCACCTGGTCTGGCACTCTAAAATGCCCATTTTCAGGATCTTCCCCTACATATCCTTTCAAATTATGGGTTTCCCCTGTCCTCAACTATGCGAACTATCAGAGGATAATAAACAGGATGATTAATTGTCATATTTTACCAGCTTTGCAAATGGAGAATAAATTTCAAATAGTTAAGTCTCATAAATATATCCTGGCTTATGAGTACAATCGATTGAATCATGTGGCATAAATGTACTTGTTGAGTTCTGGACTGAGAATTCTTTCCCCCAAGAATTATAGCTATTGATGCTCTCTTCCTTCTACACAAAGTCCTTACAAAATCTAAAGCATTTCACATCACAGGGAGGACCATGCAAGGAGCATTTCCTGGCCATCCATTGTCCTAGGAGACCAGCAAAATGACGACGGTGATGATGTTAGTTCTGTAATGTCAGGCAAAATCTTCAAAGTCAATTGTGGGCAATGGAGATCTCCAGTAAGAGAACTGGCTGAACTCTGGGCAAGCCAAGGAAGTATTTACATGGTTGCCGACAGGCGGGAAAAGTAGTTCTACCACTTCACTCAACCGATCATAACTAAAAGAAATAAGCACAAGGGATTACTAATAGAAAAACTGTTTCCCTGCACCCTCATCCACCCTTACCACACCTTCAGAGCATTTATAAGCAGGTTGTGACATTATGTTGCAAATTTCTACATTGCTGGCTGAAGTGGATGGAAGCATAAATGCAAGAGGCTGTATCGTGTAGCAAGAAATCTTAAATACTTCTGCCAGAACGGTGAAAACTGGTTTCCTTATTACAAAGTTCAGATTACATAAGAACATAAGAGAAGCCCTGCTGGATCAGGCCACAGCCCATCTAGTCCAGCATCCTGTCACACGCGGTGGCCCACCAAATGCTCATGGGCATCACAAGCAGAGACAAGGACAAACCTTTTCCTGCTCCTGAATCCTAGCAAATGGCCTTAGAAGCATCCTGCTTCCCCCCGCCAGCCTGAAAGATATACCTAGGCATTCATTCTAGTAGCCATTGACACATCTGTCATCCATAAACTTGTCTAACCCTACCTTAAAGCGATCCAGACTGGTAGCTGTTACCACCTCTTCCGGCAGCAAATTCCATAAGCTGATGACCCTCTGGGTGAAGAAATACTTCCCCCTGTCAGACCTTATTCTCCTACCCATCAGCTTCATAGAGTGCCCCCTGGTTATAGTGTTGTGTGATAGAGAAAAGAAATGTTCTCTATCCACCTTTTCTATACCGTGCATAATTTTATAGACTTCAATCAGGTCGCCTCTTAAGTGCCATCTCTCCAGACTGAAGAGGCCTAGACATTGCAGCCTGGTTTCGTAAGGGAGGTGTTCCAGACCTTTAATCATTCTAGTTTTCCTTTTCGGCACCTTTTCCAATTCCACAATATCATTTTTGAGGTGTGGTGACCAGAACTGTACGCAATATTCCAAATGTGGCCT
>MTQE01003428.1:19109122-19143941 GCA_014337955.1 Aspidoscelis marmoratus | reverse complement strand
AAATAAATAAATAAATAAATAAATAAATAAATAAATAAATAAATGCAAAAGCAAGGGATTGGATCCATATCCTGACCTATTTTATTCAGTGTCACAAAGTTTTGCTATATTATGTCCAGAATTCAGCAGAACTTATCTCCTGGCTAATGCACTGCATGTATTCTCATATATACTTATATATTAGCTTTACTCCTCCTGTACACTTGTGCTTTTACAGATCGTTTTCTTTCGTTTAACTTGGTCAAATGCCAGGAATTTTTAAACACATCTGGTCATAATTTTACTTCTTCTGTCATCATCACTGTCAAAACAAGTGAATCTCTTAGTGGATGTAAGTATTACAGACTTGGCATGAATTTGTGCTTAAGTAATTTGGGGTCATGATTGTTCACTTCTGTAAGATTCAAGAACTACAGAGTTTCCTGCATTACGTCATTAAAAGAGGGGTAATGAACAGAGTCATAAAACCAAGGTGCTTTCTTATTTTTTATTTATTTGGCTCTACACTGGTGCATGCCTTTTTCAAGAGACTAACTTCCAAAAAGCTTTTCCAAAGATGGTTTTAAAAGGTCCTTTTTCAAACCTAAGACACTGAATCTTAACTCTTTTCTTCATGGTCTAGCATTGAGTGCTTCATGTTTTCAGTCCTTTTCTCATTAAAAAAGGCAAGCAAGCAAGCAAGAACATTGCTGTTTGACACTCTGAGCACTATTGCATGAGAATTTAAAATGATTTCTTACCTCTGCAGAGAGGAGTACCGCTGAGTCTTGCCTTCTGCTCTGGTTTTCCGGGCGCTAGATTCATACTATGCAATGCAATAGATTAGCAATCATTAAGTTTTCTTAAGTAACAATCCAGACGCCAGTGGTAGAAAAGGCTAAAATGGCAATACTAAGCACAATCAAACATAGCAAATAAAAGCTTTTTGCTGATCACCTGTGGGATAAGCAGTCTCTAGGTACTGTAGCACTCCCATAAGCTATTCACTAGTCAAGGATCATGGGAGTTTTCTTTCAACAACATCTGGCAGATGAAAGAGTTGGGGAACTCTTGATGGAGAGACAAAAGAGACTCTATATTATAACTTTGGGAGGGGGCATTTAGATTATTTAGTCTAACTCCATGCTTCATAAAGGCATCCAAATCATAGATCCCTTTCTAGCCTCCCTCCCCCCCCCCCCGAACTCATCCACTGAGAGAAAGCCCAATCTTCTCTCTAGGTAATATGTTGTTGTTTTTTCAATATCACTTTTTAAAAACCATTGAACTGAGTCACCCTTGTTGTAACAAGCTTGGGCTGACCTGGAGTCACCTAGGTGCTGTGATGTTCCCTCCTAACATCATGTCACCCCCTGGTTTTCTTCACAGTGATATCAAGTGCCAAGTGATACCATGGGTAGTTTTTCAAAATCAGGCACTAACATGATTATTGCAATGGATCCAGCAACTGAATGATCAAATAGAACACTAATTTTGGAGCTAAAGAGGCTATCAGACTCTGAGATTATCTTGCTTGCACACTGCAGACAGGAGAACAGGGAAGCAAGAGCAGGAAGTATTTCAAATGCAGATCAAAATCAGCCAACTTCTGAATCACAAGGCAAAAGGAGAGGTCAGGCTCTGTAAAGCAGAATATATTCTAATCACTTGGAAGTTAGAAACTCTCACACACTTCTACTCTGATACAACAGTCCTGCAAGAAGACATGCAACAGTCCATTCTAGCCTAACATATTGCAGCCAGGTGTGAACACTTCAAAAGCAGGATCGGTGAAAGGTGAGGCCTGGAGGTGGCTTCAAGACTGTTTGAAAGCTGGATTGTTCACAAGCCACTTTGTAATCCCATAGTCATGCTGATGGAGGAGATCCTCAGGAGCACACCAGGGACCATCTCATTGTCATAAATGATTTAGTCTCCAGCGAAGAAAAGAGCTGGGGTATAAAACTACCCCACAGTAATTTCCAACTGAAGTACACTATCAGTTCCTCTTTTCTTATGTCGAATGTCCTGAGCTCAAGCACTTCCTGACCTTCACTGACAGTTAAAGCACACAAAATCAGAAGAACTTTAACGTGACTCCAGGCAGCAGCAGTACAAATTAGGAGTCTCTCTTCAAACTTATCATCAAACAAGTCTTTACGTGGCATTTAATGTTTTCATATATAAGGTTTAAATAGCACTGAATCCTTCACATACATTTTCTCCTTTGTGGTCATGTTGTACTCTTTCCTTCCACTGTCAGAATCCCTCAGATGGATCAAAAGCCTACGGCCTCAATCACTGTTGAATTGCCAAGAAGCCTGATGAGCACTAGAGGTTGCCTAGTTCTTCGCTAAGGCAACAGTTCCTGAAATTAGCTCTTCTATGAAACTGTTAAAGGCACAGCAGCTTTCTGTCATTTCTTTTTGGCCACCCTATCTACCTATAGAATTCCTGCTCTTAGTTGCTTCATAGAAGCACCATCCATTTACCTCCTCATTTGAGAGCTCTCTTCGCCGCCAAGAAAACCACCATCTGCCGCCCTTCTTCGGCATTTTCTCCTTCATGAGCCTGTCAACAGTACTCTGAAGATATGGAAGATGTTTATAAAATTAATAATTTCTACTCAATGGAATATCATGAGATCATACTGCACTGAGTTCCATGCATTATAATACTTAACGGCAATTAGTGAGCAATACAAATGGAATTCATGCTGATGATGTAGGGGATGTCACTTAAAAAATAAACTATCATAGGTAATATTGGAATTGTTCATTTTTCTTCCAATAAAAAGACGATATAATTATTGACTGACAAATATATTGTATGGGGAAATGGATATTAAAAGGTGCTGTCTTTGAACCAGACGAAGAATTCAGAGGGAGCTTTAAAGCACCCACGGGCCAAGTTCCCACTCAGCAATTTAATCCAATTTTAACCCAGGGTTTTTTTAAATCAGCAGTGAGGTTGGATTTTTTTTTTTGTGTTCCCACTGTTACCTTATAATGCAGACTCACTCTTCATTATTCAATGCGCTGCAGGGGGAAAACCCACTTCCCTCTCTCTTCCCCTCAGGAGAAACCCCTCCCGATGCAGTCAGCAATTGGACACCCTCATACCCTGACTTCATTGGGGTGGGCAATTCAAAACCCAACCTCTATATAAACCTGCCCCCACATCAGATCATGGAGTCCTTTAGCAGCAGTTTTTGTTTACCACTTCTTCCCCCCCTCCTTCCATCTTGTATCCACCATAGCACGTTTTTCTCATGTTCACAAGGCAGTAGAACATTAAAGATCACTTTCCTGTTTATCATATAGGTGATTTGCGGTAGACTGGAAGAGAAGAGCAACAAAAAATGTCTGGGAGTGAGGCAAAAGGGGTAAACAGAAAAGACCACTATGGACAGACAGACGGACAGATGGAAGGAAGGAAGGAAGGAAGGAAGGAAGGAAGGAACGAACGGGCAGCAGGCAGGCTTTTACACAAAGCCAGCACACTTTGCAACCCCACAAGAGAATCCACTAAAGTCTGATCACTGTCAGTGATTCCCTTATTAAAATCAGGTGCTTTCACTCACTCTGATCCCTGCTACATCTGTCTGATCTTGGTACATTGTGTGTGCCTGAGCTACTGTGGGCTATGTTCATTCTTCAGCTCCTTCCCCTCCTGTTTCAGCCAGTGCTAGATTTCCTTAGTCCGTAATGAAGACCCCGGGGAAGAGGGGACTTCCGCAGAGGAAATCACGGCTTCTCACTGGATCAGAGAAAACTAAGGAGGATGTCCCTAAAGCTTGGTTCCCTCCCCCGCAAAATGCCTGCATTCTCATTTTGCTAAATAAAATGGAATATTTCTGAATCCAACAGCGAGACCTCAGGATCCAGGACCTTTAATCCCCAGAAACTGTGGATTCTTTTAAAACTTTGGGAACAGTGAGCACTCAAAACAGTCTCAACGCTCATTATATTCTGTTTGAGAATGCACCCACAATGTTATATCACTTACTAGATGGATTCTGCTTCTAGAGCAGCAGCTTAAAAGCTATTCTTAGATTGATAAAATAAAAAAATGATGTTTTTCCCCTCCAGTTATCTTGTAAACATGACATTTCTTCTTTCTGCATAATTTGATAACTCTGCTTCAGATGTATAAGTAACAGAAAGGTTTCCTACTAAAGTTAAAAATTTAAGAGGAGCCCTGCTAGATTGAGCCACAGTATATCTTGTCCAGCATCCTGTCTCTCTCACTGGGCTATCAATTACTTCCGGTCATTTTCAAGCAAAAGACAAAGGGAAAACTTTTTTGAAATAAAGTTTTTCCCCCCTTTCCCCAAAATATTAGAAACAGTCATAGTTTAACTTAGAATTCACAACAGAAGAACAATGTCGATAGCATGCAGCTTGGATGGTTTCAAAACAGGATGGTTTAGACCAATTCATTGAAGTTAGGGCTATGAACAGCTATCAGCTCTGGTGGTGGCAGGAGGTAATATGCCTCTGAAGGCCTGCTGCTGAGAGACTGCAAGCAGAACAAGCTGTGCAGCAGGTTGGACACTATGAGAGTAGACACCTGGACTAGATGGGTCACAGGTCTGATCCAGTGGGCATTTCTTATGTTCTTATGCAGGAGATCCTATTCCAAGACATGTGTTTTATTATCAAAGGCTATCCATATTCAATAACAGGTACTTTTTACTACTGGTGCTTCTTGACCGAATATCTCCATACTATAAATCTGTTATTTTAAAGGGAGGGTACCCATCTTCATAATAACAGCGTAAGAACTTAGGAGGAGCCCTGATCGATTGCTTCTGGGCATCTCAAGCAGAAGACAAGGGCAAAACCTTCACCTGCTCTCAATCTCTTTCTAGCCAATTCCCTCATCCACTTTTCATTGATACACACTACCTTCTCTTTAGTAGCAGAACAAAATGTTGAAATGGATCACATAGAAAAGATCCTTTTTTAATTGTTTCTAATGACATTTAAAAGTATCAATTTTAATTTGCTACATAGGAACATATTTGCACTGGGTCACTTTACTTGGTTCAGTGTACCTGACAGCCAAAGCAGCCACAATATCATTAGTAGAAGGTAGCCATTCACACCTTGTGAATCGTAAGGTGCCCACCAATTATCATCCTATGTTAAGAGTAAGTTTGTGTTTAAAACTGTGAGTTTGGGTCATTTATTACGGTCTACACTACAGAGGCGCTTTGGAACCATAGTGAAGACAGTTACAGGTAGGCAAAGGGTGTTGAAAGTTGTAGACACTGGAAGGAGGGAATGAGAGAGGAGTGGTTAGGAGTGGAGGCTTGATGAAGAAGGGGACGTGAAGTAGTTAAAAAGGGTGCTGAAGAAAGGAGTGCAGTCAGATTGCTTATGTGTCTCAGTCCTATATTCAAAGATGAGTGGCAAGAGGCGTGAAAGCCTTTGTCTTCCTGAAGAGATAGGCTCAGTGAAACGGGAGGGACCTGTACTAGGGGAATAGGCAGGGGGCCATGAAATGACCTGGGTAGATACTGTAGGCGTAGGCAGTCAACCCGTGAAAGCGCGGGAGTAGGAGAAACTGTTGACTCTGATTCTGCCTAGTGAGGCAGGCAGGCAGCAATAAGTGTGAAGATTGGAAAGCAGAAACTATTTGTAAGCTTGTTTGTTTAAAGTTACACTTGCAAATGAAATTAAGATATTCTGAAGCATTGTTACCAGCCAAGCTGTAAATAATAAAGTTATGTTTGAGGTTCATAAAAGCAACATTGGATCAAAGAGCTCTTATTGTCCAGGAAACACTTCACGCTTAATAAAAGGGGATTAGAGAGAGAGAAAGTGACACACTTTGCTGTGGCCAGGTAACACACGGAGCGGCTGAGCAGAAGAAACAGAAACACACCAAACTCCTGAATTAAAGCAAAATAAGCACATTACCTCAAGCAGCTACATTTATTAAGTAAGTTTACATTTTAAAATAATTCAACCGCTTAACCCGCAGTGAAGGAATGGGATCGCAAATTGTTTAAATGAAACTTAAGCAGTTACTTATTCTTGTTCTTCGTATCAATTCAAATGCATTATTATTGAGGAAATAGCTAACTGAACTCCATGATGGGGGGAATAGAGAGTCATGGTTGGGTTGCCTCATGCATCATATACCATAGTCTTGCTATTTCCCCCTAAAAAACCCTAGAAACTATTGCTGACAAACCCAGGAATTGTCATGGATTTTCCAGCAACAGTGATTTTTCCTTAGCTTTACTTCCATTGCTCTGTCTAGCACTTTCTAGCTAGGAGGTTGGTAATTGCAGAGGGAGGATGGCTTGCATTAACTTATAAGTCCCTAAATGACCTGGGCCACAAATATCAAAAGGAAAGCCTTCCTCCATATTTACCTGCCTGTGCCCTAAGATCTGCAGGGGAGGCCCTCCTGGTTGTTCTACCATCCTCAGCAGCAAAAGGGTTGGGTACCCGGGATAGGGCCTTTTTTAGTGATCTCTCCCAGACTGTGGAAGAGTCTCCCTCCTGAGGTACATCAGGCATCTTCACTCTTATGTGTTCAGAAGAGCTGTGAAAATGCACCTCTTTACCCCAGCTTTTGGCTAAATAAGGGAACAGCTTTTCCTCCCCACATCCAGGCACTGTTATGTAATAAGTTTAATATGTTATGGTTTTAATGTGTTTTATATGTTGTAACCTGCCCTGAGACCTTTGGGTATAGGGTGGGTGGGTGGATAGATAATCACCTCCTAATGCTGTCTGGAGTGGCCTATGATTTTAGGAACATCATATAGTTGTACTGCACTGGTACAGTTTTATCATTTTGAACAGGTAACACAATATGTATTAATATTATAGGCTGCCAATCATACTGTACACAGACTGATAACACAGTTAACAAGTGCACAGCTAGACATTTTGATATAAATTCTGTAGTCTACTGATCAAGTAAGCACATAGGTCTTCAGATAACCAGTTATTGTCAACATGTAAAAATCTTTCACTTGACATTTTTTCTGAAGACTACTAATGTCTCAAAAGAAAAGAGAAAGGTGTTCTTAGATGCTATAACAAGAATTTAAAGGCTTGGATGAAAATCAAGACTAATAACTGACATTATATGATGGTGACCAAGGACCCTTCCAAAAATCTGTGCTGACTTGTACACTAAGCCAATATGTCATGAGCATATTAAAAGTTCGGGTCAACAACCTTCTTTGAATGTTGACACCAAGCCATTCTGATTAGCTGTAATGCACAGTTAGAGACAGCTTTCACTTACCTTTGGAAGGTTCTTTTGGAAAGCTTGCAAGGAGAGGAGCATAGGGGCTGCGACTGCCCAGTTGTAATATCTGCAGATAAACAGAAGTTTAATTTTGTGCACAGCTCCAACATTTGATAAAGCTGTCAGATAAAAAGCCGTCAGAGACCACTGCATGAATGACACAGCTATATGACAGTATTACATATATGCACACATACACACGTAACTGTATCTGCATGCTTATTACAATAATTGCACCACTAGTGCATGTTGTTCACGTTTCCCTGAGTAAGAAAAATAACTATAAAAACTGGTGTTTTGATAATCAGTTGAAGGCAACATGAAATTGCCCCATCAAAGCAGCTAACAGTCCATCTAAGTCCTCCCTTATTTTATTGTTGTCAGTGATACTAAACTGAGCACAGAATGAAAAGGCATGAACATATGCTCTGTGCATAATTCAACAATCCTTAATTGATCAAAAGCTATTTCAATTTCAACCTGACCAGAAAGAAGAAGAAAATGCACATTTTGCATCCATAAACCAATACTTGTTATGGGGGTGCGTGAGGAAAGGAAGGCAGAGAACAAAGACCAAGTGGGATGCTCTCTACATGCAAGCTTAATTTGCTAAGGTATGTACGTAGATAGGTAAAGGTATCCAAAGGAGTAACGGAGAGAACAGAACAGAAGGAAACCTTTCTACTCACTTCTTTTCGATCTGTATCACCAAATTGGGATCGTCAACAATTCCCGGGTTCTCTGCAAACTCTTGATAGGAAACTACATGCTTCATAAACTTCTCTGCTAAAAATGGAAGGGAGAGGAGGGGAAAGAGCTAGTTGGCCACCGAACTTAATGGCTACTAATCAGATGACCAAATACAAACTTTTTCCACTTTATCACAGGACCAGAACTAGGGCCTGCCCTGTCCTGAGAAACAGTAAGGTGGATGCCTCACAGAAGAATGTGTTGGGAGCAACCACAATGGGAGCTGTCGTTTGTTAGTTAGTTCTCTACCGAATATTTTTCCTGAGGTATCCCCGCCACCCTTGTGACCCATTTGCTGGGCAGCAGTGCTGTGTGTGGCACTCTGGGCATAATCACACATGTAAAAAAGCATTTCTCAGGCAGCTCAGAGAGAAGCAAAATCTGGTTCACAGGTGGGATTGTTCACACATCAGCCTGCCCCTCCCTCCCTAGGCTACAAAAGGTGGATCAGAGGTGGGATGAGAACATGACGACCACATGGTACCATATCCAAGATACTGCTCAGTCACTTTTTTTTTTCCTGTGTGTGAATGCAGCTTCTGCTTGCCTGCTGCTATTTTGGGTAGTGGTGAAAGCTAGGTGTTGTCCCATTGTCAATAGATGAAGGTGAAACTGCCAGGCAGGTCAGCCTCTGAATATGGCAGCACAACCTCCTCCTCTGCTACACAGGAATACTGGCATGCTTAATTCTCTCCAAGAGGAGAGTTGCACAGCACCCTTTACTGGTCTTGTGGTCATTCAGGAAGAGGTTTAGGAGGGCCACCTTCAAGAAAACCAAGTGTGATTTCTGTTTCAAAAGATTAACTCACTCCGCCCTTTTTGGGAAAGAATACTGTGATTTCATAGGCCACCATTTAATTTTTATTATGGCCAAGGGCTTGAAAGCTGGAAATAGCCTGGGCTTCTCCAAACCTCTGAGGGGGCGTCAATGCCCTAGTCTGAGTCCAAAAGGCTGCTATGGGTCACAAAATCTTACAATTTCTTGGGAGAGTACCTATTCACCAATATAAATTTCCAGCACAGATATATATGTATGTATGTATGTATGTATGTATGTATGTATGTATGTATGTATGTATGTATGTATGTATGTATGTATATGTATGTATGTATATATATATGTATGTATGTATGTATATGTATGTATATATATATATATATATGGGTTGACATGATCAGAAGACACACTTAGAAAAGAAGAGTGAAAGGCAGACTAATAGCTTGCAGTGGCTGTTTGGTCGTGAGATACTTCTGTCATAGTTGGCAACACAAAAAGAGAAAGCATGCAGAGGCTTGGCTGCCTCCTTCTGTCTCCTGTAATTACATCTCATTTCCCAAGAATTATGATATCAGCACAGGGTTTCCTGCTGCAAGTGATTATGCTGTAGCAAGGAACTTAGGCTCTTCTAGCCTGAATTCTGTCCTTGATTGAGTCACTGTAATTAGCTCTTTGTAGGCTATAGCTGTATCACATACAGGTGCTGAAAAGGTGCCTCACCCAAAACAATACACTTTCCTCTGAGAAACCACAATTTCTAGCAGCCTTAAGCAGGCCACATTCACTCCTTTTAGAAGAAATGTGGCTCATTTTTGGGGTGGGGGCCAACAAAGGGAAGAAATAGTATTCTGTCATGTCTTCCTTGCCTATTCCTTACAGTTGTATTTTGCTTTCTAAAAATCCAGCAAACAGCTTCCTATTAAATAAGGGTGAAAGACACTGCAGGTAGCTTCTTCTGAGGGGAGGTGACAGATGTGGACAGATGTTGACATCATCTTATTTGAATCACTGTTGTCTATGCTAACTGTTGCAGCTTTCCGGGATTTCAGATGGGTTTAATTCCCTGTCCTACAGAGAGATATTGCAGGGCCATTGATTCATTGAATAGCCCATCCTACCACCATATGATGATTAGGGCAGCATATGTACTTTTAAATAATCCCTTTAGGTAATTTTTAAATCACAAGAGCTATTCAGCAGGAAAATGACTGGGGGAACAGGAAAAATAATTGCTTCCCCAAAGTTCCTGAGATGAAATGGAAGTTCACTGTACAAAAACTGAACCTGGGATTTTCCACACTCCAAAGGGATAGTTCGTACCGGGGCTTTGTCCCATTCACTTAGCTGGACCCTAATGGATTTAATACTGGGATTAGTTTTCTCCTCTCTAATACAAAGAAACATAAGATCTCAAGCACCTTGAGACCTGGGCCCTTTCCGCACTGGCCCCTTTACTGGATTCTATCTCAGAATAGGGACCTCTTATGCTGGTGCAGACTATGGGAAGTCCTACCTGAGGCCTGCTGTAATCTACACCAGGATGCAGATGGCAGATACCTTTTCTGGAATATAATCCAGAATAAGGCCCAGTGCAGAAAGGGTCCTGGTGTTTCTTTGCTGTTTTGATGGGTGGTCCCTACTTTTATTGTTGAAGATGGAGAACAGGCAAGGATTGCTCGTTCTCTCTGTTCATCTATTGGCACTCTTCTGGTTCGCAAATACCTATAGATCATCTTCACTGGAACGTTCAAGGCTTAAACCAAAAGATGATTCCATCACTTCCACACATACCATGAGATAATTCCCCATCATCCCCAAGACCTCCACAGACCGATAGGAGGACACGAGGCATCTGGCTGAGTACGGGAGGCTCCAACAGATAATCTGCATTGTGGTCAAAAGGCACATCACCCAGTAGCTGGGCACGAGAAAAGCTGCCAGGATCAGTTTGAGGTTGGCCACTGAGCTCAGCATCACTGACAACAACAGGAGAACAAAGTGAGGATAGCATGTAGGCCATACAACTAATAGGAAAGCTTTACATGTTTGGATGGATGCAAGCAAGAAAAGGAGGCAGAATTCTTTTATGCTGGGAAGCTCTCCTTTAATTGTTGCTTACATGATATTACAGCCATTATGGCCCAGTTCTAATAGGCAACAACTCAATAATCACAACTCAAATCCGCTGTATATTCACTTTCATTGACTTAAGTATCAGGAGGCGCATATGCTTCAGCCTACAGTAGCCTCTTGACAAGGGCCGGATTCCGGCAAATCCTTGTGACGATCAAATGTGCAAGCCTTAAGAAAGGATTAAGTGAAGGAAGCCTATAGTGAAAGGGGAGTAGTGGCATAAGCTGTGAACAACAACAACAAAAATCATCAGTTTATTAATATACCATCTTTCCCCATCGGTTTCTACTTAAAGTGGTGCGTAGAATAGATTGACTTGTGCTGCATATTGCAATAAAATTCAAAATCTCTCAGAGTAGCTTGAGCTTTCCACCAAAACACCAAACTGTTTACTGGAACACTTGGGCTGTTTCAAAAGCATTGTGAATGTTCCAGCTTTAGAAAACAATAGAGGAAACGTTCTGTGTTCTCTTATCCTTATGGGAAGGGTCCGCTAAACAGAGCTGGTAATATATTTGGATGCATCCTACTTTCTGGTACATAAGGCAATTGGAAGCTTTGGTAGTTTTACAGCTTTCAACAAACATTCTGGAGATATGAGTAAAATGTTTAACAATTCCTCAGAAACCAACCCCCTGCACCAATGCCCTGTCTAAAGATTATAAGTAACACTGAGACACAACAGAGTTGCTTGGCAGCCACCTGGTTGGTTTCATCCTTAGAGGAAACATAGGATGTGGCTTCCTCCAGGCGATGGTGAAATATCACAGTGGGAAGCAATACTGCAGGGCCTTGCACCCTCACCATTGCTCCCTGCCTAGACAATGCTGTGGACAATGTTGTCTTTGCACCTTTTTGTGGTGCACCATCTGGGCAGTTCTGCTGATGCTGAGTTCCGGGATGTGTGCGTACTTCTGCCTTGCTGTTTCAGCTTCCACCAATGTGCACTGGACAGGGCAATTGTGGCAGCTCCATCCGGAAGGTAAGTGGCTAGCCTCAAAAGCACTATTGCTGGAAAAACTGCAACCAGAATGCTAACTTGCTAGCTAAAGAACACGGGGGCCAGGGCTATCCTTGCACGTTTTAATGACATGCACATCCGTGTATTTAGGTGATGTGAAATACAATATGTGTCAATGCCACTGTGCCACCACAGCATGCACACAGCTGTTTGTATTGGGTCCCGCACATGCATGGTAGACACAGTGATGATGGTGGTGGCTCCCTCTACAAGGTAAGTAATAGCACTATGGCTGAAAAACCAACTTCGGGGTTTCCCACAATAGACTATCACATTTTTTAGGAGGACAGAGTGGAGCTACAGGAGAGTTGCCACAGATACATTTGGCAATCTCACCATAATGCAGCATAATGGTACTATAATAGCCCCCTTCTGGTTAGTACCTCAACTCGCTGAGCGAAGATCAAAAGCATTTTTAAGGATCACATCTAGAACTGCATATAGTCATACATATTATACATATATTTTTAGAAGTTTGCAAAAGAATGAATATAGCCATTTTTTTTGTTTTAAAATGGTTGTAAGAGGTGAAGTATCTTTCTTTACCTGGACACTTCAAATGTCTCAAGATGTATACACATGTTAGGTTTGCTGGAGGCTTCTTTAATTCTTTGATGGTTCAGGGTGACTCCAACAGAAACAATAATGAAACACACAATAAGGAATGAATTCATTGGGGGCAAATAAACAACGTATGATACCTTTTAGGGAAATAAAGTGCCATCTCCTCTGCCTCCAGGTTTGAAAGATCCTCCAAATAAATATCAGTAGGCCCAAGATGAGGATTTTTCTTCAAGGAACCTTAGAAAATTTCAAAAACAAATTAACAACTGTAATATTTTCACCAATGAGCATTACAACAGTGTAATCCTCTTATAATTATTTCCTTCCAATAGATATTAGTCTCCTAAGTTTGCAGCCACCTAGCAAGCAAATCAAGACCATTCAAAAATAAATGAATGGATAAATGAATGAATAAATTCTTGAGGGGCTTGATAAAAATGAAGTGTACAAGCCAAATAGAACTGGAGTGTTGATTTTATATAGTTGGAGTTTACTTTTTATATGAATGTATATTTTTGGGTTGTTTTGTTTTGATTGTAATTCTGTTGTTCCACCCTTTGGAGGAAGGGGTGTTATAAATAAATGTTGTTAATAATAATAATAATACAGATGCCATGGTGGTCAATAAAATATTAAAACAACTCAGAATGTTGTCTGGAGGGAAACTTTTCTATTCACACAGAGCATTAAAATAGGATAACTCCTGGTATCATTGTGTGTTCAAGGCTATATTAAAATTTTTGAGTCTTCCACTGAACAGACTGGTATTGCTAAAATCCTTGAGTTTTCACAGGACACATATCTAAGAGCCTAGAGAATCCTAGAAGTGGTTCATATAAAACTTCCTCTCATTGTTTTTCTTACCTTACTAAATTCAAGTTCTTACACGTCTACAGTCTAGTGATCGGAGATTTCAAGAGACCTTCCTCCTGAATAAGCAAAGGGGTTATCAATGGCTGCAAGAATGGATGCCTAGTTACTGCCTCCAGAGACATGCAGGGTGCTAAAGGCCATTTGATGGATCCTAGAGCAGGAGACATATTTGCCCTTATCTTCTGCTTACAAACGCTCAAAAGCAGTTGGTGGGACACTGTGTGAGACAGGATGCTGGATTTGATGGGCTGTGGCTTGATCCAGCAGGGTTCCTCTTATGTCTTAAAGGTAGAACACTTACTTTGTTGCAAGTACGCACTTCGAATAATTCTCTGCTCACCTCTTCTCTTCTCCAGTTTCAGTTCCGGTGATGTAAAGGTCTTGGCACTTTCCAAACTAGCTTTTCTGAAGAGTGGCACTTCCATTTCAAGGTGCTGAACTGGCTCCATTAGTTCCTCAGCAGATATTGCATTTTCATTTTCTCTAGCTGCCACTAACCCTTGAAGGTCTTCAATTGGTCTGGGAGTGGTCTCTGCATTAATGCCAATTAGTGGAACCGCCCCTGGGAGGGCAGTCTGAGTAGAAAAGACAGGCGTTGGCCTAATTACAGGAGTGACTTGAGAACGTGATGCTTCATCCGAGCGCACCAGGCCCGACTCATTTTCTGAACTTGTTGCAATAGTCGTGAAATGAGTTGTCTCACCAACAGGAACGCTGACAGAACGAGCAATGGCTGCAGTAGAGATACTCATGACTGACTTTGCTGCATCCTCTTGGTCAGATTTGCTCACCTTAAAAGAGAAGGAAGCTTAAAATGAAATAACAGAATGGCACTGAAAACAGGATGCTCCCACTAGGTTTTGTATGTTTCTTCTTATCCTCAGTGCCACCACCAGCATCCCCCTTTATTGGTTGGGCTGCAGGAGTCTGTAGTGTGGCACTGTTCATTTTATTCATTTTACGCAGAGGGGAAAACACAGCAAGTATGTCTTCTTTTAAGCGCACATCTACTGTATAAGACTAAGGCTACCTTGAGACAGGGTATAAACCCAGGTAGTATCCCAAGATTATATTGGGATTGCCAGAGAAGTCTGTGGCAATTCCAAAATAATCCTGGGATATTGAGGCAATATTCTACAGTATCTCCATAGTGGGAAAAATGACTTTCCACCTGCTTTTTCCTGCTGTAGTGATATTGACTTGCCTGGATGCTGCTTCCAGGAGCCACCGTGCTTGTGTAGGGTCCCCAAATGGCAGTCACACATGCACAGGGTGGGAGCAATTGTACACTTTGGGGTATTTGGACTTTGAAGTACCTGCGCATATGCAGTAACCGATGGCGCATATGCAGCTTCCTGTCCAGACAGGTAAGTCTCTTTGCTTGTTCCCTGCTGTCACTCAGTCAAATGGGCAACAAGTGATTACTCCAGAATAGGTTTATTTCAGAGTACCACTTAACAGAGGGATTTTCACCTTGGCGGAGGGGGGGGGGGACAAGCAGGATGCTCTAAGGCCATTTGCTGGGATTTGAGAGCAGCAATCTTGTCTCTGCTTGAGATACCCATGGACAATTGGTGGGCCACTCTATGTGACAGGATGCTGGACTAGATGGGCTGTGGCCTGATCCAGCAAGGCTCCTCTTACATTTCAGCTGCTGTCTGGGTGCAGCCTCACAAGACAAAGTGGATTCTTATGTACATAAGAGTTGCTATACCCTACTGCACATTGCCTCAACTGCCTTTTCTTAACAGATTAGCCTCCACTTTAAAAGATGCTTGTCTGTGGAGAACCCACTTACATTCACAGTTAAATGTTAGACATACATTTCATCATCTGCTTCTTTCAGGTACCAGCAGACTCCTATGGATCAACCTAGTCACTGCATCCTGACCTTAGCAATGAATGAGATAGTGATGAGCAAGCAAGCAGAATCATTGTAAGGATACTCTATAGAGATGTCTCTATGCACCTCTGAAGCACCACAACTTGCCATACCTTTCAGGTGCACAGACTTCATAGTATTCTTTCCAATAAGGGAGCTAAAAGTGGGTGTTTAGATATACCTGTGCATCCCTTTTGTACACAAAAATCCAAGGCAGGTCTCACTAGAGCTCTTCTCCCATCATACTCACCTCAGGCAATCTTCCCCATGACCACTGCATGTGGGATTCAGAACCAAGTGGCATGTCTGCATTTCTAATCTCCAACTCAGAGTCACTTTTAGGTGTGGATGGACAGTTTGGAGAAAGGCTGGAGAGTAAGAAATAAAGATTTTCTTAAACAGTGCCCAAGCAGCTTATTGATCTAAGCTCTTACAAATATTTTCCTAATGAACTACAGAAGAAGGAAGAAGTCACAGGAACATGTGATTCTATTGAGATGGAGAAGGAGAGGCTCTTGGAAAGGGTGAACTGGACTAATGAGATGAAGAATTCAGCTTTCCTTCTGTTCCATCAGCTCGACCCATTATGTTTACAAAGAAAGTTGCTAGGGCGATAGGTGCAGTCTGAAAAGCTGCCAAATCCAAGTTTGCTTTTAAGCTAAAAACACCTTATCAGAAAATACAGCAGAAACTCTGAATTTGTCCTATCAGCACTGGGCAACTGTCTAACTGAAATGAGATGCACTGTATTGCATTCCTATTTATGCCCCAAAGTTCCATATGTGTATACATTAGCACATGTAAACTGTAGACAAATTCTAAAAAATTCATACTGCAGTCATCTTTGTCAGATCACTTCTGGCATCTTCCTTAACTTGGCTAAGTGTTGATTTACTGTCTCTCTTGATAAACCCTCAGATGCAGGTGTTTAGAATACCAAATGTGACTTAGACTTTCACAGTTTAATGCAAAATCAGTTCCATGCAGCCTGTCAGTTGGCCTACACTGTGCAAGAAAGACTGAGAGCTTTTACTCCATCCTGCCCTGCAGATAAAAATGTGAAGGCACACTGAAAGTCACCAGGTCAAAAGAAAGAGTTAAAGCAAACAGAACAGAGACGTCATTTTTAAAGCTTCAGCCCATCCTCTATGCATTTGTCCAGACTTGTACATAAAGCCTACTCCAACTACAAAGTATATATTTCTAAATTCTGGCTGCAAAAACCTCAGTGAGGTTACCAAATGCACCATTAAAACCTTTAATAACTTGCACGCATGTGGGCGGCACACACACTTTTAGATACATCAAGCAGGTCAACGCTCGCTCTGCACATTGAATCACCTTGACTTGTGCGTCTCCCTGTTGTGTTGCCATACCTACCTCTGCCAAGGAGCCAGTTCTCCATCAGAATAAGGGTAGGCTTCTTTGGACTGCAGAGTCCCAGCACCTTCACTCTGAATATTGGCAATGGAGTAATACATGGTGTTGCTGGTGAGAGTAAAAAATAGATACTATCATACCATTATGAATATAATTGTATTATAATAGTGTCTTATTGCACTTTGATGTTGTCTTGTTCCAGTATTGATTTTGCTCTTAATGCTTATCCCTACCAAATAAAGAATTTCAAATTAATTACCTAAGAAAAGGTATTTTATATTAAACTGGCTTTGCTCCTATGTTGTGAAGTGATGGGCGAACCCTAAAGGCACTGAAAGAAACAAATTTTACAATGCAAAGAATGGAGCCATTACTCATAGATTTTGGGGAAAAGTTTAAGAGGTTTTGCGCACTTAAGGGCCTTTCAACTATCTCACCAAGGTGCTCTGTCATGAATGGTAACACCTTCAGGCAACTAGTATAAGAGGCTTTTTTGTTAATAAAGGTAACAATGGGGAAAAGACAATGGTAGCAGGGTCAGTGGGAACACAGATAGAAGGTGGTGACTAAAAGGGCAATCAAGCAGACAGAAGAGGAGAACAAGTGTAGCAGATGAGCAGCTAGAAGGATAGGACAGCAAGGTGATCAAACGGCTAAGAGATCTACAGCAAGTGTTGAGTGAAGACAGGAAATGCAAGGGATCAGGGATGCAATTGATGTAATCCGAAGGTGCTGAAGTCCATGTTTCTTGCTGCCCCCAGTAAGATGTCAAAATCTAAGCAGTGAGTATATTTAACTTTTTGCCATGTATTCCTTCTGTTTAATAATGGCCATATTTGCTTTGAAATCATGCTGACAGGCCTTCTGGATAGCTTTGGAAATTGGGGAAAACTTTTCACACAAAACACCAGAAGCTATTACAGTTTACTGATTTTAGACTTAGCAGGTATGAATGAGCCCTACATTTCCTGCTGAACTTACATAAGCCTTCTACACAATTCTTCCTACAGAATAAGTTGCAGTTTTGGCATTTTCATAACACTGGTACCACTGACTAAATTTTGCACAAAAAGTGTGTACAGATTTGCCAGAAGCAATAAGGACTTATAGTTGTCCATGCTGGGTCATGATCTACTTACCTTGACATCAATTGTTTCCTCTTTTCCTCCAAAGATCTTTCATTTTCAGCTCCTTCTTCTTCTGAAGTGGAATCTGCTGGTGACTCCTTCCTCCTTGGTTTCTTTCTGCGCCATCTTTTCTTACGGAGGGAGGCCTCTGAGCCTAAATCTTCAGAGTTACCCTGCAAACTGGAAGACCTGATCACAGAATCAGAGTTTCTCTCTGGAGGGATAGGAGATGTGCACAAGGCAGTGGGGATGCTTTCCTACAGCGGGAAGAAAGCATGAGAAGAATGAGAAAACTCTGAAGCAAATTAGAACCAGAATCAATACTAGATTCAGAGCTAGGAGAAGTTTTGGGTTGAGTTATGATTTCCCACAATCCTTTCTGACAATAGCCAAACTGGAAGACCAGTATCAGCAACTCTAACACAAACTGAGATTTCAGAGGAGAAAGGAACCAAGCTTTGGATGGGGTTATAGCACCACTGGGAGGCTGTAGCACATGCTTCACATGAAAGGCATTGCCATAAGAGGAACAGCAACTGGATTCTATCCCTTGACAAAAGAGCAATTATGGGATGTTTGCTTTTTCCCTTGTGTGCCTGGAAAGCACATTACTTCCATTGTCAGAACTGTGCAGCAGAAGGAAATAATACTTTGGCACATCCATTGGGCTCTTTCTGAATTCTTACAGTCTCTTATAAACCATTATGAGTGTCAACTCAGCAAAAGGCAAGATACCAATCTAAACAAATACACCCAAAGAAGATTGTGCAAGGCACACATTGCATCCTCAAGGAACACTTGTCCTTTGTACACAGGAGATCAGTTCAGGAGAACTTTCCTATCCTCTTCCTGATTCATCTCAGGTCCCAAACAAAACAGGATTAGGATTATCTCTATTGTTACTGTGAGCTTCTGTACAACTCCAACTTAACAATGAAAAGATGGGAGTTAAATGGTTTTTCTAAAAAAAACTTTAAAAAACCTTGTCAGATCTCGTAATACTCATTTCCTGCATTCCAAGATCAGTGCTTAAAAAGCAAGATGCCTGGTATGTGTAAATGAGGGAAGAAAATAAATGAGTGTGTCAGAAGCTTGTACAACCTAGCTTACGATTTTCTAACAATCAGAGGATAATGGTAGAAGTTAGAGAACAACAAACAAGCACACTGGGAAGTCTGCAACTCTGGCGCTGGTCACACTAGCAGTTTAGGACGACCTCAGCAGTCTTCAGGTCGTGTTACTCCCATTATTTTTATTTAATTTGTTTTCCAAGTTGACCTGTCCCCATTAGACCATTTGCACCGTAGTCCTCATTTTTACAGGTTGTTTTCGCTTCCACAGTTGTGAGCAGGGGGATGGGCTAAAGGAGGCTAACCTGTACTATGGTGGGTGGATCCAGTCTTTCTTTCAGCCAATGTGCACACACGGAGTTTGTGAGGCACCTCACTTCTCTCCTCAGTTCATGTGTATGATTCTTCTATCTAGTGTTTTTCCACAAATTTATTTATTTATTTATTAAGACTTAATCCCATGGAGTAGAAAAGCACATAAAAATGGAAGGGAGGGCGTGGAGGTGGGGAAGCAGGCTTTAAAAAGAACTGCAAACACATACCCTCACCTCCCTTGAGTGAGGCAACAGCATCCAATAAAAAAGGAGACAGATTTGACACAGTAAAGCGGGTGGAGAGCCAAAAGTTGGGTGGAGGAGGCTCAAGTCGATCACGGAGAAAGGAGTGACTGATGTGGCCCAAAGCAAGGACAGCTGCAGGATGATCTAGGTGTGACCAGGACTGGTATGACCTCAGTTTGAATGAATGAATAAGATGTCCTGTTTCACACTTGTTTGATGAGGACCTCTGGTACTACTACATTTTATCTGGTAATTTCAGAGGAGCCAATATGATGCCTTATTGCAGTGATGGTGAACCTTTTGAGCTTGGTGTGTCAAAATTCGCTAGAAAACTAGCTTAACTCTGGTGCTGTGTCACATCTAGAAAAATCCATAATTTTGTGATATTTGTAGCTCTAGTAAAAAAGTTATATTTTTGATATATATTATTAAAAGCAAAAACAAATAATTCTTTACATTAGTGACTTTTGTTGCTGAATTTTGTTTGCTAAATCTTCAGTTGAAGGTTGGTACTTCGTACACTTCAAGAACAAGCAAGCACTACATGCCCAGGTGCCAAGGTGACCATGTGCATCACCCAAAAGGGCTTGGCGTGTCACCTGTGACACGCATGTCACAGGTTGGCCATCACTGCCTTATTGTCTGCGCTGCCTTTCAGAGAACGTTTAGAAAACTTCTGAGCCAACTAAGCAGGGCCACAAATCCACCCAGAATTGGACTCCTCAGCACTTCAGTGCTCTTTAATAAAAATCAAGCAGCTAGTCCTCAAGGCCTGCTTAAGATATGCTTCGGAGAATATTGCTTTCAAAACCTATGCAGTGCATTTCACTGTAAAGACAGACAGATTGTTGGCTATTTGGCTAGGATCAAGTATAGCTAACTAGCTAGCTTAATATGGATACTTTCGGTTTGCATTGTCCCATCTAATTTTGCAGGGCCAGATTTGCAAATGCAGATTTGACTCACAGTAGAATAACGGAAACACTGATACAAAGGGCAGATTCTGGAAAAGGGATGATTTGAAATGGAAAGGAATGGTTAAAACTGAAAGAATTTATAAAGATAACAGAACAGCAAGTTGGAAAACAGTGCAAGTCAAGAACTTAAATAAGAAGCATGATTATGGAACATTTAGCAGCTCACCTTTTGTTCTTCAGATTCCTGGACAAAAAAGGCTTCTCCATTGTCCCCCAATTTCATATGCAGATCAACAGGCTCACCATTGATTTCTATGTCAACCTAGAGAAGCATTACAGGTGGAAGAGAAGTTAAATTACTGTTTTACACTGAATATAGGACTCACCCTTTTCTTTTTTCTGCTTACTTAAAATGGGGATATAACTCATAAACAAAACCTTTGAAAACTGTGAAAAGAGGTACAGCCTATTTCCAGGATCCTACAGTATAAGTCTAGGAAGCCATCCTTGAATGAGTGTCAAGATAGTTCAAAACAATGACTCGGGTTTTTTTGTTTTTTTTAAAGAACCACACAATTATTATAGGCGGGGTGAATGAATTATTTTATCCGGTCCCTAATCTCCACTTTTCCCATTCTGATCTGGGCCTCGAATGGAAACAGAACCTTTCATATAATCAAGAAATCAGCCAAAGCTTGTCTTAAACACTGCATATTTGAGCAAGAGTCTAAACGGTACTTTTGTCACTGAGGTTACCTCCAGATGTGCCCCTTGCTTTGATAAGACATCTGAAGGTGCTTCCGGTCCTTCAGACTGGAGGATTGGGAGCTTTGCATTTCTGTCAGAGCTGCTTCGCATCCACCAGATGGGAAGCTTCGTCACCAGTAGGAGGAACACAGTAAGCATATTTTTACTTTGCTGGGTGGGAGGGGGTGAAAGCTGCATTCCTACTATGGGCCATGGAAGCAGCAGATTTCTGTCAGAACAAGAGGTATGTGTAGAGACGCCCAAAGTCAAATCCTGGCATATAGGTATATACTTGCAGAATACATATGCAATCATACAATCCCTTCAACACAGCAGCTGCAAAAGCTATTGAATGCTCCCAAATGAGAAAATCAATTTCTTTGCCACATTCTACATAAAGATATTCCACCTATTGCATACTCTGCCACATTAGTTGTGATTCTGATCATGCTTTCTTAGAAGAACACATTTGATAGAGCAGATGACTGTGTGATCAGGATGTTAAGCTAGGTGCCACTTACCACTTTCTCACTGGAGTGCAAAACACGCAGCTTTCCAAAGCGAACATGGAAAGGTGAGCAGTGTAAGGAACCATCTGGTTGTCTCACCACAATGACATCAATGCAACCTGTTAAGGTGGCTGGGTTCAGGCCCTTATACAGTTCCTTTACAGTGCCAAACACTGTTTCAGCGAGTTGGCCCACATAGTTCATTGTCTGAACCTAAATGACAGAAGCAAGGAGGCAAAAAGACTAAGTTAAGTCATATTTTAAACAGTCACTCAAGGCAGAAGTGACTAACACAAGGCTGTCAACACTGTCAACTTGTCCACTGTGCTGCCATCTGCCAATGTTCCCTTCCCAGACCCAGCCACCTCTGTTAGCTTTCATCTCAGATGCTGCTTTCCTCTTGTGTTGTGATAGGACTGCTAAGAACTGTTTGGGAACACAACTTGTCTAAACATAGCATGAGGATGTGGGAAGTAAGTGCAGATAGTATGCTCGATTGATATTCTGTGTTGCACTAGATGCTTTGTGATCTGTTGTCAAACAAAGCTTGAAAGTATGGTGAAGCTATTCTCTGCCTTTGTTCTTTGAATGGGGCCTGGGGCTCATGGTGGCAGAAGGGAGCAACATGTAAACATCCATGTTAGTCATGCCAGAACAGTGCAAATCAATCATTAAGTATATCGCGGTGCCATACAATTTTCAAAATCTAGGAGTTCAACCATAGTCCAGTATGCAACCTGGCAGTTACTTTGTGAAGTTTGTTCTCATGAGGAACTACTGTTTGGCAAAACACTGACCACAGTAACTGAGTAAAATGCAAAGATTGTTTAAGGTCAAGTAAGCTGGTGTTAACATTACAAATTAATCTTTCAAACATGATATAAACACACCATGGATGATTATAGAGGTTGGCCATTCCATAGTCCCGTGTCACCTAAGATGATTCCGTGTAAAGGTCACCAGCTCAGAAATACCTCAGGAATGCAAAGTCACACAAGAATGGCAAAGAATCCTTCTGCAGCCTAACCAGTAGAGTGCTTCTTTTGCAATCTGATTGGGAATTACCGTAGGCTCAAAGGATACAATGCTAACTTACTCTATCAAGTATGACCCTAACACTGTTTATTTTTCCCAAAGACAGCCAAATATGAAAAGAGTTTGTCTTTGTTTTATTTTCATACATTTTGCCAGTGTATAGAATCCCTGGATAAAGACCAAGTACAAGGTGACAACACTTTCTTTGTTTTGTTCCTTCCTAATTTTTGTTTCTTCCTTGTTCCCACTGTGCTCTCAGAAGTCCTGTATGTTTTAGAAAGAGTTGGTTGCATGACAGAAGTCTCACAAAACTAGATCTGTGCAAAATTCTGTTTGACTCAGAACAGCCACATGCCTCACAGCAGAGTCCCGAATTTGGACATTCTAGTGCACCTTTCCCCCTTCATGGACCATTACCTTTTCATCATAAAGGGGCTTGCATAAATTGATGAAGCTGTGAGCTATACCACATAGGGCTACTTAAAGACAGGCAAATCATACTAAAAAGGGTCCACAGGAGAAGGAAATGGCAGCCCACTCCATTTTTTGCCAAGTTAAACCCAAAGAGAAAAGTAATAAGTGGAGTGTTGAGGTGGTACTAGAAGATGGAGTCCTCCAGACCAGAAGGTGCCCAAGCAGTTATTGGGAAAAGGCAAATATGAGTAATGCCAAAGTTTATGATGTGCCTGGATCAATGCCATAAAAATGTTCAGTTGCTGATGTGTCTAGAGAAAAATTTTGCTCTTGCAAAGAATATGAAGTGATTGATGACCCTCTGGGGTGAAACAATACTTCCCCTTGTTAGAGTCCTAACTCTGCTGCCCACCTTCTCGATCTACCTTTTCTACACCGTGCATGATTTTATATCCTTCATTAAGGTCACCTTTTTTAAAACATCTTTCAAGGCTGAAGAGGCCTAAATGTTGCAGACCAATTTTGTAAGGAAGGTGTCCCAGCACCTTGATAATTCTAGTTGCCCTTTTCTGCATTTTTCCAGTTTTAAAACATCATTTGTGAGGTGTGGTAACCAGAATTGTACACAATATCTGACATGTGAACTCACCATATATTTATAAAGAGACACAATAATGCTTGCTGCCTTATTTTCTATTCCCATACTAATTACTCCTCATCATGAACAATTCACACACTCGTCTTTGAGTTCTACTGAGTCCCACTATGTTATTAGCAACTTAATATCTTTCTCCTTTTCATCAATGTTATGTTTATGGGTGCTGATGTGTACATAATTTGCCATATTCAGTGGAAACCATGTTCGTGTGGAAGTATCTAATGGTAGACTGAGTCTAATATTAGCTCTGTTTATTGTTACCCCCAGCCTTCCTTACTGTTACATATTCTTCCCTCTATTCCAGCCACCTCAATATCCAACGTTATTTTTAAAAGAACTGCTACATGATTCAGTTTCTATAACTTTAGTAACATTAACCAAGCTAATTCAGATCAGGAATGCACACAATGAAAACTAACTATTCCTTGGAAAAGCAAGCTGTTTGCAACACATCTGTCAGCTCACGTTGAGCACAATTCTTTAGTTTAGCAATTCAAGGGTGGGGTAGAAGTTGCCAAACCACTAGCAACCTACAGATTCCAAACAAACTACAAAAGTATTCCATGCTGCAAAGAAACACCAGATTTGCTTTCTGCCCAGGATTTGCACAAAAGAACAGTAAGAGTGAACCTAATGTTACAAGAGCACAGAGACAAAATTAGTGAAATCACATTTGGCATAAGAACATAAGAGAGGCCCTGCTGGATCAGGCCACAGCCCATCTAGTCCAGCATCCCGTCACACACAGTGGCCCACCAAATGCTCATGGGCATCTCAAGCAGAGACAAGGACAAACCTATTCCTGCTCTTGAATCCCAGCAAATGGCATTAGAAGCGTCCTGCTTCCGCCCCCATGTAGGCATCCCATGTTGGGCCTAAATTATTCATGGATGAAGCTTTGAAAACTTTTAATTAAGTCCCACAAAAGTAAGTATAGGCATTTTGATAAATACACAAATGCCCCTTTGGTAGTTCCTTACCTTTGGCAGTTCCTTACCTATTCAAACCAAGTCATCATGATTCACTCTTCTTGTCCTGAAAATGCCTTTGATATTTTTATGGATGTAACATATAATACATAATACGTACAGCAAAAATTGTGGCATAGAGCAAAGTGACTAAGATCTTTGATCTTCTATTAAGCAGATGCCAGTGGAACTATAAAGAGGAAACAGTATGGCACTCTTCCTCAGGGCATCTGCACAACACCACAATATCAAAAACTAACAATCCTTGCATGAGTAGAATTGATGCCTAGGTACTACCTCCAGGTTGGAGAGACAGGCAGGATACCTCCAAGGCAATTTGCAGGGGAGTTGAGAGCAGGTGAAGGTTTTGCCTTCATCTTCTGCTTGAAAAGCACAGAAGCAAATGGTGGGCCACTGTGTGAGAGAGGATGCTGCACTAGACAGGCTGCGGCCTAATCCAGCAGGGCTCCTCTTAGGTTCAGCTCTACTCATGAAGACCCAGCTCGCTGGAAATCCAGAACACTTCTCCCTCCTCAATGGAAACAAATGCATAACTCAAATAACGCCTTTTCCTGATATGATCAGCCCATGTAAAAGAGATGTATGGTGAAGGTGGCAAAAACTGGCACAGTGACAGAATCACTTCAAACATTGCCAGGTAACAAGGGAAGGAGCAATGTGGTTAAACAAATCATTATGATCAATTGCCAGGTTGATTCATACTTGTGAATAGGTAATGGTTTAAGAATTAATTACCCTCCAGTCTACAGCGTGATTTATTTTTATTTATCTACTTACAAGTGTGTGTGATTTGGTTGCAGAAGTTTATCTTACAGGAAATGACACAGTCAGGTCAATAAAAATACAGCACTACTTATATTCCAGCACTCCGTGGGTCTTGGGGTTTATCCACATCCTACCTCATCACTGCTTATTTTTGCACAATGATGCCTCACATGACAGCTTTGGTGATCTAAGATCTCCCTCCCATTTGTCTGGCTTCCTCTTCTGTGGGTGGTGCCCCAGAATCAGCACACTGACAGCAAAGGAATGCTGGGAGGGCCCTTCATAGTCACAGTATGGCATCAGTACTGCAAGAGGCAAGTGAGAAAATATGACCCAGATCTCTCAGTTGCACGTGCACAGAGGCACCACAGCAAAGCAGCCACATGCATTAAATATAAGGTGGAGGTGGTGGTAGTGGAAAGTATGCTTCATACTAAAGGTACTTTTTTATTTAGTTAAGAAACATTTTAAAAAAATCTTGAAGCAGATTATGGAAGAGCTTAAAAACAGGTTATTTTTACTTCTCGAACCTTAATGAAAAGCTAAGAAAAGTCTGGGTAGAGCAGGGAAACAAATATGGTGGCAGAATGGACATCTTAACAGTGTGGACACTTGACTCTCTTTCTCCTATATCACTCCAGAAGAATGTAGTGACCAACCTATTCTGTATCTGCCAAGAGGACTCCATGAATGTGTCCATATTGTTCCCAGGACTCGCCTTGGACTTGAAGGTACCCAACAACAACATGTAACCAGCCAATTACAATTTCCCATTAATAAAGCTCATTTGAAAGAGGAATTACATGCATACTTATCTAGTGTTTCTCTGTTTCAGATGACCTTAACTGAACTATCCTTAAATGAATGTCTAAGGAGAAACCAACATCATAGAGGCTTGAATTAGATGGTACAACCAGTCATTTGACACTGGATATTTCAAGCTCTACAACCTCTGAATATTTCATAAAGGAAAGTAAGAACAGTTGTGTTTCTGCTTGAGTGCTCTATAGACCTATTCTCTCCACATTAACTCAGAGGCAAAGAAAACGTTCTGTATTTATTTTGGATTAAGATAATTCCTTCATTTTCAATTAATATCAACCCAGTACGTTATGTGACTCCAGGTCAGAAGTCATTATTATTTGTGATGGTTAGTTTCCACCAAAATGGTGCAAGTTTCTTCACAAACAGTGAGAAAGCCAGAAAATGGAGCTGTCTGACTCCCTCAGTCCAAAAATATTCTACAATTTTGTTTTCAGTGTGAATAGGAAGGGAGGGTTACAAACCTTTACTCATCTACAAAAACTCATAAGTTTCAAGAACTGTGTGTATAAACATCTACATGGTCATGAGTTTTAGAACCACCTGGGATCTCCACATATTTTTTGCAGGGTTTTTTTTCCACTAGCACATGTCCAGTGATCTTTCCACTAGTACATGACCAGTGTTCTACAAAACTATCATGTATTCCAGTGTTTCCATAAATGCATGTCTTGTGATAACTTAAACAAGAGGCCTACCAAGTTTCAGAACAGACATCCACAAAAGACAGGGAGTAAAATGACAAAGATTTCCTACAGAGATGTGGCAGAAAAGCTAAAATTGATCTACTTGGGATACTGAAGTGTAGAAAGTCTGTGATAATGGATACCTCCAGACAGGGATGAAAGAAGCGAAGCTTTCATCCCTTGCAGTGGTGATGGAGCATTAAAAAACACCCTCACATTAAAAAGATGCTATTACACACTTATCTTAGAATGCTCTGCCACAGCTGCTGCTGACAGAGCTTCCTATCTGAAGGTTCCAAATGTGAAAGAATTCTTTATGATTTCAACCACTTATCATAGCTTAAGTGGCTGAGCTTCCTTTTTTTCAGTCTGCAAAATCACTATTAGCAATACTGTACTCGGATAATAAGAACTGAAAACCAAACAACTCTCCATTCTGAGGTAAAATTTCTGTTTCTTATAGCTGTGGCTCCTCCTAAGCACTGTTACTGTATACCACCAGAGATATGTGGCACTGATCATGATCCAATATTTATATAAAAAGGATATTATCATACTAGAAAGATAGCTGAACTATACCGGAGCACAAATGTTGGAGAACCAACTTCTGCATATGCAGCACCTCAAAACGGGATGGCTACCCCAAGTAGCAGCTATTGTTGTTTGTGCCCTGGAAAAATGCCATCTCCTTATAACAAAATACAGATGGTCATTTGTGCCATTATTATGTGTGACCATATGAAAACTCTTTATGGAAATGCCTTCAGCCAAACAAACTAAATCTCCTCCTCACTCATACACACTTGCTTTCACTGCCCAAGCCCAAAAAGCTGCTGGTTACCCTGCAAAATTGGGACAGATCAGTATATTCTTCCTCCTTAGAAAGACACCCACCTCTGCTGAACCATTTGAGGGAACTCAGTTCAAACACACACTTTTAGATGTCCTGGGGAAATTTTGAGATGGTAAGGAAAAACATAAAATATTTTTAAAAGATGCTTTACCTCAACCCCAAGCCTCTGATACTGTGTCCCTTCCAGAGTTGGATGAGGTGAGAGGCTAGTCAATCCCAACCTGCTAAAGCCACTGCCCAATGAAGCCCCTAGAAAAACCAGCCAGGGTGAGCCAATGGGAGGTGAGCAGGGAAGGCACCAATGCTGATGGAGAAGGACCAAGAATGTAGGAGGCTTTTAGGTGCTTATTTTAAAAATTGTGTGACACCAGTTTTTGTCATGCATCCACAGTTGGGACAATTGTGAGTATATAGGCACCCCAAAAATACATAGTCTGATCACAGCCTAAGCTTCATCCCTAGTGTCTTCCAATTCACTCCAGGATCTCTGAAGGAGAATAGGAGGTACCCAAGTAGCTGGCTGAATGCCAAGAAATAAATGTTAAGCAGAAACCTAAGCCAAAATTATGGTGTAAACAGAATGGTCAGACAGAACATACAGCAATTCCTAGAGTAAAAGGACCTAGTAAGCCCTAGAAACTTCAGGGCCTTTGTCAGCTCCATGCTGTGCAGGTCTGAAAAGAGGTCATGAGACAGTCTGCTTAACTGAGTATCTTGCTGAGCTGGGTATTCTTCAGTGCCATTTAGTTTGCAGCTATGCAGCAAGCTTACAGCTGGCAGAACTGTTAAAGTTCAGAACTACCACTCTGACTTCTGTTTTGCTAGGCAACCAAGGTGTTTACGGTGGCTTTACAAAACATCTGGATGTCACCTGTAGGTATTTCATTTCTATACATACACCAAAGCTGCTGGAGAAGTGGCTCCAGGGCAACCAAAAACCAACACAGAACTGATGTCCAATGTATGCATCTCTGTGCTAGAGAAACTCTTGTTGCCCAGTTGTCATAGGCTCTGGATTTGTGGCCTTAAATAAAAGGGTAACTATACATGCTTAGAAATCATGTCATGATAAGGGCTTCTCTGATCCAACAGGGATCCTCTTATATTATCTCATGCCTATTGCAGAGGTTTGTTGGGTTCTCTAAAACTGCACTTTAAATGGAGGGGTGGGGACAGATGTTTGCAACTCTTGTTTAATTACAGCAATAGAACATACAGCAAAAAAAAATCCAAGAGCAGATGGCATGCTATCTGCTGCCCCAGCTGTCACCTTCAATCAACCCACTGGAAGAAATTTTGAAAATATTCTAAAGTCCTTCTATAAAGCACTGCACCTGGTGATTATTAATGTGATATGTTGACCTCCAAGCTCTGTCACATTGGAAACATTACTTTTTAATCTAAAGGTTGAAAGGTTGATAGAGTGGTACAGTCACTGATAAGATCCTTACAACATCATCAGCCAGTTCCAAGGCAGGTTATACATAAAAGAGATTGAAGTAGCTTTCCTGAACAAGAAAAAAAGATCTAGGGAAATTAGGTTTTACTTTACTGTTGTTTGACAAGACTGAACAGCAGCAAAGAGGCTCAGAACTGCTAGGTGCTTCTCCTAGGCAGTGGTCACACAAGACAGAATGGCCTATTCATTAATTCGAATTGAGGTCATACCAGCTGTGTTAACACCTGGATCCTTATAAGTTGTCCCTGCCTTGGGCTGCATTGCTCACACCTTTCTGTGCGATCGACCTGAGCCTCCTCCATGGAGCTCTTGGCTCTACACCTCTTTTGCTACATCAAATCTATCTTGTTTCTGATTGGATGCTGTTCATGTCACTCAAGGAAGGCTAGGGTGTGAGTTTGTGGCTCTTTTGAAAGCCTGCTCCCCAACCTCCACGCCCCTACTTCCTTTTATATGTGCTTTTCTCCTTTGTGCAATTAATTTTTAAAAAAATAATTTGTAAAAACACTAGAGAAATCATAAAGTGAGGAGAGAAGGGGGAGGTGCCTCACAAACTCCACACATGCTGATTGGCTGAAAGGAAGACTGGATCCCACCTACCACAGCACAGTTCAGCCTCTTTTAGCCTGTCCTCCTGCTCACACTTTGAGGAAGCAAAGACGGTCTGGGATGCCAGGATGGGCTGAATCCTTCTCAGTCCTCTAAAAACAGTACTACAAGTGAAGATGATCTAAAGGGGGTTAGCTGGCTTGGAAAATGAATTAAATAAAAATGTGAACAACAAGACCTGAGGACAATCTCAGGTCAACCTAAAACGCTTGTGTGACCAGGGCCCTTGAAAGCCCAGGATCTCTATAGCATCTAGGAATAACTAATAAGCAGGTGAGCACACTGAAACTCATACAGGCAACACACCTCCTCAGTGCTCTATGCGGACACCACAATTATTTCCTGGTCCATGAACCTCTGTCCGCATGGGCCATAGTAACATCTAAGGTTTAATCCAGCTTCAGTCCACCTTCAGATCTTACTACTCAAACCTTTTTATTCCTGTTTTATTTATTAACTTGCTGTCTTCCATTTAAATTTTCCTGAGTGAAAAGTGCACAAATAAAATGTACAGAAGGCCTAGCAGAAGAAGTTGAGGCATGAGTTTTCGTGCACTAACATCCTATTGGGACTAGCAGATGAGCATGACACCATGTCAGGCCACTGCCAGTTATCACCCTCAAGATCTGGATGAAAGACAGCACAGTATCTTTTAAGGTGCTGGCATCGTGCCTTAAGAACTGGGACCTGGCACAAGCTGCATCATCACACAAAGAAAAGAAGAAAAGAAAAAAGAAATGAGGATAGCTTAGCACAGCAGTTCTCAACCTTCCTAATGCCGCGACCCCTTAATGGAGTTCCTCATGTTGTGGGGACCCCCAACCACGGTGGCGGAGCATCTGGGAGGTGGGAGGGAAGGGCAGCAGGAGGCTCATCGCGACCCCTCTGAAAGGGTAATTCGACCCCCAAAGGGGTCCCAACCCCCAGGTTGAGAACCACTGGCTTAGCAAGTTCCTAGATAGGTCTGGCACTTGCTTTTCTCTCCACTGCAGGATAACCCTGGCCCTTCTTTCACACTGGCATCCCTTCCTTTAAACTGGTTTACCCCCTGTCCCACCATTCACAATAGACACCAGTCATTGCAACAGCCAGGCCTTGCCAGGACAAGATGGACTGTAGTGGAAATCATACTGAGGCAATACTTAGCTAAACTGTACTGACAGATATTTAGATGGTAGATGTAAAGCTCTTCTTCCTTGCTGATATAGAATGAGCAAGGAGAGTCCAGTCTGGCCACATCTGAACTGCACAAACTCTTTTACAAGTGACTGGTTTGCTCCTGTGTAGATGGTTCACATCATCTTCTCTTGGTGAAAGGGTTTCCTTAAAATTACACATTATCTCCCATCTATTATCTCCCATACAACAGAAGCTTTAATTCATTCTGCTAACATTTCCCATCACACACTTAATTAGCATAAATATGCAGTAATAGGATGCACTATTGGCTGGAAATCCTTTGACACTTTGCTGTTGTTGTTGGGTACTACTGAATCATGACTGACTCCTAATTGACTGCATGGGCACTTCTATGCAGTTTTATTGTAAGAGATACGGAAGAAGAAACAGAAGAAGAAACAGAATTAGCTTTTCTCCCTCACTTTTCTCACCCTTAAGGGGACTGATATTGGCTGACAAAGCTTTCTGTTCTTCTTCCCACAACAAACACCCAGTGAGATAGGTGGGGCTATGAGAGATCAGAAGGCTTCGTGGAGGAGAGGTCACCCAACTGGCTTCATGGAGGAGTGAGGAACCAAACTCACTGAGTATGATATGAGCCCGGCACTCTAACCACAAGACCACTGTCTTCTTCTGGGGAGAGGCTGGGAATCAAACCAACCACCTCATTTTCCAGAAATTTGCTCTACCACTGAGTGTATATCAATGCCTAACTTGTGATTTACCAACCCACACATATGTTACGAGCAGCCTGTAAAGTTCCTTGCTTTTCTATAACGCAGGCGGCAGAAAAAAGTGCATGGCTATTGGAATATGTTAAAGACGAGAGTCACAAGATGTGTGCAAAAATGTATTAAAGAATATAATTTGGTTTATTAAGGAAAAAACAAAATGTCAATGAATACTATTTTTAAAAAAAGTACAGCATTACAACTAAAATTTGAGGGAAGTAAATTTTTATTTACACATATGATTAGGGGTGGCCCTGGAGTGAATTTGAGGCCCTTGGGACAGTTTTTGGGAAAAAAACCTACTGCATCCCACGGTCTCCTTTCTGTGATTCACACAGTTTGGTTCCGATGGGGCAGGAGCCACAGAGGCTCCTCAGCCAATCCCAAACTCCTATGGATGCCATCCAAGCAGGATACTAAAAAAAGGATTTGCAGCAGCAAATGAAAGCCAAGGAGGGAAGTGATGCTACAACTGACCAGGAAGAGAAACATCAAGGCAAGGAGGCTTCTTACACACTTTTTAAAAACAATGTGACCTAGGGTTTGTTCCTTCATCTACACATGGGGCATGTCCAGAAAATGATCACCCCAATAATCTTCAGTATGATCATAACGTAAGTTTGGTCTATAATAATGAGTCTACACTGTTATTTATATTCTGTAATAAAAAAAGAGTAGACCTTTCTCAGATACTACGTAGCCTGATGTCAAGATTTGGGGTGGCTTATAGACACAAATTTGACACACCTCATTTGCTGTTGTCTTCATCAAATTGTTTCATGCTTTGTTTTACACTTTTCTCACACACACCTCAACAAAATCCAATAAACAAGATAATTGCCATTCATCTGCAGTTGCTGCATCTGAATGCACCCTTAATGGCATTATGCACAAACCATATGCAAAAATAAAGTTGTCAAATGATAGAGCCAGAATTCTTTGACAGGCATTTATGAAGCACAACAGAAGCTGGTATTAACATTGGCACAAGGGAACATAAGCAAAGGTTGCTAGGCAAAGCAGAAAGGCTGCTGCCAGGAGGGGTAGAAGCTGACCCAAGAAAGCCATCAAGGTAAAATACAGCAGTTGAGGTCTTCCCAGTGATTAACCTGATAAACTAACTCTAATGGAGTAAGATTGAAAAATTAAGCATTGCTGAAAGAACAGGAAAAAATCCCATGAAAGCGTGACACAGAAGGACTTTTAAAAATTTATATCATTTTTTTTCTACAGGAAGTGCAGAGCATAATAAATCTATTTACACACAATTGTTTCTACAGTTTTTATCTTTACTATAATCCTATGAATGAAACTTTGCCTGAGTCTGACTGCGTAGCAAAAAAATACAGAAAAAGCAGCTCAAAAGTGCATTAGAAATGGTAGCACATAACCCTCATGTTTTCATCCCATCTTCAACCCACCCTTTCTAGACTAGAAGGTTCATAAAAAGGGGAAGGGTAGACTAGCATGTGAACCATCCCATCTGCAAATCATCTCTAAGCCACCTTTAAAAAAAAATTGTTTGTGAACACAGGAACTCTTGGTGCAAATCTACTGCCCAGAGTGATTGTGAGGGAGAGATGTATGCTCTTCTATATTTTTTGAAGGATAAGTGGAATCAAAATTTAAGAAGCCAGATTTTAATTAGAGTATTTTAAAAACAGTGATTTTAAAAGTTCCCTATATTTTATGAACAAAAATTAAAATCAAGTTTAGTTTTACTGCATTTAAATGGTCCACAAGCCTTTAAAAGAAAGCAGTTGATTCCTCATGTTTTTTCTAACATATCTACACAATATTAACATGCTGGGGAAAAAAACTATGCAGTATTGCACGCTAAAAAAGAAACCACCAAACTGAAACTACATTTCCCCCACTAAATGCTTTCTGCAGACAAGATATCCAATATTAAGCTACAAGCCACACATAAAAACTCCTTAAGTCTATGCTACTTTCTCAACTTTCCCAGTAATAAGTTCCTTTCCACTCAATGTCACTTACTTTGGAGGGAAACACCTGCAGCCTTATCCTCTGAGCCTGTTTCTGAAATGTTTACCAGCTTTCTTTTCTGCCTAGCAGCCCTTAAATAATGTTACACACACGGACACCTCACCATAACCTCCGAACTGAGGGTTTTTTTTAAAGTCTCCTTGCCCGTTCAACCCGTCATTACCTGGGCAGCTCTTCACTTCAATGACTCTTGGACTCTGGAGCACACAAAGCCTTCAGATTCCAAGAGGTTGCTTCACAGAGAAACATTCATCCACTCCGCCCATTTGCAACACTGCTTCCTGTTTTCTCATACCTGAGCAAGGGGAGGAGTCTGTTACCAGGTTTCTGCAGACTGAACCTATAGGAACGTCAGGGGCGTCTTCTTGCAAGCTGAGCTTATTGATTTAAACCATAGGCTGACACTTCAACAAAAGATCTTTGACGCCTCGGCATTGACAAATGCCACTCATTAGCAATCTGCTGATTGGCAGCCAGCAAACTCTGCGGACAATGAATTTTGCAATGTGATTTGCACACGAGCTTTGCGATTTCACAGAATGATATGAAGCCACTCTTTCTAAAGTAACTTTTGTAGGGGTGATGTGTTTTGTTTGGCCTTTGAGGGGTGGGACATAGCGTTTTAATACATAGTTGCACCTTATGTTTTGTCGTAAAGAAAGGGAAAGCTTAACATGCTTGCCCACTGAAATTGCTGTGAATAACACGATTGCTGTTTCACAACATTTTGGAACAGTGAAATTCAGCCTAGGTGCCTTGGTTTTACTCAGCCCTGGCAAAACTGCAGGGAAAAAGCTCCACTTTGTTATTTTTTTTTACTAAAAAGACAGCCGTTAAAGCCACAGCCCTTTAACTAAGCTCAACTAAGCCCCTTCAGAAAAGTTAGTTTATATAAAAAATGTATTAAGAGTTTCCCCCACCGCCAACACTACTGTTTTAATTGATATTGTTTTGTTTTTAACATGCTGGGTTTTAAACGTTGTTACCCACCCTGAGACATAAGAACATAAGAACATAAGAGAAGCCTTGCTGGATCAGGCC
>MTQE01003428.1:19083636-19096411 GCA_014337955.1 Aspidoscelis marmoratus | reverse complement strand
CAAGTGGCAAATGTGCTTTAATCTTAAGAAGTGCAAAGTAATGCACATCGAGGCTAAAAATCCAAATTATGTTTATAAACTGATGTTTTTGATATTTGCAGCAAATATAAAAATGTTTGTTTTATACCCAGACAGTGTCACAGCTCGTTTTAAGTTCCCTTGGGGCATTTTCATCTAACAAAATTAATAAAATAATATGGAAGCCTCAAATGCACCTCACATGGATATAAAGAAGAAGGAAGGGAGAGATTGCCAGCTCTTTTTTAGGAAGACAGTGAGATGTTGACTTTTGGCAGATACACAGCAGCTAAACAAGAGTGAGAGACTGGCTTGGATTTAGGCTAATTACTGCTACTTCCGCTGTGTTGCTTTGTTGCAATCTGGAGGGAAGTGAGAGGAACATTAACAGCTTAGCCCTCCTTCCGCACCATCAGCTTCTATGACATCCTTTCTCCTGTGCTTTGCCTTTGCTGCTCCCTTCCAGATCAGAGGGAATCCCCACTGAGAGGAGGTGGGGCATGATGAGGGATTTCCCAGAACAGAAACAGAAAGAAGCACCTGAATTTTGAAAAAACAGGCAGGGGCAAGGGGAGGAAGCCTGGTGAACAATTTCCGGTCTTTGCCAACTAGTTCTGAGAACTGCTGGAGCTCTGATTTTCTTCCAAAAAGGATCAACAGAGAGGCATTTCAAAGCTGTGCATCAGCAAAGAGGAAGACAAATGAGAACGAGGACAGAGACTCTGCATCAGAGTGAAATAAGGCACCAAACTAGCTAGAGCAAACTGTTTTCCAAGGCTAAGCAATTTCAATACACCAAGGAAAACAATGATTGCATAGCAGCTGTCTTGTTTCCTCTTCACAGTTGGATAGATCAACTTGTTTTAGAACTTTAAACTGACTAAAAAGTTAAGCAGTGCTTACTGAAAACTGGGAATGAAAATATAGAGCTTCGAATTATAAAATGGTCTTGTTCTTCAAATACTTTTTTTTCCAGGCACAAATTCAGTTGATGAAGAAGGGCCTGTTTGTACTTATCTCACTGGAATGATATAACAATACCATTCTAGTGAGGTTATGATAAAGCACAGGGGAAAATATTAGCAGTTCGAGCACTGGTGCAGTCCCTAACTGGACCACCAGTACTTGAAGTGAGTCTGGACTGCCACAACAATGGCCACAGCAGCATCCAGATGTTGCAAAGGTGAATGGCCAGCAGCATGTGACTGCACAGCTGCAGCCTCACTGCCACACCTACTCTCAGCATTGCACCTGGAAGTGGGTGCAAAAGCTGCTGATAGGCCACGTCCCCATGGAAGCCAGTTGCTTCGCCTGTGACGCGTGTCATAAAAATCTGCATTGTAACTCGCAATAACATGTCCCCATGTGGTTTGGGGCAACATGGATTCAAATCGTACATGCCTGTTCCCATGCAAGCCTCAGAGTGAACCTGCATCTTTTTCTCCTCATCCACCCTCTCCCCTGATAGGAAGCTGGGCTGATGTCACCATAACCCATCCCGCACGCTGCAGGGATGACAGGCAAACACCTCAGTTGCACCTCCACGAACACAAAGATCATTCCTTTCCTTGGTTGCCACAGTTAAAAGCATAACCAAAAGCAGATCATTCCTTCTCCTTGGCTGCCACAGGTTAGCAGAGGTGCGCACAACCACAAGACAGTGGGCATCCCCCACTCGCAACTGGCTCAAAATTTTCTCTCAATTCAGGTCCCAGACTTGCTATCAGGGAAGGGGGGTGTAATAATTGTAGCCATTTATTTAAAGAAATGCTCAAGTGGCTGCTGATCGCAGCATACACATCAGGAACAAGGAGCAGAGGCGAAACCCTGCCAGCTAATACTGCGGCCACTAAGCTCCACCCCAAATAACCTGGGAGTGTCCGCATGACCCCAGGACAATATGTGCTAGTCCCCTATTTCAGGAGTACACTTCCTAAGTGGGTTTTTTTTTGACACGTATTGTCTTGCCTGTAGCCCATATTAGGGCTTAGCATGGAGATGCTCCCGAGGTGGCCTTGGACTATTTTCAGCATAGGGACGCTCCCATAGAGAGCTCACTATTGATCCTGGTCAAGCTATAGACAATAGTTTACTTGTCTACAGTTTAGGAGATCAGGGCAACCTAAGTGAGTTCTGGGACGGCAGCAGTGATGCAGATGTTAATGGGCCTAAAACACATACACCAACAGATGTTCTTTTGCAGCAGTGAAATGTAGCTATGATACTGCTGTTGGCTAGAAGAAAAGTGTTTCTGTATGGTTCCAAATAAACACAGGGACTGGAAATACTCAGATGTGGTAGATTTCCATTTCCCTCAGCTCACACAGAATGGCCAGTGGTGAAAAGACTGTCGGAGCTGGGGTCCCAATATTGGAAAGACACCAGGATTCCTGTCTGGACCTCAGCAAATTAAGTACCATTAAGAGCCAATGAAGGACATTGCTTTATTAGCTATATTTGAAGACAGGAGGGATTCTTAAGCAGGGAAATGACCCTGTCAGGAACTTTGTTAGGTGTGGCAGCACTATTGGCACCTCAGGATGAGACCATGAAACACTGTTGACCCACTGAAATAAACTGGGAATATTTACAGTGAGTCAAGCACAGAGTAAGGACTACAGCCGGGTGTGCACAAAACAAATAACATCATTAACTAAACAGGTCAAACTGGGAACTCATCAGCAAGAATGTGGGAAGCATATTGGCACATAGTTTTATTTAAAAGTCACACCCACACACGCATGAAGCAAGTTTATTTTTTTTAGCCTGAACTCTGACGGAGACTAGAACTGGCAATTAAAACTGAATAAAATGTATCTTTTCAGAAATGGTATGTATATTGTCTGCAGCAAATTTAGCAAGCTGTATACTAATGTGTTATTTTCTAAAATCATTATTTTATTTCCCAAATGTTCAAAGTAAACAGTTTGTTTTCCCAGCATTGAATGTTCTTGGCTCTCCCTACCTCCATAATAAACTGGTAGGTTGCTAAAAGGTTACACTTTGGTGTAAGCACAGAAAATTGGATTCTGGATTAATGTAGTTTTCTGTCATACATGTAGCTGTCCTCCTCCATGAACCTTTTTGCATAGAAACGTTTCCCAATACACTGCTAGATATTACTGTAGGACATGTTAAGACAGACTATACCTAAATAATATATTGCTTAGCCCCAACCCTATACATTCCAACAGAATTATTGTACATGTGAAAAAAAAGTTTTTAGAAAACAATTGAATCCTATTCTTTGAGAATTCTCACTAAGAATACAGTAGTTAAATGTTCTGAGATAATAAAACATCAGGATAAATAACCATATACCATTTTTCTAGCTGGAGAACATTTTTTTAAGACAATTCTTTGCAAAAGGAAAAAACATGTTAGGATATATTTGTTGATTTATTTTATGGGAGTTCTTGATCAAATTTGTTCTTTTTTGATACAAAGGAACATCTCAGTCACTCTGAACCTGGACCATCCTTATTTGATGACAGAAACTTTGAACACAGAGCCACAGCACAAAATTTGTATGAAATTTGTACAAGCTAATTATTGGCTGCAATCAATAAACTGCCCAAAGAGCCCCTCATGCTCAGGGTTTCCACCTGAAGATGACCTTCCAATTTTTGTCTAAGGCATTTGCAACAATAGCATTTCTCATGGTGTTTTCCTGTGTTTTTCTCTTCTGCATTTAGTGAGAGGGAGCTATTCTCTACCACCTTCTTCCTTATCCTGTGTCTCCAGCTTTCTTTTCTTTGTTCTTGTTAAACCCAAGATTTCTGCAAGTGCTCTACATCTTTACAGGTCCTAGGAGCTACACTACCAGCCATAATTTTGTGGCTGGGGCCATGGGGAAGGTTAGCATTCATTGTGAGGTTCCCTTGAAGCTAGAAATGGGAGTAAAAAAGGAGACAGGAGGAATCCTGTCTGTTCTGTTTTGCTTTGCAGAAGTGGGGCAGAATGAGACTTGGGGACTTTTTATACTTAAGGTCCCTGGGAAACTGTCCCAGGGAAGTTATAATTAGGAGCCAGAGTTCGCATTGTAAATGCCGGCCCCATCCAAGCACTCAGCTAAACGCTGTGAAAATGTGAATGCTGCTGTGTAGCAATCGCCTTGTCACAGCAACAGTCCTGTGTTCAGGGCTGTTGCTATGGCAACTGGGTGACACACTGCACAACTGCATAGCTGCCCCACCCTGATGCAGCCTTCATATGGAGTTTACTAGGAGCATTCAAATCTGCTCCACAGCTTTTGGCAGTGGGGGGGGGGGGGTCAGCCCCACATTCTTCAAGCTGCTTCCAGACAGAGGCATCTCTATGCTGTATGGATGCTCTATGCCGGAGCATTTGTGGGCTTCCCTCATCGTTCAAGTTTGAAAAGGCTCTGGATGGGGCATTGCAGCACGTGTGCCTATCCCTTCCCCCAGAAAACATGCACAGCCATTGGGTCTAGGTCAGGAACACATGCACAGGTAAAGAGGGGGGTAAAAAAAGGTATCCTCATAGATTCCTTACATAGTGTGTAAAGGAAACAAACGTGGGACAGAGCAGCAGAGGATATGCTCATGCATATTTTGATTATGCTGACTGCAAGCAGTGCAACTGAAGAAAAAGCATGAGAGAGAGAGAACACTGGGTGAGTGGGCAACAAAGTAGCAAGTGCACTTCAGTCTTAGCAAGTGGAAAGTGATATGTATTGGGGCAAAAATCCCAATGGCATCTATAAATTGATGGGGCCTAAGCTTTCTGTAACAGATCAGGAAAGGGATCTTGGGGGTTTGGTGGACTACTCAATGACGGAATTTGGCCCAGTGTGCAGAAGTAGTGGGAAAAGCAAATTCGGTGCTAGGGGTAATTAGGAAGGAAATAGAAAACTTGTTTCAAGCCTCTTCAGCCTTGAAAGACAGTGTTTAAGAGCTCATTTGACTGAATTATAGAAAATCACATACAATTTGGAAAAGATGGACAGAGTAAAATTATTTTTTCTGTTGCACAACACTAGAACCGGGGGGCATTCTATGAAACTGATGGGTCTGTAGATTTAGGAAGTATTTTTTCACCCAGAGGATCATCTGTTTATAGAATTTACTACCAGAAGAAGTGGTGAAGCAACCAGCTTTGATAACTTTAAGAAAGGATTAGAGAAATTCATGAAGGATGGAGATATCTGTGGAGAGACAGGTAGGAAGTCTCTAAAGGTTGTTTGCAGGGATTGAAGAGCAAGTGAAGATTTTGCCATTGTCTTCTGCTTGAGAATGCCCAGAAACACTTGGTGTGTCATTGTGTAAAATGGGATGCTGGATTAGATCGGTTGTGACCCAATCCAGGAGGGCTCCTCTTATGTTCTTATGAGGAAGTCTGTTGCCTTTATCATTGTGGAAAGTATCTTTGAAGAGTAGGGACAGACAAGGCCAGCCTTTTCCTCCACTGAAAAATAAAATTACTGACATAAATGCATCCAAAAAACATTGGGATCAGAGGTAAAAGAAGGCTATCAAAAGTGGGAAGGGAGAAGGAACCTTATAATTGGCCTGAGGCTCGGGAGACTGACAGGTATGGACAGAGAAATATGAACAATGTTTTTTGGGTGTGAGCATAAGACTTACTACCATGAGAATAATAAAGTATATTTAGGGTTGCACCTTTTCTGAACTTACCTTGGTTTTATCTGGTTTTATCTGGACGTTGCTGATCTGAACTATGCCTCTGTGTGGCTGTGAAGCTCATGCAAGCTTCACAGCTGTTCCCATATGCCTGTAAGGGCTAAGAACAAAAATTCTTAGCCTCGGGACTTAGAGGAGTGTGTTTTGGTAATGTGCTGTGGCTCACTGCCAAATAGCAACCCCCCCTATAGTTCTACATCTCAGAGACATGCCATCTGCATATCTCCTGTAATCTGGAACAAAGCCTTGGTCCTCTTATAGTTGCCCAGATAAATGGCAGGTGAAGCCTCTTTGATCCACATCAACGTGCAGATGGAAGACCTGTGATCCAGATCTAAAACAAGTGCAGAAAGGGAGTTAAGTGTCAGAGAACAAAATTTAAAATTTAATATTCTCACTTGTGAGCCAGTTTGGTCTAGTGGTTAGGGAGCCGGACTCTTATCTGGGAATACCAGGTTTGATTCTGCCCTCCCCCATGAAGCCATTTGGGTGACCTTGGGCCAGTCACAGCTCTCTTCTGAGCTCTCACAGCCCCACCTACCTCACAGGGTGTTCTGTTGTGGGGAGAACAGAAAAGCTTTGTCAGCTGCTTTGAGTCCCCTTAAATGGGTGAGAAAAGTGGGGCAGAAAAGCCAACTCTTCTTCTTCTTAAGTCTGGGACCCCTCTGCACTAGTTGTTACCTCTCAGCATAATGCACCTCACAGGATTGTTGTGAAGTTAAAAGGTAGACAGAGAATAATGTATGCTGCCTTGATCACCTTATTTGATGTCTGGTGTAAAACATGAAAATATAAATTATCTAAGCAAATTAAAATGGGGAGTAGTTTGCCAGTTGTCTGATTAAGCAAAGTTTTCCTAGAAAAATTCAAAAGAAGGGAAGATGCTAAAGGTTCAGTCAGCAAGACACCCACAGCAGAAGGCAGCTGAGCTCTACCCTAAAAGTGCCCCTATACTAGATACTGTCTAAAGCATTTGTGAAGTACTTCAGTGCTTTCCCCTTATTTGAGATCACCAAGTAAGACTCGTTGGCCAATTATGCCCATCCTCTTTCACTCTCCAATAGTCCTTTTTTTTGTTTTGCTTGCACCTGAATCTCCACTCCAAGGCATCCTAGTATGTGCATTTCGGACTTTATTCTTTCAGAAATATTTTGAGCAGTACCATGGTAGGGATTGGTGCGTGTTTTTCCACTGTCACTACAAGTACCCATTAAGTATCCATTAATGGGTACTTAATGGCATTAATGTACCCATTAATGGGTACTCCTAGTGACAGTGGAAAAACACCCCATGTTTGCTATAATCTTTTTGTACCCTTTGGTCAGTTATATATTAAAATAGCCCGGTGAGTGTATTTCACAGTGAAAGAACCAAATATGAGGTCAATGAGGGGTGGGTGGGAAGCTGTGGGCTAGGTAGGGCAGCAAGGGTGTATCAAGGCAGGGGGAGAGTGTCCATTCAAAATCTCCACCATCACACATTATGGCAAGGTGACATCTGCCAAACCTTGAGAGATACCATTTTGTCACGCTAATAAGCTTCCAGAAGCATCAGAATGAGGTGATTTATTATTACACCGTCACAACCCCTGCATGAGGCAAGGCGGCCTGAGGGCCAGAGGCAAAATGTGACATGGGGAAGCTGTCAGTCCTTCCCTCAGAAGACAGACGGTCGGCAAGTCAGGGACGCCATTGTTGAAGTTTATAAGAACTGAAGCCCGCTTTCCTTCCATCCCACACTACGCAAAAGGGCAGAGGCGAAGTTTGCACCTCAGAAGCTAAGAGTTCAAATCCCCACCAGCAGACAACAAGAATGGAAAAGGAAAAATAAAAGAAGCAGAATAACGAAACCGTGGAGAAGTGCGTGAGGGGTGAGTGCAGAAGGAAATAACCCAAGACAATAAGCGATAAAATTGGAGAACGACACACATCCCCCCCCCGCCTCCTATCAGCCGTGAAACGTCCCCCCTCCCATTCCGTGCGGCCAGGCCAGCCGGCATTGCGCATGCGTACACCTCAGGCCCGACTATGGCGGTTACGTCACCTCCCCCTCCCCCTCTTCACGCACAGAGTAGTGGATGTCGCTCAGCGTAGCAGCTTTGCGGCTTGTTTGCTGCGTCCGCCGGCGGCCCTCCCCGCGCCGCCCAGGCTCCGTCCTCGCCCAACTTCGCCGCTCTGTCCAGAGTCCGCCCCCGCCCCCCCCGCTCTTTACGTTGACTCCGTGGCGTCCGTCCGCCCGCCCGTCGTCGCTCCAGCCAGTCCCCGCCCAGCAGCGCCGCCGAGCGAGCGAGGAGGCGCAGTCGTCGGTCGGTCGGTCGGGGCCTCAGCCGCCGCCGCAGCCAGGACTAAGCCGCGGGCCAGTACGCACCTCCTCGGTTGTGTGGGGTCCTCCTCCTCCTCCTCCTTTTCCCAGCCAGGAACTGACTGTCGGCGGCGCGGCTCCGTCGGAAGGAGGAAGGCGAGCGGCGAGGTGAGTGCGAGAGCGAGGGAGCCCTGGGGCGAGTGAGTGCTGCGGGCGGCCGAGTCGGGACCTCCGAGACGCAGCCCGCCTCCCTCAGTCCCTCTGACCTCTGACCTGAGGGTCACTCAGTCGCTACCCCCGGGGCTTGGCGCCCCTCCCTTCCAGCCCCCTTCGAACTGGACCCTTATTATTCCTGCCTTTTTTGCCGGCCTTTTAGCGCTGCCCTCCTTCAATCGTCGCACACTTTCCCTTGTCCCTAGGCCCCTCCCCCCTCCCCCCAAGACACCCCCAGTCCCCCGCTTGACCCCCTTTCACTGCCTCCCTGACCCTGTTCTGCCGCTCATCCTCGCTCGAGCTGTCACCGCTCCTGCCATCCCTTGCTGGGCTAAGTTCCCCCGCTCTGGCATCCATCTCCCTTTGTCTTACTCCCAGCACCCAGCAGCCCCTCGGTAGCCTGGACGCCTCGGTGCCTTTCCCACCTCCCAGCTGAATCCTCATTCCCTTTCCTTCAGTCTGGGGGGGGCTGAGGTCCTTTGAGCCTTTTCCTTCCTCTTGCTCAGTGATTCTCAAAGTTTTTGGTATGGCAACACACCCCCTTTTGGGTTTCACTCAACCTTCATGCCTCCCTTCAATTTTTTGAAAAATGTTTAGTTTTTTTCTACCGTGAATTATTTGGGGGGGGGATTGTTGTCTTGTTGCAGTGTTTTTTTGTGTTTTGTAATATCTGCTAGATATTGTTATTGTTCAAGATCAGCTAGATTACAATTATTTTACCTATGACATGGAATTTTCCACATTCAAGGTATTTTTTTTCTCCATGGTTTCTCACACCTTTTTGACTCTTTCACACTTTCTCTTTGCAAAGCGATGCCTTGTGTTTTTTGACTTTGTTCACCTGTAGTCCTATGGGTTCTGTACTGTCTTTCCATTCTAGATATACTCTTTTGACACTCCATTTCTCAGCTGCCTACTCAGCCTTAGCAAAGATGTAACACGTCAGCCTGGAGTTTTTAATGCTGCTGTCAATCCAGTCTTCACTTTCACTCTCATCCCACTGAAAAGACTCTATTCAATGTTTATGAATTTCTTTTATTCCTGTCTTGAAAGTTCTGTGATCCCATTATTATTAGTCAGGGCTTCCGTTTACTGTTCTTTCTGTTCACTTTCAGGACTATGATGTGATTTTGATAATTTACTTATCAGCAGGATCAGCATTGTATTTTCAACCCTGTAGTGAAGCTTTTCTTTTTGTTGTGTGATGCTCAGCAACATGAGGGAGAATAATATTGACTTATTTAACTGAAGGCATAGGAAACTTCCACTTGATCTCATTCTCCAGTCCTTATCATAACCAGGATAATATGGGTCACTGACATCAGGACTTCAACTTCTGTCTTATAGGTTTTAATAATTTCAGTTAGAGAATCAATATGATAGCCTTTCAGTATTACGGGACTAATTGGTAGGTGTTGCTATGCCACTATTTTCCTTTTGGATTCTGTGGCAGCTTTCCTGTTGTAATTGTAGATCTTACTACCTCCCTTTTTTCATACTAGTAAGAGAAACAAATCTTTGAAAACAGTATGCCGTATTTCACATTTTATAAGATGCAATGGTATGTAAGCGACACTTGTAATTTGGCAAATAATATTTAGGAAATATAAATGCAAAAATAGAAAGCAGGGCAATTTTAGGATATTTTTTGCAAAAAAAGTGTGTCTGATGTGCCCCAAAATTACAATAATCAGTCTGTAAAGATGCAGCCTCTCTAGAGGCATTTTGAAGACTAAGGGTATTTTGGTGGCGGCTAAATTTTTGTGGATAATTAGCTTTGTAAGATATATAAATTCATGGTGAACAATTGTTCTGTATATTAAACACACATAAATATGCAGATGAGAAAATGGAAACAGTGAATCTAAGTAGCTAAGGTTTTATAAACTACTGGCTTTAGTAACGTTTGTCTAGACACGTACATAGTTGCTTGCTGATGCATCATGCATCTGATGATGTGGACTCTAACCATGAAAGGTGCGCCATAATAATGGTGTAAATCTCTCAGTCATTGATTTCCAGGTTTTTAGGTAGGGAGACATGGGGTGTTTTCCCACTGTCACTAAAAGTACCCATTAAGTACCCATAAATGGGTACATAATGGCATTTTTGTACCCATTAATGGGTACTTAATGGTTACTTCTAGTGACAGTGGAAAAACACCCATGCACTATCTCAGGAGTGTGTGAGGAATGGTTCTGTGGATGAGAGGCATGAGGCCATGAGTGAAAAGCTAATTTTTAACACAGCAGCAACAACAAACTACTTTTAGTCAAAAAATGGAAGGGGTGAGCATGGGCTTAGTGGAAAGGCAAAATGATTAGATGTTGTCTATATTGTGAATAGAATATATATATTCTTCTTTGGAATTTTTTTTTACTGTGTGTTCAAGTTTGGAAGTGGATGACTTCTCCTGCTCTGACCCGCCAAAAACCATCACTTGCGCATTTCTGAGGGGTTGAAACTTTCATTTGAAATATAGAAGCTGAGATTTCCTCCAAAAGCAATAATTCTGTAAAATTGTCTATTAAATAGCAATCTGACGATAACACGTGTGTCTTTTGGGACATAGGGAGTTGAAATCACTTGGTCCAGATGTTATCATAGCAAAGGCTACATTGTTCATTGCAAGTTGATCTTATAGAACAGTGTATTTTTTTGCTTGTAGCTAAAAACAAAATCCAGTTTGTAAGTTGCTGTTAGTTTCAAAGCATAGCAATCACATTTTGTATATTCATGCAAATATTGTGATTTTCATCTAGATCTTTCTTAAACCAGTATCTTAAATATTTATCACTGAGACTTAAAAATAACATCTTTATTTTGTTTTCATTTGGCATGATCATTTGGTTGGAGAAGGAACTTGCAAAAATGCATGGCCTAACATGTTTTGCATTTATGCCTTAGAAACTCTTAACAGGTAGTTTATGCTGCATTCAGAGCTTTTATGTATTTATTTGCATTTATATCTCACCCTTTACCCTAAGATTACAGTATATAGATTACAGCAGCTAAAACTTACAATAGCAGAGTTAAAAATAGTTTAAAGTAAGATATAGAAATTGATAAATTGCTTCAGGCAAGAACCTTGTACAGTTGGCTTTCTAAGTATGCCAGAGTGTTTTTTCCCTAATATATTTTTGTATATAGCAAGTTGATAAGTGCAAGGAAAACTAGGGTTCAAAATTAAGGTAGTTCTATGGCTGTTCAGTATGGTAGTTCTATATTAGTTCTATGGCTGTGGTTCAATCACATTGTGCATACTGAAAAATTATATATTAAAAACATTTACATTATATTTTTCATAAAAATCTTGAAACAGATTTCAGAGAAGGCATAAAAAACACAGTTAAAAACACTTTAAAAATTCAATAGTTAAAAACATATTAAAAAATCTGGATGGATTAGTGAGAGAATAACTATTCACATAGGGAATGCCAGGATGAAGAAATCTTTATTTTAATTTTTATATCCTGTCTTTCACCCAAAAGTTGTAGGGCTTGTCACAACAGTAAAAATATAATAAACGTTATTAAACTGTTATAAAATACAGGCTTCCCTCCTCCTTGGCAGGACTATAGGGAAACAAACCATTGAAGGCTTGAGTGAAGAGGTATTTTTTAACTAAGCACAGAAAACTCATGTAGTACTGGGAGGCTATTCCAAAATCTGGAGGCCACCATTAGAAAAGGCGCTCTTATATGCCACAGTCACTCATATGTCTGAGTGGAACTACAAGAAAATCCTCACTTTAAGATCATAAGGCATGGTCAATTCTATAGGAAAGGAGTTATTGCTTCAGGTATTCAAGGCCCAAGAAATGGCAATACTTTGAATTGAGCTTGACAGCAGATTGGTAACCAGCATAGTTTTTTCAAGACTGGCATGATGTGCGTCCAGGCCAAAATTAATGACAGCAACTGAGCTGCTGCATACTGCTCTAGTTCCAATTTCCAGAGCATCTTCAATCATAGCCCTATATGTAGTGCATTACAGTAGTCGATTCTGAATGTTTCCAGAGCATGGATTATTGTAGCCAAGTTGTTGCAGTGAATCCAAGAACAGCCCCAAACTACACACTAGTAGTTTTTGATGGAAAACAACTCCATTCAGAATTGAGTGCTGCTTTGACTTCCTGGCGCTCAAGATCCCAAGATTAACAGAACGGATTCAGTTTGTTTATTGGTCCAATTCCAACCCATTACTGCCCCCAGACAGTGATCAAGCACCTGAACTCGGAAGGAAAAGAGATATAGAATTAGATGTCAACAATGGACCTATGGGATATATACTTCTCAGTAGACACCTAAAAGCTGTAGTTTTAGATACTTCACAAATAGCAGAGGGGAGACAATTTCATAAGGTAAGTGTTAGCAAAGAGAAGGCTAGACTGTGGACATCATAATGTTCCATATTTTGTGGATATGCAGCAGGGCCTTTCTGAATTATCTTCAGGCCCTTCCAGTTTGTTACAGGGTTCATGGTCTCAAATATAGGACCTTAAACCTGCCCAGTTGGTTAACTGGCAATCAGTACAACTACACCGTTTGCCCAAAGAAGCCCCCCCCCCCCCAGTAAAC
>MTQE01003428.1:18962541-19050216 GCA_014337955.1 Aspidoscelis marmoratus | reverse complement strand
TGGACCCCATTGCCAAACTAATGTGGAAACAGGCTCCCTTTAATCCAGATGTCCTGGCTGAAGATCCGGATTAAAGGCTGAGATGTACCCATGTGATCCGGATTTCCCCAGCAACGGTGGAAACAAATGTGTCCCAAATGGGTGCCGTGGTGGAAATGGGGTCATCTGGCTCACACCCAAATGGGTCCTTAATGGGTGCAAAAATGGGTACTTTCTGCCAGTGGAAAAACACCCAATGACATTTGCTGACCTATTTACTATTTCTTTCCTAATTACCCCTTATTACAGGAACTGTTCTGTTTTCTTGTATGTGCAGCATCATCAAGATGATGAATTTGGTTTCACTGATAACAGTGTGGCACCAGTCCCAAGAGAAGGGCTGATCTTAATACAAAAGTTTCTTTATTGGAAATGTAAAAGGAACAGAGGAAAGGGAGAGAATTGCAGTGCTTACAAAGACAGGTTTAAAGGGAAGGTAAAATGCCAACACTCTGGCTAACTCCTCACCTTTTTGTACCAGAGAAGTGAGTATCTAGAACTCAGTGAACTAATTGGTTGTGTTTGCCTCTGTGACTCAGCCTCATGAGACTGGAAGTTTGATTATCTGCCTTCAAATTAGCTCTTGCCACTTTCTGGCAATGGTGCATGAAAAGATCAAGCTGCCTTGCCCCATTAACATGAAACAGCCTGTAGGAAGAGATGAAGCTTCATATCCTGAGTGATTTCAAGCCTGCAGCTCTCTGCAAAACAAATGCACAACGAAGTTTAGACATAGTGGACCCTGGAATAAACTGGAGATGGGGCAGTGGATGAAATGGACTTAACTAGAGTGCAAAACATATTGAGTGGGTAGACAACCCTATTCTTATACCCTAAACACTACCCTCAGGATATATGGGAAACTGGACTGTTTAGGTAAAAAACATGAGGTAAACAAAGGAGTCTGTCAATGTTCACACTGCCCTGGTCCCATAATGAGGCTTAATCCAATCAAGTATTTAGTTAAGACATTCATATTTTTATGTCAGTCTTTCAACTGCTTTTGCACTAGGTGCAGATTCTTTACAACTTAAGTGCTACTTTTCTGTGGCTGACTAGCAGGATTAAATTGTGGCATAAATTTTTTTTTTTTTTAACTGAAACAACTGAACATTTTGGGTCAGCGATCCTAGAGGTGTGTGCCCTTCCTTGTAGTAAAGGCTGTTATATCCTGGAATGGGAAACTGACTTAGATACAAATCCCATTGCTGAAAATGGTCTGTGACAGTGTCTGGTCCAAACCTGGACACAATATTGTTCTAGCACTGAATTTGCTTGTTTCACTGCTGCTGTATCCTGGATGGACACCTTTACTGAGTCCCCAAGGTCCCTTTTGTGGTCTGTCACAGAAAGCTCAGACCCTATCATTTAATAGGTATAATCGAGGTTCTTTGCCCCAGTGGGCATCACTTTGCATATACTGAAACTGAAGTGCATTTGCCACTTGATTGCCCACTCATCCAATGTCAAGAGGTTCCTCTGGAGCTTTTCACAAGCCCTTTCAATTTTTATAACCCTGAATAATTTAATATCTTAAGTACTGTAGAAATACAAGGTAATGACTTATTTGCAGACTAGTAACTTTCATAAGCTTATTTTAGGTCCTGTTGTTAATCTTGTTAAAATAAGAAGCTAAGAGGGGTACCAAAAGTATCTGTGAATTTGGTATGATTATTTTGTTTTGTAGAAGTCAAGTGCTATAATTCTCTGTTTCTGGAGCAGAATATTGGGATTTTTTATTTATATTTATATCCCGCCCCATACCCAAAGGTCTCTGGGTGGCTAACATAGTTAAAAATGAACATATTAAAATTGTATCAAACAGTGCTAAAATCTATACACAGTTTAAAAACCAGCATGATGATAATAATAAAAATAAACAAAAGCAGTTTAAAAACCATAATTTTTTTTGCAGGGGGGAAACATAGAGAGCATTTAGCCAAAGGCCTCAGTGAAGAGGTGCGTCTTCACCGCCTTCCTGAACATAACCAGAGAAGGGGCCTGACGCACCTCCAAGGGGAGGCCATTCCACAACCTGGGGGCCACAACTGAAAAGGCCCTCTCCCGGGTTCCCACCCGCCTTGCCGCTGAAGGCGGTGGGATAACCAGGCGGTCCTGTCCTGCAGATCTTAGATCCTTATAGATTCTTCATTTTCCTCTCTTCCTCTCTTTTTGTAAATTGATACACAGTGGAAAACAGCAGCTCTGCCTATAATGAAGATGTATTAGGTGTGATTTTAGGCTATCCATATTAGAGGAATAAAATTCACTGTTAGAGGGAAAAAGTGCATCTTACCTGCTGTGAAGCCATGATGTGCTGTCTGGACTCCAGCAGCCTCCTTGCAGCTTTTTCAAAGAAAGCTGCAATATGTCCATGGTACATGCAGTGAGGCATGCATTACCTGGCATGGAGCAGCCAATGGGAGTCAGATTGTTGATCATACTGTGATGAAAAGATGAATTCTTGTAGGCTGTATAAAAAATACACCAAAGCAGCCTCCCATCCATTTGTTCATTTGTTTAAATTTGAACATTAATTTTTTTTTTCTGTCCTTACCCCTATATTCCAAAATGATGTTTGTCCAGGGATAGCTAGATGGAATTTTCATGCTTGATTCTCTGTTTTAAATAGAATTGTGTAAGTCAGTGTGTACTTGTTCACTTGTATTTTGGATATGTATATTTCTTGAAAATAATTTTGTCTGCTAATATTTTCAGGACTGAAACCAGATTGCAGCTATCAGAGCAAAGGGATTATGATGCGTAAAGAGAACAAAATGGAAAATAATACATTAAGCAAACACTGATGTTTTGCAGGTATGTGTTGATCATAATATTAATAGTTTTATTTTCAAAATGATCGAGAAGAGAAGAGTAGTGTTGTCACTAGAGTTTCTGCTTAAGACTTCAGAGGCAGAAGTTCAAATCTTGCAGTATTTGAATCTCCTCTCATCCACATGGCCAGACATGATTTCTCAGTCCAACCTGTTTTGCAGGATAGCTGTGAGAGTTCAGTGGAGAGAAGCTGACAGTGTTCTCAGGAGGCTTCATCTAGTGGAAAAAATGCAGAAATAATTAAATGTAAAGCAACTACTGTTGGATGAGTTCAAAACTCTTGCTTCAGAACACCTTGCCATTAATACAACAAAACATACAAAGGAAGCCTCCTAGGGTCATATAGCACTCTTAAAGTTACATTAATTATATTTATCCTAGTGCATAAACTGCAAAGAAGTTGTGTCTACTTACCCAGATTCATTTTTATTTGTTTTGACGAATTTGAGCTATCCTATTCAGAGGATTGTTCTAGATGTTATACCAAAAAGTTTACAGACATCTGGGTAAATTAAAAATGTGAAAGACCTTAAGATATCCTATAATATGTAGACTTTCTTTTCACTTGTTGATGAAGAGATGAGTTATGAGCTTTTTAATGGACATAGAACAGTGTTTTATGTTCTAATATACATAATGAAGATTTTCTTTATCTAAGTTAACAGAGAGAAAGTTGTTGCATGATAAATGTTAGTGAATGTAACACATCCTATTTTCCAGCCTCTTAACGTTTTTAAACCAAGGCAAATTCTGTTCCTCCAGATTGCACCAAAAATAAAACAACCCCTCAATACCTGTTTTAACCATTCTCCAGTCGATCACAGATATGCACATAAATAACATATTTCTAGCATGTCAACATTTATAATACTTGTCATTGGTTTTTAATAACATGTTTCAGTCACAGTGCGACGCCTCATACAAGTCACAGTATCCAAACCTATAATGAAATCCATAAGAATTGAGGTAAACCATTTAGCACCCTCCTGTCAAGGTAGACACCTTATGCAAACAGAATTTCAATTCAGCAGTGCTGAAATTATGGTCCTGAAGAACAGATAGTATGATGCATGAATTCTTTTATTATTATTATTATTATTAAGAGAATTAGTGTCCTAGTAAAAATAAACATTACTAGATGTTCTTGGAGGTTTGGGATTGGCAAGAAGGCAAGGAAGCTCTTTTACTGAGTTCAAGTAATAGAATCAATAAATTTAAATTGACACTCCCGCCCCCACATCTGTTTTTCAGGTCAAAGTTATGATTATTTTCAATTTATTGAAGTCAAGGATATTGCTTTGGTCCTTGTCACTATAGCAATCATCGCCTTTAACATTTTTCTACCAACTTGGTTGAGGGGTAATTAATTATCTGGTTGGAAATGTGAGCAGCACCTGGGAATGTTACAGGCCGTTGCACTAGTATCCATGATGTACCTTATGTATTTTTAAGTGCATTTCTGAACTATTTTGAGATTTTCAGTACAAAGCAGTATGTGTACTGAATATATGAATAAAGAAATATTCCCCCCTACTCAGTGTTTTCTTTTTTCTAGTTAAACTAGTATGCAGGCAGATAGTGTTAGCACCACCTGTGTAGGATTACCTTCCTTATGAAATTCAACAGGCATCTTCTCTTCACATTTAAAGATACTGTTTGAAAGCCCTTACTTCAGAAAAGCCTTTTGTGTCTGAGGCTATGCCCCTAAGTGTCAGAACTGAGTGAAATTTGAGTGAATGTGCTTAGGATTGCATTGCTTATCTGTTTATAATTATTATTGTGCTTTGGTTATTTTTTTAACGTTGCTGTAAGCTATTCAGTTTGTTCCTTTCTTTTATATAGTACCCCAGGATTTATTTATGGCATTTATAGTCCCTCTTTCTTCCAAAGAGCTTAACATGTTACAACCATTCCCTACCTTTCTGTTTTATTGTAATCCAGTTTGGTCTAGTGGTTAGGGAGCCGGACTCTTATCTGGGAATACTGGGTTTGATACTGCGCTCCTTCACAAAGCCAGCTGGGTGACCTTGGGCTAGTCCCTGCTCTCTTCTGAGCTCTCACAGCCCCACCTACATCACAGGGTGTTCTGTTGTGGGGAGAAGAATAGAAAGCTTTGTCAGCCACTTTGAGTCCCCCTAAATGTGTGGGATAAGCGGGGTAGAAAAGCCAACTCTTCTTCATCATCAAATGCTCTGTGAGCTAGGTTAGACCAAGAAACAATTAATAGTCATGGTCTCGTAATGAGTTTTCATGGGAAATTGAGATTTGAACATAGCATATTTCGATCTTTTTATTTGAGAAGTTGGGTAGAAATGAAACAAATTATGTCTCTCATTTACTGTCACTTAGTTTAAAGTGGTAGGAGGAATCAGCTGGGAGTTTTCTGCGGCCTAAATTGTTGCTAATTGTATTACAGATGTTTTTTTCAAGGTATGCTCATGGTTTCCATTATTTTGCATGTCATTATTTCTGAATAACTGTTTGGCAGGTTCAATTCTTGGCATTTACAGTTAAATCAAGAAAGATTCATATCTGAAACTCCAGAGCAGCCATTTCTACTCACCACATATAATGCTGAGTGGACCAAAATTTTGTTCTGAGATAAGTTGAATACACATAAGTGGGAGAAAAGAAACCAGCTATGGTTACTTTTTTGCTACTATCTGAGCTGCCATTTTTCTGTGACTTATGTAGTTGCACTTGCTTTGCCAGTAATAAAAATTACCATCTAGGCCAGTGATGGTGAACCTTTTCAGCTCAGTGTGTCAAAATTCACAAGAAAACCTAGCTTAACTTGGGTGCTGTGTCACATCTAGAAATATCCATAATTTTGTGATATTTGTAGCTCTAGTAAAAAAGTTATATTTTTGATATACGTATATTATTAAAAGCAAAAACAAATAATTATTTACATTTGCTAAATCTTCAATTGAAAGTTGGTATTTCATACATTTCAAGAAGAAGCAAGAATTACATGCCCAGGTCCCAGGGTGACCATGTGTGTCACCCAAAAGGGCTTGGTGTGTCACCTGTGACACACGTGTCATAGGTTGGCCATCACTGATCTAGGCAATCTGAAGGATTGTGATCCACGCTGGGACCTTCAGGTGAAGAGCAGGATATAAATGTAATTTAAAAAAAATCTACAATAATGTTGGGATTATTGCTATAAAAGCACAGTTGGTTCGCTATAGTTAATTGTGTTTCACTATTTTGTCTGTATTAAGACTCAAAAATATAGTTGTTTGGTCACCAGTTGCAACCAAGAATTTTAGGCTCATGACCGCATTTTCAGTACTTAGAACAACACCTTGTTTTTGTTTAGTTTTAAAATAAGACTATTCTGAACTCTACAGGGGACCCAGTCTAGGAAAAAGAAACAGGAGAAGTAATATCTTGGTTCCAGGAAAGTGGTAAAAGGGCTCTCTTTTTGAGCTCTCACAGCTCCATCGGCCTCATATGGTGACTGTTATGGAATAAAAGTTTGGCAGCTGCTTTGAATCTCCTTAGAGGTGAAAAAAGCGGGGCATAAAACCAGACACTGCCATCACCGCTGCCGCCACCTTCTCCTTCTCCTCTTCTTCTTCTGTGCTGGACTTCTGCTGGTGTTCCAGACTAAAGTCCCTACTGTAAAAAAGTGCAGGGGTTCCTGCACTTTGTAAAAAGCTCCGACATATTCCTGCTTTGCTGGCATCTGGCATGATGTGTGCTGGCACAGTGTTGGATTGTTCTTCTCGGAACTTGCTGCTAGTTGTAAAAATAAAAACAGAAGAGGATCAGGGCAACAAGTTTCCATATGAGCTATTGGGTTTTGTGCCGGCACAGGCTGTACTAACGTAATGGCCTCTTTTTGCTCCATTGCTGGGAAACATTAGCACTCTTATAAAAGCTGGTATTTCTCTGTCCCACCAGGAGGCACCCTGTCGTTGCGTGAGTACCAAGTCTTGCCTTAGAAGACTTGCAGGTGATTTAACTGACTCTTATTACTGCACAACTCTGGTTCAGTTCAAGTGGGCTGGGAAGGATGTTTGCCTCCTCAGCTGTTACTTTTGGAGAGGCCTTGGGTATTGGATGTGTTAGCACTATGGCTACTGTGTTGCCATGTTTTTCTTTTCTCACATCTTTGTCTGCTTACATTTCTCAAAGACCCAGTGTTGCCACTTGTTCCTGCTTAAATATGGGCCTGGGGAAAGTAGCAAACTGGTTAGGCTGGAAGACCTTGAGCTGAATTATTTTCGGGAAAGGGTGTGTGAACAAGAAGTAGCTAGGAGGATTCATACACTAGATGTTGTTGGTAGTGTTATCGAAATAAAGTGGAGCTGACAGTGCAAATCCATGGCCATCTTGTGTGTGTATCTTAGAATGTAGATGTTGATGGAGTCAGGAGCAAGACAAAATTGGCAGAGGATTAAAAAGTTCTGTAGAGTGCTTTAGTGGTCCTTTCAGCTGAGAAATGTGCCACAAGGTGTGGAATGAAGACTCAGTAGTCTGTGTTTAAATATATCTGTCTCAGGTCTAGAACAGATCCAGGGTGACAGACGAAACAGTTACATTTGAAGTATGAAGTGAGAGTGTCAAAGTGAAACTGTCTCTTTGCCATTCTCTTAACACTTCTGGATTATGCCCCCCCCCAATTTGATCTTCCTTTGGAAAGAGATCTTTTGCTTAAGGTACAAGCCATATTGAGGGCTTATCTGCACTTAAGTAGCATATTATGATGTTGCACAGCATTGCCCTCACCCCATTTGTTCTAAAAGCTCTCTCATTCTGGAAGCCAGAGAGGGACACTGCTGAAGCAGCATGCAACACACTGTTGATGGTGCAAGCTGCTATTGCTGCCTTTTGCCAAAAAGGCAGATGCTGAGGGAGGCCAATGTTGCAGCTTTGTGGCATTTGTGCCACAGTATGGCCGGTGTGCAGGAGTTCTTAACCCATCTTAACTATTATTCACCCTGAAGAATAAAGCTCTTCACAGAGATGGCTGCTAATAAGTACAAAGTGGGCAGCTCCTTCATTATTCAGAAAAACTGCAGTTTAAAATTAACAAATGCCAAGTAATTAAAGCCAGTGCACAAGAGGGGTGTAAGAATATCATCTCCTGATTTCTACCCTGGGTTTCTGTCATTTGGGGGGAAAGACTTTGGTGGTCCTTTTTCAGCTTCCTCATAGGAGGGAGAAGAAGGAGAGAATAGTACAGAGCCATCTGGGACAGTCTTCTTTTTATCATTTTTATTGCAAAGATATGATGAGAAAATATTTTCAGAAGCCCCTGCACTGAACCCCCACCCATCAAGAAGCTCCACCTATGTATTAAGAAAGTAGACTTCAAGACTATTTTGTGCTTTATGAAGAGAGATGGAGCCATGTACTGGCTTCAGGGGGAGTCCTTTTGTTTCTCATCGGAAAGATAAGTGGAAAATAGCCCATAGTGTTATCTTTTATTCCAAAGATCCTGAATAGCTGTTAGGGGATTGGGAAGAAGGCTGTTAGCTTAGGTCATCTCAATCTCTGTGTTTTCTTTGCTGTGTTAAGTCTCCAGCTCCCAAGTAACTTTTTAGTGGGATCACATGCTTCCTTATTCTTCCTAGGAACCATTGAAAATGGTCTCCTTTCCTACTCTTCTTTTTGGAGTTAGAATAATTAGGTCTTTCTTATCTAAACATATTTTTAAAGAAGTGATACTTAGCCTTAAAGGCATGGTTACCCTATTGTAGCAACTAGATGTCAACTAGTAAGACATCTTCCTGTGTACATCGTGTTTAATACTAAATAATTTAACTGGGGCTAACACCTCAGCAGATAAGAATAATTGCAGTGTCATATGTAAGTAGTTATTTTTAAAGCTATCTATATCTTTTCAGACAGAGACTCTCGAAACCTGTGAGCCTTAAGCTTATGACTTTCAAGTGACTACAGTAGATCAGTGCTTAGGCCCGCTCTTCTCTTTCATGCATGATTCAGTTTGCTGTTGGTTGATTCACACAATCTGCTGTGTTGAGTTCTTCAGTCTGTTAATAAAGTTTTCATGTGAACAGAATTGCAGCATTATCACCATTCCCCATTAGCTCTCTCTGCTCTGTCACCTAATACCATTTATTTTTAGCTGCCTTGTTCTCTACTCCACCAGTTAGACTAACACTACCACTGATTCTGTGTGGCCAGAATTTAGCCAAATCATGGACACCACGGTTTACAGGGAAAAGTTCCATTTTTAGAAGTAAATTTATTTAGAATTGGAAGGGACTTCTGGGGTCATTGAGTCCAATCCCCTGCTCAATGCAGGTGTGCTTCTGATGCTGTAGCACACTTGTTTAATGCAGAAAGCTTCCTTACCCCTACCTTAAAGCATTTCTAAAGAGTCAGAAGCATCCTCATGGCCTCAGCTCTTAATTGAGACTGTAAAATAAAAAAAAGTACAATATATGAAGCAGAGATGTGCAGGAGAGTTTAGCTTGGCACAGAACTTCCCAGATAAACTGAGTTTAGTGCTGAGTAAAACCTGAGGTTCAGAGAGGCCCAAGGGGAAGAAGAGGAAGAGGGAGAAGCAGGGAGAAGCTGGGAGGGAGGAGGAAGAAGGAAGAAGAGTTGGCTTTTCTATCCCACTTTTCTCACACATTTAAGGGGACAAAGCTTTCTATTCTTCTGCCCACAACAGAACACCCAAGAGGTAGGTGGGGCTTCAGTTGGCTTCATGGAGGAGGACAGAATCAAACCCAGTGATCCCAGATGAGAGTCTGGCTCCCTAACGACTAGACCAAACTGGCTCAGTGAGCCTTGGTAAAAAGCTCCATCTAGTTCCAGGGAGTTTAGGCACATGGTATGAAATAAAACATTAATAGTTCTTATGTGCTGCTTCTGGGCACTTTTATGTAATTTCCTTCTTATTTTTTATTATTTTTATTACTATGTATTTAACATTTTGAACAATCCTGTATTAATAACTTTTTAAAAAACAGATCACCCCAAACTTGCCCTCAAAGGAATATTTCTGGTCTTGTAGATTTTTATTTCCTGATAACACTAATACCTTTTGGTTAATATTTCCATTCTTATCTTTCTTGAATTTGATATGAAGTTTGCTGGATAGTTAACTGTCGCATTTGAAGCATTTATTGCTTTTAACCTTCCTTGTAAAAACCGTTGCAGGGATGGCAGGAAGATCAGTTCATGGGAATAGTAGTGAAATAGTTAGTCTGTTGTATCCAGAAGTGGATATTGCTGAGTTTGACCAATTAAATTTCTTTTACAAATGAGTGATTCTTTATGTTTAAATGATGTCTACTTATCAGTAGTTGAACAGTTGCTTAAAATAATAGTTGAGGCAGTTGTCTCAGAAAATAGTATTTTAAATATGCAGTACTAATAGCATTTATGTCAGATTTATTTTCGATGCCTTTTCACCTTCTTCGGTTTGTTTTCCCACCTAAAAATCACTTCTGTGGAGAAGAGGATGTTTAGGAAACTTAAGTCAATGCAAATCTGGTATGCTTTTCACCTTTCACTATTGTAGCATGTATTGCAACTGTGCCTTCTATTCTACTGATACACAGGTGATTCTTGCCTGGATACTGATGTATTTATAGTGCCATTTATAGAGTGTGGCCTGATTTTCCACAGTGAAAAATACTCATTTTTTCCGCCTTCTGGCTTGGGTTAATAGAAGAAAAGCGGTACATTTGTTAAGAAATGTGTTTTGATCAGATTTATTACCTTTCCTTGCTTCTTAAACCCCAGTATCTCCCAACCCAGGTATTCAAATCTGTGGTAGAAACTTTACTGATAAAACCATAAATCCCAAAGATCTGGAGTAGTAATGGCAGCTTATGGTAACATACTGTTTATACTGGAGCACCTTGCCCGCAGTTGCCTCAGCTACCAGTATTCTATTCCTTCTCCCTGCTTCCCCCAGGTTGCTTAAGACCTTTTTATCATTGGCCTTCAAAACAGACAAATGTTCTTAGTTTCCTTCCTTAGGAAATGCTGTGAGATTCTATAATTTTATGTTATTCTTTTCAACTTTACTCCGTCTGTTTTACTTTGTGCCCTGTTGTAGAACCTTGGGCTGAAAGGCTAGAGAGAGATGCAAACAAAGAAGTGATAGTAATTCCTCAAGCCATTTCTTCTCGTTGCATTAAATATTGCTGTAAATGTGGGGAAATTTGAGTTTTCTTACATGTTCAATGCATCATTTGATTCGCTTGCTATGGTTTGCCACAGAAAATAGTCCATCTCTGAGGTTCACTAACCATAAGAGGAACTTCATTCTACTGCAGAGCAGATTGTATTCCTTGAACAAACATACACACATGACTTTGGGGTTGTTGTAATTTTGCCCAGTTGATATGTAATAGCATCTGAACCAGAGAAAGAAAGGTTGGAGGTGCAGTACTTTACTTTCACTTTGCTGATTTTCCACAAGCAGTCAAGTGTTTCAAGATCGACAGGTGATATTTTCCTTGTTCTGACTAAATAGCCATGGGGTGGGGGTTGGGAAGTAGCATCTTTATCCATTTCTCTCTACCCGTTTTTGTTGCCACCCTTAATACATGCTGGAGCAAATGCCCATTGTTGGACTTGACCCCTTCTGACCCTTTGTAACTTGGCACTAGAAATGCATCGGGTCTTCGGTGGAAAGTTGTTAGAAGTGGAAGGAGAATCTTTTGTGAAAACACTGCCAACTTCTGCTTCAGCTTGGAACAGTTTGTTCTACTAAAAGAATGAGCCAGTTCAGTGAGCAGAAGAACACAGAGCTGTAAAGCAGCATATTCTGAAAGCTTCTATATAGCCAATAACTTTTTCAGCTGCTTTGAAATGGAAGTCTAACCCAACGGCAGAGAAAATCTTGATTTCTGACTGTGCAGTTTTTCCACATTGGATTCCATTCAGAGTCAGTGACTTTAGTTTCTTTTGGCATAAAGATATTGCAGGTATGCTGGGCACACTGATAATAAAAAGAGACTCCATCTTGCTCCATCTCAGCATGTTTTTAAAAAATCAGTGGGAGAAGTTGTAACAACTGCATGTTGAAGCAAACTAATAATCTAGGTATGTGAATAAAATAATAAACAGGGCTAAAGGGTACACATTGGTAAAAAGTAATCAAGCACCCAATTTATTTACTTAGAATGTTTATTTAATTTACTGACTCTTTTTTTAAAAAGAGAGTTTTTTGGGAGAGTCTATAAAATAAAGCATAAAATGTGAGTTAAAATGCAGCTAAAATTATGTATAAAAATACAAATTAAAAACAATAGTACTAAAAAGTTAAAACCCATCACTGTCACTAAACACTGATATTGTGCTGTTTTTTAACATGTTGGTTTTAAATTTTAATATTGTTTCTTTTGATATGCTGGTTTTAAAAGTTGTTACCCGCCCTGAGACTTTTGGATGTAGGGTGGGATATATAAATAAATAAAGCTTCTGGTACTATATAGACATTCTATCATTGGAGGAGATATATACAAATAAATACATTGTGTTATTGAAATTGTTTACCTATTCTAAAAAAATAGCCATGTGGCTGCTGTTGGTAAACGTATCTCAACTCAAACTGTGTTGCAGGTGAATAGCAGCATTTTGAAAGAGATGTACTGAAGCAAACAGATGTGGTTTAGCTAAGACCTTTGCCAAGACATGGAGTCAGGGAAGCCAAGTTTACAAATTCAGAAAAGTGCCTAAGAAAAAGCATGGAAGGAGTGGGTACTTTTAGTGTTTAAAGACTTTAAAAAAGAGAAAAGGTAATGGTGTGTGCCTGTCTTGGAGTTCAAAGCTAACGGGTTCATCAATGGAATTGAAAGAAGAATTAACAACAGCAACAATTAAAAGACTAGGGTTCCCTACGTTTTCCTTCAGAAATCCTAGTTGTTACTGCAAGATCAGTCTAAACATAGAATTGGAGGCATCCAGGGCAACAAGCCGCTAAGGGCACTTTCCAAAATAGACTATTTAAAATGCCTCATCAGTTGAAGGAACTAGTCCATGTTCTGAGGTATCATATATTTCTATGTCAGCAGCTCTTGAAGTAGGGATTATGTACAGGTACTTTCTTAATACAAATTTGCTTATATTTATGAGTACTGAGAGAGAAAACTTAGATGGAGAAGGATGAGTCTAAATGTGTTAAGGCCTTGGCAACATCCTTTTAACCAAGCTGGCAAAATCAGTTTTAAAAAACAGAATTGAGAGAAGAAAAGGAGGAAGGAACAGCCTTCCTCCAAGAAAACATAGAAAAAGGTTGGAAAGTATTTTTTGGTTTCTTCCTAAGGTCTCAAAAAGAGACAAGTGCAGAGGAAATGCAGATTGTTTGGGTTTTTTTGCTGAGTCACTTATATAAGTACATAAGAACAGCCATCTCATCAGCCATCAGTGGCCCCTTCTGTGCATTCTCAAGTAGAAGACAAAAGCAAAACCTTCACCTGCTTTCAATGCAAATGGCCTTTAAAGGCATCCTGTACCTAGGCGTCAGTGCTAGTAGCCATTAATACACTTGTTATAGCCTGCTTGAGTGGGGCAGGAAATTGAGAACCACTCAGTCAAATTAAGGAAATTGTCATACCTAAACAGCATAATACTAGCTGTCTTTAGTTAATGTACACTGTGTGCGGTCAGAATCTTGGAACACTGAGAAAAGTCACATGTTATACTACAGCTACAGCATTTCCCATTTAGGTGTGTTTTCTTGACAGAGCATCCAGGGGCACCAAAGATGGGGGGCTGTTGAGCATCTAAAGAAAATTGGGAGAAGAACTTGATACTCAGACTAGACCTCTTCAGTCTTAAGACTCACAGAGGCTCTGATCACCTGGCCAATGATTAGGAAGCGTCCATTGCAGAGGTTGCTTTCCCTAATTTGAGCTGGATTTCAGAGGGATTATTATATCTCTATAAAACTCTGTAGAGTGGAAATAGTTCATTCAAGAGTGGTTCTGTTAAGATGCTGCCTTCATTTCAGTGCCAGTCCTATCTCATAATTGTAGGCAAAGGTGCTATTTTAAACAATAGATTTTAGACGTTGTCTTTCTCACTCTCATAAGCACTTGGTTTTGCTTTTGGACCAAGTGTGGTTATGCTTGGCTCTCTTAAATCTGAGGGTTTTGCTGCAGGTTTGTCATACTTGTGGCATTCCTGGACCTGTGGGTTGCATTTAATCTTTTAATATTTCTAGATACCTTTCTCCAGAAGGAAAAGGAAAGTGAATTCACAGTGCTGATACTTGTAAAATGCTGTTCTCCTGTGCAGGTGATTTGCACTGGCTGGTATACTGGACCAGCAAGTGTACTAGGAGCCTACCTTCCATGCACTGGTTTGTTCTAAGGAAGACCCCCAGGAAATTGCACAGGTGCAGGCTGAGTGTTTTGCATAAAACACCTATCATTCACAATGCTTCTTACGGGGTTTGACAATGGATGAACTTCAGTTTGGCACAAGCGTGGGTTGAAAAGCTTGATTGAACAAATAAGGCCCATTTATTTTTTAATTACCACTACGCCTCACCCCATCCCCTTACTGTAAAAGTTGTATTCTGTATCTGTTAAAGAGGAAACTATTTAGTGTTGAGTTTCTTATGATTCTATACTTCATTAATGCACATAGGTAACTGTGGTTGCTTAGTGAGGCTTGGGAAGAAATCGTAGCTTTAATCCTTTAATTGAGGACTTTTGGCATTAGCGAGGCCAAATGTTTTGCATTAGCTGCTCTACCTCATTAATTCCATGAAAACAAGCTGTTTATATCCAGTATGGCTGGAACAGCTTGGCAAATTCTTACCCAGCAGTGCATATTTGAATCCAAACTTTATTGATGCAGAAGTCTGCCGTAACTGGACAGAGGGGAGGCAGGGCCATTCCATCAGCCCTGCAAAGAGGGATTCCATTGAATCCTTCCCCCTCAGCTGTCACCAAGGAGCAGCCGTTCTGCGAGCTAAACAAAGGGAAAGCAGAGCCATCCCCCCCCACCAGTGAGCTCTCTTGTTCCTTTCCACTCCTCTGTCTCTCACATGTTGTGCCTTTTTGAGATTGTAAAAAGGAGCAGGGGGAGGGGAGACCTTGGCTAAAGCTGTGTTCCCACCTAAATTTTAATCAGCTTCAGTTCACTTTCAGAGTGAGCAAAGTGATCAGCTGTCGTCACGCCCCCCCCCCCCAGGTATTATCTATAACTCAGAAATCCACCTTTGGGTTAGGAAATGTGAAAGAAAACGACTAGCCATTTTCTAATATGTTTTCTCACTCCAAAGGTAGACTGAAATTGAATTAAAACTTGTATGTAAATACAGCATAAAATTACACTTTGTGAGCTGCTTAAATGAGGATCAAAGTAACTCAGATATGATAAATTGTAAAATAACCATATATGTATCAAAACAGGATAACAGATTGCCTCCGTGGACAAATGTGTACAGTACTGTAATTTTTAAATTTATAAGAAATGGATACCACATTACAAAATTTAGTACCTTATAGTTATGAAAAAGCACATTTAAGGTTTTATCAGATGTGCTTGCTGATTCTGTTGTCATTGGTGACCCAAAGAATTAAGCTTGCCTCTAGCTTTTGCACTTTGCTTTTGTAGGACTTTCTACTTCTGAGTGCTAATAACTGTTTGAATCAAAAGCTTATATTCAAATTTGGTCCTACCAAAGCAGTGTAACTGAACAGAAAAGAGAGTATCTCTAACAGGCATGATTGGTTTTAAAAAGTGATGCTGACGGTAGTTTTCCAGTGTATATGTTAGGGCAGAAAAATATTATTTTATAATGTCATAAATATTTGTTCTGCATGTAAATACAAATCCTCATGCACAAAAAGGAAGCATGGTAGTTGTTTTTTCATTCACACTTGTTTATCATTATTTGAGTGGAGATAAAATAAGTTTATTAGTATAGGAGATATTGATTTTGGCTTCAGCATTCTCCTTCTTAAAGAGTCATGCAGTTCTGCAAAATGTCTGTGGTTGCTAACCCTTCCAATTGTCAATCAAATTTTCCTGGCTGGGACAGAGAACATGCAGCAAGTGGGCATTGTATATTGACTTTTCCCTTGGAGCCCAGCAAAGCAAAGTTGGACACTATAGTTTCCTCTGTTGTATTATCAAAGTCTAGCAGTAGATAAGAAGTTAGATGTAAATCCTCCAATATCTTCAAAGAGTGGTCAGATCAGCCTCTTTTCTTACACCACATTTTGAAGAATGACAATAAGAAGTCATGGCTTCTGCCTTTCTTTAAAGGTGTTCACAATGAGAAAGGCAAGATCTAATCCCAGTTCCCTGCATGTGGTCAGGCTGTGTTCACACATAAGTTTTAATCCAGCTTCAGTCCACTTTCAGAGTATGAGAATAAGGTGATTTGCTTTCCTGGTAAAGTTCCTTTACATATTAAGGTGATCCAAAGCCAAGTAGCCTTCACATGTGGGAGGACATGGTTGTGGTCACAAAAGCATGCTTAAATTAAAAAGTCTTACTATTAAAAGTTGTTATTAAATGATTTATTAAAAGTGAGATTGCAAGAAAAAAAGTACATTGCCATTTTAGGAAATGAGCAAAACGTCTAGCCATTCTGAAGACATTTTGAAACAGTCAGTTTTCTCATAAATTTAAGTTCCTCTCAGATGGAGCATGCGGCATCTTTGAATCTTTGAGATCTGGATCAATGAGAAGTGCATAGGAACACTGAGTAATCAAAGACATCATACTCCATGTTTATGTGAGTGGCAGCTTGACTGGCACAGCTAGTCAGTTTGGCTCCACACATTCTTAAGATAAGTGACATACTCTGTAGGGGAAATGCAGCAGGAAGGTATTCTTAAGAGCCTGAGGAAATTGAGCAGTGCACAATCTAAGTCAGTTTAGAAGGTAGTTCACTACATGGATTCAAAAGTGGAAGGAACTACACGAGTACAGTGCTTAAGCAGAATTAACGCCAGAGAATACGTGTACTTTTGCTACACAGATACTGCACCTTCACTTCACGTGTTTAGGAGAGCAGTTAAGATGCACTTCTTTGCACTGGCCTTTGGCTAAATGAGGAAAAAACTTTTCCTCCCCACTTTCAGCTACTGTTGTTTTAGTATGTTAATTTTCCATTTTGGTTTTTAATGTTGTAACCTGCTTTGAGACCTTCAGGTATAGGGCAAGATAAATATGCAGTATGAGGTTGATTGTGGTTACTTGATTATTAATTTGTGAACCTCTGGGAGAAACATTTTCTCAGCAAAACCAAGCATATGGTGAAAAAGGACTTAACGACCATTTGGGCTTGTCAATTTTTAACCCCCTCACAACTACAAGGAGCTTTATATCTCTGAATGTATACAAACATCATTCTTTAATGCTCATTATACGGGATTATCAGTAGCTTCTAGTTATAGAAGTTACTTATATGTGTTTCAGAAGTTGTGTGCTTCTGAAAATTAGTATCTGAGGGAATACAACTGAAGACTGCTGACCAGTTTGGGCTTACAGGTCTCTTGAGTTTATAGTTAACTCTTTTGAAGAGCAGAGTGCTGGACTAAATGAGCAGGTAGTCTGATGAAATAAGGGGTTCTTTTATTTTTATAATAGACAGTTGTATCTAAAATTGTTTCATTTCTTTGTAAATAGTGAAGAAGCATTTTTATTTACATGGAATGTAAAAAATACTCATAATTCTTACTGGGGATATAACTGCTGTATCAATTCTGAGCTGATACCGTGTTGTAAGATGAGCCTCACAATTCAGTCATTTAACCAGGTAACTGATTCCAGTTTCTTTTTAGCAAAATCGCCAAAGTAAAATACAGTAAAAGGAATTGAGGAGGCCTGAAAATCAGTGAAGCAATTGTGTCTCTTACTGTAAGGGAAAAATGTCCAATATAAAGAAGCACAGGTAGGAGCAAATAGTGGATCACTAACATATCAGATGATTAAAACAAAATCAGAATGGCTTATTTGAGAATGGGGCCATAACTCAGTAGGAGGACATAAGGTCACTGATTTGGCTATCAACACCTACAGTTACCAAAGGGGCTCAGGGAACAAATGATGGGAAGGAATTGTGTTTTCTTCGGAAGAGCTGTTATCCATCAGAACAATTCTGTGCTGGATGCACTAATGATCTCATCCTGTGTATGGCAGCTTCGTGTTCAAGGGACCAGTTTTTGTTTCTCAAAATAGGCCTTGCCTGCTGTGCTGTGGAACAAGCAAAGTTGCTCTCAGGCTTGTTTCTTTTGCAACTGTGCAAGTACACAAACTCCATCTGCCTGGTAATCAAAAACATCCTGCTGAAAATGGTTGGCTCAGTATGCAACTCAAGTTGCAAATACAAGCCTGTGCCAGGCTTCTGCATGTGCTTATATAACTGTTCTGAGGAGAATAAATGTACAAACCGTCCCTTCAGTTACATTTTGCCTGGTGTGCTGTCACTGTGCTTCGTTCAGGCTGACTTTTATTTGAGTGTGCCAAACAAATATTAACTTTTTCAGAGAGGGTCAAGCTGCTACCATGTTTTAAGTTAAAGTGAGCCGTTTTTGTGATTAAAGTGCATAAAAGAACTGAACTTTCTCTTGAATTGTTCTGTAAATGACATAGTCCTCATCTGTTTTCATTGCTGAGTTGTTTCTTCAAACTGCAGCTCCCCTGTAATAAACACACTGTTGTTAAGCATTTAATCATCTTAAACTCCCTTTTTGCTCAAACTTTGGAATCATTTTAAATATTAGTCTCGCCACAAGGAAATTATTATTCCAAGAATCCCTATGGAGGTAAGATTCTGGATTCAGTTGCTGGTGTTTTTAGTTAATTAAAGGTGAAAGTACTAAACAGTAAATGTTCAGCCATTGCAAGCACAATCTGACTGGAGCATTTCATCCTACTCAAAACTCTGTAGGTCTGATAGTAGGGGTTTTTCTCTATTGGGGAAAAACATGTTTAGATTTAAAGTAAGTAAGGAACAAATGAATGAACCTTTTGCAGCTTGAAGTAATATTATAAAATGATAGATTCTTTTTGCACTCTTAATTGGTGTGAGAATGATCTAAAGGGTCAGGTTTTTTGTCTCTCGTGTGATTTTGTCCATCATGAGAACCAGTTCAGTTGAGCCCAACTTTTCCAGAGAGGAGACCTCATTATGTTTTCATGTTCTGAACACGTGTACAAATAACAGCAAATCAAGGAAACCCCTTAGGAATTGTTATTTTGAATATAACTAAATTCTGTTATGTTCTGGTGTCCACAATTTGAAATAGTGATCCAGTATTCAATATCAAAGTCCAGTTGATGCTGATTTTGGTTAGCTGTCAAAAGTCTTTTTTTTTTACTTGTTCTCATCTGTTTGAAATCCATTCTGATCCTTTTGACAAATTCACAGACTGAGAAATAGCTATATTTTATAGGCCTGCTGTGTAAGAAGCATAGAAATGAACAAATAAATGAATACATAGAAAATACCTGTATTTACTACAAAGCTAGTACTTATTCACTATAAAGAAAGAAAGAAATTGTACTGTGGTATGTCTCCCACAGATATGCTCACCTTAATTCTCATGCCAATTGTAGATGGAAAAGCATAAAGAGAACTAGTTTAAATTTCCTACTTGGTGAAATATAATAATCTGTGGAATAACTTTTGTTTGATTTGTATGCAGTAGTAGTAAATAGTGTTACAAATCTGTAGTATAATACTTTTCTAATCTATGATTCTTTTCTGCTCCTCAGATTCATTGGGAACCAACTCTCATGACAAACTTTTTCTGGGGCATCATGGATTTCCTGGACTTTTGCCTGCAAAGCATTATCTAGAAATAACTTCTACCTCTTAAAACTTTTGATCATCGCGATTGGTTGCAGTGATGGCCAGCAAAAGGAAATCTACTACACCTTGCATGATACCACCAAAAACACTGGTGCTGCAGGAATCACAGTCAGACTCAGCAGCAATTGATCATGAAGTAGCTCAGCCGTCTGTCACTCCTGTTACTTTGCCTGTTAGTGACGCCTGTGTTACTAGTAATCATAACAGTGGGACGTTGTCCAATGGACATAATAGTATTATAGGTGGTGGAACTTACCGATGCATGTCTTGCAGTTTTGGTACTCAAGACATTAATCAGTTTCTTGGTCACCTTGATTCTGAACACACAGACTTTAGCAAAAAACCTTCCTTTGTGTGTATGCAGTGCAGTTTCCAGGGAAACAGCCACAAAGAACTTTCTCATCACAATGCAGAGATCCACACTGGGGAAACTAGCTTAATTTGGAATGTTGTGAAACAAGGTAATCACGTGGTTGTGGAGCAAACCATTGGTGATGCCAGCAGCACCAGCCAGGATCTTTTAGGAGACCTTCCTGAGGAAGATCAAGATACTCAGGCTGAAATTATCATTACCAAAACACCTATTATGAAGATAATGAAAACCAAACCAGAAGTTAAAAAAATCCACACATTGAAAGAAAATGTAATGAACAATCCAGTCAAAGACTTGGAAACAAAAGGTAGTGAACAGTCATTTGCTAATGGGCCTGTTTCAGTGAATCAGTCATCAACTGGCACAGTCAAATCAACGCTTGTTATCAATGACTCAGTATTAGGAAGCATGCCTATTCTGCAGGCAGGCGTTACTCAGTTTGTGCAAATACAACAGCAGCCACAAATTCACCAGCAACTACCTACATCAAAATCCCTTCCCAAGGTAATGATTCCCTTGAGTAGTATCCCTACATACAATGCAGCGATGGACTCTAACAGTTTTCTGAAAAACTCTTTTAATAAGTTCCCTTACCCTACCAAAGCTGAACTTTGCTATTTGACTGTAGTGACCAAGTATCCAGAAGAACAGCTGAAAATTTGGTTTACAGCTCAAAGGTTGAAACAAGGCATCAGCTGGTCACCTGAGGAAATAGAAGATGCAAGGAAAAAAATGTTTAACACTGTGATTCAGTCGGTACCGCAGTCCAGTATCACAGTGTTGAATACACCTCTAGTTGCAAGTCCTGACAGTGTTCACCATCTCATTCAGGCAGGTTTGCCTGGCCAGTCTGCTGGAAAATCGGAAGGAGCTGGTAGTGTGTTGGTTACTCAACCAGTAATGGCAAATGGACTTCAAGGAGCCACCTCATCTCTGGCATTATCAGTTACATCTGTTCCAAAGGCACAGTCTTCTTCTAAGCCATCAGCTACTGTGTCCATTTCTAGTACTGCATCAACTGTAAAATTGGTTAGTAGTAATCAGTCACAGCTCACTACTTGCCCAAACATCTATACACAGGCTTTCTTAGATCCTAATATGTTTAAAAATAAAAAATCTTATGAACAGTTGTCTGCACTAAAAGACAGTTTCTTTAAGAATCAGTTTCCAGGGCATTCTGAAGTTGAGCGGCTGACAAAAATCACAGGACTTACTACAAGGGAAGTTCGAAAATGGTTCAGTGATAGGAGATACTACTGTAGAAATGTAGGAAGTGGTAAAATTGTACATACTGGAGATAACACAATAATAATTGATTCTGTACCTGAAATTACCTTCACTTCCTCTCTCAAAACAGCCCCAGAAATGCCTTCCACATCAGCAACAACACCTGTTGTTCATACCCCTACCCGTCGTCAGTCCTGGCATCAGACTCCTGATTTCTCTGCTACAAAATATAAAGAAAGGGCTCCTGAACAGCTCAAAGCTTTGGAAAGCAGTTTTGCACAAAATCCCTTTCCTCCAGAAACGGAAGTGGATCGCTTAAGGAGTGAAACCAAAATGACAAGAAGGGAGATTGACAGCTGGTTCTCAGAGCGAAGAAAAAAGCAAACAGTCAAAGAAGCAGTACAACGAGTAAATGAGGTTGAAGATGACTCAGTGGAAGAAGATTCTTCTGATGATCTGAAAGCTTCAAGTGAAAATGGATCTGTGGGTGCAGCAAACAGCTCTCGGTTATCACATGAACGCAAAGTGACCCCTATAAAAATAAACCTTAAGAACTTTAAAGTGACGGAATCAAATGACAAAAGGGGCGTGTCAGGCTCAGCAGCAGATGTTCAAAAAGAGAGATTTTATAAAACACCTGTGTCCCAGAAACCCAAAGGTGGCTATAAAAAAAGTGCTGAGCAAAGGCATTTACTAAAACAGCTCTTTGTACAGACCCAGAGGCCTACAAATGAACAGTATGACCAAATATGTATTCAGACTGGTCTTCCTAGGTCTGAAATAATTCGTTGGTTTGGAGATAGCCGCTATGGTTTTAAAAATGGAAATCTGAAGTGGTATGAGAACTATAAGCATGGTATCTTTCCTAAAGGCCTAGGGATATCTAATGAGCTTGGCCATCAGGTTCTTCAGGACTATTTCCAAAAAAACAAAATGCTTTTTGAAGCTGACCTCCCAGATCTTTGTGAGAAAACACAAATGACTAGCACAGAGATCAAGCAATGGTTTACTGAAAGACTAGAAGATGAAAACAGGGCGATATCAGACGCCGGCAGTGAAGATCAGTCCTCAAGTGTTGGTGAACCAGGCAGCCTCCAAAAAGGAACATTTGACGCTTTTTCTGAGGTTTCTGAGAACAGCGAATCTTGGGAGCCTGGAGGTCAAGATGGTAGCTCAGAACTTGGAGATGCAGAGAATAATCTGCCTGTAGTTCATTTGGGTAAGCACTTTTAATGGTCACGGCTAATTGACACTTTCCACTTTTATGGAAAATACATAATAAATATTAATTTTGACAAAAGGAGAGTAAGCTTATATTTGCTAGTGCTTATCTTCCCGATCTTCTGGCAGTTGCCACTACTGCTGAACAGAGCGTTTTCACTTGTCTTCCTACATGCTCATCTGATAAACTAACCTTTTTAATATGAAAATTTGATGGTCAGTGTTCTTCTTTTTTTATTAGTTAGAGCATTTGCAGGAGTGGCTGTAGCTCAGCGATAATGCAAACAGCCTGGTGAGCAGAGGGTTGGCAGTTTAATTGACAGCTTTTCACCAGAAGTAAGCAACAGCAAACCACTACTGCATCTCTGTCAAGAAAACTGCAGAGAGGTGCCATGGATGTGCCCTTGCAGTAAACCAGAAGTTGGCCATGATTCAGTGGCACTCAAGAACAACAGAAAGACCTTCAATAATTCTTGGCAATTGAAATCTTATCCCCCCACCCTTAAATATAACTGTTGGTTGCACAAAGAAATTTTGCAATGGACTAAGTTCTTACCAAGGATTTTTTGCTGTGTAGCACATTTTAGAGCAGCATGGGAAAAATACCTTGTAAACAATCTACATTTCATTCATAGGAGAAGATGGAGAGTTGAGAAAGCAGGGAAACTGGGCTTACAGGTGATGAATGTTAGTGGGTGTAGTTACGCACATTTAGATTTTGTTTCATCTGTAGTTAAGTTCAGCGGCAAAATTACAAAAGTCTTCTTGGACATGGTGAATATCCAAGAAATATAATCTGAAAACAATGTGTCAGGTCAGTATTCTAGGGGAGGAGACTATAGTTAGAATGGGGAACAAAGCAAAGAAGATTGGGCATTTGAGGAAAAACAGAAGACTCTTGGCTTTCCAGATACAGAAAGCTAGGGAGAACCAAACTCAAAGGCAAAGAATAAATATAGCGCAGAAAGGGGACAAAAAGCTAGTTGGTCAAAAAAACAGTTTCTTAATCATTCTCATCTAGAAGGCATTCTAAAGCAGATTTTTCCTTAAAATTCTTCCTTTTTAGTGCAACTGGGGTCATGATGACTTTGTTTTTTCATTTCTGTTGGCTTGTCTAGCTGCTGATTATTCCAGTACTGCAGTGTATATAGTGATGCTCACATGTGTTTCTGTTGTTTTCAGAAATGGATTAAATCATCACTGCCTCCCTTGAAGGATCAGCTGTTCTGTGAAGACTCAAAATCTGTGGCCCTTGGTCTGAAGCTCCTTTGAAAGTCCTGAGGAAACACTGCCATAATGCCAAGATCTTATTTTTGTAAAGCACACTGGGGAGTTGAGGCTGGGATAGAGAAAAGAGAGCCGTAAAGAAGACCTTGGGACATTTGTCTTTTTCTTTTTGTCAAGCAGTTGCTGCCTAATCTGATACAAGAGCAGATCCTGGCACGATTTGGCAAGTTTTCCTCTCTCCTCTAGGGCATAGTCTCCATTTTTTTGTTTTGTTTTTCTAGTAGATATTGTCTTAATAGAAATTTCCTTTTAATATTGCTAGTTCACCTGCACAGAGGAACGTGAATCTGGGGCATTGTGTTGAACTGTTTTTCATAGGAATGGGTTATCATTGGCACTATATTTTTATAGTATTTTGGTGTTTGTTCTCTGAAGGCTGAACTATTGGTTGTGCTCCCCACACATTCAGATCTCTGAGAATGGAAGTCTCGTTTCTAGCTTGCAGCCTGCTTTAGGAGTAGGGCCTGTTAATCCAATGGATTATGTTTCCAAAAAGACCAAGAAATGCATTGCTAGTATGTCATTCCCAGTTTGCACAAAACTATTGCAGGCTAACAGTTCTTTGTTTGGCTGTGGGTTCACTCTAGATGGAGAAATTGGGGGAGGGGAGAGAGACTCTAGAATAATTATTTAATGGGAAACAGTATGATAAGGCTCTCAAACATTTTCACTTACTGACTGCCTCACACATTATAGGGAAGCTTTCATGTCTCAAAAAATAGAGATCTGAAATGATAAACCTTTCATGAGCTCCATTAATCCCCAGGGGTTTATGATGCTCTGTTTGAAAACCTATGATTTAGACTGATCTTCAGATCTAGAATCCCCCTCAATAGTAACTTATTTTCATTATTCAGACTAAACAATCTTTGTTAAGATCACTGAATGAGGAAAATTCAGTCATTCAGATAAATTGTGGGTAGTTTGCTGTCTTTGGCAGATACCTAATGGTGACTTAAGCCTTTTGTGACTGGTAGAGCGAAGAACAAGGTAGCTGTTTTATATTGATTGAAGTATATAAAACAGCTGCCCTGTCCTCTGATCCACCAGTCTCTAAAGGCCTATGGCCTGATGTTTTAGGACTTTTGCTCTTATTCGTTTCCGTTGGTTGGGAACCAATTCCTGGTATTATATGGATACTTCCATGCAGCTTTTTTGTTAAAGCTACTTGAAGGGGTTTGGTAGTATTTTCCTCCAGGAAATCCTAGGGATCAAGCCTGTGACTTTATGCTTTCTACATGCTTGCTTTACTTCCAGGGGCAGAATTGGAGGAGCTGACAGTAGGCGAGAAAGACCTGAGGCTATAATTCTTTGCAAACCAATATGAGATTTTGGATCACCGAACTCTGGATTTTAGTCATTTCCAGTAGTTTTGGGCTGTAAAAGGTGTTTAACCAGGCCTTACACTTGGTTAATTTATAAGCCTTTTATGTTTAATAGCTTGGGGTTTTACGTGTCATTTTTTATTTATAATGGCAGGAAATGTTTATTTAAATGACTCAGTTGGTAGGTATCTGTAAGCAATATTTTAATGGGTGGGTTAAAGGAAGTATATCCTTAGAACCCATAGAATTCGGCCCAGAATTCAAAACTTCAATTATGCTTTCATAAAATCCTTCTCCATCCTTATTACCTTTCAGATATTTTGCTAAAGCTCTTATATTAAACCCAGATACTATGGCCAGAGGCCAAAGTTAGTGAAAGCTGAAGTTCAGCAACAGGTACAAAGCTTCTATATTTAACAATTATCCTTAAATCCCTACTTCAGAAAGAATATTTGCATAGCACTTTTTTTTTCTCCAAAACGGGAACATAATGATAGAATCTTAACCCCTTCTTTTTGTATTTGTATTACTTTTGTCTCAAAAATTACTCCTTCCATCTTTACTTCCTACTCCAAGAGCAGGTTGAAAGGTGTGAGAGCCGTGAATTGCTCGGTGTTCTCTCTAATGTAACATCCAGGAGCCATTAGTGGCTCGTGAATATAAGAGTCTTAACACATAAATGGAAAATACAGACCACTAAATCCTCTGAAGACTGAAAATGAGAGGTCATGCAGAATGGTAACTGGTCTGATAACTAGTTAAAGGACAGGAAATGGAGTGGTAATAAATGGACAATTCTCAGAGTGGATAGAAGTAAAAAGTGGGGTCCCCCAGGGTCCACTATTGGGACCAGTGCTTTTTAACTTTTTCATAAATGATTTAGAAGTAGGGTAAGTAGTGAGATAGCAAAGTTTGCTATGAACTCTAAATTATCCAGAGTAGTAAAAACTGATCAAAATTGCAAAACACTCCAAAGGCATCTGACGTTTTGTGAGCAGGTAATGAAGTGACAAATGCACGTCATTCTTCGGAAATGCAAAGTAATGCAAGTTGGTGCAAAGAGCTCCAGTTACACCTATAAACTTATAGACGAGGAAAGAGAGATAGGGGCTTTGGCAAACAGCTCAAGGTGCACTGCAGGGTTGAAAAAAGCTAATTCAATGCAAGGGATAATTGGGAAGGGAATAGAAAAGTTAGCAGGCATCATCATGCCACTATAAATCTGCAGTGAGGACAAATTTGGATTATTGTGTAGAATTCTGGTCACCTCAGGAAGGATATTATGGAATCTGGAATAAGCGCAGAGAACGACAAGCTGTGAAGCTGATGGGCAGGAGCAAGATTTACTGTGAAGAGAGATGGTGACAGCAACCAGCCAGCTTTAAGAAAGGGTTAGACATATTCATGGATGACAGGTGTGTCAGTGGCTACTAGAACTGAAGCCTCCGGGTTGGAGAAACAGGCAGGATTCCTCTAAAGGCCGTTTGCAGGGAGTTAAGAGCAGGTGACGGTTTTGCTTTGTGTCTTCTGCTTGAGAATGCCAAGAAGCAATTTGGGGCCACTTTGTGAGACAGGATGCTGGACTAGATGGGCCATGGCCTGATTGAACAAGACTCTTAATTATGTTCCAATTAACATGTTCCAAAACCTGATTGTGATTTCCACTGCTTCTTGACAAGCACTTATCTGAAAAGATGAATCACTTTGGGGTTGCTGCTCAATCCCTTAAAATGTTATAGACCTTGCCCATAGTCTTCTGTGGAGGGAAAAGGATGGGATCCAGGAAATTTTTCACGTGAAGAGGCTTAACCCAAACACTGTATCTGCCTTCTACAGCCTTCAGAGAATAAATGAAGGCATATATAGATATAGGCCTGTTCCATAGAAATTTATGAGAATGAAGCTTGAATTCCATCATGGAACAGTAACTTTAGTCAATTCAGTGGAACTGGCAGAGAAGCACTTCTTCATAGTTTATGTCCTTTTGCTTTGTCTGTATGCAGGTTCATTTAAATGCACACATATACAGTACATATCTGTAGAAACGTTTTGCATAGCACTAGTACTAAGATTGCACACGTTGCAGTTTGCTGTGTATTTGGAATCCTTACCCAGCACTTTGATGAGAACATGTTTTTTGTGTGCAGTTAAAAGGGCTGATAGCCAATTGGGCTAAGGATTCTTAGTGGAAAGATGACTAAGGGGTGTTTACCATTAGAAAGTAGAGATTGCTGTCAGCAAGACCAGTACCACATGCATAGGACCGGTGTGACCAAATTTGGTAGCAGACTAAACACTGAGAAATGTATGTGTATTGAACACCTTGAATTCAGGCAGGGTTGATGGCAGAAAAGTTAATCATTTTTTGATTAAGATGAAAGGTAAAATACAAAATGCAGTGGAGCCTGTTTGTGGCATGAAGATGTACAGCATCCTAACATGCTGTGCTAACACATGAAGTAGCTATTAATGTAAATGACCATACCTTCACTAGAGTGTGTTTGTGTCAGGGGAAAACAGAAAGAAGAAACAATAAATTCATTATCTTGCTTTCTCTAGTTAGTAAAATGCATGGCCTTTAAAATAATTTGGAACAAATACATAGCTGTAGATCAGGGGCCTATTCGCACTTGGCTTTATTGTGGAATATATCCCACAATAGGGCCCTGCTGTCCACATTCTACTGCAGGCTACAGCAAGCCCCAAGTCTGCGTTAGCCTGCAGACCACAGACCCCTGTCCTGAGTTATACTCCAGGAAAAGGCCAAGTGCGAACAGGCCCCAAATCTTGCTCTTTTCTCTGTGTTTTCGTGGCTTTGTTTCTTGACAGGAAGCATTACCACAGATTTGCACACTTCTCTGAATAAAATAAAAAGAATAGTAGCTAAAATGAAGAGAGCACATTTTGCATTCAGAAAGTCCTGGGGTAAGCCCTTGGCATCTCCAGGTAGGAGTGGGAGTGATCCCTGCCTGGGAACCCAGAGAGTTACTGCTAATCCCCAGAAAATTCCGTATAGTGAAGTGGGTCAGTGACTGGACTCACTATAAGGAGTTTCCTTTGTTACTGTAGTGATATAGTAGTTTTGTTAGTCCAGTGAATATTAATTCTGCCAGGAACTGGACTCTGTTATAAAACAAACTGATCTTTCTGTACTGGTTTCTGAAAATGAAGCTGTCTAAATGGGAGGTGAAATATTGCATACCGCAGAGCATTCATAATAGCAGTTCCACTACCAGCCCTTCATATGAAGAGTTTGAAACACTTCAGTTAGTTTTTATACCCTAACACGCTGGGCTGTTAAACACAGCACTTAGGAGCTGGATTTCTTGGTGCAGTGATCTGTTTTATTTATAGACTGATAGAGGCTTTTGATTATCTGAATGCATTTATCTGCATTCTTTTCTAACCCCTCTTTTCATAAAGGTTAGGAGGAATGATACTGGCATAGGAACCAAAGTATGTAATTCCTTTGATGTACCATTTCTGATAATTCGTGTGATAGCTTAATTTGATTTATTCTAAATTTGCATTAGGACTTCGTATTGTATTCACTCCCTCCTTTCGCTGGAGAGTGGAGCAGTATGCCTGTTTCTCACTTCCATCACAACTCTGTAAGGTTACCTGGCAGGAATCCTCCTTAGTTCAGCGTGTTACTCAGTACATCATCCTAACCTTGAGCTGACAAACCACTGCCATGACAGCATATTTTTTAAATCAAAGTTTTCTAAATTGTGTACTGAAATTATAGGATTAAATGCTAGTTTGTGTAACTTTTTGTATCAAGAAGGCATTGCTTACTGGGGGCCGCACAGCATTTCTCAAGCTGTGAGATCAGGTGGTGCTCAATAGATAACTCTTGACTTAAAGGCACTCCATATGGTTGTCATATCAAACAAATCTTAACGTCGTGGCACAGCTTTACCACAAGTGCCATCAGGGTCCATATTTGAAATGGGGAACTAGTGCCAAGAAGATCATGATACGACAACCTTGAGATATCCATTATCATTTGAGACAGTTTTTTTAAAGAGATCCTCATCTCCTTGCCCCGTGTTTTGTTTTTCTTAATAGGCACATGTAGATGAACTAAGGGGATATGGGGGCTTCTAAGCCAGAATACAGAATATTAGAGGGACTGGAGTGTGTTCAGCTGCAAGTACACACCGTGTCTCTTCAAATGGTATTTATTAGTCATACTTGAATTTTAATTTCATCTGTTCCTGTTAGTGAAAATCCTCTTCATTTTTACAGTTGAACCACGCTTTTAAATGGGAAGTGTATATTCTAAAAACTTCAGTAACAGGTTGGTGTGCAAAGCCCCAGCTGCAGAAAGTTCATCTCCCCCCTTTGCAAAGAGCCCAGCTGTGTCAAACTGCTGGCAGTTTCTCCTTTACAATCTCTGTTGCACTCAGTGAGGTGTGTTTGTATAGTGGAGAGGCTTTCACTCTGTGGTTCAGCACATGCTCTGCTTGCTGAAGTGCCTAGATTCTACCTCTGGCATCTTCAGCTGATGAATAGTTGTACTGTGATGTGATAGACCAGAGAGAGCTGCTGCTGGTAGACCATGCTGAGATAAGATGCACAAATTGTCTGTTCTGGTACCTGTGTGCGCAGCCTTTTGCCATGAGACTAGCAGGGAAATCTTAGATTAAAACACAAAATACATAGAGATGCCTTTGTTAACAAGCTGTGAAAGTAGCTCCCAGACAGACTTGTAATGAAACTCCAACCCCAAAAAGCAGCTTTGAAATTATAAGTAATTTCACAGGCTTGTAATGTTGTTTGTAGGAACATATCTCTCCCAGAAATGTCATATTTGGACTGAAAAAAGGTAGAAAAAAGTATTTGCCAAGGGTCTGTGTGTACCAGCTTTACATGCCTGCCAGTGTTCATACTAAATGGGGGTGGGGATGGCTTGATTAAGATCTTAGTTGTAACATGTTGTATACCATCACACCTTAAGGAAATGCTAAGAAGAGGTGAATGGCAAACCTCTGTCCAGATGTGTGTTTTCCCTCAAGGCGTTTGCTGCAGGAAAGCAGTGGGGTTGGCGGGGCTCTACTGGAAAGTTTTGTTTTTAATGGTGCAAGCAGGTCTCCCTTGCTCAGAGACTGATGACTTTTTCATTTACCTTCTCCAAATATTTGTCGTGGAAGAACCTGACAGGTAGTCTGCAAGCCTGGAATGAGTGACTAAGTGACTAAGAAGATCTTTACAATTTTCTTCAGGATGCTTTTGTAATGGGTACATTAAATTCCATCCACTTTCCTTCAAGCTATGTGAAATTAAGAATGCAGATTACTGCACTATTTGACTTCTCAAGTTCACGGAGTCTCTTGTAAATAGCATCTTTTTAACATACCATAGAATTATGATTATCCACAAAGTTGCTGTAATGTAGCTGAAATGGGGCCTTTTATATAAGGGTGGTGGTGGTGGGCCCACACACTTGCCTTGGCTGGGTTGGGCTGGTTTTGTACCTTTTGGGGAGGGTAGGATTACATTACCAACCATGTGAAGAAATTCCAGATTCCTTTTGTATTTTTGGTAAACATTTTATGAAGAGGAAAAACGCTGAAGCCGTCAATGCGGGTGAATGCCAGTTCTCCTTCATCACCAAGAACTGGCATCTGGTATGTCAAGCACTCGTTCATTTTCAGCAATGATGCCACTTCTGCGAAGTGAACTGCAAGTTTCCCTTCATTTTGTATATGTGGCTATGAGGGTGGGAAGAGAGCTTGCTTGTACAGTTCGGTGCAATGAGACCTTTTTGGTTGCTCGTAATAAATGATGAGGAAAAAAATCTACACCTGTTGCAGAGTTTGTGAATTTGGGGGGTGTGGGGGATGAAGACGGGGGCAGGAGAGAAAAATAAAACATATTGCATTGAATTAAGCTCCTCACTGTTGTTTCCACCTTTTCTCTAAAAGTACTGTCCACAGTTCTCTGTCTTCAGTGCAGTGAGGTAGACTGTTTTGTGCTTGTGGGCTGCAGCTGAAGAAGGAACCTGTGCAAAGAGAGAGTTTTGTGTACTGGTTACTGCCAGGCTACAATGGCATACCCTGATTCAAGGCTTGTAGCTGAATTTGCAGATCAGCTAAAAGCTCTTGGATCAAAAACTCAAGATCCTAAACTTATTACGTATGTGCTCTTAGGGGACATACGGTACAGTTTTAATTTCACTGTATCTGAAGTTGAATGATGCAACCAGGGAGGCTTTAAAAGCTCTTGAAAAGGTGGAGTAGGTTGAAGTGGAGTAGGTTGAAAAGCAGGAAGTAGTTGATTATTAGACCAAACTCCAACATTTGGAGTTCGAACGGAAAATTCACTGAATTGGAAGGATTCAGCAAATGGTTCTATTTCTCCCCACATCTCATCCTGGCCCCTCTCCTTTCCCTCATTGTTCCTGTCCCCTTCCTGTATTGTGTCCTACCATCACCTTCCTTCACGTGCCCTATCTTCATTCTGTCATGCTCAGTGGTTTCACTCTACTGCTGATAGCTCCTGTCTTGGTCATGTTTGAGAGGCCTTACAGGAAGTAGATGTGCACAATCCCACACACTATGCCTTCCCTCACTTCAAAAACCTTGTAGAAGTTCTAGAAGACAATTCACCAACCAAGCCACACTCTTTCCAAATTCTAGAAGACGATTCACCAGTCAAGCCACACTCTTTTCCAAGCGACTGATGGGGAACAGGTAGGAGCTTGCAGACATGGTATGGGAGGATGCTATCAGGAACAAGGAATGGTGTGGTATGATTCATGGAGGCACTAAGGGGAAAGGCTTGTGGCACGATGGAAGAGCTGTGATCTGTTTGATGAACGGGAGCTAAATTTCACAGTTGAATAGCTTGCTTGGTTTGTAGCTTGGGTTTCGGATGAACTAAATAAAAATGTTTCATTTATTCCCATTCTTAGAAGTTATTTTGTATAGGTGTGATAAAGCTAATTTTAAGCAATCCCAAACTTTAATTCACAAAAGGCAATGGGTCATAAAAAAACAAGCCTCCAACTGAAGTAAAAGAATTCCATGGAATAAACTAGCAGAGTGTAGTACAATAATGTTGGGTCCAATCAAATCAGTTTCATATTCTGGGGGCTGTACTGTCAAATCCATACTAGTTTAAGTTGTCTTGATAGTTCTGTCTGCACAAAACTGCTGTTTTGATGCTTATTAGCCTGCTATTTCAGTAGTATCCACTCCCATCCCAAACATTTTTGTGGTACATTAATACTAGGTTGCTTTTTAAAAAGTAAATAATGCCCACCCAAACAAGAGCTAAAAGGCTTGGAGAGGCATAAAAATTTAAAACAAGTGGAAGGACTAAAATGAATTTTTGACTGCACATTATTATAATATGCTGTTTTACTGTAACTTGCCCTGTGACCTTAGATTATGCAATAGGATAGAAATATAAAGTGTGGGTATGTGTAAAATGTAATATAATCTCAGTAAAAAAAATGAAGTATGCAAGTTTTAATATAAACTTTTGCTCATTCTATATATTTAGGATAAGACTTCTTCAATAAAACATGTAGCAATGGAGAATAGCTATGGCACAATTTATAATTTTAGGCAGTAATAACACTGCATTTTAAAGGAGATTGAATAGGATTCTTTGCTTATAAATGACTTCAGATCCTTAGTCTAATGTGGAGCTAATACCCGTTTCCTGCAGATCATTGAATTCCCATTTGTTATGTAATCTCTTGGTATATCAGCTTACCTAAAACTTCCACATCACCCTGCAAAACTAAATTGTTTGCCCCCTATTGTTTAAAAATTTCTGGGAACTATATGACTTCAGTAGATACTCTCTCTGAGAAACTATGGATGTGATCAGACATGCCTCTTTGCAGTCTTCCCTTTTAGATAACACACCCTTTCTGTACCCATTCAAACACCAAACATTCAAACAGTAAAAAGAATAATCCTGTCTCATGTAACAAATGGGAATTTGATGGGGTAACTGAAAACATAATTGCAGTAGGCCAGAAGCCCTACTTCAACTACCATATGCTTCCATTTACCCCAGGGTGGGAGGCTGGGCCCCAACTGGTGAAACCCTGTCTGACTGATGCTGGAATTCTGAAGATCATATCTGCACTGGGACTGCTGCAGTGGCTGTGAGAGACTCTGGCAGTGGGGTGCTTCTGTCCTCTCAGAACCAGGCCCAAGCAGGCTGAGCCATTTAACACCTGTTGGCTCCCCGGGCCTTTTAAAAAAAGTCTCTGCTCCTGATAGCAGGGTTTGGCCTAGGACCTTATATATTTTAGTGGGGTGGGTGTTTTTAGAATTACTGTTTTAATTTGGTCCCTAATACTATTTTAGCTCTTTTTTCCCTTTGTGTTCTGTTTTGTGGGGAGGGAATCGTGTCTAGGCTGGGTAGGAGGGGGAGAAGTGTCGGGGGAGATATGGCATTGGGAGGCAGAAGGGACAGGTTAGGAGAAAGGGTGTTAGACGTATCAAAGCTATTGCTTCTTAAGTTCTGCCTCCCAGTCAGCAGAGCTTGGGGAGGCCTGCCAACTGGCCCACTGCTCTGGCAGTGCTGCTCTTGGATGCCAGGTCAGTCCAGAATAAAACGTATGTCATCCATGACTTGATTCTGGATGAAGGGGCTGATCTGGCATGCATCCTGCTTGATCCCACAGCCTGAAAGACGTACTTAGGCATCCATTGTAGTAGCCATTGATACATCTGTTTAACTTGCATCCTCTGGCATATAAGCCAAATGAATAAATGCTCTATATTTGCTTTGTAAATTAAATCATGAAAAGTATCTTTTCCAGAGGATATAGGTTTAGACCATATCCTGGAGAGTATTCCACGTCCATTGTTTCTTTTGAAAGCAAGCCTTTTTGAAATTAAATCCCATTAAAATTAAAATTACAATGTCACGTATGAATATTTATTACTAAGATGTTTATTCAACCATAAAATTTGTTTCAAATGAACTCAGGGAGTAGTTATAAAAGTTTTACCTGACATTGGATTATAGTCCACTGTAGGGAAATCCCACCAAAATATGTGAACTTATGTCCAGTGTACATTTTCTGTAGGATTACTTTTTGACACTGAATGTGTATAGCTTATTCCATTGGATGTTCTTTTTTAAAGGTGTGCCCATACTGCAGGCTAACAGAGGCTGAAAGTGGGTGTTCCAATCATTTATAACAGCTCCACATTCGCAGTAGGGAACAGTTCCTGCCTTTAGTTTCTAGTTTTGCACAAGACTGCTCCCTTACATCTCCTAAGCCAATATTCCTTCAATCAAAAAACTGGTTGGGACTAAAAATAGACATGTACAAGAACATCTCTTCTCAAATGAATTTGCACTGGAACAAGGAACAGAAGAAGGCAAGAGAACCTTTGTGCAAAGTACAAAAAACAGGACAGTTTTAGACAATGCTGAGGAGGAATTTGAGACACCGAGTCATAGGTGTATCAGGACAATTAGATCTGTGTCCCCACCAACTCTATGCTCCCAACATGTGATGGGCTGTGAGACTGGAGGATTGGAAGTTGCAAAGGGATGCTGTAGCGGAATCTGGTCCACCAGAGTGGAGGATTGGAATCTTTGGTGTCTCTTCGTAGTTGCTTCCCGTCCACCAGACAGGAAGCTCTGTTGCCCGCAGTAGCAGTGGCACATTCAAAGGTAAGTGTGAAGTAGAAAGATGCTGATAAATCAGCATTTTTACACTTTGCTAAGTGTTGCGCCACTGCTGCAGGCTGGAAAAGCACAGAGTGTGTTGGGACACAGCCAAACACACTGGATGTTTGCATTTTCTATTTTTGATCTGTTCTTTCCTGATGCAAAAATTCCAACATTTCCTTTTCAAGTAGAGGGCAATGTACATGTATGCAGCCAAGCCTTTAATAGTTGCAATGTCAGGCCTCCGACTTTTGACCTTTCTCTCCTTTCTGACTTTTGAGCAAAAAACAAGACAGGGCTCACAGAAAGATGCTTGAGGACCTTTATTGTGCAGTCTGCTCCATCCCACCCACAAATCTTAGTCTTAACAACTGGTAGAATCAAGATGAAGCTCCTCTTAGAAGAGAATCTTTGACATTTACAGGGAATTAATTCCTGGAAAACCCCTGCAGGTGCCATTACCATGAAGGAAGAGACCAATTATACTACCTCCCCCCATTCCCCCCCCCACCCGCCCCTTGCTCAGAATTCTGGTCCTTGCAAAAAATGTTCTGGATATGTGAGATCCTCACAAGTGGGAGGCCAGCTCTCATTGTCCCTTTTGTGGATAAAGGAAGCTCACAAATGTGAAACCATAGATATGAAAGGTCTGCTGTACAGTGGATGCTGCCATTTACGTTGGAACATGGAGGATATTTTCCCTCCCTTGTTTGGCAAGATGAGCCAAAAGTATTCAGTTCTCTTAGTAGGTGACAGCCACAGCCACCAACGGCTACCTCCACCATAGCAACATAACATGATGTAACTCAGAACAGCACGCTGATGTTGGCTCTTTTCCTGTGAGAACCCCCAGGTACCCTGACAGAGGTTTAATTAAAAAAGAAGAGTGGTTTGACCAAAGGCAGAAGATTTCTCCCCCAAAATAAGGAGGTGAAACATTAGAAGAACAGAAAACAAAACCCAAGATAAAAAGGCTTCCTATAGCTTTTTAAGCTAAGAAATCTCCACCAAAGCTCCAAATCCCACCTGCTAGCACACTGGCTTTGTAAGTGTAGAGCAGTTACTGCTATACAAACTCCCTCTGACATATTGTTTATCATCATTGCTACTGGTTGCAATTCAGCAGAAGGTGCGGATGGGGAAGTTAGTATCTGGCAAGATACTACCTTCTGCAGAGCTAGCTTTAGCTCAGGTACTTTCTCTCATACATTTTGCAAAAGATCTTTAGTGGGCTGACCTTTCTACTTGCCCTTTGCTTGACAACCATGAATTTCAGTTATGAAATTAGGCAATAGTCTTTCACCCCTAAGCCACGGCTAATGTGAACAAACACTCCACTTAATACTGACTTTTTATTTTAATAAAAATGGGCATCAGGTCATTGCATAGGTTCAGATGCCCAATGAAATTTGGCCTGGTAAGTTTTACCAGGCTTGTGCTCAGACATCAATGTAACAGTTGTACTTTTTATCTGCCATGGAAACTGTCTCACCTGTGCATGAGCTGAGATTTAGGGATTGATGCAAATAACTCAACAATAAAGACTCAGGGTCTCTTGCCCAAGTGTAGAAATTCCATACTAATGCACTGCTTTGAGGTATTGCTCTTTCTGCAACTTCACCCATAGGGAAAAAAGAGTCGGTCATGAGGTGTGACTTGTCCTTATTCATATGGGCTCGTTTCCCATTAAAGGTCTTCTGATTTTGAACTTTCATTGCAGGAACAGGTTAAGATGAAAAAACCCATTGATTCATGGTTTGATTTTTCTTTTTTAAAAATTCTCCACCTGAACACCTTTCAGAAGAGAAATTGGAAAAGCTGCCTGAAAGTAGGCCAAAGTAAGTGACGTTTCCATAGAAACCAGTTCACAGCAATCCGTGAGAATCCCAAGCACTGCAAAGTGCTTTACAGCAGGTAAAGTTGGGCTACAGGCGGTTGTCCCCATTCACCCGGGTCTTTCGCAGTGCCCTGTAGAAGGAGGGAAGGTGTTAAAAAGAGTACAATTATCCAGTAGACTACAATTATCCAGTTGCAACTACAATCAGATCTTTCATGAGGAACTTGTTCTGCAGCTATGTAACATGAATCTTGACCACCTTCAACACATGTTAATAGCATTTGCTAATACTATTTTTGTATCCTGCCTTTTTTTAAGACTGTGTCACAGTCTCACATCTTTCACCTTCAAAGAAGGGTGGTCATGTTCACCAGAATGCAGAATCTGGTGGCATCACCCAACAGCTGCATTTGAAGATAAGGCTTGCAGTTTCATCTCTCACCCAATTTTTGATATAGCAACAGTGAGAAGAGCAGTGAGATCAGGAACATCCCATGGATCTGATCCTCACATTTTAACACAACCAAAGAAGAGAAGACAGAATGCACCACCATTCAGCAACTGGTTGAACTGAAATTTCATTGTAGTTTGTTGTCCCATTCACCTAAGCTTATATTTCATGTAATTATTTCACTAGTCTATAACATTCTGCGTTATCTGAAAAGATGGCAACTTCCATGCTATGAGATGATCAATATGTGAGTGAATTGGCATTAATCCATGCCAGCCCTTGCCAAGTTCAATCCTTACTTTTGATGCAGTTACTCTTTCATCAAGTGATGTTACCATGGCAATTTTGCATGAAGGGTGGATATTCTGTCCAGGGATAGAGCATTTGTCTGCCCAGAGAGGAATGCCCTAAAGATTTAGCACACTGACTCTGCTGCCAGAATGCCTCAAAGCAAGACAGCAAGTCCTTCTAAGAATGGGAAGACTATTTATGCTTCCCATATGCAGCAGTCATGGGATTTGGCACTGACATGAGGACTTGGTGAAAAACGCACAAAGCTTCCATCATCAATAAATACTCACTGCTTTACATGGCCGTGTACCATAAACAAGGTGGATATCAGAGAAAACTCAGCAATGGTATTGGAGAAAGTCAGGCAGCTAAGAGATAAGCCAGGTGTAACAAAAGACACAGTCCATGTAGGCAGAGTAGAACATATTCATACACACATCCATATGAAGTTCAGCCCCACCAAAAGAATGGTTGGTGCACACCTTAGCCATCCCTGAATTATAACATGCATGAAAATAAAGAGGAGAAAGGAACAAGGACAGGATCTCCCAAAGTATGGGTTACAAGCCACTCAAAGGTGGCTGAGAAATCTACATGGGCCATGCCAAGGACTCCAGCAACCACTGACTGCCTTCCCAGCTAAACCTTGAAGCCCAGCTTACAGCCCTCCAGGTGACACCTTGGGAAGCCTGTAACCTTGTACAACCAAGTGGCTGCCTAAGAACAGAGTTCTTGCACCCCTTCTCTGCTCTCCTTTTCATTCTTCCCCTGATGCTAACTGACTGTTGTGTCACTCTGAAGCTGATGGCCTGGAATGGGGAGCCTGGGTATGCACATGCAATCTCCGAAAAGCCACCCAGGTGCAGGAAATGGTAGCACAGCAGCTGAAGAGCATTCGGGTGCATTTGGGTAGCTCATGATGGCTGGTCACCCCAGCACTGGTGCTGCGCATGTGTGCTGGCACTGTCGCAACACCAAAGCAATTACCACCACAAGAGAGCTAATTTGCACTTAACCAGTGCCTAGTAAAACAAATGTTTTGGGTATCTGTAAATGCGGACACCCAAAGCATTCCAGAACTTCATCTCCCCGGGGCAAGAGCTGACACCGCTCGTATAGGTTACAGTTAGACTATTAACTTACAGTATTTGCATGCCCTTTATAAAACAGAATGTAGACTTTGGTGTGTCCATCCCCATGCAGCTCTTATTCATAATTTTAATGTTTATTTGAAGAATGGTAGGGAAAACAGGTCATCTAACATCTTTTAAAATATTTGTTTGCAAACTAGAATATCCAGAAGACCAGCTGCCTACGGGACTTACCTTCTGTCACGGTTGTCGAAGTGGTCTGCTAACTGCTCCTGTGACATCCGGAAGTCTTCAAATGCTTGTTGGTAACGGGCTTCAAAGGATCCTTCTCTGGCTCGATTCCCCATGAGCTGACTTGAGGAATCTGACCTCCTTTCTTGAAAAGATGAAGATCCAAAGGGGCTAATTTCACCATTCTCTTGCTTTGGGAATGAAAAAAGAGGAACAGATGAAGCCCAAAATCTTCAAGGGAAGCTTCATATCTGTATGTGGCTTCCCACTATATTTGTACCAGCTTAACTTGACAGTATTTAAGATGGGACCTGATTGTGGTACATAAGGAGTCTTAGAAGCAACAGTGGGAAGTATTTTTCACCCAGGGAGACACTGGTCTATGGAATCAGGGGAAGCGGTGACAGCCACCAACCTGGATTAAACAAACTCATGCAGGGCAGGTGTATCAGTGGCTGCTAGAATGGATGCCTGGGTACTGCCTCCAGGTTGAAGAAACAGGCAGGATACCTCTAAAGACCAGAGCAGGTGAAGGTTTTGCCATTAGATGCCCATAAGCAATTGATGGGCCACTATATGAGACGGGATAAAGGACTAGATGGGCTGTGGCCCAATCCAGCAGGGCTCCTCTTCTAATGTAATTCTCCCACCACCCTTTTCAATATTAAATCTGGACTGAAATCCAGCAAAGACTTTATAGGATTGTCAATAAGCAGGAAATGCTTTAGAGATGGCTGAAAAAACGTAGTCTTCCGGAAATGTATCAAAGTACATTTTAAAACTGTGATTTGGGAAAAACATATTTAGAAAAATATATTTGTAATAAATGAATGCTTCAAAGAAAACCTAAATAGAAGTTTTGTACATTTTTTTAAAATCACGAATTAATCCAGATTGTCTATACCTAAATGACTGAAGTAATATGAAACCTATTATTTATTCCTCTCATGCCCGAGGTTGGATAAAGCCCTCTTAGTCTTAAGAATATGTACAAAATTATGTTGTTGTTTGATGGAAAAAACACCATATTCTAAAGTATATTTTAAGCAACATTCTTTGTACTCAACATTTTTCATTTTCCCTAAAAGGTTTCATTCATTCAAGCTTATGTCAATAAAGTGTCCAGGTTACTGTCTTTATCTTACTGCCAGTCAGACCATCCAGGTGACATAGATTACTATAGTGCTGAGTTTTAAAGGTCAAATGGGGTGAATGAAACATTTCAAAGTCACGTACAAATTATAATATGGTTGGTGTTTCAAACTGTAAAAAAACCTGCCTTTAAAACAAAGACTTGTTTTGAGCTTGAAGACAAACAATCCTTTTAGTCTGATTTTAATCTCCCCCCCCCCTCGCTAATCAACAGGGTGAGAAAACTTCCAAGTTGCTCCAGTTTCTCTGGTGCCAATGCAACAGAAAGAGTCAATCACCTGGGGATTTTTAAAACTCCCTGATTTGTGTTTTCGTTTCTGGACTGGATTGTCAGGTGGCATCCCAATCAGCTGGAAGCCAGAAAAGTGCAATTTAAAGTTTCATGGTGGAAGAAGCACAGAATGCAAGACGGGTGTAAAAAAAATTACAGGTAGGGTTTATTGTCATAGTTCAGATGACCGAGCTTACAGAAAACTGAAGGGGACTTTAAAACATGAACACTAGTATACCACATACTGAAGCTTCCTTGGGAACAAATCAAGACAGTTGCTACATATTGAGTTTTTGCAACTCTGAAGAACAGCCAGTCCTTCAAAGCACAGAAATCTTTTGCCATATAATGCTCAGACTAAATTAGTACCTTCAAGTACAGACTTACCTTTCCAGGGATAATATCTATTTTTACCAGTAAAGAAGCCAATTCCAGATCCTCGCTGTAGTTGTTTTTTAAAGGTACCGCTCGATATCCTGGGGTAGGGGAAGAGATATTGTTATGGGACCCAATTAGCTGCAATGGTACAAGAGGAAGGAACAAGAAGACTTACGGACTGAGGAATACACATTAGAGAGCAATTGGTCCATGAGACAAAGCAGAAGTTGAAACTGTTTGGGGGGACACTCAGTGCATGGTTTTCTAAACTTTTTAAAGTGTTGATGGTTTTACTGTGTAAAGTTGTTTTATATTTTAATAGGCCCTATCTTTTTGCTGATGGGCAGAAAGGTAAATGCATTTAAGGAAAAAATGCATGCAGGTACATGCATACAAACCCACACTGTGTACCTCTATCCCTCTCAAAATTACTTAAAATGCAGGAATTAATGCACTCTCATAACCACCCAATTCAGAAAGTTTTCCTCCTCCACTTCATACCTGTCTTCAGGCCTTTGACCAAGAACGTTGCTTGAGCTAAAAAATTCTGATCACTGAACATATCCTCTTCATAAACCACAAAGCGCAGGAAGGCAAACTCAGGGTTGCAGATATGAAACTGAAATGACTTCTGAGGCCAGGCAGGATTCAAGCCATTGTCCACTATATTAAAGAAAAAAATCCCATCATTTCTATGCAGTATTTTAACTTTACTGGAACTGATTAAAGACCTGCTGTTTGGAAACCAAGGCCTCCAACAGTATTTTTAAATGAACCAAACCCGTCATTATTTTAAAATTCATTGGGCTGGAAGGAGATAGACATTTACAGGCATTTATTTCTACAGAACGTATCTTTCTTCCTGTCCAAACTGAAAGCGACCCCTTTATTCGTAGAATATTATTTGTAACTCGTCTGTAGAACAGGAAACTTTTTGCCACATGAAAGATCTGACAGAACATTTCAGACTGACCGAGGCTATGATTTTTTTTTTTTAAGGCCATCTTCACACACACATGGTTATGAAGACATGAGAAAAGACGTATGGTACCTTGGGTGAGAAATGTAACAGGAAGAAACCCCACAATCACCATAGTGATGAGAAAGAAGTTGGTTTACAAAAAAACAGCATAAGATGCAGAAAGGAACACCTGAACCTCTTATCCTCAGTGGTGCATTGCCATGAGGAACTTTGCAATTTTGTCTGAATTCAAGTAGTAGGTGCAGGTACTCACCCACCATCTCAGTCTTCTGCTTTGCGTTATCATACTCTGCTCCAGATACTTCAACCTCTACAAATGGGCAAACAATTCCTCTTCCGTTTTTGGGAAGATGTCGTGCCCCAAGAACCTAGGTAGTATAGGTAACAGAGAGACAATTCACACAGCCATTTTGGAATCCTTTTTTCATGATACCCTGTGGATGGGATATTCTCAGAACACAACAAGGCTTTCCCACAGCCTACTACTCATACTGAGAGCTGAAATGCCACCTGGACCTCTGTTTTCCCATTTACAGTCAGTGAGCTTCATGCTACACTCTCAACCACTGACTCTGTTGGAGTGTCAAGGAGGTGTCTGAGAGCCAAGACCTATATGATGGCTGAACTTCTCAGCAAGCCCAGATGTCTGAAAAGAATGTATCAACCCATCTCTAGTAAACTGAGGCCCTTCACAGAGTTCATACAAATTCAGGCCCTTCACAGAGTTCATACAAAACTGAAGTCCATCCAGGGCCTTCATGGGACTACAAATAGAGGAACATGAGGAGGACACATGGATAATGGTATAAACCTAGAAGAACCAGAATCATTGTCTATAATCCGGGTTATCCATGATGCAATGATATGGCTACTAAACAGAGAGCAAAATCCAGCGGAAACAGCTGGACTCACTCCAGTGCACAGAATGGCACTGCAAGATAAAAGGCATATCTATAGCTCACATTTGAATCAGGACCATGGTGGAAGGGAGAAGAAGGCAGGCAAAAGTCTCAGGGTGATTCTGCACTGGCCTGTATATCAGGCCAGCAAGCATACTAGAAGGCTCCCTTTCACATGGTGGTGTGGTCTAAAGGGAGTTTCTAGCATGTTTGCAGGCATGGAATACCTGCCAGTGCAGAATTTCCCTTAGCCTGCCCAAATAGACTATCTGTATAGATCAATTCGGCAACAATTTTTGATAGGTGCCAGCAAGACTTCCAGTGGCAGCACTATCTCTCTTCCTTCAGATCACCCTCCTGGTATATGAACTACCCCCACTATATCATAAAGGCTGTATCCAAGCATTTAAAAAGCCTCAAAAATGGCTTATAGGGGAGGTAGTAACTAGCAACTAGTGTTCCCATCTCACTTCTAATCTGCATTAAAAGCCAGAAAATACACTTTGGAATGTGGATTAGAAATGGGATGAGAACAGTAGCATGTAACTGGTACCATGGGTTTTTTCCCACTTATCTCCCTTAATCCAGATCTAAGTTGATCCAGATCTAATGAAGGGTCCTTCAAATAATCTGGATTTAGTAAATCCAGATCTAAGGAGGTACCTGATGCATCTCCACAGGCGGTGTAGCACCCAATAAAAATGGGTGCTAGGTGTGCTCACAGGAGAAATGCTGGAGCACCCATGTGGCAAATCCAAATCTACCCACATGGGGCCTGTACCTCACACAGTTTATTTGAAGATCCTCCAGAGTGGCCCCAGAGAATCTTAGAAGATTGCGGCACAAAGCTCCGTAGAAATGGCATTGCTCTGACAGGTCATCTTCGAAGCCTGTGCCATTCTCCGAAGTTTCCTTCGGAGCTGTCTTCAGAGCTTATGCACAGGCTTGAGAGCTTCGGCTTTCAGGGCACCCCCAATGGGTGCCCCCCTAGACCTCATTGCCCGATTGCAGTGGAAACGCACTCTGTATAATCCGGATTTGATGCCTGAAGACTCCATTGTAGACCTTGTTAATGGGGTCTACAGGAAATCCGGATTATAGGTCCTGAAGGACCCATATAATCCAGATTTCCTAGAACAGGTGGAAACAAATGTGGCTCTAATGGGGTCTAAAGTAGAAATGGGGTCTTCCTGTTCTGAGCCTAATGGGTCCTTAATGGGTCCCTAATGAGCACTTAATGGGTACGTAGTGCTAGTGGAAAACCCCCCACCTCTAAGCTGCGTTCAAATTGCTTTTTTTCTTATTGTGTGTAGATGCAGCCTTAGACATGATTGAATCCCAACAATGCTAGAAAGGCTTGAGCCTCCTGCCTCTTGTATTATGTTGCCTCTTGTAATGACCCCTGGGGAAAAGGTAAGTAGAGGGGCTAGCAGGACTGTGAGAATTGAGGGTGTGTGGCTTACTGTACCCAGTGAGGGGGAGAGAGCCAGCCAGGAGTTCTAACCAATAGAAGATCGAAGTCAGAGAGAGAAAGAGGTTATAAATAGTTTTGCCCAAGAGAGAAAGGGGTCCTTAGTTCTTCATTCTCAAACTGTTCATCTTGGGGGTGGGAGAAGATTGAGGGTAGAATAGGGACCGGGTCCGAGTGAATCCTATTAGTAGAAATAGGGAGGGATCCTGATTACTGGTTGAAGTGTTTACATTTTGAAATACATTGATCTGTAACGTACTAAGTTTTGAGTCTATGAAACAAAGAAGTGTAAACAATAAAAAAGTATTCTTGTTTGTTTTAAGACGCAGTCTGACTGGCTTTGTCAGCAGTAAACAGCACAGCGAAGTAACGACAGAAATACGTACTGTCTCTTTAAAAAGTAAAAGTAAATACCAGTGTGCCGCTGTGGCTTGAAAAGACACTTTTCTGCTTTCCCAGAGGGGAGGGGAAGTGGAGAAGGGTATATTTTAGGGCTGGGGAGAGTTCACTGGCACATTAAAGGAACGTTTTTAAATAGATTAGAGCCTCAAGAGTGAAAGGAGAGCTCTGCAATGCTTGGCAGGGAAAAACAGACCCCAGTTGTGACACCTCTTCTAAAGCCTTTTCTGTGCTGGCCCCCAGGCTCTGGAATTATCATTATTATAGTTTATTTATAAAGCGCTGTTCATGTACTCAGCGCCATAACAGCCTCCCACTGGGGATTAGCCAGGCACCAACTTTGTATGTCTTTCAGCACCTGGTTAAATCATACCTCTTCGCTCAGACCTTTCATGTTTAGCTTCCTCTGGCTGTTGTCCTGCCAGGGAGGGTGGGTTATATTTTAAATATGTTTTAAGAATGCTTCAAAAAAATTATCTTTCTATTTTAGTGAAGGGCAAGATATAAATAAATAAATAAATAAATACTTTTTAATGATCCATAAAACGGTCTGTTCTTTTGTTTCCATGCTTGTCAGCTCATTTCTTAAGCTGGAGTCTCACCAACACTTTTAAATGAACAACAGGTAAAATATGGTAGAAAATTCAAGAAATTGAACAGAGGCTGCCACCTATCGATGACAGAAGAGTGACTTATCCTACCTTCTTTTCCATACAACCATGCCCCTACTTCATTTCCAGTGAGTCTCCATTTCCAGGTCGGTAAGTGACTCTTAAATCTTGGTTAAGTGGCATATATAAATCTCTAGATCTTTGCACAACACACTGATCTGAGAAAATGTGGTTATCATTGTTCAAGGGCAAACAAAATCAGAGTCATTGAAGCATTTAGTAATTTATTTGAAAAGGCAAATTTACTGAACATGGCAGGTTATAATAACCTATAGTGCTACCCAGCTGTAATTCAATCAAGCCCACTGCTGTCTCCTGAGCACAATAAATACATCCCCAGGTGGAGTCTGTGTGGTTTCTTCGTGAAAAATAAGGCAGGAGGTTCCCAACGCCTTCTTTTGGGATATCTTTTTTTATAACTTGTGGTATTCCATCTAAATACTGGATTACCTGAACCTGGACCTACTTAGCTGATACTCTGATTAATAACATCTTTCAATTTCTAAGGAAGATTGTCTATGAGCAGGTAAGCAAAGGACTGGTGACTGTATGCATATTTGTGCTCTCTGATGAGCCTCCATTTTGCTCCTACCTTCAGAAACCTCTTAAATTCCTAATACTACCTTTTATGTTACAATTATCATTCAGACATTGCCTGGTCAGCCTACATGAGACACTATCCTGAATTTGAGCATTAAATTCAGAAGATTGCAGAAACAACAAACCAAGAGGGCTAAGATCAATGATTAACAAGCAGAAATGCTCATTGACCATCACAAGATTGGTAGCAAGCCAACCTGAAGCTGTTAGACAAATTTTGTGGTGCTCCAAGAATAGTCTTCTATATGTTTATTATGGAGTAAGTTCCACTGTAAGAGAGAATGGATAGATGGGTGTGGGCAGCATTTAACCAGCAATTCCATTACTTTTAAATCAGGAAGTAGCCTGGTTGATATATAATGCTAAACTATAGTTTACCTCAGTGACAACGTTTTTGAATAAATCTTGAGTTTGCAATACCTTAACTCTGTTCTTGATATGTGGCCATTATGGGGAAATTTAAACTATTTAACCAGGATGTCCAAGCTGGTTTCTGTAGCAGTAAATTATACCCTTTCTACATTAGGCCTTATTCTGGTTTTTATATCAGACTAGCAACCTACAATCTTCATTCTGCCGCAGACTATGGAAGACCTTGCCCAGGGCCTGTCATAGTCTGCACTAACATGTGGATGGCAGGTCCCTATTCTGAGATATAACCTGGAATAAGGCCCAGTGCAGAAAGTGCCTTTGTCTGAATTGAACAACATGATACGATAAATGTAGTCACCTACAGTTTCTAGTAATTACTACACACAGGCACAGCAAAACAAAAACTAGCCAGAATTTGCACCCAGACTAGTGCTGATTCATTGTATTACAGAGATATGGATTCTTTAAGATACAAGATAGAAATATTATGAGTCCTGTAGCTGGGTGGGAGGGAAGAGACGTATCCATCCACAAGGAAGTCAAAATGTTATAGCAAGGGCTCAGATGAACACAAAACACCAACCTCGATGGAAATGGAAAGTGGCTCCATGCCAGGCAATGAATTCTTGTCAAAGGGATCAAAGACATCATCACGCATATTGGCTGGTTGCAACATGTAGCCACAGCGCCCACCAGGCATGAATAAGGCCTGATTCATCTGCATGGGCTTGTCTGAAAATACACAGGCATTTTGCTGAAAAGTAGCTTCAGTACTTAAGACAACAGCACCATGGAGTCTTAACTGAAAGTTAATGCTGAATTGGACAAATTCATGGAAGACAGAGTTATCAACAGCAAGTAGTCTTGATGATTATGGCCCTTTACACACTGGGTAGTAGACTGACCAAGCAGAGCCTCTGGAACTTCTAGTCCACACTGTGCACTCTGGCTGAGCAACCCATTAACATCAAGTAAGGGGCTGGAGTGGGCTAGGGCATGAAAATGGTACCACAGCCTGCTCCAAGCATGGACTGCATGCAAGCAGTCCACACAGCATTCCAGCTGGTATACTGGACCAACTACTTGTGTATGGATGGCATGCAAGTGGGTCATGCAGTATATCACACCATGATACTCAGTGCCATTTCACTGGGCATCTGGATGAAGCACCAGAAATGTACTGGTTCTATGTGCCTGGTCTAAATAGTCCCTAAAGTTGGGCTGGGATCAGCCATCCACAAAGTGGACAAGCAACCCTTCTAGTGGACCACTGACAGCCCAACCCACCAAAAGTATAGTAGCTGCATTCTGGCCAGAGTAGTGCAAGACAATTCACACCATGCAGAAAGGATCTATGTAACTACTCTGGTATATAAGACAGTTTACTAAGTTATACAAGTAAGCCAACTGCAGTAGAACTTTGAGAAATACAAGTTGTAGGGTCCAATCCAGCAGGGCACTTATGTGCTCACCATCAATGTTTCTGGAAGCTTTTACTTTTTTAAAAAAAATCAGCAGCACAATGTAATATTGATTAGAAGTGAAAATGCTTTTCACTGTGGTCATAAACATTTGAAGTGGACACACGTAAAAAGACACTCAACAGGTATGCCCTTGAAATATATTTTGATATGGACAACCAGAAAAAATGCTTTGCAGTTTTGGACTCCAGCTTCCACAGACACCAGCAATGCAGTCCATAGTTACAGTACACAGATCACAGATGAAGGGAACAGTAGTTAATACAGTCAGGAGACCACCACTTTAGGGGGGCGCAGAGGGGTTCAGCTCTAAGCTAAAGCCTGCAGAAGTAAAGCTAGTTTTGGTCTGTTTCATACAGCAGGATGGTAAACATTTCATGCCTGGGCTAATTAGAGCTGTTCTCTGTAGTGCTTGCCAACTTGGCCCAGCTAATGAATTAGTGCACATCAGGTTGGCAAGCACCAATCATACTGAAATTAGGAGACACTCAAGCTAGCAAGAAATAGTTACCACTGGGCAGCCTGAAGCAGTGCCAAACTTGTTTCACTCTGTGGGCTTCTGATCAATACCAAAACTTGCCAAGCTGTAGTGGTTTGGTACTAAGCCAGACCCCTCTCACCCACATACGCTCCAGACCACATTGTCTGGCCTTCAGTCACTACAGAGATTTCAAAATGGTCCTATAAAAGGAAGCACTCACCTGGTGTTTGGAAATTAAGTGCCACCAACTGGCAGCCACAGATCCACATAGGTAAGGGGTCATAGTTAGATGAATCAAGGCGCTGTCCCTTTGGATAGATACGAGAAAGCTGCAGCCGATTGTACTGCAGGAACTTTTTGCCTTTCAGCTTGTTAACGTACTTCTCTGCCTTGGTTTCGGGGAAAGATGACATGTCCCTGTAGCAGGCCCGGTCTGTGCCAATCTCTGCAAGAAACAATGGAAGAGTGCATGGGATAAGGAGTGGCCTTTGTTCAGAAGAGTCCCACCGACTTAGCACAGGCCAGGAAAGAACACTGGCAAGGTTTAGAGGTCCCTTCTATTTTGACCAGCTAGGTAACTTAAGAAATCCAGAGGCAGCTCTTGCATCGGTATGTTAAAAGCAACATAAGCTTTTAAATGCAGAGAACTCCTGCAAACCACTTAACATATATACAGTTCCCTGTAACATGCAGGGTGTGTCTCCATTTGCATGTGCAGTATACACATCAAGAGAGCATGACTTGAACACATGACTTGCTGTGATCCTTTTACTGAATAGTGCATGTAAGAGAATCAGATACATTCACTTTTTCTCAAAATTTATTTTTTTTAAATCAAGTTTTTTTATTACTTAAACTATACTAATACTGACAAAAGGGTAACCAAATTTAAATGTTCTGATACTGAGAACAGGGACTTCAAGGCAATACTACTAGAAAGCAATATTTTAAAAGGTCTGCTTCATATTCAGCTGCACAACTTTTTATACTTTTGCTCCATGGTTACCAAACATCACACAAACACCTGCAAACCACAGGAAGAACAGTCAGAGGAAGGCTGGCCCCTTGTGAACTCACAAACAGGGAGAGCAAACAGGTGTTTGGCAGAGGGAGTTCAGCAGGGGAGGTCTTTTTCCTTTCCTTTTTATTTTTTATTCATTTGCTTTTCACTTTGCTTTTTAACTTCAGTCTCATGAATCTAACAACTCAACACAGATAGATATTCAGATAGAAAGGCAGCAGGTGTTTTGCACTGAAAGTCACATGTAAAAAGCCTCCTGGGCAAAGTTTGTGGGTTTAAGCTCAGACCAATGAGCTCTGACACCCAGGAAATGGGTTTGATCTCTTGAGGCCCAGTAGCTCATTTCTAGTTGCGGAGAGAGGCAGAAAGACAGGTGGATGGGACCCTTGGGGATGTGATAGGCTGCATCCAGACAGGGTCAAAACCACATAATTATTTTGTAATTGTACCTGATTTGCCAGACATGATCAGGGGTGCTCCTGATACAGCCCTAGAATATAAACCCGATGTACCAGTTTTTTGTTATTCTGGTAAAATTAACTATTATAGTGCAATATCTCTGTTATTCCATAATTGCAGCTGTCTGATTTACTGCACCAGTACAGTGAGAGTTCATTATGAGTTGTTGGAACCTGGACAAACTTCGCATTGTACTACAGGGAGAGTTAGGTCACATGGAAAGAAAATCTTAAAGCTGTAATCTTTCTCTGCTGCTGAAGAAATGCTAAGTATTTACCTAACGTTTAGACAATGTGCAATAGGTCTGGATGTGTGAAACTGGTTAATCAGTAAAAAAGAGGGTACAAGGAAATGGAGATACCTCACAGTGGAGATCTGTAACAAGTGGGTTCCTGCAGGTTCTGAATTGGGACTATTGCTTTTTAATATACTCCTACATGTTCTAGATTCAGCAGTGAGAAGTCAGATAGCCAAATCTGCTGCTGAGACCGAGTTGTACAGAGTGGTAAGAATGAAAAAGAATGGAACTGTATAGCGTTCCAAAGGATCTCTCCATGCTGAGAGAATGGGCACTGAAAGTGTGCGCCCAGTGCTCATGGGGTATTAAAACATGATATTGAAGAAATGGTATAGCCACACCTGAAAAACTGGACACGGTTCTGGTTTCCACATCTCAAAAAATAATCTAGGGATTAGAAAATGTTCAAAGGAGGACAACTAAAATGGAAAAGGGCTAGAATGTCATTAGCCCTGATGACATTGTGACTTCTTCTCATATGGGAGGCAATATTCCTCTGGAGGCCAGTTAATGGGAGACTTGTGCACTAGGGATGTGCAAAATTCAATTCACACTCACAAATTCAATTGAATATTTCACATTTGCACTGAAACGAAAACACATTTTTTACATATCCAAAACTTTGATGGTAACAAACCAGTCTGCCACTTGTAACAACAAAATGAATTAACAGGTTTTCATTTTGATGGCTTATGAACTTGCACATTTTTTGTGTGTGCATATCCCTACTGGGTACAGGGCAATGGCTTCCATGTACAGCTGACTATCCCCGTGAGAATAGGCTGCTAGACTATATGGACAACTGATGCACTCTAGCACAACATTCTCACATTCTTATGACATGTTTAGGAATTAATCCTTATATTTGTGTGGAAAGACAGTGACACACAAGACTTCTGGCTTGATTAATGTACACATGGATGAAGAAATGCTGAGTGACCTATGGCCGCTGGCATCTGCACTTACTGTCTTCATCAAAGGGTACAGGACGGCAATAGATGACCAGATCAGAAAGCTCCAATGCTATCTTCTTCCTCCTCTCCATCATCTTGCCTTCTGAGAGCTGTGAAAGAGTAAGAAGCAGAAGGACACATGCTGAAGGCAGAAAATTTGGTTCAGATGTGTATCTATGTTCAGTGACTCAATCCCTTAAAAGAGCCATTGAGATCTTAGCCATGATCTATGCCTTGTACTGATATCAATCCTATGGCATCATGACCCTGGAATCATTCACAGGTGGCACAAGCACAGGCCTTGCCAGGACACCCATATTACTATAACTTCAAACCTCTTTTAGGCAGCTTAGCAATATTTTGACAACAGATTTCTTGGAACAGCAGCCAGAAGTGATCAGGAGCATGTGAATGCCACCAATCAGGGCCCCGGAGCAGCATGACAGCATACCAAAAAAATAATGCAAGTAGACAGGGAACACTGAGTTAGGAGAGAACAATCCCATTTCCATGTCCCATTAAGTGCCGACAGAAGCATCAGTGCAGAGACAGCCATTGGCAGAGACAGTGAAACTAAGATGAATGGAGCTTCTCCGTTTTGTTGGGTTATTGTTCTCTCCCTTGTGCAACATGAAAAGGGCTAACCTGTGCCTCTCCAGGTATCTCTCAAAATGCCTCCAGAAAATGATAAAACACCAGCATCCTAGTGGACCCAGAAATGGGCCTGATGCCACTGCTGGTGTTTCACTCCTAAAGTTGGGATTAGATGCTGGCATCTTCCCACAGATCTGGCATGGCCTGTATTGGCACAGCACCAGATAAAAAAGAAGGGGTGGTGTAGGTCTGGCAGCCACTTTTCCCTTTGGTTTGGGGTAACACCAAACCCTTCTTAAAGGGCTGCCATTTCCCTGTTCTGTGTGGTAAATTCTTCATTCTCAGTCTGTGTGCTCAGTAGACAGGATTAGGGGAAGGTTAATCCTCCAGTCAGAATGTCCACAGGTTAGTCATTCTTGCTACAACCATTGCTTGGCAAGTCAAAATTCTGCCAAATAATTTTTTTAAAAAAAGAAAAGAAAAATCCTCTGTAATCCCTCTCCTCTCAAAGAATTTAAGAACATACCATTCCTTATTCTTAAGAAATAGTGTATGTTTATTTTTATTATGGATTTTAAATTATTTTTTTTCTCAACTAAGCACAAAATTTCCATGGTCCCTTGGGAAAGAAAAACGGCTTATATTTTTAGCCTCAAGAACAGAACAAAAAAACCTTATTCCAAAGCTGAGAGCCGGGAAGGTGCTGCTGTTTTCTTCGAACAAACTTGCCTCCCCACAAACAGAACATGGGGAGACATCCAGCTCCTGGCCTGAACTACATCTAAAATGGTGGCATTTTCCCCTGCCAAATAATATTAATTATAGAACCGACTTGTTCTATTTCTACCATGGCTGGTTTTGCAATGAGTATAACAACACAAGTCACCTTGAGGAAGGTATCAAACAAGCAAACACCTTGCTGCATGTTCGCTTCTATCTATACTATAGTCAGTTTGGCTTTTCTAGGAGTAATGAACAACACGCAATGATCAAATAGATCCTTTACAATGCACAGGTCTCTCAGCTGTTGCCTTTGTGAATTGTCATGTTTTAGGGAAGGGCTTATGTTACCCTGGCATCGGCAGTCTGGGCCGCATCACGGATCTTCTTCACCCAGTCCACCAGGTCTTCATGTGTGTCGGCTGCCACATCTAAGGACCATTGGGAAACTGAAGCCATACTGATAGAGAACACAAACATACGGTTGTTCTTCCCTTCAGGGCGGATAGCTGTGGCAGAAAAACAGGAAAAATAAATATTGCATCAGGGTGATTTAGGGTCTTGCCTCTCCCTAGAGTCTCATAATGGTAAACTTGACCAGAACAGCATCTGATGCTAAAGTGAGTCTCAGTGTTCAGAACAAAATGATTTCAGACACACACACACACACACACAAATACTTTTGAAAATGTTGTTTCTTCAGAGGGGAATAATTTAGTGTAAAATAGTGATTTTTCTTACTTTGGCAAGAGTGAAAACATCTGAAAGAGGGGAAATTTTTAAAGGATTTAAAAGAGTCATTAAGCTTTATTTCTAGGTCTCTTTCATATAATTTTTGCTTGATATATCAGTTTTGTAGGTCAGGATTTCTTACACATCCCTAACCCCCAAACCTCTCATTCTGTGTAAATCATTCTCCTTTCCTTCCTCTCTGTCTTGCAATATATCATGTACCATTATTCCCCTTTAATTAAAAACCAAAACAGTGGTTGTTCAAAAAAGTAATTTTTCCATACAGTAGTACCTATACACCGGTTTATTTACTTTTGAAACTTCTATTTCGCCTTTCTTCCAGAAAGACCAAGGTGATAGCAATCAATTTTCCTACCCTCCATTTTATCTTCATAGCAATCCTGTCAGTTTGATGAGAATGAGGCTGCGTTCAGACTTAACAAAATGGGTGCTTCAAGGGAATCTCAGAAAGATAGTATGTGGCCCTCACATTCTCAGACTTTTTCTAATCCAGCTGTTCTAGCACAGAATGTTCTGGAGAGGTGGGAGGGGCAGAGTGTTGTGTGAACAATCCCACCTCAAAGCCTTCTCTAAGGTACCAATTTGTTCAACCTGGAACTGCTCCCAGGCCAATTGTTGGCATCCTTCTGTCTCAAAAGAGACTGGCAAAATCCTGGGCATGAAGATACTGAAACTTTGAGTTATCCGGGCATCAGAGTTTTCCCTCACAGCTTCACCAATGTGATCCAAAGGATGGGAAACATGATATTTGGCACCAAGTTAGCAGGAGAAGCTGCTGGGAAGATGACGTGGTCCATAAAGCCACTTTAGGTCTGTCATTGTGGGCTTTTGGTCACAGTTTACTCCTTTAAGCCTTTCCCTTTCCCAAGGTATTCACAAAGCAGTTAGGCTATTTTACCCATAGCTGGGAAGTCCCAGTGAGCAGGGATTTGAACTGAGAGATTCCTTGGTTTTAGTCTAGTGCTGTTAACTATTGGGCCACTAATATTCCACACCAGCCACAGAAACCCCTTCACTAGCCTCAACAACTTAATCCCACAGCAAACATGACACAACACACTTCTGACTTTGATTCTGGTGAAGTCAGTCACTGATAATGGTTCTTTCTGCTGTGTTTGCAGAACAGCCAGACTTTTATCAGACGAGACCCCTTCATGCTCAGGAATGCTAACTGTAGCCACACAGAGACCCCAAAATTCCTCAACATAGTCCTAACCCTAGTAGAAGCAAATGAATATACCATTGTCCCTTGCATAACCCAGTTGTTTTGTTCTGGGAAACAAGCATATCATGCAAACTGCCAGTTTTACACTATTGGAAATGATTTTTATAATACAGTATCACTGCATAGCAGGACTATATTACACAAGATAAATCACATTTTCTTCCTTTTCTTTTTATGCAATCAAAGCTGTGCTAAGCAAAGCTATACTAAAAGATAGAATCTTTCTGCTTGAAAATTATTCCTTAGCTGGAAAGATGCAAATAAAACTTGCAGTGAGGGTCTGCATTATAGATTGCCTTTGTCATAAAATTTGATTATAATTGCATTTTAATTTTGTTATTGTTTTTATTTGCAAGCTGCCTTCTGCCCTGAGTGAGTAAACTCCCCCTTTCATGTTGCTTTAAGGTTGTCCTATGCAAACCATTGAGTATACAGATCTTGTTCTGTAATCAAATTTACACTTACATTTGTACATTTTCTGTACATTTGTCTGACAACAAGCAAGACCTGTTTGCCGGTGATACATATACAGTAGGTGTATCAAGGGACAAATTATTCTCGGTATCTGTAATCTCTTCTAAATCACAACATCCAAAATTGGCTTTTTTGTGTGTGGGTGGAAAACAGCACATGCATAATCTTATTATGCAAGCAGTTCATCCTGGAACAAAGCTTTGGTAAAGAAAACATGGGATGTGCTCAGTTGAATGCAAAATAAAAAATAAAAAATCTGTTGGAGATGCTTTGATCAGGATCTCTACATGGAGTTGGGGGGAAAGGACTTGGACTCAGGGTATAAATGGCCTCTTTCAGTTCTATAGTATTAAAAGGAGTAAGGTCTAGCATCAAAATCAAATAATCTCTTTTTGCCTCTCCCATGGCACCATCTACTTACCAATCTGACAGGATGGTACCTCCAGGACCCCTCCAAGCAGGTCTCCCAGGGGACTGTTTTCATCTATCTGTTGCTGAAAACAAGATTGCAGTACATTGCATTTATTTATATTTTATATAGTCTACTCTGTCATGGAAACCTGAAGACAGGCCATAACATTTACCTCTATAGACACATTCTGTTTCAAAGTACCTGTGTTTACTTTAGCTTCTTCCTGCAACAAAATGAGACTCTTGGCTTCCTTGCCTCCATTCTCTAGTTTCAAGCTTCTATATCCCTCACTGCCCAATGAAATTTGTGATTAAGCAGAGGAGATATAGGGCCTTTCCACATGGCAAAGGCTATCCCATGCTGCACTGGCCTGAAATAAGCAACCCAGTCCACCGTGGGTTGGGCTGCCACCGGTGTGTGCCGAGGGACAATCCCATTGTAGGGATGTGCAAAATGAGATTCATATTCACAAATTTGATCAAACATGTCAAATTGAAAATCCAGGTTTCTGGATATCCCAAAATATGATAACAGCAAATTAGACTCCTGCTTGTGAGAATGAAAAATTTGATTGAATATTCATATTTTGCTGTGGTTTGGGTCATGAAAAAGTCTTGGAAAAGTTCACAAAAAAATAAAAAAATGAATGCGAAAATCCTCATTTTTAACTATTCGACAACAAATTATTTTTTGGATTTACAACTCAATAGCAAAATGAATGTGGTTTTGTGTGCGTGTGTGCATAACCCAATGCCAATGCAGGTAGCCCATCACAGCCCAACTTCAGAAGCCAGATACAATGTGTTCCACTGGATCCCCAGGCTAGACTACTAGCCCAGTGTGGACACAGCCCTAGTTCCACTTCCCTAAAGACTGTCCACCTCACATTAAATAAATGTGAAAGCATATGGTGTATACAGCATTTTAATGCAGCAGAATTCCAGGCACTCCTAGGTTCACCTCCTCCATGCTGTTTTTGGCAGCATGAAATGATGGAGGCAAGGGCTGAAAGATCCAGCTAAGGCCAGCCCTGGAGACTGCCTCCCACCATCCATTATAGGTGGGCAAGGTGCAGCAGGTATAGATCTATATGCAAGTAAGAAGAGAAGCAGAGGCAAGAACAGAGTCCATATAAAGAGGTTCTATTTTTATCCAAAGCCCTTCTGCTACAGAAAATGAACAGTGCAATCAGATGACATTGTCATGTTTTAAGATAATCAGTAGTCTACTTCTTGGCCAAAGCAAATATCAAGACAACCATGAGAAGGATGTACTATATCCTAGTCAAGAAGAAAAAGATACAAAGATGAGACCAAATATGTGGTCCAGCCATTCTTTATCCTTCTTCCTTGAATGAAATCCTCAGCTACAGGTATAGCTAGGAAGGGGAATCTAGAATATCTGTCTCAATACTGTAGCTTCTACTTAGAATCATGCAAATAATACAGGCTTGTATGAGTGTAGAAAAAAGTTTCCCTAGTTTGTCTTCCGGCCACAATGCTCTAGCAGAAAAAAAGGGAGAGGAGCCGAAGGGTCTTATAGATGGAATACACAGAGAGAAGCTTGTCCTTGAGGTTTTTACAGTTCAAAGCCAACCTTAAAGCTAGTATCTTAAATGAAGCATTCTTCAGAAAAGATGCAGAGCTCTAGTAGTTCTATGTTTCTCAGTTTCCAAAATGAATGCTCACCTCTCTCTCAGGCTCCAGACCTGTTGGGCTTGCAATTTCTTCTACATAATTTGATGGAAACCAGAGCTGCTTCTTACCACCATAGTCTCCTCTCCACCTAGAAGAAATGAAGAAGTGTACAGAAATGAAATGCTCTATGCCAAGATGATTAAAGTATATCCTCAGCCCATCTAGTCCAGCATCCAGACTCATTCAGTGGCCCTCCAGTTGCTTCTGGGAATCCTCAAGCAGTAGACAAAGGCAAAACCTTTGTTTTAAGCATGTTCCCCTGTAAAGCCTGATTTGCTGCCCTTGGTGAAAATTCCTGGTTTTTGCCCCCTCCCCCTAGCCTCCTCTAGACCCCACTGCTACACAAGCATTGAAACAGGCTCTCTTTAATCCAGATTTTCTGGCTGAAGACCCCATTGTAGACCCCATTAATGGGGTCTACAGAAAATCCATATTAAAGGCCAAAAAGTACCCATATCATCCAGATTTTCCGAGGTGTCTCTAATGGGTGCCGTGGTGGAAATGGGGTCATCTGGCTCTCACCCAAATGGGTCCTTAATGGGTGCTAAAATGAGTACTAAGTGACCGTGGAAAAACACCGATGGACTCCTTTAAAAGGACTGGATGTATATACACAAACTCACCAGCCTCCTTCTTGCTTTTCCACATTCTGTATGATGGCATTTTTTGTAAATGTCAGCTCATCTTCCCGTTGAGCCTTGTAGTCAAACAAAGCTTTGACAGCGCACTAAAACACACCATAACCCAAAAACAATGAGATCAGATGATCATTGCTGAAAATCAGGTAGACATAAATGCTAATAAAAATAAAGCTATTATTGCTAAGGAATTGTGTAGGAATCCACCAACAATAAGATGCCACTTTTAGCCCCAAAGTACTTGCCCGTGACATAAGAGACCACAGTAGGAAAAAAGAGCTACTACAAATAATAGAAAAAATATTAAGATTTGCCTAACTTCAGATTTATTTTCTAGAAATGTGGACATTCTTCCCCCTCCCCTGCCCCGCCTTTGCTTTGCATCAAAGCAAATGGGATGGTATTTTGCATTTGTGTGAATGGAGTCACTTTGAATTTGCTAGGGTTCAAATACGCTTCAAATCTCTGCCGCCACCAGTCCCGCCTCCAATTCCATTCTAAATCTGTTCCAAATCTGCTCCAAATCCAAAGCTTTGAATGAAGATACAAAAGCTTTTGCTTTGCATGTGAAGGTCAGTCTTAAGAGATAGCCAATATTCAGTTTGAAGGTGATCAACCTTTTTTGCCATTCTCTATTCTCTTCCTTTCCATCTACATGTACTGCACGTACACATCAAAGTCACACATTGCTGGCGTATAAGTCTAGAATTGCTTGCAGAAGTGACACATTTGTATCAGCATCCAAAAATGCTAATAACAAGAAGGAAAATAGAGAATCTGGCTACCTAATTCTGACTGAATCCTATCTCTATTGCAGTGATGAGACTCATGGTGTTGTGCTTTGGGGAGATTTGCCCCTGCCTCCTCAATGCCACCAAAATACCACATTATTTGACCAAACCAACAATGTAGTCCTAGACGGAACATTATAGCACAGATATGCAAATGTGTCTCAGTCCCACAACCTTGGTGAGGATTCTATGCCATTTGTTCAATAAAATCACTTCCTTGGGTAGTGAGAACATGTAAACATATGTGCATGCCGCATTTCTCTCCAGTCTCATAAAGGAGCCTTCAGAGACTCATAAAACTAGCTGAGGAAAATTTATCAGCTGATCTCAGTTTTCTTGTTATTGTTAAAAGATACATCTCCAAATATTAGTAAAAAATACCTTGAATGTTGGCATAGGGTTGGCTTCCACATAGAATCCTGGATTTCGTCCTTCATAGAGAGAGCCATAATCTGGTTCCTGGTGAACACAGAAAAAGCAGTGAGTCTCTGTTATGCCCCTCTATTGCTGATTTGCTTAGAAAGGGGCACAGTAACTCTGAGGTTTGCTTGACATCTGCTTGAAAAGGCTGGCAAAAGACTCCTGCATAGATACATTTCATGGTACAAATACAGCACCAAAAGTCCTACCATGTTCTTCTAGCATTCACAGCTAGTTCCCTCCAGTTTTCATCCACAAACTACCTCCAAACCCTGAAGTAACCCTCCAGGAATACCACAAAACAGGATCCAATCTCACATGCTTCACACAATGGTCATGGGCACAAATGTCAAAGATGACTGAGAACTTAAAGTTAGAGGTCATTCAGCTACACCTCTTCCATGGTGTTACATAGAATGCCAAGAGCAGCAACAGCTCTGGTATAGGTAGAAGACACTAGTATGTTCATTTTACATTTGGATTTAAATGTTGTAACCCACCCTGAGACCTTCAGGTATCTGTGGAATAAAAATACAAATAAACAAACAAGCACATAATAGGAACAGTTCTGAAAATGCACTTACTGCTGTCCCAATTTTCTCCAGTGCTTCCTCATTTATTGGATATCTCAACTTCATCTTGCGGTATAGTGGATGCTTCTCATAATAGCTGATTAAATCCACCAGGCTGTCAAATTCTGAGTTTCCCAAGACAACGGTCTGGCCATCCTGCTGCACTCGGCAGTGCTTTATCTTTCCTTCTGCCCTAGGGGACAAGCACCAACAGAATAAGCAAGTGATGGCTTCCCATACTGCCATATGGTAAGCAATTAAGACTGCACCTTCATTCACCTAGATAGGTGCTTGTGGGCAAACCTTTGTCTGCTGCATACTATTTGTGGTAACGAGAGGTGCTTCACAATGATAGTGCTTCTCCCAAGAAGGGCACCATTGTTTTAAGCTTGTTCCTCTGTAAAGCCTGATTTGCTGCCCTTGGTGAAAATTCCTGTTTTTTGCTAAGCAGCCTGCCCACAGGCCTGCTCTGCTCCAAAATGGAGACATGATCAAAGACTGTGTTGAATTGTGCACAAGAATGTGGAATATAAATAGCCAAGGCAATGGAATCTACATCACCCGAAGACAATAACTCACCGAAAAGAGATGGCATAGGAGTTTGGTTCGCTCCTCTTGCGCACCAAAAAGGCTCCATCCCGTGGTACCCTCATCAGCATGCGTTCTGCCAAGGTCCGGGTGAGATTAGCATGGTACCACCTGAGATTTAGAAATAGAGTAGTATGAAATATAGGAAACATAACATAGCAGTATTTGATCAACACATAGACTCTAAAATGAAATTGCTTCAGAAAAATAACACAAAATTACTGGGCCATTTTTTTTCTAGATATGTATTGTTTTTATTATTTTTAATGTGTACTCATTCCTTTTAGCTACAAAGTAGCCACACAATAATTTAGAAATACATACAAAAGAAAAACAGTAAAATAATAGCTAAATTTTGTGCTCTCTCTCTCCATATCTACATATATTAATGTAATCTACCCTGAAACTCTAGGATAATGGAATGGGACAGAAATACAAATAAATAAAACAAACCTGATCAAAAGAAAGCAATTCTATATAAAGATTTACATGGGTAACAGAGACCTATTCAGGGATTTGCTGCGAAGGAAGGTGAGATGTGACCATTGAGAAGACCGTCTACTTACTACCAATCATGGCAAACCACCATTGCTAGTGGGGCACAGAGGACACCCCACACCTTGGACAGTCTTTATACGGATGTTGGACTCTTGTTGTCAAGAGCTTTACACATTAACACAAATTTTAAAATTTGGGCCTAGTAATACTTAGGGACTGCAGAGTCCCCAAGATGTGCATAATGAATACTTCCTTTGAACATTAACTTCATACTGAGGCAAGAAAGGAAAAGTACCTAGTCTTGTACGCCAGAATGTACAGTACCTTTCCAGTAAAGACCCTCACTCTGGAACTCAGTTCCAAATGAGATCCGTGTGGTGACCTCACTGTTAACATTTTAAAAATCCTTTTAAAATATTCCTTTTTATACCTGCCTTTGGAAATGACTAATGGGGTGATCAGAATTAATTAAAATTATTTTTGTATTTATTTTGAGTCTTTTGAAATCTGCCGTATAGAAGTCAAATAATAACAAATTCCAGCCATGCAGCCCTTGGAGGTTTTGTAAGAGGCACATCATCCTAATTAAAGGCCATAATTTAATTGACAAAAGCCATTCCAGGGAGTGCAGAGTATTGGGGAAAATCCAAGCACTAAGGACAAGAAGACCTGAAGAGTAACATTCCGTTCTGGGACCTGACATCCCTCCCTCCTAGCATAAAGTGATGATATTGTTTGCCTTTTCCAGCTAAGCAAGCAAAAACAGAATATAAGGAAAGGTAAAACGAACTCACAAAGCTACACTACATCTTATTCCTGGTATGATCAGGATCACTACGGCTGCCTCCAGACTTGTGGAATAAATCCGCAGTTAAAGGTAAAAGCGCAGCTTACCTGCTATGTAGCGACACCAGCTGTTCTGACTTGAAAAGTAGCTCTGTAGCTTCCCATTGGAAGCTGCGAGAGCTGAGTTTGCAGGTGCCGTCACACGGGTTGAGGCAGCCCAATCACATTTGAGCTGCCCTCCTGCTCTCTTCATGCTGCTGTTTCCATTCTGCCCAGACTGGCGGGAAAATTTGGATTTTCTTTATACCGTGCAACAAGTGTCCTTAGATTAGCATTAAGGTAAGTGTGCAGCAATGACTGGATAATGTGATGCCAAGGCAATCCATCAATCATCATTTGTGATGGCCCAATCGTGACTGCACATTCCATTGCGCAGTATAAACAAGTCTGGATGCAGCTTTCTTAGATATTATATTCAAGCTACGGTACTCTAAAGTGATCATGCCATAAATACTTCCTGACTAATAGGTCTACGGTAACTCAGAGGGTGTCCAGATTTGCGAATACTGTGCATTTCCGATGTGCAGTCAGGCCATGGGTGGCACACCTGATGCCCAATAGCCACTACTTCGAATTTACCTACTGCAGAATGATGAGTACTCACTCTGCAGTACCAGGTAAATTTGAAGTTTCCCACCAGTCTGGATAGGATGGTGAGAACAGCAAACGAGAGCTGAGCCAGCAGCCCAGTTCCCATTGGCTGCCCCATCCCACATGATGCACACTTCACTGCATGCGCCATGGAAGAAGTCTCACAGTTTTCTGTGAGAAAGCTACAGGGAGGCAACTGGAGTCTGGACAGGGCATCGTGGCTTTGCAGCAAGTAAGCTGTGCTTTTTTCTATAACAGTGGATTTTATTCCACTAATCTGGATATAGCCTCAAAGAAACACATGGCCATTGACTTACTCCTTGCTCTCATGAGCATTGGTCTGTGGCACAGGTTCCGTTAGCCGCATCTCAAACTCATTACACCGAAGAGGCACCTGCTGATAATGAGTGATGAGGTCGTACAAGCTGTTGAAGACGAGGTTATCAGTCAGGAAGAATTTGGGGCTGCCAGCATCCTGCCGCGAATGGATCCGGCAGTGCTGTACCTTACCATTGCGCCTGCGCAGAAAGGGAGAGAAAAAGAAGAGGAATGATTATAACTCTGTGCACGTTTGCTCAAAAGTAATTCCGTGATTTCAGATTCACATTCTCAATTGTCTTTCTAAAAATTTTTGTAAACAGTTGCCTTGCTGTCTGAATCTACCGCATATTACCATGGAAAGAGTAGAGATTTAGTAGACAGAAGCGGTTCTGCGCATGCTGGAGTTTCCCATAGCTAGGATGCTGCTGGCTGGGGAACTGCAGCAAGCTCTGCTCACACCTCTTCTAGACGGAAGAGGTGCAGGGGAGTATGTGATCGATCAGCACAGGTGCAGTTGTGTACTGTGGCATCCAGTTGCTGCAGCAATGGCATCACGCATGAGTATTGGTGCCCTTGCAGCAGCAATGTGATCACTGCCGTAATGGTGCATAGTCAAAAGTGGACTAAGTTTCAAATGGGTCCTGAAGTGCAGGCACCCAAACCATTCTAAAACTTTCCCTCCCTGGGATGTTTTTTCCCAGGGCAAGTGAAGTGCAAAAAAGGCTCACAACATATGCCAGACCTGCATGTAAAGCATATATTCAAATCTTCTCTCAAGCACCCCCAAAGGCACAACCAACCCAAATATCCTCATCTTGTAACTCTGAATGACCTTGTTTGTATTGTAATTTACTATTCACTGTCCTATATTTACTCTAGATAAACATTATGGAAAATACCATGGCAAAGATATGGTATATCAATCAAGTATTTGGCTATTAGAAAGACAAGAAAATCTTGCTGGGTGGGGTCTCCAGGGTTTTTTTTCTACTGACCTCCCTTAATCCAGATCTAAGATGATCCTGATCTAAGGAATGTATCTTTCAACTAATCTGGATATAGGATTAAGAAATGTACCCAATATATCTCCACAGGTGGCCTAGCAACCAATAGCAATGGGTGCTAGCTTGCTTGCAGGAGAAGCGCCGGAGCACCCATTTGGCGAATCCAGATCTATCCATGGGGGGGAGGGGGGGCGTCACCCCAGATGTATTGGGGGACAGGGCATGCAATCTCCATAGACGCACTGGAGATTCTTTGCCATAAACTCCAAAGATTTGACACAAACTCCGAAGATCCTCCGGAGCCTTTGACAAAAGTCCATAGGAATGGCATTGCTCTCATGTGGGATTCTGTGCTATTTTTTGAAGCCGGCTTCGGAGCCAGCTTCGGAGACTGTGCACAGGCTTCGGAGCTTTGGGTTTCAGGGGGCCCCCAATGGGTGTGCCCCCCCCCAGACACCATTGCCTGAATGTGGTGGAAACAGGCTCTGTATAATCTGGATTTGATGCCTGAAGACCCCATTGTAGACCCCTTTAATGGGGTCTATAGGAAATCCAGATTATAGGTCCTGAAGGACCCATTCAATTTAGATTTCCCTAGAACTGGTGGAAACAAATGTGGCTCTAATGAGGTCTGCAGTGGAAATGGGGTCTTCCTGCTCCGAGCCTAATGGGTCCTTAATGGGCCCCTAATGGGTACTTAACAGATACTTAGTGCTAGTGGAAAAACACCCTAGTACGCAGAAATCGGGGCTGCTTATAACTGTCCATGGCCATGACTCTGGGCTGTTACATGGTGGAGCTCCTTACCAGAAAGAAAGGGTGTAGTCACCAACAAAAGTCTCACTCTCTCGCACCAAGAATGATCCATCAGGAGCTCCTGTCTCTATGCAGTATTCGGTCAATAACCTCTCTGCTATGTGACGGCCATCACGTCCAGCTCCCAACTTGCCATGGAACCATTTTTCTGTGGAATGGAGTTCAGTACTGTTGCCCACCTAACACAGGGACAAAAGAAAAGGCACTAGGTCAGCGTCTTGTGAATAGCACAGAAATGAAAATACAGTTGGACTCTCATATCCATGATCCGCTACCCTCCACCCCACCCCGCAGGCGTCATTAGGCCTACCTTAAGCTCTTCCAAGGCAGGAAATGGCCCGAAATGGTGTGAAATTTCCCATACTTCCTTTGAAATCCTGTGGGATTTCACAGGAATTATGGGAAATGGGAACAGCATTTGCTATTATCCACAGTTTTATGTTATCTGCAGCCTGGAACGTATTGCCGCAGATACAGTGGCCCGCCTGTAGATAGTTTTACATGTTGCAGTTGTGACAAAAAGTTCTTAAACCTGTTGGGATTATCCATGACCTAATTTTCATCTGAGTCATAATGACAAAGAATGCCTTATTTAAAAAACAACACACACAGCATTTTGCAGGCCATATATGTTTTTCTTATGCTCATACATAAGTGCTTAATACACAAATATTTCAGCATTCTGATATTAGTTTTGCATAGTACTAAAGATAGAAAAGAAAGCAATAACCTGGGGAGCTATTCCAGAGCAATGCAGTTCTGCTCATTTCTTGATCTAAGATAACAGTGCAGGTGTATTCCTCATCCAATCTGATGTTGGCCTTTAACTTTTCAGCACCGTGTATTAAGCTGCCTGGAAGCTACATGGCCAGTATACATACTGCATGGTGAGCTTCTTTTGCCATTGAGCAGTTCTGTGCTGATGTAGAGCACATTTTGGAGTTTTTCTTCAAGCAGGTCTGGTTAAATGTTTAAAAAATAATACTATTAGGTAGCAAGTTTTTGCATTATGTGTAGAAACAAAGCTGCCTTGGAATTATTCCTTGGAACATCATGATTGGGTAGGTTCTTTCATGCTGGAAGTTAAAGTAAAGTGCCCTCTAGTACTTCACTGTTTTCCTAAGTCGGGTGGAAGTACCCAACTCGGAGTGGTAGATCAGCCAAAAGGTTTCAGGCAAATAATGGAGGAATTGGGACAGCCATTAGTGGATCTCTTTGCATCAAGACACAGTCGGCAACTACCTTTGCTTACGATGAGGCATGCAGATCCTCTGGCATTAGCAGTGGATGCCTTAGGGGTTGTTTGGCCAAAGGCCCTATTATATACATTTCCACCGATTGCTATTTTGCTGAAGGTGTTGCAAAATATTCAGCAGGAGCGAGCTAAGTTGATACTTGTGGCTTCTTTTTGGCCAAGATTGTCGTTTCACAATCTTTGCATGATGGTGGAGGAAGGTCCATTCACCCTCCCACACAAGTCGGATCTGTTGATACAGAATGCAGTGGTACATCCAGACCCAGCATGGTTCCATCTAGCGGCCTGGAAACTCAACAGCGGTCTCTACAGGACACAGGGTTGAGTCCGGATGTGATTAATACTATATGGGCTGGCAAGCGATACTCTACACCTTCCGTTAATGAGGTTTTGAAGTTTTTGCCAAAAGGTTTAAATAAAGGCTTGAGTTACAACACTGTAAGAAAACAGACTATTGCATTGCCTGCAATTATATCAGTTCCTGGAAATGCTCCATTGAGGAATAAGGGTTAAATGAAGGTTTTCCTGTTGGGAGCACTGCAAAATGCCCTCCAGTATTGCACCATTTTATGACATGGGATCTACATGTTGTACTGGATGCCTTGTCTAGGGAACCATTTGAGTCTATTAAGGAAATTTCCTTAAAGATGTTGACTTACAAGGTACTGTTTTAGTGGCTATAACATCAGCTCAAAGAGTTTCTGAACTTGCAGCATTATCTATCTCAAGCAATCTCTGTGAGTTTACATCAGATTCTATAATACTGAGAGTGGATCCTGAATACCATCCTAAGGTGAATTCATTATTCCACAGATCTCGGGAGATAATCTTACCAAGCTATATTCCCGATTTGGAAAATGACAGAGAAAAGCATTGGGAGAACTCAGGTGTCAAAGAGGTGTTGCAGGTTTATTTAAACCGAATCGAGTCTTTATGCAAAACATATTCTCTATTCGTAGGTTTGCATCCAAGAAATTTGGGTAAAAAGTCTTCACCTAAGTCATTAGCTACTTGGATTTGTGAAAGTATTTCTCTAGCATATAATTTTGCAGGTATGCAACATACAGGAACAACAACACACAGCACGAGATTGACTGCCACCATCACAGCCTACGGGATGTCAGTTTGCCTGCAAGATATTTCTACTTGGTCAACAGCCTCCACCTTTACGAGACACTATTGCTTGGACTGTTTTCGTGCACAGCAGAAAACTTCGGGAAGAAGGTTCTGCAAAAAGGTACATGATATTAGGAAAAGAAACATTAAAATTGTTCACAGATGTCAACTGTGGTCATGTTGTCTGGATTAGCCCCCCCACACTGGGGCTTTGGTACATCTCATATATGTATTCTGCTGGAGCCATCTGAGAACAGAGAGCTGTTCAACTTATGTGAAATCCCATTCTGGATGGCTCCATGCATAATACTTCCCTCCCAGTATGTCTCTCAACTATTTATTTGTTTATTTACATTTCTTTCCCGCCCCATACCAAAGGTCTTTGGGCAGGTAACAACAGTTAAAAAAACAAATTAAAAACTGAATATATATTAAAAGCACTTAAAAATATCAACAAATCTAAAGCAATACACAGCATGTTTAAAATGATGGTATCTGTGCTGTGATTTATTTTTTAGCTCTCTCAGATGAGTGAAGGGCAGAGCTAGCTGTCACTCTATTTACAGTTTGGAGCTTCACCCCCTAGCGGTCGTTGTGATAATTGCAGCAGAGGATAACCCATATGTGTATTTTGCACAGAGCCATCCAGAACAGGATTTCACATAAGTCAAACAACATTCTGTTCTGCTCATTTCTTGCTCTAATGTAATATTCTTCATCCAATCTATCGTTGGCCTTCAACTTTTTAGCACATATTTATTTTCCTCACATATTTTTAGCAAAGCTGAATATAAGTATTCTTTAAGACAGTACAGAAATATCTTGCCTTCTTTGTCAGAAAATAATAGCCAGTTTGGTCTAGTGGTTAGGGATCCGGACTCTTATCTGGGAATACCAGGTTTCATTCCGCAGTCCCCCACAAAGCCACCTGGGTGACCTTGGGCTAGTGACGGCTCTCTTCTGAGCTCTCACAGCCCCACCTACCTCACAGGGTGTCTGTTGTGGGGAGAAGAATAGGAAGCTTTGTCAGCCGCTTTGAGTCCCCTTAAATGGGTAAGAAAAGTGGGGTATAAAAGCCAACTCTTCTTCTTCTTCTTTACAGTTCTCTTCGGAAGTTCAGAATTTTAAAGAAACAAAACTAAAACTGGTAAGGTCCTTCCATATACCTCTTTCTGCTCCTCTTCATCTTCATTCCCCAAATCCCTGGTTGTTTCCCCAGAATAGTATATTTTGTTACTGGTTAGGACAAAGTAATGGGGGTTCCAGTCCTGCAGAAACACATGAAACAAACATGTTTATTCAAACCAATACATAATTACTTTAAGCCCCCCCCCCAAATCAAGGGGGGACCAGATGAGAAGACCTTGAGTTTCATGAAGAGGTGGGCTGAAGTAATATGAAAAAGAAATTTAAAACAATTGATAATGTACTGGGGCTAGCATTCAGAATGGCTTAGCAGCTTTCTGAAGTTTAGACAAGCAGAAAGTGTTAAGTCCCCAAAACACAATTCATTACCAGTGAATTTCAGTTCCTAGCAGATGCACAGTGGGACACTCCTACTGCTTGGGATAATTCCTCCCTCTCTGTACAGGCAGAGTAAAAATCTTGGAATTCTTTCTGGAGGAAGCAACAACCCATGTCTTCCAGACTAGGGATGTGCACAAATTATTTGTGCATTTGGAATCCAGACAAATATGTCCAGATTCTGAGATTTGTGGACAGCTCAAATAGGGCCCTATTAGAAGGGCCCTATCCATCCACAAATCAGATAATCAAGTATCCGTAGAAGCTTATATGGATCTTGTATGCCCCAAGGCCTCTCAGGTCAGGAACATTCATTCTTGGCCATCAGAGCCATTGTAGCAGCCTCTGATAATCATCCAAGCTTCAGGGTGACACAGGGTAATGTAGGTCAGTGCAAGCCCTCCCCCAGAACAGTCCATCCAAGTGCAGATGGTCTTGAATCAGGCCTTTGGTCAAGGAAGTTCCAGCGAGACCACTTCACACACACACACACCAAGTGTGGAAAAAAACTTAAGAACTTTCTGCAAAACTCATCTTCCAGGGCTGCATATGTACATGGAGGCTAAATGGCCATTTTACATCATCCACTGGAAAATTTCTCCGCTGTATACTGCTAAAGTGGAGACACTGCTTTCTACATCACTTCTGTTTTTCTTTGTATCTCAAAAAATGGTCAAAGGCAGTGAACTTCTGTAACACTCAGTCTTCCTACTAAGGTTATTCTGGACATCTAGTTTTTCCTTTTGGGATGGTTAGTGAGATCTTTTCTTACTAAGTTTCAGAAGCAGAAAGGTTGGAACAGCTCTTTCTGCTTTCTAAGTTTAAAATACTTTAAAAAAAATAAAAACAATGAAACCTACATGATTAATAGGGTCTTCCAAGTACAGGATTCCATTCTTTATTGAGTTGCTAATATCGTTCTCTGAATACACCGCAGATGATGGCACTTCTTCATAAGCACTACCTTCAGCGAGTTTCTTGTGCTGCAATGAGAAGCATATGATCACAGTTTTTTTCTAAACGGGAACACAAAAGAACTAGATATCTGTGGGCAACCCACAAGGAATTGAAGGCATGGGTGCACATAGCATTTCTCCAAAAACCACACAGTTTATACTTTAAGCTATCACTGAGGATCTCTTAGCTAAATTCTAGCTAGTTCGGTGCAAAGTTATAAAGGCACCATCCAGGCAGAGCCCTTTCAGGCAAGAAGGGCCTTGGTCAAAAGACTGAGGCTCCATTCTGCCCCTTCATGTTTTCTGAAATATTTCCATGAGTGGCACTCATTTGTTGATAATGAGTTCCGTGGCCATCCTCCCCAGCCTTTCACCAGAAGATGACCCAGAACCTGGCTCATGAATATTGTATGTAGCCTAAAATCCAATTCTTTCTTTCGTCAGCATGGGGATAATGTGGCCATCAGATGCCGCTCATCTTATGTCAACTTGGCCATCCAGAGCAGTTTCAGAGTACTTTTTCCCCCACTTACAGGAACTCACCTAGAATAGCTACTGGGACAGGGGCTGGCCACATCTAGCATATGGCCATCTGTCTGCCCTGTTCTCTGGTCACCTATATGTCATTTAGAACTGGTTGTATAAATGCAGTGAAAGGTACTAAACTCCCTCATTGGGCATTTTTCCATGGTCACTTAGTACCCATTTTAGCACCCATTAAGGACCCATTTGGGTGAGAGCCAGATGACCCCATTTCCACCACGGCACCCATTAGGGACACATTTGTTTCCACCGCGCCTTGGGAAATCTGGATCATTTGGGTACTTATTGGCCTTTAATCTGGATTTTCTGTAGACCCCATTAATGGGGTCTACAATGGGGTCTTCAGCCAGAAAATGCGGATTAAAGGGAGCCTGTTTCCACGTTAGTTTGGCAATGGGGTCTAGAGGAGGCTAGGGGGAGGGGGCACCCTTGGGGGAAAGCCCCAAAACCTAAGCTTCAAAGTCATTTCAAAGTCATTTCGAAGTTACTTCGAAGTCTGTGCAAAATAGCTCTGGAGTGTCTTTGAAGTCTGTGCTGATCTTCGGCGTGAACTTTGAAGTCACTTTGAAGTTTACTCCGAAGATCAGCACAGACTTCAAAGACGCTCCAGAGCTATTTTGCACAGACTTCGAAGTGACTTGGAAGTGACTTTGGAGCTGCTTCAGAGATTGTACCCACTTGGTTTCATTCATGAATATTTGTATGAATATTTGTGCACAAATATGAAGCACCCACAATTTTTTTTGGGGGGGGGATTTGACCAAAGCCGATTCATATCAAATCGGATATGGGAAACTGGCTTTATGCACACCCCTATTATTGAATTAACTTGAATAATGTTAATAATAGCCCTACTGAATGAATGCTCACTCAGAATTGTTTCAAGAGTCAAAGTGGGTAATAATTATTTGCAATGTGATAAATGGAATTCTGTATTCTTTTGTGTGACATGGATTTAGGAAATCTGTGGGCATTAAACAAGGGAGGTTGGACCATAAGAACAGAGTGGGCAGCACTCTCCCCTTCCCTGAGTTAAGTTTTACATATGTTTCAATTCAGCATTGACCAAAGTATGAATAATCAGTAGGGCATATTTTCATATGGTTCTACATTGACTCAATGACCCTGGGGGCCCCTTCCAAGTCTAAGAATCTATGACTTGCATTCTTAATAGTGTTTCACATACCATTGAAATACAGCCTGTTTTCACCCCCTCTCTATTACCGTTTCCTTTTGGAAGCCTTATATTCAATTCCCACCAATCATTACTGGCTGAAGCCATCGCTGACATTAAATGAGTCAAATCTCCTCAAGGAGGCAAATTAATTGCTCAGATCATCCATGGCAACCTGCTGCAAGGAAGATGGTGCAAAGCTGTGATGCCAAGAATCCTACAGAATCTAATGGACCTTATTTCCTTTTTGATTCACTTTATCATCTCTCAAGTAAAGGCCACAAATAAGAACTTGCCTTTATTAGGATCTTCCTCTTCAGCTGGTTTGGAGAGGGCAGCCCATCAGCAGTAGTATCTACTTGTTTAGTGAGCAGCATGTCCCCAAAGACTTTCTTAAAATTCTGAGCCATATTCCTTTGTTGAGCAATGCTGCAGTGATCTTCAATGGACAAGATAACAGGGTAGCTAAGAGGAAAACAGAATTATTAAGTGGTTGCTATTATAGGGCAGTGTAAGGTAGACTAGATACCCCTTCTTATACACTAATAATCCCAGTATCCATCACAGCTCTGTAGCCTCTTGTGACCAATTCTAAATCCAGATTGCTTTCTGGAAGAATGATTTTTGACTTCTGCAAAATCTTGTTCAGTAGCCTCTGTGGCTTATAAAATCCTACCCGATAACAAGTATCCTTTTTCATTGCTTATTTGAAATTCCAGAAGCCTAAAGAAGAGGCCCTAAAATAAAATCTGGGATTCTTATGATAAAATACTATAGATTCTGATTACTGTACAATGTAATTAATTGCTAGATTAAAAATTAATGCATCAGAATCAGAAATAATGTACTATAACATTCCTCCTAATGAATAAAAGTAAATTAGAAATATTACAGGCTTAAAACCAAATCTAAAGCAAATAATATATTTAGGTGTTTATTTAACACAAAATTATCTAACTTAAGAAATACACATTATAACAAAACATAGGTAAAATAAACAAGCATATTACATAATGGAAAAAAATGTTTAACTATGCCAACAAAAACAAAACACTGAAATTATAAATTATACCTAAAATTATGTACTTATTTTAGACATTACCAGAGGAAGTGCCATATCAATCATTAAAGCAATGGGATTTAAGAAATAAATGGATGGATCGTTAACAAAAGGAACGTATGATTAAGAAAAAGTATATTAAATACTTCTGTGGAATATTAATGTAGATCAATACTATTTTTAATGGTTCAAGCTACATTAGTTTTCGATTGAAATGCTGTTTAAATAACTGGTAAAAATATATTACAGATCAATATAAATTTGATATCTTTCGAAATTTTAGATCCACCTCTCGGTCTTGGACGAGGCAGCAGGAGGTTAACCCTTTGTTGAACCAACAACCTGACCACCATAGGAGAATATCAATATTTAGTGTGAATTGTGCTAGTTTCTACTGAGTCTTTACAATACAACGGACAATGAAAATGTAAACATTATACTTTCCAGGTGTGCAATAAAAAAACTGAGAACTCAGCATTATGCAAGAAATACTTGGAATTCAAGTATAAGAATTAAGAGAATGCAAATTCCTCTAAGGAAAGGAAGTTACTTTACTTACTCAGAAGTCACAAAAGCATGCTCCTTGATGGTGGCTAACACATCAGAAAACTTGATTTTGGTGGTTAATGTGTGGCCATGATAAATCACTGGCATCCCATCAGGGCCATCCCAGCAGTCAACTGAATAAAATAAGCCATCAAGGAATAAAAAGGAAGTAATTAATAGAAAAGTATAAGCCAAAGTTCAGCAATACAATCAAAGGAGCAAGGCATACTTCTGAAGGGAAAATTAACACAACCCAATAGCCTATTCTTATAGCAGTCAGTAGAAGTGTACATTCGAAGATTAGACATTCAGATGTGAAGCAAACGCTTTTGTGCATTCATTCAAAGTTTCATTACAGTTGTGAAGGTGGGAAAGCGGTAGGGATGTGCAGGGATATTTGAAAATTTGAAAATCTGATTCAAATCTGTCGAATGTTGACATAATTCAAATAGGATTTTCAAAAATCTGAATTTACACATCTGGATGAATTTCGGATTTTTGAATAATTCGAATGGGTAGATTCATATCTATCAAATTTGTGCATATGATCCGGGATGAAAATGGGATGCGTACAGGATAAATATATATTTGCATAAATTCATATATCAGATATGAATCTTATCGACATTCATATATCCAGATACGAATAGGATTTTTCAAAGTACAGATCCAGATAATACGGATCAGATTTTCGAAAATCTGGATTTTTGAAATTCGAATTGAATCAAATTTTTGAATATTCTACTCAAATCGAATTCAAATGCAAAAAATACATTCATGCACATCCCTAGAAGGCAGCAAAGTGCCTGCCCAATCACATCTGCAGCAGACACAGAGTGAATTCAATGCAGATTCAAAGGAGATTTGGAGCAGATTTGAAGGGGATTCAAAGGTGCAACTTGTGGCTGGGATTCCAAGTGGATTCGAAGAACATTCACAGCAGATTAAAATCCTACCACATTTGAAGTGCCTGTATTTGCACGAATGCAAATTTCTTTTGCTGCAACACACACACAAAATTGTGCACATCTCTAGTGGTCAGCCAGTTGCATATGGAAGCCCAGAAACACAGCAGCTTTGCCTTAATCAGTTCTTCAGCAGATGACAGTTAAAGGCACACTGCTACCTAGGTCATCAAAACTTGATACATTGATATCCATGACTTTTCTGGGTTGCCCCCAAACGACAAGAGGCAATACGGGATCTAAGAAAAAATCCTCCCACTAGATGTGCAGAACAATAGTCAGCTTGACTTCACGTCTGTCAGCAGTTTTTGGAATGAGCTCGCTTGCGGCCTCTGGCAGCCAACCAAATGCCTGCCCACTTCCTTGTGTTACTTTCTGCATGCTTGGCTGATTTCCAGTAGCTTAAATTGACCAATCATGGAAGCTACTGATATGCACTGAGGCAAGTGGAACTATTACAGGAAGATCAGCAGTATTATGGGTGATCAATTAACTAGCCTGGGACTGTATTGGGAATGCTGTGGTTATGACTGGCATTCCCAATATAGTCCTGAGGGCACAGTCAGATGTATCTTATGTCTTTAGGCAGCCCTGAAGTTATCTAAGCTAGACACAAACAGTAAGTAAGGCCATATCTCCACTAATTGTTGGTGGCACCCTAGTGAAGCTTCATAGTTGCTGTGCTTCCACACATGGTAGCATGAGGTGTCTTGAAGTGTGCATGCTGGCCTGTCTGTGGTAGTAATTGTCCAAGACATCAGTTCTGCAGGGCACAATTTCCTGTCCTGGCCACCGGAGCCTTGGATCACTGCTTCAAAATAGAGCTCCAAAATAGAGACACAGATGCATCTTCTGGAGTGGCAGTCTTAGTGCAGTGCCTCCTCCCAGACACCCACACAGAACTTGGCTCTGTAGTCAAATGGAGACCTGGCCTAAAAATCCTTTGTAGTTTACCATAACTGTAGTGTTAATGTAATATTAACTAAGTATTGACAGAAATGTAAAGAAGAGCTTAATGGTTGCAGATGTTATCTTAAGCAGCTTTAAGCTGATGCTAATTCTACCTTGATTTATTAGACAGTTTGAATTCTATATTATATTGATTTTTTTTCCTGGAATAAGCAATCTATTTTATAACAGTAAAAAACAAAAATAGTATCTCTTTCCTGAAAACAAACTACGCTATACACAATGTGTGAAGGGAGGGTCCAACCCTGCACTAAACCTCACAGGATCATCTTGGCTCAATAGCTAATTATCTTCACAAAAGAGCTGGTGTAACTTGGGACTTGCAGATAAAAAGCACTGGCAAGTGTTTCTGATGTATCTGGATAACGTTAAAGCAAGTGTCCCATTCACAGTTTGCCCTGGCTTGGAAGCAGAATTGACTCAGCAAACTCTGCAGGTCTTGCCTGTTTTTAATATCATCAAGTATCCACAAGAAATGCTTGTTGGCTTTTTGTTTATATCAGTTTTGATGACTTCCTGCTTTCCAAGACTCAGTTTGGCACCGAACCTTCCCAAGTTGACATGCTGCTGAGCCCCCCATGTACTTCCCCATTATATGTTGCTGATGCCTTTTATCAGATTTCTGCATGAAACAGGAGGTTGTATTCAATAACCTATGTGGTCCCTCTTAACTGTGATTCTGTGGACAACACAAAGGGCCTTTTCACACCTTGATTAGGCACAAATGCTGGATAACCATTAGGATGCATTGGGCGTCCGCACCCTGTTGACACTCATTGTATCTGAAACTTACCCAGTGCTTCCCCTAGTGCCAGATAAGTGCAACTGCTGCTTAATTAGTGGTGATTACCTCAATCACTTGGCTGCAACAATGAACATGGGTGGTGCCATTGCTGTAGTGAGTGGGTGATGCAGTGCACAACTGCAGCTGTATCCCCCTGCCTGGAAGAGGTGTGAAGGGGTGCATGCAAGAGCATATTAGCTGTGTTCCAGAAGTGGCTAGTATACATGTGGAGCAGAGTTTCATGCTCTACTGCTATCCTAGGTGGGGAACGGTCCAGGACCATCCCTTGCCCAGGAGAACGAACGAACGAATGAACGAACGAACAAATTTGGTTTAATTTTCAGAGCAGCTTATTAAAATTAAAACAGATGCTCAAGAGTTAAGCATTTGTCCCTGAAAATAAGTACAGTAAGATTTAACAAAATACATGGAGTAACATCCAGGATGTAAGCACCTCCATGCAAGGTGGATGCTCCATCTTGGAGCAACCTCAGACTTCCCCTGTTCTCCAAATGTGAACAGGCCCCAGTCTGATGAAGGCTATTCTATTCTGACTGGCAAAGTACTTTAAAAAGTAGAACTGTTTCACAATGAACTTCTATATTGGAGAGGTGCAGGATTAAACTTCAGTTCTTATCAGTACAATTCAAGCACTCTTTCCACCCAGCTGTGCTCCTCCTGTGCATATAACAACTCTAAAGCTTTAGAGGACAACAATACTGCTCGGCACTCACGCTCAATACAGCGGCATCCCATGCGCAGGCAGCGAGCATAGGCTTCTAACGAAGACTCACTTGAAAACTGATCTCCCGTCAGGTACCTATTCAGAAGGAGGGAGAAAAGCACAGTATGTGCTTTACAGAGAAGATACTATGAATAATTCAGCAAGTTCTATATGATCAGAGTGGTTTAAGACACCTCTGTGGCTTGAGTGCATCAGAGAACCTGACAGCTGCATTCCATGTACCTTGTACAGCTCAGTGTCTGCTGGGATAAATGTAAGTTTGTGCTGTTCGGGGCTGTGAGCAAGACATATTGACAAGCTAAGAGTTCCCTTCTCACCAAACACAAAAGACAAGAGAAAAAACTGCAGATATCACAATCTAGAGGACCCCAGAAGATATTGGGGAAATAATCTCCCACAGAATTAATGGAAAAGGTCCTAATTAGCTGAATACCAAATTTAGTTCACACATTATTCTTGTGCGTTGACCACTGCCTTTGATCCAAACAAAGAATAGATATGCCAATTGCTTAGGGATGTTTCACAAAGGACTTTGGATGCCCTGAGGTCACCAAGGTTGCTATAATGGAAGACAATGCTAATGTGGCACAGCTGGTAAAAGCAGTCAACTGGTGGCAAGAAAATCGGCACTGGAAAATCTGTAGCAGTAGCTGATGAATCAGTGAAGGAAAGGAGTAAACTCCAATCCAAGGCCTTTTCACATCTCTGTAACGTGCTGATGAAAGTGTGGACCTGGGATGGATCAGGAATTCACATTTTAAACTCCCAACCTATCCCAAACCTACCTGGCACTTCAACAAGTGCAAACGCCATTGTAACAGCAGCGATCACCTTTCTGCAGCATCAGCCGCATGTGCCAGCTGTTGAGGCACTGCCCCTATGGTCCCCGCTGCACCTGTTCCACTGCTATCCAGCCGGGGGATGGTCTGGCTCCATGCAGTATGGATGCTCTGTGCTGGAGCATCCTAGGACCTCCCTTTTAAGTGAAGTGCAAAAAGACCTCAAGGGCCTTTGTTCATTTACTTTTTAGTCTGGAACATGATGATCCATCCCAAAGCTGAAACAGAATGCCTTGGGCTGGAATGACCCCATCTGCATGGTGACAGCATGTCCTAGCCAGCCCTGAAGTTCATGCGAGCTTTGGAGCTGATCTCCATGAGCTTCAACTTCCAGAAAAGAAAATTCCTGGCCCTTAAGGAACTCATTTTGATGGTGCAATAAGATGTGCAGCTGCACTTTCTACATGCCTCTATGGTCTGGCTTAGCGCCCTTTGATATGATGGTAGACCTTGACATCAAAGTCTGCTGGTGAACTAGGGTCCTCCTAACCCAGATCATGCTCCATTCCATGCAGATAGAGCATATCAGCGGTGGATGTGGCCTCCCTTATTCCGCACAAACATGCAGAAAGGAGTCCCTTAGTGCTGGAACACCAAAAAGTGAAGAAAGGCCCTAAGCCCCTCCCTTTCATATCCTCAAACTTCACTTTAATCTGCAGCAAGTCAAAGAATGTGGTTTCATTCAGCAGAGCTAATGGTAGTTTTAAGGCAAGTGGCTGTTACTCCAGTATGGGTGCTTTCACAGTGTTGGAGCACCAGTTGCTTAGGTATATTGGTATTATACCTAAGGTATTATCTTAGGTATATTGAAAATGCTATTAGGATTTGTTCTGTCACAAGAGTCTTGAATTATAGGCTGATGGCAAAAAAATGTCACAACTAAAGAAAAAGAAATCTGAAAACACAAATCATATTGAAACAGAGAGAAAGCTAGGTGGGACAGAAAAATTCCACAGGAAGTCTTCTCTTACGTGTTATGGGAAGAGGAAATCCAGTAGTGGGAGAGTGGATTGTTCATGTCTTCTGGACGTGGAACATCAAGCTCCGAATTCCAGATACTGTTCTCTTTGGAAAACAGGAAGGTGAGAAACTGCCCAGGAGGAAGACAGAAAGACCAGTAGTGTAAGTATTATGGTGATGGAGGAGGAAAGGGAGGGAGGAAAAGGAAGATTCACTTATCACCTCTACTTTTTAAAAAGGCAGTGAAATTTACAGGATATCAACACAGAAGAAATCAGATAGCTTTATTTGAAAATTTAGGACCTTTGTTGTTGTTGAGTATTACTGAGATGTGGCTAACTCCCAGCTGACTGCCAGGATACTGAAATGGTTTGCCACTATCTACTTCCGAGGAGAGGCTTGGGATCAAACCAGCAACTCTCTGCTTTCCAGGCAGTTTGCTCTACCACCAAGCTACAGTCACTCCCTGTTATATTCCTTAAGGAAGTAGATAACAGCAACAGCACATAGCAAGAATTAAAGAAAACAAAACCTCAGGCAGAAAAAAAAATGCTTTATGCAATCGTCCTTTTTTAACATTATGGTTCCAGCAAACCGTCACATAATACGAACCTGTGTTAGACAAGTATTTGCCTTTTATAGAAAATCTGGGGGTTTAACTATATGCCAAACAGAAAAATCAGCTAATACTGTATTTTCTGGTGTATAAGACTACTTTTTAACCCAGGAAAATCTTCTCAAAAGTCAGGGGTCGTCTTATACGCCGGGTGTTGTCTTCTTATACAGCGAGTATATCCCAAACTCTATATTTTAACTGGGAAGTTGGGGGTCGTCTTATACGCCCAGTCATCCTATACGCTGGAAAATACGGTACCTCTGTAAATAAGCCAAGGTTGTAAAAGTCTGGAAGGGGAGTTTGCGCAAAGTCTTAAATGCCAAGAAATTTGAATTAAATTTACTTTCTGAACAACAGATTTTGTTTTCCAATTCTGATAACAAGTCTCCTAGCAGAAAAGAACCCAGCAGAAACTTGCTTTCTTCTAACTACACTGGAATTCAACATTACTCACTGTAGCTGATTATGCCCTTGTGGTTTCTAATAGAGACTGATGGAAGCTGTGGTTTAAGCAACATCTCTGTAGTATAGAACATGTAGGATAAACTAGCTTTTGACTTTCTGCTCCAAAGATTTTACCTTCCCATATTTACAATGCATTGCAGCCATGACAATGCAGCCCAAGCACTCTTTGCAAGATAGAATTCATTTTCATGAGTAGGCAGAGATCTATCACAGGGGGAATAAACAACGAGGATAAGAATTCGGTTGTCTAAATGTGGAAGCCAGGCAGATCAGGACATTTTTAAATTATTGCAGCACAGCTGAAGGGATCTCATAGAATCATAAAATCATAGAGTTGGAAGAGACCTCCAAGGTCTTCAAGTCAAGTTCAAGGATTCAGTAGACCATCTCAGACCAATGAATATCCTGCCTCTACTTAGATTGCCAGTGAAGAGAAATTTACCATTTGACAAGATAATCTATTCCGCTGACTAACAGCTTGTACTGTCAGGAATTTTTTTCTGATGTCTAACCTGCACTGTATCTACTTTCTTGAAGTTTTATCCCATTCATTTTAAACTAATGCTCCTTCTCAGTTTCTTCTCCATTGATGTATTCTTGCAAGTCTTACCTCATCCAGAGTAAAATAAGGCTCTTCAATTTCCCTCAGAGGGTCCTTCAGGAAGTTGAACATAAAGTCCTGAACAAAAAGGAAGTCGGTAGCCCAAAGCTCCTACAAATATGAGAACAAAGGAAGAAACTCAAATTTTCAGAAGACAAATTCTCATAGCAGCTGTAGGTTTTCAGTAGCACTAAATACCCATTAAGTACCCATTAGGAACCCATTAAATACTCATTAGGCTCAGAGCAGGAAGACCCCATTTCCACTGCAGAACCCATTAGAGCCACATTTGTTTCCACCAGTTCTAAGGAAATCTGAATTGAATGGGACCTTCAGGACCTATAATCTGGATTTCCTGTAGACCCCATTAAAGGGGTCTACAATGGGGTCTTCAGGCATCAAATCTGGATTATACGGAGCATATTTCCACCACGATCGGGCAATGAAGTCTCCAGGGGTGTGTGCACCCATGGGGTGTGTGTGTGTGTGTGCCCTGAAACCCAAAGCTCCAAAGCCTGTGCACAATCTCTGAAGCCGGCTCCAAAGCTGGTTTTGAAGCTGGCTGAAGAATAGCACAGGCTCCAAAGAGGATCCCATGGGAGAGCAATGCCAATCCTATGGACCAGTCTGCAAAGAGGACTCCATGGGAGAGCAATGCCAGTCCTATGGACCTTTGTCAAAGGCTCCGCAGAATATTTGAAATTTGCAGCAGATTGCTTCAGAGAATCTCTGGAGCTTATGACAAGGCTCCAGTGATTCTCCGGAGCTGCTCCGGAGAATCTTTGAAGAATCTCCAGAGCTGCTCCGAAGAATCTTCTAAGAATCTATGGAGCGTCTGTGGGGATTGCACCCCCTGTCCCCCCAAAAACCTGGGGTGATGGGCGGGCCCCACATGGGTCAATCTGGATTCACCACATGGGTGCTCTGGCATTTCCACTGCAGGCAGTCTAGCACCCATTGCTATTGGGTGCTGCGCCACCTGTGCGGATGTATCAGGTACCTCCCTTAATCCAGATCCACTAGATCCAGATTAGGTAAAGGACCCATTCCTTAGCTCTGGATCATCTTAGATCCGGATTAAAGGAGGTCAGTGGAAAAACCCGCTAGTTCACCACAGGGGACACATTTCAGCCTAGGAAGCACCAACAGATGTGGATCTACTTTCACTCCCTGCCTTCATAGTCTCTATTCTGTCTCCGAGGACTCTTAGGAGATAGTAGATGGATCTGGAGTGGAATGGGCCATCCAAATGCAGACAGCCCTGTTTCACTCTAGCAGCAACCTATTCCAGCATAGGACAGATTGCTTGTTCTACGACAGGGCCAGGAATGCAGAATAGGCCCTTCTTGTGGAGACTATTAAGAATCTAAAGTCTGTAAAGAATGCTTTGGATACCAAACTATATAGCCCCCACCCCCTCCCTTTCATTTTTTTCTCATTAGTTCAACATACCTTTTGGTATTCTAGCAAAAACATCTGGAACTCCTTCAGAGATACTCTGCACTGCTCAGATCTCTCCCCGCCGCTGGAAGAGAACACGAATGCAAACTGGTTAAAACACATTACAAAAAAAGCTGCATCTGTGAATAAACTAAGATGCATCACTACGGATAAGGAAAACGAACCAGTTCCTTGCTTCTGCATTTGGCTTCCCTCGCCTCCCCTTCCTCGGGGCAATTTGAGAGAAATCTATGATCACATCATTACTACAAATTTTAGGAATTTTGCTGTTCATTACTAAACCTCTTGCTGTTCATTACTAAACCCCAACTTTATGCAGACTGGGAATGTATGCTGACAATTAAGAAACTTCATTTTGTCCATGATGACAAATATCATCTGCACTGGGGGCGGGGGGAATCTACTGTGATGGTTTGCTCCAAGAGACTTGTGGAATTTGAGCAATTCCTAAATTCTCTGGGGAATTTTCCAGTTGGCATGGATTGCGTGCAAGGTATTGTAGAGGGTTATGCCTATTCAACTGCAGGCATATTTGGAAGAAGCTGATTATTGAGATCCATTTCAATCCGGATTCAGGCCCTTTTATGGCACTGAAACCACCTTGGCTGCTCTGGGAGAGAGATGGGAGAGTGCAACTCTGTTGGTTCTTCTGGATCCCTCTGCAGTTTTTGATAACAAATCCATAGCCTTTCCAGAAGGATACCATAGTCATCAAAAGATCTGGAGTGAGGGGTCATCAATATGCAGATAACACCCACCTCTATTTCTCTGTGCCATCCAAATCAGGAGCAGTGGTTAAAATACTTGAAATGCAGTAATAGGGTGGATGGGAGGCACTAAATTGAAGCCAAATCTAGATAAGACAAAGGGCAGGGGGTCACAGGGTCTTAAGTCCATGAAGTTGGGATAGAGTTGTATTGCCCAGAAGGGACAGGTACAAAATCTGGGAATGCTCTTGGATTCCCTGCTGATGCTTGAAGCTCAGGTAGAGGTGGTGCCCAAGAGTACCTATTTCCAGCTCTGGTTGGTTTACCTTCTTGGGACAGAGATGATCAGGCCAAAGTTATCCATGTTCTGATAACTTCCAGATTGGACTGTTGCAATGCACTCTACATGGGACTCCCTTTGAAGATGGTTTGGAAGCTGCAACTTATGCAGAATGCAACAGCTAGACTGCTGACTGGAATGGCTGGCCGCATGCACATCAGACCCATCTTAAAAGAGTGGCACTGGCTATCAATTTGCTACTGAGCCCAATTCAAATTGTTAATCTTAACCTGTAAGATAATAAATAACTTGGGGCCCAAATATCTAAAGGAATGCTTTCTGAGTACATGAATAGCGCTTTATAAATGATGATGATGATGATGATGATGATGATGATGATGATGATGATGATGTCATACTGGCACTTCCTCCTTCAGTAGTTAAAGGTGTGGGAACGTGGTATAGGACCCTCTCAGTGGTAGCTCCCAGACTATGGAATACCCCCCCTTCCCAAGGTGCCCTAGGCAACTATTTTATGCGTTCACTTGATCAGTGAAGACACACACATTTACTCTGGCTGAGGAAACAGTGTCTCCTTCCCACTTTCAGGCACAGTTACTGTTTTTAGTTTTGTTTTCACTCTGTAGCCCACCCCAAGAGTGTGAGTATAGGGTGGGACAAAAATGCAAATAAATAAATGAGCTTTGGAGTTGGAACTATTTTCGGCAGCAAAGAAGTTCAAACAGGCACCTTGCAAAACTGAACTTTAAAAATTGGGGGAGAGAGTACATAATTCTTTCTTCATAAAGTGCATTAAGTTGCACTCAATTTAGTAATTTCGCCAACCAACTCAGCTAGTCATTTTTTTAAAATGTCCCTCATTTCAGAAATGTTGAACACTGATTAACAGAGTTCTACTGAGGAAGCAAGAAGTCTGGTGTGTCTAACAGTCATTACATCAAGATTCAGTATACTCATAATGTGAGTCAAGTTTTCATTCTCAAGCTCTATGTCCTTCCCCCAACCGTAATAAATAGGAAAGTTAGCAATTTACCTTTCTAAGAATGGAAGTGCCATCTGCATAGAAAGAAATTCATGAATCAAATTCAAAATTTTCACTAGAAATATACAGGATTATGAAAAGACAGGTAACTTCCTATAGTTAGTTTGCACAAGGAAACAAACTGGCGAATGCAAAAAAAAAAAGGCTTAAATCCTGAATAACATTTTTCATATTTGTAACATAATTTCAAAGTCCAGAACTTATAGCAAAAGGATAGTTTTATTAGTCTAGTTACATTTAAAGCCATGAGAATATTGATTAAATAATAAAAATGATTCAGGTTGCTTGTTTCTCGCAGGAGTGTGGTCAGATTTCCTACCAGACTGAGAGGCAAATGTTTTGATTTATGAATCCAGTAATAAGCAAAAGGTTTACCAACACCATTCTTTTGTATTCAGTTCCTAGCACAGTGCCTATAAAGTGGCTTTTTTCTCTCCTCACTGTTGAACACTGCATATCTTTCTACTCTGTTCTCTAAAGATGGTGCGGTTCATGGTAGATCTGGGGACGATTGCCTCTTTGTTGAGATGTGTGAACATCTCATCCTGGGATGGCTGAAATTTGGAGATTTAATCCCATGTGAATGTACCCAAACATGTTCAAAGCAAGGTGGACTGAGCCTCTAGAGGGGCAGCACAAGGAAATATATTATCAATGTTACTCAGGTCATCTGCACTTGAATAGTCAAGCTCCCTTTCCAGCATTTCGCAGCCTCTAGTAAAGGGCTATTAAGTATCTGTGTGAACAGAGGGGAAGAGAAAGGCAAGAAATAAGAGCAGGGAGACTTAATGGGGGAAGCAGCAAGGTGGGGAAAAGTATACTCAACCTATTGCTGACTTTTTCAAGAAACCAAGGCAGTCCCACCCTGGGTCAAATCATGTAAAACAAATTTAGGTATCATGTTACCAACCATGTATTGAATGAGAAAATCATGCTGCAGAAAATCAATGTATCATGTTTTTAAAAATCATATGGTTTTAAATTAGAAACATCTTACTCCTTTTTGTGCATTGTACATGAGGCTCTGGTACAACTGAGCAAACTGTCCATATGTGATATCACCATTTCTCTGTTCCATGTCCTAAAATAAAAGATTAAGCAAATGAGAGATCTTCTTGATATAATTTCAGCCATGTAGACAAATCAGTTCTTCTGACTGTGGAAAGCTCAGCAAACCTATCCACCAATGAACCATAAACACATAAAACAAGAATTCAAGAATATGGGGAATTAATAATGAAGAAGATAGGAAAAGTAATTGGATATACTATTAGCTGAGATAAAAGTATGGCAGTAATAGGTACATTAAGAAGTGAAATAAGACAAGATCGTTTTCTGTAATCGAGCAGGTGAACTAAGCGTTAATGTCAGTGTTGATATTAGAATGGAAAGACACTACTAAATGGATAATATAAAGATGGTATGCAAATGTGACAGAACTTTCATTTGGTAAAAAGCAATATTTACAATAGACAGAGAAGAAGGAGACTTGGCTTTTCTACCCCGCTTTTCTCACCCATTTAAGTGTCTGACAAAACTTTCTGATCTTCTCCCCACAACGGACACCCTGTGAAGTAGGTGAGGTTGTGAGAGCTCAGAAGAGAGCTGTGACTAACCCAGGGTCACTCAGCTGGCTTCATGCAGGACTGCAGACTCAAACCTAGTATTCCCAGATAGGAGTCTGGTTTCCTAACCACAAGACCAAACACAGAACAGAATACTGGACAAAAAGTGATTGAATACAGAAGAAGACCACAATTTAAAGAAATATATGAAACCATATCCCAATGAACAAGAAGAAAGGAAAGCAGAAGATATGACACATAAAAGGGTGGGGAGAAGATATAGTTGACTGAGGGAAATATAAATGTAAACAAAATGGGAATGTAAACAAATGATTGTAACCATACAGTTAGAAAGGGGAACGATGTAAAGCATTTATATAGAAAGTTCCCAACCTCTTTTAAAGTTTACTCAATGATAGGGCATCCCACACTAGCTGCTCCTGCTTCTGCTGCTGTTGGTGCTTCCAGACAGCAAGTTAAAAATGTGGAGCACACCTTCACTTCACAGTAAAGTTGCTCCGCAAGGAAAACAGATTGTCCCCGCAGTCATCAATACTCCAGTGTGCAGCAGGAAGGCTTCTTCTGTCCACATGCTCAGTTTCTCCCTCTCTGATAGGCTTGCTACTTCTTGTGTGAGGGTGAACTCTTATGAGAACTCACCCAAACACCCAGGAAAATATGGAGGAAAAGAATATTCCACCGTGAAAGCCCTTGTAACTAGATTTTTTTTTTTACTCTGTAGTATGGTTCTATAATGCACAGAGTTTGCGGAGCATTCCAAAACCTGTCTCGAAGATTGAAAGTTACACTGCATTCCCTGCCAAGTTTTAATCCTGTCTGGATGCAGTCCTAAATAATGAAGGTGCCCACATGCACTCCAATCTGAGAGAAAAAGGCTGCGAAGGGATAGCTCAAAACTGCCCCAAGCTATACACAACATTATCCACCATGCAGGACAAAGCTCTCAAAAGACCAAATACTTACACATAGCCTCTCACGCAAGAACCTCATGTTAGGGACACGGTAGTTGACTTGAGACAGCATGTTTTTCAGATCCTTTGCAGAAATTCTAGATTATTAAGGAGAAGAAGAGAGAATGAATTCCTAGGCATATTCATTTATGCTGGGTATTTATATCTTACCTTATGAGTAAAGCTAATCAACCAAAGGACACATTAGAATGGTTACTGAATAATTTAACAATGTTATTTATACCCCATCATTCCTTCAGAGAGCCTAAGATGCTGCGCATTGGTCTCTCTCCCTCCATTTTTATTTTCACAACAATGCTTTGAGGCAGGGTAGGCTAAGAGGCAAAGACTGGTTCAAGTACAGCTAGTGAAATCCCATGACCAAACATAGATTTGAACCCCAACACCTCCATTCCACCCTATCCTCCAATGCTGAAGTAATGTTCTGAATCCACAAAGAACCAAGAGAACAATCAGAATTCAGCTTCTTTCAAACACAGAAGGGATGTGATAACATCCAAAAGAAGTAGTGATGGATCAGCTCTTCCAACCACCCTCTGGCTACAAATGTATTCCTGAAAATTTGTGTGATCCTTAGTAAATATGTGCTGCCCAAATGCCCAGTGTGATCACAGCCTCATTAAGCATGAGTCTACACTGAGCTGAAGGACAAAGGGAGGAAGAAGAGTATAAGAGCTCCTGGGAAGAAGAATAAGAGGAGTTGGCTTTTCTTACCCCGCTTTTCCTACCCACTTAAGGGGACTCAAAGTGGCCAACAAAGCTTTCTGTTCTCCCCACAAGAGACACCCTGTGAGGTAGGTGGGGCTGTGAGAGCTCAGAAGAGTGCTGTGACTAGCCCAAGATAACCCAGTTGGCTTCATGGAGGAGAGCAGAATCAAACCCGGTATTCCCAGATAAGAGTCTGGTTCCCTAACCACTAGACCAAATTGGCTCACTAGAATGGTCTAGTGCAGTGATGGCGAACCTTTTGAGCTTGGTGTGTCAAAACTTACAAGAAAACCTAGCTTAACTCGGGTGCTGTGTCACATCTAGAAATATCCATAATTTTGTGATATTTGTAGCTCTAGTAAAAAAGTTATTTTTGATATATGTATTTTATTAAAAGCAAAAACAAGTAATTCTTTACATTAGTGCCTTTTGTTGCTAAATCTTCAATTGAAAGTTGATATTTCATACACCTTCAAGAACAAGCAAGCACTACACACCCAGGTGCCAGGTTGACCATATGTGTCACCCAAAAGGGCTTGGCGTGTCACCTGTGACACGTGTGTCATAGGTTGGCCCTCACCGGTCTAGTGGTTAGTGATGGGGCACCCATGTTATGGTGGCCACACTAACCACTGGCAAGTGCCCCCTAAAGGCCCTCACTTACATGAAACACAATAACCTGTGTTTTTTAGAAAATGACATCAATCTCCTGTGCAGCATTCCTAGATGTTCAAATATGCCCAAAGTAACCTGCGTTAATGGCAGTGCTAAACAAGATATGAGGTTTTGCTCACCACTCAAAAGGTGACAGATCTGGGCAAAGCAGGAGAGAGGAAAAAAACTCTGCTTTGAGAAGGAAGCTCAATGCAAAACTGAGCTGTGCAGCAGCTCCCCAATATGCTCTTTTTCTGCCTCTCTAATACCAAGAGAGAAACGCATTTGGTTGGCAGTGGGCACTCCCTGGCTAATGTGACACATCTGCAAACGCTTCAGAATCACTGCAGCCTGCTTGGATGATGAGAAGAAAGGATATCAATTAATCTGTTACTTTAAGTGGGAATTTGTTGCTTTTTTTCTGTCCAATCTTGCTGCTGCACTAGCCACAGCTGGTGATTTGTAGCTAAAGGAGAGCTGACTGACTGCCAAGAACTGCTGTCAAACCACATTCACGTCACCAGGAATGTGGAAGCAACAGAATGTGCACTTCAACCAACTTTTTAAAACCTGTGACGGGTATGCTGCAACCATTCCTTTTACAGGTTTATTTTAGCATGCCAAAAAAAGGGACTCACCTACATATTGGACACTTGATCCAAGTTTCAAGTGGACAATTAAAATCTCAACAGCAACAAGACAGTGGTATGTCTGGCAGGTACAGAAGGGACTTTGATGAAGACAAAATGTAACTTCTGAGTCAAAAGGTCATTGGGCAAACAGCAGTGAGAGCTATTTTGTATTACAATATTTCTACTAATGACAACTGAGCCTATGAAAGCTTGCACATATTCAGTACTCTACTCAGATAGAAACACCAGTTCAGTTTCTCTGGGTCATTTCCAAACAACATACTGCCATTATTTGAAAAGAACCATGGGGGGTTTGTTTTGTTTTGCTTTTCTTTTTCTTTTTTTTTGCAAAACAGTTTGGACAAAACAGGATTGTTCCTTGCCCAGCATCTCTTGGACAGATCTCAGCAAATGATTGGGAGCTGACCCGTCTTGAAGAAGTATTTGGCTGGAAAAACATAGCATTAGATGTGTTTCCCAAAGTTGCTGAGAAACTTTTCCAGAAGAATGGGATGAGCCATTGTTGCAAAATCCATTTGCTGTTAGAAAATAGGCCTCAGGGGCTTGCATCAGGCATCTCTTGAAGCAACTGTGTTTCAGGAAACATCGGGAGGGGGGAGGTTACTGAAAGTTTATCAACTGTTTCCAAAGAACACATTTATTTATTTATTTATTTATTTATTTATAATAACTTATTACTTATTTATTTATACTTCAAAAATTCAACAAATTTTAAAACAGTACATTCCATATTTAAAATAATAGCGTCTGTACTGGAGAGAAAATATAATCACCTCAGCCAAAGGCCAGGAAAAAAGAGGTACATCTTCTCTGCCTTCCTAAATATTTACAAGGAAGGGGCATGACGCACCTCAAGGGGGAGACTATTCCATAGTCTGGGGGCTATCACCGAAAAGGCCCTCTCCTGGGTGCCCACCAGCCTCACTATTAGAGGCAGTGGGACAACCAGGAGGGCCTCACCACTAGATCTTAAGGCACAGG
>MTQE01003428.1:18914415-18928068 GCA_014337955.1 Aspidoscelis marmoratus | reverse complement strand
GATATGTTTGTTTTTAAATGTTGTGAGCTACCCAGAGACCCTTGGGTATGGGGTGGGATATAAATATAAATAAAAAAATATAAAAAATAAGCCATTAGAGAATAAGGACTTTCACAATGCAGTTCTTTGCATCCTGAACACACACACACACACACACACACACACAGACTACTACAATATGAACAGAAAGTAGAATGATAAGTAACAACACTCATGTTTTATCTGTGATATAGTTAAGGCCAGAACAATAGCTGCTGCATGTTCACATTTAGCTAAATATACTATTTCTATAACAATGGAGATGATATCCATCCATTACATAGCTAAGGGCAGCTGTTGTGAAGGATAGCACCATTACAACAGACCCTCTTTCAGAGTAATCAATAATAGTCCATTAACAACTTTTTTTTTATTCACACAGTTGCTGTGACCATACAGGATACCAATTCACTATCTATTCAGTGCTAACTTTGTCCTACCATTTCCTGTGAAGTTTTCAACTCAACAGTAATGATGCAGAATGACCTAAGTTGCAGCCAACCCTCATTTCCCTGGAGAGTCAAACACACAATGCGATGTTATGCTGTTGGCTTTTCAAAAACTCAGGCTTCCAGGACTCCACCAGACCCCACAAGTCAGTTTGTAGCTTCCTCTCTGTTCCGCATAGAGCAATGCATTTTGCCCTTGCAGGGGAGAGTCAAGAGGTGTGTCTAGATTCAGTGGCACATGTGGGCTCCATCAACACATTTTCCTAGTTCTTCTCCATTAAAAACAGCTGGAGGGGGCTCCAAGGGAGCCGTGGTGCAGAGGGCATTGATCTCTGACCACAGACTGTTCTCCGATTCTAAATCAATTTTCTAAATCTGGCATGAAGAACACATAGCTGAATATATATATAATAATGGCATAGATGCTTCATCCCCCGCCCCTCCTGGAAGGAAACAGAAGGTGAACATCATTTACTTGCTTTCAACATTTTTAAAATTTCATTTTTCAAAGCATAAAACCAGTGCAGTACAGCCCCTTTCTGTACTGGGACTTGTTCCAGATTATATCTTGGCATAGGAGCCTGCCATCCACACACTGACGGCCCTGCTGTATTGTGCATACTATAATCTGCATTAACATGCAGTTGGAAGAGCCCTGCTGGAATATAATCAAGAATGAGATCTAGTACAGAAAGGCCTGTGGCACCATCTGCTTGAGTGCCTAAAGTCCACCATCATATAACAGAGGAATGGGGCAGGAAAACTCAGCTCCCAACCTGTTCAGCCTCCTGACTGAAATAGCCTTACCTTAATCAAGATTAAATTACCCTGAAAGTGCTTTGTTAGTGAAATTTACTTCACCTCCCCTATCTGGATGTACAGAAGGAAGAGGAGGCAACTCATTGGATGGAGATTCCACCTAGAATCACAGCTGAAAGGACCAAAAATGGCTGACTTCCAGGAACAATTCTAGTCCACAGGGAGTCTAAGTGCAATCTTCACTGATACCATGGGACCTCAGTCATGTGACTGGTGCTTGGCTCATGTGCCACCCCTCTCAAGATGGCGGACCATTTGGATGCAACCCATAAGTTCAGAATCTGAATCCCTACTGGGTTGTGAAACTCATTAGGTGCTCTTAAGCCAGGCACTGCCTTTCAGCCTAGTTTGCCTCACAAAGGTTGTTATGAGGATGAAGGAAGAAGGTATGAGGATAAAAATCCATTTTGTAAAAAAAGAGAGAATGATGGGTTTCTATACGGTGCACTATGTATGTATTAAAGAGCACAATATTATTTATTTAATTATTTTTGAAAAAGAATCCAAAAAGTTTTTCTTAAATGACTACTGGTCCAATCTAACAAATCTGGTTCAGGAAAGAGAAATGGTTTTCTATATTCTCTGTTAGTTTGCATGCTTACTGGTGGCTTTTGATATTAGGTACTCGTTTCTGGAAAGTAGCATATTATAACAAAAACAGGAAGTTACTATGGCATCAACTGTTCTAAACTACAGTCCATATTATCAACTGTATCAAAAAGTTGATCTGAGGTTAGTGAGTGTATGGTTGTGTAGACGGATGTAGTACCCTGACATAGACAGGATAAAAGCATGACTGGAAAGGTTATTTTCACCTATCCAAACTAGGATCTGATCCATTATATTGTAAACTTGCACTAAGATGCACTAGCACTTAATAGTGGGCACTGCCCATGGCCAGGCAAATATCAAAGATTTCCCAGCTTCAGTGTTTCTGACTATCAAACATAGGAAACAGCCCTGGAAATCAGACATCTCCTGTGTTTAGGAAAACAGGGCTAGTCTATTTGGCCTCCAAATGAACCACACAAGGGTACCTGCAGACCCAATACTCTTTTAACACCTGCGAGCTACCGTGATAATGTTGTGTGGGTCCTTCCTGGTATCTGATCTAGGCAGACAAAAGCAAGGATTTCAGTTCTGCTGCTTTCCTTCCTCTCCTCCCATGTGGTCACGATCCCCAGGCCATCTCATAGGTGTAGTCAAAAGTGGAGAGGCTCTACATACAGATGAATCAGATGATCAGTACTACTGGAGACATGGAGTCCTTCTGGCTCCAAAAGAGACCTGGGCAGATTTGTGGAAGACAGAGCCAACAATGGTTATAGCTCTGATGGCTATGATCTGAGAGAGACATTTACAGAAGGCAGCATGTCCCTGAAAACCACTTTCTTTATGACCCGTGAGTAGGGAAAGGTATGCTACTCCTTGCTTCCTGGCTTCCACGTGCACCTGGTTGCCATTGTGAGACAAGCTGCTGCACAAGACGGACCACAGGTCTGATTCAGTAGAGCAAATCTTATATTCTAAAGGAGTCTGTATCTGCAAGGGCTGCCAGCATCCATTACCTGAATTAGATGGGTAATCTTTAAGCAAAGATCAGCAGCCAAGTTATATTGAAAGCTTAGCTATGGACAAAGGATATTGTATGTTCTAAGTGGGAGTTAAAAGCATGCAGACATGTGTAGCTAGCTTTTATTAGACTGTACTTAGCTTGCACAGAACTGTTCAGAAACTGAACCTGAGCCAGGGCAGAAAAGGATAGAAAATTCTTTGCATCTGTTTTAATACTGTTCCCTCCCTCCTTCCCTCTCCCAAGACCTTGTACCAATCTTCTTGGAACTCGAGAATGTGTAAAGGTTCCTTTTTTGGGGGAAACAAAAACAAGATCCTTAACCACAGCGATCAGAGAAATAAGGTTTTTTTAAAAAAAAATGCACCAAAATTTACTATCAGAACAGAATGGTGTTCACTTTTCACAATCAAGTAGGATCTATGGAAACACATACTTTCTGATGTTTTGTATGATGACAGTCATAGTGTAACATTTTATTTCTCTGCATTCAAAATTTAGGAATACACGGCCATTATATGCACAGTAATCTCACCCACTCTACAAAAACTTAAATAAAATAAAGGGCCTTTGGTTTCTTTAAACTAATCACCAAGTGTGGTGCCCACTGTTGTGTGACTGTATTTAAAGTGTGTTGAAAGCATTTTATTTTAAGTATCAGAGCAGCAGCTAAGGAGTGGGTAAGACACCCCTAGTTAGCATAAGAAAAGGGTGGGGGAAAACAGCTGCCCACAAAGAGCCAATCAGGCTTGAGCCTGCTCAGGGCCAGGGGTATTAAAGGAACCACCCAGCCCAGTGAAGAGTGTTCTGTGCTTGGGAGTCCAGGGAGGAAGGATGGGTGTGTAACTGCCCTGTGCCTGAGGGAGACTCCAAGAAAGTTTCAGGGTTCTATGCTTGGGTTTCTAGAGGGAGGACTGGTGTGAGAGACAGTTCTGTGCCTAGAGAAATGCCAAGATAGAACCGGGATCCCAGAGCTTAGTGTGACAGCCTAAGGGAGTCCTGTCAGCTGCCTGTGGTGGCATAGGTTGTTGGACAGACTGACTCTGAGGAGACTTCGACAGTTTCTTATTGTTTGTCTGTTTTATTCACAAGTTGTAAAACAATAAATCATTTTCTTATTTCTTCATAAAGACCACCTGCCTGCGGTGTTCTTTTGAGGCTTATAGGCCTTGGGCCTAGGAAAAGGGAAATGGTGTGGTGGAGTCTTTAGCCAGTGGGGGTTAGGGAAACAATGGCCAACACTTTTAAAACTAATTTATTTTTGAACACTGACTAGTCAGAGGACAGAAGGAGTGAAGGCCTGCTCAGGCTGAAGGGACTACCACACCAAGCATCACACAAAGTATATTTTTGTGCACTAAGGAATAGCTAGCCAACAGACTGAGTATATACAATGCCTGTTTCTGAAAAATCATTTCTGCTGAAAGGTTACAATACCAGTAGAATAATGTGCCGAAAGGAAGCTTTAATACCCTCACCCACTATTTATGTCATCCTATCTATAGTGCTGCTCCGGGAGCCGAATTATTTTAGGCACGGAGCAGCTAAGCAAGATATATGGTCTCATCATGCTCCCCACTTTGGCCACCCATTCCTAAGCTATGTCAAGATCCAGGTCTTCTAAATCTGGATTAACAGAGGTACGTGCAAAAACAGCCTTAGGCAGATCACAAGGAAACAAAAGAAAAGAGAAACAGACATAAGACTGCAGTCTGGCACACAGATAAAGACTGTAATGTTCTAATGAGTTTCCACAATCAAAAAAGTAGTAAAGATGGATTTTTTCAGAGTTGGTGTCAACATGTTTTTGCATGAGATTCAGGAAGGGTTTTAGAAAGAATAATGCATGCTGCCAAAAGAGTGATCGGGGCACTTCAAAATCTTTGAGTCCAGAATTGGTTTTCTTATCCCATTTTGGACCCAATTAACCACATATTAAAAATAAGAATTTAATGGTATCTTAAGTGACTGCAGCAAAAGCAGAGATTGCCTATAATGGAAAACATCAAATCTATTAAATAAGAATAGTTGGCTCAAGAGTATGGGGTTTAGTTATCAATGATTTAATTACAGTTCATAAAAATAGAATGTTTGCTGGAGCTGGAAACCATTAAATTTTGTTGGTTGCCTTTTTTGTTATTAGGGAAAACACATTTACTAATGAGGCCCCTGAATCCATTCCCGGCTTCTTTTTAAAATAATCGTATAATATCATTTTTCCATATTTAAAAGTCTAATTACTAATAAGATTGCTGTATTCCTTATTTTTCAGAAATCAGTGTTTTTATATAACTTTATTTTTTTATTTTGTTAGCATTTCTGAGGTAGTTGTATTGTTAGGTGTAATATTATATTCTCTTACAGTATGAGAACTAATTATTTTATTTATCTGTATTCTACTTGTATTATTATATCTGTTCCTATTATTGCTCTATTGCATTTTTATAAATTTATTTTGAAATAAAGAAGAAAGAAAAAACTTAGCTTATAACTTTGCTGATGTACTCTCTCACTCTGAAAGTCAACTGAAGCTAGGTTAAACCTTAAGTGTGACCACAGCCAGGGATCACAATAGCAGATGGAAAGGAAGGAAGGAAGGAAACCTTTTCCCACTCATAACTCACACAAGAGCAGCAGTCAGGTAATTGCTTCTCTTTCTTCTACTGAACCTTAAAGAAATGCCCCTTTACAAGGAACATAGAGAAAAGCATACCTCTTCTCAAAAATAATTTTTAAAAACGTATTTGGTCTTCCCACCACAATACCTTTAGAATACGAAACAAACAGAACTCTCCTATTTTCTCCATGTCCCCTAAACTGCATTTCTGAAGGCTAGGTACTCAAAGACCTGAGGATTTGTATCTTTTGACCATTTTGGAAAACTCTATTCCTGTAGGGCAGTGATGGCCAACCAATGACATGTGTGTCACAGGTGACACGCCAAGCCCTTTTGGGTGACACACATGGTCACCCTGGCACCTGGGCGTGTAGTGCTTGCTTGTTCTTGAAGTGAAGGAAATACCAACTTTCAATTGAAGATTTAGCAAACGAAATTCAGCAACAAAAGTCACTAATGTAAAGAATTATTTGTTTTTGCTTTTAATAAAATACATATATCAAAAATATAACTTTTTTACTAGAGCTACAAATATCACAAAATTATGGATATTTCTAGATGTGACACAGCACCCAAGTTAAGCTAAGTTTTCTTGCAAATCTTGACACACCGAGCTCAAAAGGTTCACCATCATTGCTGTAGGGTATAGTATTTAAAGACCCAAATCTCTTGCTCTTCTTACAATTAAAATCTCCAGAGCAAATGAGGGGAAGGCCCAGCATCACAGCTGGGAATGGATGTGAAAGTGATTGAAAGAGGATAAATACAGCAGGCAAGGAATCTTAAATGGCAACATTTCTTTGGCTGGGTTTGAACTCACTTCTTTATGTCTCTACTTCAATATATAATCGCTCTGTAGTTCTATCCCCTCACCGGTTTACAATGTTGCTATAGTAGAGAATATAAGCCCTCAGAGTTACAGCAGTGGAATTGTAGGAGTTCTCCTTTAGGGTCAGATATTTCCCCACCAAACTAGGCAGCATCAGTGTTTACAATGTTTCTAAACCTGTTAGAAGCCTGTAGGGGAGAGAAAGGGTTCTGCCACTTGGAAATTTTGCTTCAGTTTTATTGTATCTAATCTGATAGGGAAGGTCAGTGGCTCTAGCTTTGCTCTCAGCATTTTTCCAATTTCAGCAGAGACTCCAGGTGCTAGTGAAGGAAATGAGGTAAGTCCCTCAAAACTGTAATTGCTGCTAGAGTCAATATGAATTGAAACAGGTGCTAGAAATGCAGAAGCGACAGAATTACCAAACTGCAGTGACAGCTAAAGGGCATTTCCCTTTCCTTTGGAGTGTGTGTTTGTGTTTTCATTGGAAGATAATGTGGAAAGAAAATTACTGGTCACTTTGCTGGTGTGTTCTCTCACTCTGAAAGTGAACTGAAGCTGGATTAAACCACAGAACTGCTTGCTTTCTGAAAGTGGCTCTGAGTGTGCAGGACCATCCCCTGGACCAGATAGCCCCATGGCTATACTAGCAGCATCTGGGATGCTTCTGGTAAACTCCAGCATGTATCTTTCACACTGCTTCCACATGAAGAGTGAATGGGAATAAGCGGCATGGCTGCAGTGTGGCAATGGCCAGCATGCATGGGTGTTGCCACAGCAAGGCAATCGCCAGTAATACCGATGCACTTGTGGTTACCTGGCACTTAGTGAAGTGCTGGGTAACTTTGGGAGTGGGCAGGTGATCAAAGTGCAAATGTTTGTCCCATCCCTGATCTTCACTTCCCTGGGACAGGAACCTAGGGAAGTAAAGGTACAAAAAGGGCCTATGTGCATGAACAGAGGGAAGATTGGGAGGAAGACAGGAAGCAATCTCTGGCAGGAAACAAAGTGACCATATTGATTGGGGAAACAATGGCAAATTGACCCTGATGTCTGTAAATGCCCATCTGCTAATAACAGCCTCTCTAACCCATTGGCAAACTACGTGCTGTTTTGGGACAGGGAACCTGCCAGGCACAGGCACAGCTAGGTCACATCTATTTCACCCTTGTTTAATGTTCATTTGCTTCACAACTGTGGACAGGGAGAAAACACTGGTAATTCTATCCCATGAACATGTGACTGTACCCTTAGATAAAGTAGTTCAGTATTCAGCTTAGGAAGAAAAAAGAATGTTTGCAAATCCTAAATTATTCAACCAACAACACAGAAATAGAAATAAAGGAAACACGAAGGAATTCCGATGCTCCATCTTTCTTCTTCGTTGTTATATTAATAAGAATTTAGGAAAAAATCAAACACAGTTACATGACAATATTGCTATTTTTGACAAACTTGAACTCCATGGCCCTTCATTTAAAATGCAACAACAAACAGGGGTCTAAATATCTAAGTTTAAAGTAATTTAGCTATGCCACTCTGCCTTTTCCTGTAATGAGTTCCAGCTCTCTGCTGGACTGTCTACCAAATGCAAGAAGAAAAGTTCAATAGTGCATGTCCATGTACAATGAAAGTGTTAAGATCTGAAGCTTTTAGATCCTGGCAAGAAGGAACAGGAGTAAATTCCACAGTTCAACTGGCTGTTTTCCAGGATGGTCAAGCCCATTTTCATCAAACTCTTAGATCTTTATTATCCCCCCCTCGAAAAATAAAGCAATCAAACTTACCAACACATAAAACAGAAGCATCAAACTGCCAGCTTACAATTATACTAACATATTCTTGGACTGTGTGGGCTGAATTGATTTTGCAAAAGCAGGACAGCGGGGGAAATGAGCACTGTATCTCTAAAGCTCCATCCAAGCAGCACTTACTTATTCCACATGATTTGCGGTGCCTCCAGACAGGATTAAAGCAGCACAGGAATGGTGCACCTGCTTTCTATTTGACAGAAGGGATGATTGAAAGACATTAGTAGCAGGGCAGCATTCCACCAAAAGGCCAAAGTAAAAAGCTGCTGAAAAATCAGCAGTGTTTTATTTTGGAATTTCAGCGGAATGCTGCGTCATTACTGTGGTCTATCAATAGTTTTGTCTACTGAATAAAAACTGACTGTGCAGTCTCTACACAGCTTTAATCCTATCTGGAGACACACCTGGATAATCTGGAGCAAAGCATGTCCAGGTACATTACATTTTATTCTGGATTATCCATGCTGTCTTCTGAGACCTTTTCGCACACGTGGTTTCAGAACACGTGGAAGAAAGCCCGGGACGCGGCATTCACATTGCCGCGGCCGGGTTTGCGTCCCGGCTCGTCCCGGGCTGTCTTCCACGCGTTCGAGATGCAGAGCACTTTAAAGTGCTCTGCATCCGTTCCCACGCGGGCGAAGCGTCCCGGGCCGTTCAGGGAGAGAAGCGTTCGGGCACGCTTCTCTCCCTGACAGCCGTGGGCATGCCCCCAGTGCCAGCATTGGCTGGAAATCGGCCTCACAGCTGGCTTCTGGTGGGCTGATCACCAGCCTTGCCGGGCTGGGGATCATGCAGGCGCGGTGAGGCCGGTAGATGGGACCCAGCAAATCAGGGGTCCACTGTCCCATCTGCCAGGGTCACTGACCTTGGTAGATGGGAGAGGGGACCCACGATTCGCTGGGTCCCCTCTGTCACCTACGACGGCCGCCGGGATGTGGCTCGGGGAGCCGCCAGAATCAGCTTCCTGTAACCCCTTTCTGGGGGGGCAGGAGGCCGATGCCAGGCTGGCTGGGGGCGAGGAACCCCTTGGGTGACTGGAGCCCTCATTGTGACTGTTTGCGGGGCGTGGGCACCTGAATCTAGGTGCCTGCGCCCCACAGATCAGCCCCCCACGCCCCCACTCCTCACAGCCCCCACCCCACCCACGCCCCAAACCCGATCTCACCCATCTACGGGGTGCAGGCACCTAGATGTAGGCACATACACCCCGCAGATGACCCCCACACACACTTTCAGGGCCCGGGGATGGGACACGCTCGCGGAGAAGTCCTACCTTCTTGGTGTCCGGCCTCGGAATGAGGCGAGGATGCCGGGAGCACGCATCACATGGCGCGCCGAGGCCCCCTATTGGACGAGCAGTTCACGTGAACTGCTTGTCCACTCGGAAGCCGCTGCGCGCGCATGTAGGACACGCTCCCACCGTCCCTCGCTCACTGGAAGCCCGGGAAGGTAGGTCCCCTGCGCACACGCACGGTAGGGAAGCACGGGTGGGGGTGGAGGCAATCGGGTGGTGGGGGACCCCTCCACCTCCACCTCCTCCACCAGATCTCCAGATCAGAAACTTTTAGTCCCGGTTCCAAAGGGCAACCGGGACTAAAAGTTTCCCTCTCCCTGACAGATCGCAGGCTTGGACAGGAGGGGGGCACCCTCCCCTCTGCTCCAGGTGGGCACCGCCAGTGCCCACCAGGAGAAGGAGGGACGGAGCCCCCCTCCCCTCCAAACCTGCAATCTCGGAGCCAGAAGGAGTGGCTTTGCTCCTGGTTCCACTTTGGAACCGGAGTAAAGCCTTCTCCAGGCCAGATCGTGGGGGGGGGGAGGGGCCTGGGGGCTCTGTCCCACCTGCTGCAGGTGGGAGGGCGCCCCCCTCCCCTCCAAGCCTGCGATCCTGGAGCCAGAAGGAGTGGCTTTGCTCCTGGTTCCACTTTGGAACCGGAGTAAAGCCTTCTCCAGGCCAGATCGTGGGGGGGGGAGGGGCCTGGGGGCTCAGTCCCTCCTGCTCCTGGTGGGCACCGGCGGAGCAGGGGGGGAGGGTACCCCCCTCCCCTCCAAGCCTGCGATCTGTCAGGGAGAGGGAATCTTTTAGTCCTGGTTGCCCTTTGCAACAGGGACTAAAAGTTTCTGATCTGGGGAGCTGGTGGAGGGGGGGAGTTGGAGGAGTCCACCGCCACCCCGCCACCCGATCTCCCCCACCCCCACCCCCACCCGGGCTTCCCGACCGTGCGCGCGTGCAGGGGACTTACCTTCCCGGGCTTCCAGTGAGCGAGGGATGGTGGGAGTGTGCTCCACGTGCACGTGCAGCAGCTCCCGAGTGGACGAGCAGTTCACGTGAACTGCTCGTCCAATAGGGGGCCTCGTCGCACCACGTGATGCACGGTCCCGGCATCCTCGCCTCATTCTGAGGCCGGACACCGAGAAGCTAGGACTTCTCCCCCCACGCGCGTCCCATCCCCGGGCCCTGAAAGTGTGTGGGGGGGTCATCTGCGGGGTCTATGTGCCTACATCTAGGCGCCTGCACCCCATAGATGGGCGAGATCGGGTTCGGGGGTGGGTGGGGTGGGGGCTGTGAGGAGTCGGGGGATGGGGGCCTGATCTGTGAGGCGCAGGCACCTAGATTCAGGCGCCCGCGCGCCACAGATGGGCACGATCGGGGTTGGGGCAAAGCCTTCGGAGACCGGAGCCAGGGGCTCCGATCTCCAAAGGGCTCCTGCCCCATAGGGACCTTGCCCCGGGCCCCGCGATGGGGGCCCGGGCATCTTCCTGCCAGCTGCACGGGGCCCGATCGGGGCCCGTGCATCCGGCATGAAGCGGGGCAAGCGGCCTGACAGGGCTGCCCGCCCCTTGGGTGCTCGCACCCAATGGGAGGCAGCCTTGCCGGCTGTATCCCCGCCCCTGGCCAGCCTTTGCCGGCTAAGTTACTTCCGAACGCTTTTAGCATTCGCACACAGGTGCACTGGAACGCGTTTACACACGTTCCTGCGTTCCTGTGTGTGAACGCTGAAAGCGTCCCAAAATGACTTAGGCTACCCGTTCTACACCGGTTCCAAATGGAACGGGCGTAGTGTGGAAAGGCCTCTGGACTATCCAAATCATGCGGCATAAGTAAGTGTTGTCTGGATGAAGCTTAAGGCTTCTTCCTCACATTCATTTTCAGCTGACCTAGGGGTAAGGCAAGGAATGGGATGTCCATAAAGGCAAACACCACCTCCAGCCCCTTCCTTTTGTTAATTCTATGGTTAACTGTTCCAAGATCAATCTTTTCAGCCAAGTCAAAATGGGAAGGGGGCACTGAATCTATTCTTTACTTCTGCTCTGACTCTTTGCCCTGAATACTGTGTCCTGTATTGGGTCTATAACCCAACTTTTGATTAACTTTTGGTCCCTGGCCAGGCTCCAAGGTTAGAAATCATCACCCACTGATCCAGATTAACACAAGATAAGTGTAGAAAAGGCCAAAGAATCTTTAAAATAAATTGAAGGAAGGTATTGCAAATTATTAATCAGGAAGCAGCCTCTTTATTTTAATTTTCTATTTCTGTTTTGCAGTTCTAGTACTTTTCAGAGATTAACTTTAAAAAAATACAGTCCATGGAAAGGTCCAGAGAAAAATTAAATTATGCATATACTTTCTAGCAGGTGTCATTAAACAAGATAGCTATTCTTACAGGAACTGCATTAACAACATCCAAAAATACCAGGTAGAACAGTTGACCGTTTTAATTCTAACCTGTTCTATGAAAGCTGCCCAACCCAAATTTATTTGACATCTGCAAAGGGAGGTCTGCAGCCAGCCTGACAAACTGGTAAAGTTCCTTTGCAGCTTCTGCACCATTTGGAGACAGGGAACACCAGGCCACTCATCTGGCAGTCAGGATCTGCAGCTGCCTACAGCAGCACTTCATGGATTTGATTATTCGGCCGGTTCAAGACTCATGGATGCCTTGATTTAACTTTTTTAATGGCTTTCCTTTGCCAAGGCTCAGCTGGAATCTTGCACAATCTGCTTTGTCTCCCACTCTGCAACTTTCTATCAACTACTTCATGCCCTCAAAGAGCAAATAAGCTTTCTGAGTGCAAAACATTTTGTTCTAGGTTGGGGAGAATCCCAGCCAACCTAGAGTTCATATTCATATCAGTGAAATAACTTTCGATGCAAGCTGGATCAATGTGGACTTAAGGGAACCGAGTGGGGATGGCTGTGACTGCTTTTATGTGACCTGAATCTAATGTGTCTATAAAAATGTATTTTTTTCCTCTCTATCACCCAGCTCTAGAACCAGGAGACACTCTATGAAGTTGATTGGCAGAAGAATTAGGACCAATAAGGGGAAGGGTTTTTTCACTCAGAGTCTTCGGTCTATTAAATTTGCTAGCAGAAGAAGTGGTGACAGCAACCAGTCAGAGTGGCTTTAAGAAAGGATTTAGCCAAATTCATGGAGGGCAAGTGTATCTATAGCTACTAGAATGGATGCCTCGGTACTACCTCCAGGTTGGAGAGACAGGCAGAGCGCCTTTAAAGGTCATTTGCAAGGAGTTGAGAACAGGTGGAGGGTTTGCCTTTGCTTTTTGCTGGAAAATGCCCAGAAGCAATTGGTGGGCCACTCTGTGAGATAGGACTTTGGACTAGATGGGCTGTGGCCTGATCCAGAAGGTTTCCTCTAATGTTCTTATATACCTGCACCTGTCAACATGCTTATTCTGTTTTTCTTTACTGCAGCAGTCACCACTGAGCACTGGCTCACAAAGGAGCACAGGGGAAGAAGTCCCTAGACCTGAAATGAACTGAGTGTAGAACCACTTTCCAGGGCAAGCTAGCCGCTATTCATATTGCATGCATTTTGGCCAATGGCCCTGCCATCCCTGTGTGATGTGCATCTAGCCAGTTGTTTTTCTAATTAGCAAGCAAGCTTAGTCTACAAGCTTTCACCAGTAGGCAGTAGGTATTAAACAACCAGCTCTTATCTACTATGTTAGAAAACATCTTTTCTGGTGCTCTTTCTGATACCTCTTTTCATTTGAATGGAGCTGATGTGCGTCTACTTCAAGGACTCATGCTCAGGAAACACCGCATGCAAAACAATGAACTGGATCTGGGCCAATAAACTGAAGCTCAATGTGGACAAAACAGCGATACCATGAACAGATGATTTCTAAATCAGGAAAACAGGACCTTTATCTCTTGGGGTCACATTGTCCCAAAAATATCAAGTATATAATCTAAGATTTTCCTGGATCTATTGCTCGGGCGGAGGGACAAGGCAGTTGTATGATGTTGAGTATCTTCCCGTCTAAGGGCTGAATTTATTAGAAAAATGAAATTATGAGATCACAACAAAAGGCTATGCAGGATCCAAGACAAGAAAATAAAGCACTTCAATTATGGAAAAATTGGAAGAGATGAAAAGAAAAGAGACATGAGGGTCCCTGAAAAATAATTCTTACAAAAATGGATGGAAGTATATATAAGGGGAGCATAGAGTTCCAGCTTGGGTGAAGTGAAAGCAGGAGCTTTTCTCAGAGCA
>MTQE01003428.1:18892258-18902908 GCA_014337955.1 Aspidoscelis marmoratus | reverse complement strand
GCTATAGACATATTTGGACATGTATGTGTATTTGGGGTGTGTGTGTGTGTGTCTATCATCTATCTATATCTATACGTCTGTCTACCTATATCTATCTATCATCAAAACATACACTTTTCCTGCTACATGTTTCTGCATGAATGAATTCTGTTTCTACAAAAAATCAATTTAAACAGGTCTGATAGCATGGAAAGTCTGGGGGTGGGGTGGGGGTGGGGAGAACCCAGAAGCACAGCAGAAGTCAAATGAATACAGTTGTTCCTTATATAACAAGTGTTTTGCTTCCCCTGTATGCCACGCAATCCCATGGCATGGGCACAGGGTACCAATGATACAGGATACACCTGGAAGCTCTCAGTATCAATGTGTGCCAGTATGTCAGCTTTGTCTGAAGCGCTCCATGTTCTAGCAGGCATAGACATAGGCAAAAAGCCTTACAAACAGTTTGACTATATGTCTGCTGAGAACCTACCTTATTCTGCCACACTTCAGCCTTCACTTGCCTTCAGGTTAAGGCATCACCTACCATGACTACACGTGCTTTGGCGGTAAAGTCCTGTCTCTTTGGTTAGGTAGTTCTTGCCAACCCTGCTTAAAACAGGAGACTCTTTCAGAGCTATGAAATCCTGAATGCTGAGAAAGAAACTTTCTCAGACTTCAAGATGAGGGAGAATGCAGGGGGGAAATGCCTGTTGTTAGACTCAGATTTGCCCAGAGTGTGTCTCTTTAAGCAAATCTAATTGCACCCTGTGCCTGAGGTCCTACTGACTTACCAGGCACACTGGCCCATCCCTCCATAGTGCCCTAAGCTGTGCACAGGATCTTCCCTCTTTAATGCTACAGACCTATACAGTCTTGGCTTCCCACTCTCAGTACCAGTAAGACAGAGTACAGTTAATCAAGTGCTGCTCACATTACAAGCAACTCCTTCTGGAATACAGCTTTTAGGAATTATAGGAGTTATATCTTCTTTTTCATATGGTAACCCTGCCTAATCTCCAGCTTTTCATAAATTATAATTCCTTGCACTACCTAGTGGTTTATAGGAAGCAAATTATAGCTTTAAACATAAGATGACTGCATTGAAATCTGATCAACACAGATTTTTAAAAGTCAACTGAAATTAAGCAGGCATTAGATGCCTCGGCCATCTTTACCTTTGGCAAGCTAGATTTTTTTCAAGGGAAGCAATAAATCTGACATGCAGCTTTTAAAGTGCTTTGTGACATACAGCTAGGTTGCTGCATAACAGCTGCATCTCTCTGTAAGGCAATCAGCCTACGATATTTTTCCACGTCTTATTCAAACACATACGATGTTTGAATAAACTGCTAAACATCTGTGTGCTGTTGTGTGAAAATCAGGCATTCCTGTTTCCCTTCTCCCTTCCACAAGCAACAACAACGACAATAAACTGTCAAGGAAATGTTTAAACCTGTGAAGCTTTTAAACCAATAACAAATTACGGCTGATAATTCTGGGGGTTTGGGATGGAAACAAACCCCAATGCAACTATTTTGTGATTTGTTTCCTTGCTTAGAAAAATGAATAATTTATGTGCACTGAGTATGCACAGTAAAGTTGAATAAACTATGCTTCCTAGTTTTACATTATCTGTGAACACAGCTGTTCTAAATGAAAAGACAGTCAATAAAGCCCAAGAACGTACTTTATGTGTGCAAGTTTTAAACAACACCTTGTTTGTAGTACTGCATCCAGCCACAGTTCATTCCACTTGAACATATTCTTCACTTGAACACAGCCTCCAGTGAGCATCACACGCATATATACAAAGGGAAAGAAACATCATTTATGCTGCAGTCAACCGGAACTGCCACAATCGCACACAAACGGCAGTTTATTATGAACCATGAAACTTTAAAACAGCATACGGCTATCTTATGACTATGAGAAGGAAAATCAGCGCTGGATTAATTGCAACACACAATGTTACAAGGAAAGAAAATTGCACTTCCTACTCCAGTCATATATTGGCAAGTATTCTATGCCAATAAAGATTCAATGCAAAGGACTCATCCCAATTTGCATCCACTCTTTAGGAATGCTGAAAATTAACAGATAAGAAGGCTTGGAGAGAAGTATTAAATTAGTGTGCTATAAAGGCCCATCTCACAGAGATTACAAAAGGATTAAAGGTAATCAATCCATCATCCAGCTGTTGAAAACATCTGCTTGTAATACTGATCAATTGATGACTAACAGTTTATTTAAAGAGATTAACATTTTTTACTTTATAGATTTGAGAAAGGAAGTGGGAGAGACAGAGAGGGAGGGAAGGAAGGAGAAAAAAAGGAAAGAAAGAATTTTGAAGACCAACACATTAAGCGCAGTTCCTATTATTCTTACCATGTGTTAGCCAAGGACAACACTTTGTGATCCATTAAAGCAACTTTTTTAAAAAAACGCTGGGCTTGGTGTATATGAATATTCAAACAGGGGTATTCTCAGGGTGGATCCAGGAAACAAAAAAATGCACAGTGGGCAAAGATGTAATGTAGATTCAGAAAATGTAAGATGTAAACATACGCATGTACTATTGGGCCCTTTCTGCACTGGGCTTTATTCCAGATTATATCCCAGAATAGGGGGCTGCTATCCATCTGCTGGTGCAGACTACAACAGGCTGAGGGTAGGGCATGCACCAGCATGTGGACAGCAGGCTCCTATTCTGAAATATAATCCCAAACAAAGCCTAGTGCAGAAAGGGCCTTTGGGTTTACAGAGGAAATAGACTTGCTACATTATGGCAACACAGAGCTTTTTGGCTGCTCCTTTCCTCAGCACGCACACAAGTCTATGCTACAATATATTTATTAGCAGCAGACTAATGCTAGTGAGGTCACAGGAGAGGAGCAGAACACCAGCTGTCTCTGTTCGAAATGAGGAAGAAAACCAAAGGTGCCAATAAACTCCTGTTCCACCATTCCACTACCTCAATTTGCTGTCTTCATGTTCTGCCAGGCTGAATAGCAACAGCTAGCTTGCGATGAAATTTCAAGACAGCTGGGCCTTATTCTGCATGGTGGTGCAGAGTATAGCAGGCCCCTATTCTGGAATGTAATCCAGAATAAGGCCCAGTCACAGGTGCTCATTTTCTAGGGCTCCCTCCCCCTTTCTAGGAAGAGATTTCAGTCCTCCATAGTTTTAAACATGAAACCTGCATAACTATTTCTTCACAATACATATAATATAAAATATACAATTAAAATAACACAAAAGTAGATTTAAACAATTACAAATTTAACCCACCCACCCACCCCCACAATAGCATAACTACACTGGAGAATTCAGTATTACAAAATGGTTCAAAAGAGAACTAGATAAATTCACAGAGATCAGAACCACCAACAGCTTACTGTGCATGATGTGGCTCTGAAAACCAGCCACTCGGGGTGAAAAGCAATGAATGTTGCTAAGCTTATAGCCTGCCCGTAGGCTTCCATGTCTACTTGACTGGCCTTCTGTATGTTCCAGGGTGCACTTACTCAGCTACAGTATCCTTTGGTCAACCTTTGATTGGCCAGGGATGGGAAAGTCAAATGCCAATGTGTCAGCTGGCTTTCCCACCTCCATCTAGGTAACCACATTGGCAGTGCCCTGGTAGCCCAAGTGACATAAGGGTGACCATTTGCCAGTTGCCCTGACCCAATGCCAATGAAAACTTGGAAGATCAGCCCAAGCAGCCCAATTCCAGGGGTATATTCATTCCCTCACTGGCGCGTCTGACACTTCTGTTCTTTTGCAGGGAGGTTCAACTTGCAGGAGAGTTCTAGACCAGCAGAGTAGATGAAACGTAGCCTTAGAGGTTTGCCCAAGGCTCTTTCATCTCTCCATCAACCCATGCAGCCCTGGTGCTTCCTGCCCAGTACATGACTCCATCTAGCCATGAGGATATCTAGATGAAATATAAGTTGCATGGAGGGTATCCTGCAACACCAGTTGTTTATCATTCATGACGTTTAGGACTTGAAGCATTTTTTCAGAACCTAAGTTTCATGAATAAAAAGGGAATATGGATGGTGTTTAAGGCTCTAATTTAAGATTATTTTAAAAAAGAAAATAGGGTACAGGTGACCAAGCAGAAGGGGATACTTGGATTGGGGTGTGTTTTCTTTTCTTTTGTTTGTATGTTCTCTATGATTTGTATGGTGTGTGTTTCACTTTGTGTACTTGTTTGTTGTTTAATATTTGTTTACATACTTATAGAAAATAATAAAAATATCAAAAAATAAAAAGGGAGTACTGCACTGACAATTCTGCTCATATGCAATTTGAGTTATTAAAGAGCATCTAGAGACAAAAGTTTCCATTTTTACTTAACCAATCAGACACGGTTAACCATTCTTTCCATTTGCAGAAAGTATTGTTTTTAAAATGTAGCATTGCTTTAAACACTGCACTTCTCCCTTTACTGCTGTATTTTTCTTTTTCTTTTTAATTTAAAAATGTATATCCCACCTTCACCAAAGGTTCCCAGGTCAATTCATACAATAAAAAGATAAAAGATATAAAATACAAAAACTCATTTAGAATAAAACCCTCCCTGTTGTATTTCTTACATTTTTTAGAGGAATCTATTCAGATTTTATCATGTGGAAGCCAAACATTAGCTCCCTTGACAGTAAAGGGCAGGTCCAAAATAAAACTCATTTTTAAAAGCTTGAGAAGGACAGGAAATCTCTTTTCCTCTTGCAGTTTTCAACGGGTCAAAAGGTAGAAATGCAGGGCAGTTGGGTTCCACAATTATATATGGATCTCTTATTCAAGAATAACACAAGTCATTTGCGGACAATATCTATAATGTATAAAGTTAATGACAATACTGCAGCCATGATGATGATGATGATGAAAAATGAATCGGCAAGCAATCTGTTGATGCGTTTTTAGTATGTTTTGGAACTCAGAAGTGTTTAGCTTAGATATACTGTATTCCTTAGAGTTGTACGAAACAGTAAGTGAGCAAGGTAGTCTTTTAACTGATAATGGAACTCGTGACCAGACTGGCACAGAAGTCTTCCACTAACTTGAAAAAGGCCTTAGCCACTTTTTTCTGTCAGAACTGTAAGAACAAGAGCCCTGTATATCAAAATGAAGGTCTGTTTAGCCAAGCTGTTAGTTCCCTGCAGTAGTAAATTTGATGCTTTTCAGAAGCCCATAAGAGTGGCATGAGAGGAGAATTCAGAGACATGCTGTATGGGTTATGTGGCAATTTCACATAATGATTCTGGGTTAATTTAAAGATACATTGGTCTTAACTTCAGCTGAAGCCCGTGGCCATAGGTGAGTGGTAGAACAGCTGGAAAAGGGGTTCTAGATTTGGTTCCTGGCACTTCCTGAAAAGAACACAGTGGCCAATCATTCCTGCAGTTGCCAAGAAAATTGCAGTGGTGGGCCCATGGAATCACTAGAAAACAACTCCTACTTGATGGTTCCTAAGAACAAAATGAAGCTTGTGTGTATCGAGTTTTGGTGGAGAATAAGCACTTCTAGGCTACCTTCATTTTTTTTACTACTAAAGCTGTTGATTACAAGAAATGTATAACTAAAGAAAAACACCTTGGTTTCTTTCTTTTCTTCCTCCTTTTCTTCCTTAATCCTTTCTCTTGTTGTGTCAAGCCTTTTTGAGTATACAGCTAAAGACCAAGGTAATCTCTTCAATGATATTTTGTAAGCTGTCCCTGTGGACTTTTAGGCCGAAGACTCTGTTTAATGTGCCTTGGGAAACAGAATCAAAACTTTTTTGCAGCGAATGCTGTAAATCATGGGTGGTGAGAAGAGAAAGGCCTTCTCAGTGGTGATTCCCACTTGTGGAATTTTCTCCTCAGGGAAACCCACCTGGTACCAGAAAGGACACAGTTCAAGAGTGAAGACATTGCCCTTCTCCTAAGCACATAATGGTAGGATTTAAAACGGTATAGACTGGCTTTTGTGCGCAAATAGGACTTGCTATTTTCTCTCTGTGTTTGGCTGTTTATAGGTTATTTTCATAGTGCTTTACATACTTCCATCCTTGCACTTCGGCACAGTGTAGTTGCTAAAGGTCTGGGCCAGAACATCAGCCTGAATCCCCTCTTGGGCCCTTTCTGAACTTAGTCTTATTCCAGATTAGATCTCAGAATAGGGGCCTGCAGGCTGAGGCAGACTATAGCAGGCACTGCCCACGGCCTACAATAACCTGCACATGGAGGGATATAATTGCCCAATGCAGAAAGGGCCTTGGTTGTGACAAGTTCACAGGTCCCAACGGGGAGGGAGGGATTGCTTTTTAAGTCTAACCTATCGAGGGCATCACTGTAAGAATCAAACGGAGATTGTGTTATTCAGAGGAAAGGTGGGATATAAAGGCCATAAACAATAATTATTACTATAAATCACATTTTTATACAACTATTTGCCGCTGCCGCCACCAATTATTATAGATAGAATTTCCATCAAATGCAAAAGTGAGTACTACTTAGACCTGCACAGATTTTTAGAAGATACCACTATTTACCATAGGCCCTGGGGGAGAATTTAATAACAAAGTGCCACCCAATTAAGAAGACCTAATAAGGGGCATATGACCAGCATACTACTACTACTGAAGATGATATTCTAACACTTCTGTTAGCAGAAGTGCGGCAGGCTCAAGATCAGCCAGGCCAGAGTTGAACACCTGAAATTAAATTAAATATCACATGAAACTAGTGACATTTTTTTCCTGCTCAGACCAGCATCTCAACGGTTTTACAGAAAGCAAATATGCAACCAACCCATGACCCCAGTCCAGACTGGAAACCACTCTGGGATTCCATTTCCCTTCCTTCTAGGCCAGCTTTGCACCCCCTAACGAGTCCCCCCCAGCCTGGCCGTCCAGTGGCAAAGGTCACTGGATTGACAAAGGCAGCCCCAGGCCACCTAGGAGCTACAAGAACAGCCGGGCACCCTGCGCACACGCACCAGCTCGGCCAGGCGTTCTTTGTAGACTTGCTTGCAAAAAGTCTCTTCAAGCCCTTCTTCGAAAAACACGAATGAGACCTCGGAGCCCATTCACACACGGTGCAGCACGCGTGCACGGGACGAGGTCCCGGCGAGCCTCCGCGTGCGCCCGCAGCCCCCCAAAGCGTCGAGAACTTCGCAAGGCACCGCAAAAGGCGCGATCCCCTCCGGAACCGGCTCGTCCACTTACTTGCGCCTTCGATTTTGTCCGAGCCCCTGCTCCAAATGAGCTGCCTGGTCTCCAGCTTGACCTGGAAGGTCTTCCTCTCCGGCCTCTGGGACTTCTTGGAGTAAAACAAAGTCATCACGGTGCCCACTTCCAGGCTTCGGTAGAGGTGAACCACTTCGGCTTCGCTTTGGACGCAGGGGCCATTGCTGAACAGAGACGCCATGGTGGCTCCCTCCCTCCCGGCGCTCGCTCTGCCCCGTCCCCCTTCCCACAAACGGCGAGGCGAGGCGAGAGGGCTGGGCCGGGCCGGTGGGCTGGGGGGTCTCGGCGAACAAAAGGAGAGCAATCGGCCTTCTTGGAAGCGCAGATCTGCGGAGGAAAAGGAGAAAGTCGCGCGCGGGGGCGGAGCGACGGCGGGAGCAGGGGGCAGAGCGCAATCTGGAGCGCATTAAGCGCTGCGACGCCGCTTCGACATCCTTGCGAGCTTCAGTTTTGCGCGGCGGCGGCGGCGGCGGCTGGGAGGCACCGATCGGGCAAAGCTTGGCTCCCTCCCGGGGAAGAGAGAGAGAGAGAGGAAAGTCACCAGGAACTCGTGCCGGCGCGGACTGGCGGCGGGTGGGCACGCGGGCCAAGAGACTCGCCCCGATCGCTCGGCGCCTCCTGCGCCACCATCAACTTTTCGGCTCCCCAAGGCTGGAGGAGAGAAGCGCCTCTTGCCCGGTGGCGATCATGCAGCATGTCCCCTCCTCCCTCCCTCCTTCTCCCTCTCTCGTCCTCCTTGCCTTCTCCGGAATATTTCGCTTTCGCTGTCCGCTTGCTGCTTCCTAAAGCGAAAGCAAAGCGGCGGGAGCGCAAGGCGGCCGCGGCGGGCGAGCGAGGAGGAGGAGGAGTGGGGGACGCGCAATCGTGCCAAGGAGACCTTGCCGGAGTTTCAGGAAAGGCTCGTCCACGTCGGGGGCTGAAAAGGCTTGGCGGGGATCCGGCGAGGCGAAGGAGGGGAGGGGAGGGGGCTCGGCGGGCTTCTCCCTCCTCCTCCTCCTCCGGCGCTGCGCCTGGCCGCCCGAACGCCCCCGCGCCCTCCTCCTCCTCCTCCTCCTCCTCTGCCGCCAGCCAACCCCTTTGCGCCCTCTTCCTTCTCCCGCGCGCCCGGATTGGATTTTGGAATGGATCAGAAGCAGCCTTGGGATCAAGATCTCCTCCTCCTCCTCCTCCTCCTCCCGAGACGAGGAGTGAGCTCAGCAGCGGCAGCAGCAGCCCAAGTAATGGCTGGGGAGGAAGGAGCGCGCGCGGCCGGGGAGGGGAAGGGGAGGGAAGGAGAGCAGCAGCAGCAGCAGGAATCTGAAGTCCGGTTCCCGTTCTTAAGGCTTCCTTTGCACCGTCCTTGCAGCGGCGGCGGCGTCTGGAAGGTCGGGGAGGAAGAACCTTAAAAAAGATTTTCTTTTCTGTGCACAGACGGGGAGGAAGGGAGCTGGAGAGTATTAGGGATTCCCCTCCGCCGTGGGTTCGACCCGCCCGCCCGCAAGGAGCAATCGAGACGGATCGATTCCCGGCGCTGCGCTCTCTCGCTCTCTCTCTCTCGCGCGCGCTTTCCCTCCCTTGGCGCCGCAGACTGCTAGAAATCCCCTCCTGGAAGGGGATTGTAAGCAGGGGGTGGGAGGCAGGCAGATCGGAAATGGAGCTCATTGGTTTGCTGCAAAGGACACAGAAAGGCTCCGGTTCGGCTCGCCCGGGCGCCAGGCCCCAGCCCTGCGCGGGGAAGAGAGGGAGAGCGCGCTGCTTTTGCCCGTTTGTGGCCGATCGGGCTCCACGATTCGTGGATCCTGCTGCTGATTCCCCTTGGCCTGCAGAGGAAAAGGCAACGCCTCGAGATTTGCCCTCCATCCCCTGGCGCCCGGCGCCGTGTGTGTGTGTGTTGTGTGTTGTGTAAACGCGTGACGTGACGAAGCAACAGAGGAAGCAGGGAAAGAGGATAGGTGGGCTGCGAGGAAGGAAGGAGGCGGCGGGGCCCGGCTGCTGCTGCTGCATCCTCCCCCTCGTGTGGGCGCTTGCGATGCGAGAGCGCTTACGAGCAGGGCAGACAAAAGAAGCGACCCGCCGCTTTCCCGCTGCTACTTCGCCTCCCTCCCCCGCGCGCAGAGAAACTCCCGCGGGACGTGCTTCCCAGGGGCAAATTCACCAAGCGGTGCCGAGAATCAATCCGTGGCTTTTGCGGCGTTGTGCACCAGGGGCGAGGGCATCTCACTGGGCGAAGTTGTCGCTGGCGCACACTGGTGGCGGGAAGGTGGGTGTGGGTGGGGAGAGGGAAAGTGGAGGAAGAAAACCTCGTGCCCGTGTGGCCTGCGGTCTTCGGGAAGGCCGGCAGGAGAGAAAATCAGCAGATCAAAGGGATCTGCACCACCCAAGTCTTGCTGGGTGAAAGCCGTGGGCACTTTCGCGCTTAAAGGGTGGTGCAGTTGATGCAAAAGCCCCACCTGGATGCCCTGCTGGCAGACGGTTCCACTCTGAAGGGTGGTTGAAATCAGGGAATGCCCAGGGAGCACTTCATTGAGGATGGCCCACCCTAACTTGATGCCCCATCATAGGGTCCGTAAGCTATGGCCACAACTTTCACCCGCATAAACTAGGATTCAGCCTTCTGCACTTGTAGCCTGTTCAGGAACATAAAAGCAATTATTTCAACCATAGTGTATCACTGAATCCCTAACTTCCTTGCTCGTTGGCCACCCAAGACAGAGGGGAGAGCAGTGCAGTATTCTCCTGGAGCTGGCATTCTTCATCCTGTGGAGAGTGCTCAGGAAAACAGTTGGCTCATTAGATGACAAAGGACAGAAAGAGATCATGAACGAGGACACAGAGATTGCAGAGAGACTAAATGAGTTCTTTCCCTCTGCTTCCACTGAAGAAGGCAAGAAGGCATACAGTGTGTCTCCAGGAGGAAAACAGAAGAATTAAATTGGATAGAGGTAACTAGGCAAAGGGTCCTAAATGCGCATATATATATATATATGCACATATATATATGTGTGTGCATATATGACCAGGTATCATCAAGTTTCAACGATGGCAGCACAGTGGCCAACTCAACACTATCCCAACCAAGATTTCCCCCCCAGAGGCTGGAAAGCCAATGGCAAGGGATCATTGCTCAGTGGCAACAGAATCTGACTACTATGTATCCAGACCAGCAGGCCCCCAGTACTCCACCATGCTGGCAGAGTGGAATAACCAAGACCAGACTAGTACATAAGGACATAAGATGAGCCCTGCTGGATTGCCCGCAGCCCATCTAGCCCCATTAACCTTTGCTAAGGTTAATATAGCCTAACATTCTGGAAATCTGTCTTAAAGAAGGTGGGAATAACCTTGAATAAAATCATAGGTTTCTGGGCTTGCAGACCTCACAGATCATGATCCATCAAGTTAGACATAGTCCATAGGTTATATAAGGTGGACCCTTGGGACCTCCTAAGCTCCCCCCCCCC
>MTQE01003428.1:18849332-18875125 GCA_014337955.1 Aspidoscelis marmoratus | reverse complement strand
AAAATGGAGAGTGATAATACCCAGCGTGAAGAGGCTGGATACCAAGAGAATTATCATTCTTTGGTAACTGGCCACGGCAGCTAGGCCTGTTAAATGTTGCATTTCCATGACTTTAAGAAGCCTGTTAAGACTCCCATGATTCTAAAATGAATCTGTTTAGATTACTCATATGGAAGTGAAAAGAAACATGAAAAATATTACCAAAAGTACCACTAAGATATTAAGAATTGAAGATTAAGTTCAAAGGATTCCAGAGAATAACCAACCTTGCCTACAGAAATCCCTGCCCTGGAAAATCTTTAGGCTGAACTGTTTCAGTGTTCTTTTGTGGGGCTTACAGTATCTTGAAGCCTGTATAAAAGCTGAAATCAGAACAGAATGGAACGAGGCTACTGATGATCAAACTTGTAACTTGGTTTTAAAAGACCGGTGATAGCGGCCAATTAAATCAAGGTGTCAAATCAAGGTGATGACATGGATATGATCTTAAAAGGCTTATGTTTCTAGTAATATACAAGAGTTTCTTGAAATCTGAGTCTTGAAATCTGGAGGTTAAAATTTGGCTAATGAGGGTGACGGCAGCCATCGAGCTATAGAATGTTCTCCTTTTAGGTATAGCAGGCAACATCGTTATCCATATTGTAGTGTCTGGTTAGATTCTAGCTTTCTTTCCAACCAGCCATTTGCAGTGTGAATGTTTCTCTCCCAGGCCCACCTACTTTTTATTGTGGTTTTGTTGATTTTTATCTGTGTGGTTTTACGTTTGTTTTTTAATTTTTATTGTACATAGCTTTGAGATTGTTTTTTATTTTAAATGAGAAGTGGTATATACATTTTTAAAATAAATATTTTTTGGCAACTAGCATTTTGATTATTGTAGCATTCAATTTTTATTATGCACAGAGCGCAGTTGCAACTTTTAGCCTTTGGCACTCCACGTGGTAAAAAAAGGAAATAACTAATAATTCAATGGAAAAAGTAAGGATCATGTCACAGATTTATTTTGGTTTAATTTAAACCGTTTGTCAGTTCAGCACTTCAATAACCAACCAGAGAGGCAATTTTTAAAAAGACACAACCACTCCAGTGTGCATTTGCAAACAACTAGTCACCACACATTTAGAATTAAAACAGCCACTACTATTGAAACAAGCCCAAATATAGGCAAACAATCTCGATTCATCAAAAGCAAAGGCCTGCCATCTCAGATTATTTCCTGTGCTCATACAGATATGGCAGTTTACTACCACAAATAAACATATTCAATGGCGAAGTCTCTTGTGGATAATTCAGCTGTGATTATGGTAAGCTCTATATGGGGTGGGGGAAGTGTGGTACTTCTAGGAATTAATAGGAGTGCTACGGTAATAGCACTCCTTTGAAAATCATAGTGCCAATCACACTCTGCTCATTCTCCTCAACTAATTGTGGCCGTGGCACAACCACCAACAGTATGTAGGAAGAAAAGTATTTGGAGTTCTTCCCACTCTGCTTATACACTAAGGGGTGCTCATGGTGGCATGGTGGGGGGGGGGGATGAGGACAGGTCCATGTGGACATCACATTTGTCTAGCACACCAAATTTACCATGGGGGAGCAGGGACTATGCAAAGCCTGCCTACATTTAGGAGCTGAAAAAAAAAATCACTGGATAAAATTCATCTTAAAACCATCAACTCTTAAAATAGCTCTAAGTGAGTGAATGCAGTTTTATTCTGGCATTTTCACACTTTGAATTATCATGTGAGTAAATATGGTCACATTCTACTCCTGCCCTCCATTATGCCCGCAATTTTTTACACAATGCAGAGAAAAGTTCCTAAATGTAGAGGCTTCCTGCATGATTTAGAAAATCAACCACAAGGGCCTAAAATAAGCCAAAATAAATAAAAATAAAGTTTTAAACAACCTACCTTAAGAATTGTTGTAAAATTAGAAAGACAAAGTGAATACTTTGAATATTTGAGAGTTCCAGCGTCCGAGTGTCGTATAGAAAGAAGGCAAGTGTTACCACTCTCTGCTCCTCAGATGTGAGTTACGCCAGAGTACAAAGGGAAGGTTTGCTCCAATCAATCCTTTCCCTGTGCTTGTTTCTGTGGAGCTGATGCTGCTTGGATGTGGGTCCTGATCTATTCACACGCACTGTGTGCAGATTTCATCCTCTGCCTGTAGTTCCTTTTTTCACTTCCTCACACCTGCCCCATTTATACTACCATTTATGAAATCTTGTCTCTCAATAGCAGAATCATAAACTGCTACATAAACATAAAAAAATTAACAAAGTGTTCTGCCAGCATCATCAGTATTTTCATGCAACACAAATGCAATTTTAATGGGAACAAGTAGGAATATTATGCTAAAGTTTCCTTGCTTTGGATGCTTACCTTCATGCCTGGTTCTACCACAGGACCTAAGGCATCCATTTCAGACTCAGGTTTGAGTATGCTAGTTTTACATAAAATGAGTTCATGTATAATTAAAAGACAACTGCCATGTCTGAGTCAGTTGTAGTTTGTAACAGTTTCAACAGCAGCGCAAACATTGCTTTGAGTGTGCAGGAGCAAAAACTGTTTAAAAGCTGTAACAAGTCAAATGGATCAGCCCAGTCATTCCTTTTCACCAGAGTATTTTTTCTGTATTAGATTCTTAATACTGAATGTGTTCATTTTAGAAGCAAAATAAAAACAGATATTGTGTCTGATTCCAGCTGCCTGGCCACATATGCAACTATTTTGTTGTTATACTAGGTTTTCCATTCACAGGACAAGAAACCAGTTCATCCCCATTGTAACTTGTTCCCTAGTGAACTTCATGCTACCTGATACAAAATGTCAGAAAAGGTCCCAACTGCTAAAACACATTTTAACTGGGAAGGCAAGATCTGTGGAAAGGATGTATTGCTTGGAAGCAGGTATCACTTTTTCCTTATAAATATGCCCAAGTCTTCTTCTGGAAACAACTACCTTGGTTGCTCACTTGAAGAACAGAAGACTGAAAAAACAGGCGTGAAAAGTTGTGCTAAATATGGGAAGAAATTTTTACGGAACCTCAAGTTATAGTTCTTTCCTGGGCAACCTGAACTTTACAGTATGAAGGATTTAAAACTCAAGGCTCTATAAACAAGAACACCCGAAAACACCAGGAATCTAAAAAGGAACAGTCAGTTGTGTAATGTGTAGAAGGCCATTCGAAAACTTGGGTATACTTTCTCTCTCTGGCACAAAGGTCCTTGAACTGTTTCTACTGGAACCTCCCAACTTGTCCAACGTCTCACTTGACAGCTCTTGGCCTACTGCCAGCCTTTTGGCTCTCGGGTACAAGAACACACAGATGCTGGCATTGCGTTAAGATGTAGGAATTTATTTTAAATAACCTACAGTTGATTAAAAGGGAATTCATGATAAAAATAGAAGATACTTATTGAGGAAAGACTGCCGGAAACTTGTCTGCACCACACTAAGCTAACAATGCCTCTAAAACTAATGGGTTATAGCAAAAAAAGGGTTCACATTAAAATTCTGCTTTAATTTTTTTTTAATTTTTTTATACACAATTACAAAAGAAAAAAAAATAAAAAGCCCTAAAATCTTGATTATTTTTCCTTTTTTTGTTTTTGTTTTTTGGACCAAAGCTCACTTCCCTCAAAATTTCATTGACCAGTGAAAGTTCTTTTTACACAATAAAATCTTTTCAAGTAAAAGAGGGTGGAGGTTTAAACAAATAAAGAAATAAAGAAGAGGGAGGAGAGAAAAAAGTCAAAAAAGAAAAAAAAAGCAAAGCAAAACAATACCCACAAACGTGGATATTTCTGATATATATAAATCTATATATATCTATATATATTATGTACTCAGAACAAAGTATGATGGGAAAACAGTTTGTCAACAATTCGTTTGTATTCATAATCCATTAACCCTCCCCAACCCTTTCCTTCCTACCCTCTGCAAATCTACATGATCTTTAAGATCAAGAAAAAAAGTTTAAATATTTTAAAATAATTAAAAGTAGTAAAAATTCACATTAACAAAAAACAAAACAAAATAAAAAACACTCAAGTTAGGAAGGATCTTCCCATCATGCCTTGCTGTGAAGAGATGTTGCCTTTTATTATAGGTTTTCAATACCATGATGGTGCCAAGTAAAAATGAAAACAACCAAGTGTTTCCATGACAACTGTTGTAGCCAGAGCCAGTAAGCTGACGGCTTCAGTTGTGTTAAATTAATGAGGGGAGAGGGGTGGGAAATTAAGGAGTCCATTTTCTATTAAAATATAGAAGTTATTGCAAAACCCTAACTGTAAAAACACATCAATATCTCATTGGATTCAGTTTACAGTAGCTAATGATTTCCAAGCTCTTCTGTGTAATGGCGAATTTGCCTGACACAAAGTTAACAAATTCCCCCATCCACTTGTCTTCTCTCCAGAGATAAAATACAAACCATACAGCTAGAATTTGGGTCTCTCAAACAGGTTTAAATAAGTTGTCCATAGGACAACTGGCTCAGCTCCTCTATAACATTTCCAAGTTTATCTTTTCTCGAAGATGTAGGGCATTTTGTTGGACATTCACTTTCCTTTCCTGATGCCCCCCTCCCCCCCATAAAAAGGACAAGTAAGGCTCACAGTTTATCAATCTCCCTAAGACAATGCTATTCTCCCTCCATAAAATCCAGCTATTAAAATCAGGTTAAAATTCATAGTCTTCGTCTGCCATGTCAATTGCCCAAGCAAATTTCTCCCGTTGGGTTTTGTTATATATCTTCTCTATAGGTATTCCAAACTTCTTGCACCTAAAAATGTAGTAGGGGAGGAGGTGGAAAGAAAAGGAAAAGTTCAAAAATTGTTATAGCGACAGTATCTGTACCAGCTGTGTTCAATATAATATAATCATTGTTTCATTCATTTTAACTTCTCCTTTTACAAGTTTTTTAGCACTTCAGGTTGTAGAGACTCAACATGATTTTGTCTACCTAATGCAATACAGGTTTATGGATGGTTTGAACCAATTATGTTTAGAACTGGTTCAAGCATGGATTGGGAAGTATTAGGAGGTTACCAATGAACCAAAAAGAGTTTGAACCGAACAGTTGTTGATTTGGTATCCTTACCCCACATCTTTCTGGCTTCCCTTTATCTTCCATATGCCCACAATCTACTATAATGGTGTCAGAACTTACTCTGATTTTGTTGTGGCATCCCACTACTATTTCCCTGAGTGCCCGGGCCCACACTGATCGTCTCTTTGGCCTACACTGATCCTGTCTGCAGCCCTTTTATCTTTTTGTGCCTCATCTTTCAGACAGCCAGATTCTTCAGCAGGCCAACTGCCATACTTTCCTCATCTATTACTGCTTTTGGAATGGACGACCTTGAATCTTACCACCTATAGGCTAAGCATGTGGACTCACGGGTGAACCCGACCAATTGTGCTTAAGCCAGGAGAATGTGATACTGGGAAGCTGTAACATGATAAGTGTAGGCCAAGGATGAAGCAAGGCAGGAACACAAGGGGTGAGGATTTGATGAACCAGTTCATGTTACACCAGGCCTGTTTGTAGAACTGAATTGCTCGTTTGTAGTTTATTACATAAGGCCCCATCCATGACTGTGATTCAAATTAATGCCAACCTAACTACAAAAATCAGTTTGTGAGTATGTCTATATAGAACAGATTAGGTCCAAATATGTCATAAAATAGTATTCTGACTTTTTACTTATAGGTCACAAATTGAAAGATTTTCACAGTATAGCCATCTCTTGTACGACAAGGTCTTGAACAGAATAGTTTTGCATGACTGGTAAAATGCTACATCCCTTGTACATGGCAGTCAAGTTTCAATACTGCAGCTTGGCCTCTGTAGTGCTACTGACTTACACAGGCAGACTGGACGCCATCAGTTCCCCAGTCCCTGATTTTCCATAGGCAGCAGAGTTTGTACTCCATGGTGATTTGTGGATGGCTGTATATTCCAGCATGCTTGCACTCTGCTTCCTAATCTCTGAAGTCTGGACTTCTATATACAGTTTTGGTGTAATCTATACTGACCAATATGCTCTAGCACAACAAGATTATAGTGCCATAACATCCATACATTGTTAGCCACTCTCAAGCTGTGTATGCCCAGCTATTATGTCCTAAGAAACAGGTAGGCAGAAATATTTCCTTGCGGTACTGCAGGGTGTAGTAGTGAGTCTATCTACTTTAGGCACTGGGAACAAAACTCAACAAGGAGAAACTTTAGTTCGTGCAGACAGGTCTGACCTTATTGCTTCCCCAAACTATTCAAATCTAATATCTAATGTACTTAGAGAACTTACGAGATGCTCAGATATTAGTAATAGTCTAATGTAATACTGAAACCTTTATGTATTACATTTATCATTATTATTAAAAAATTAACTTATACAGAGATAAATACAACTTACGATCACTAAAAAGTAGCATTTACTTAATATTTTGTGTGGCACTTGTACAGAACAGTGTGTGTGTTGCGCATGCATGTTTTGTTCTGATTAGTAAAGAGACTGAAAATGTACTTTGCTTTAAAAACTAGGGGCTTGTAAAGCAAAATCAGACACAGCAACACAGCAACTGACTTCAGCAGCACCAGAAAGACTGAGGACTTTCAAATATGAGTGCCATCTTGTTTTTCACAAGGTGAATCCTTACCAGGCCACAGAAATTCTAGGATCCAGATAATTAAGTTTGGAGGTCCCTAAGGCAATTTGCTTGTTTTCCTCTCGATCGGTGGCCTGGACCTCCAACTTCATCAGCTGCTCTTCAACCCTTTGTACAGCTTTCTTCTTACTCTCCACAGCCCTGTGAGGGATAAGAAGAAAAAAAGTGTAGGCAGAAATGGTAAACTATTCAAAATCTATTGAGACTTAGGTACTTACAATGACCCCTGGTAGATGAAAATCAAAGCCTCCTGTTCCTCTTAGCAGCAAAGTGGGTATCAACATGCACACAACCTCACTTTCTGACTATCTCCCCAGCAGCTGGGTATTCAGTAGCATAACTTCCACCATGGTAGGTAGCAAAACTAGTGGTACTGATCAATTTGTTTTGCATGGATTTGCTTAACTGCCATTTAAAACTATCAACATGATCTTGTGGCAATGCTGTGCAGGTAGCCTGTGCAATGATCTCACAGTTGTGCACAATGCGGGTCTGCCCACAGAAAGAGAGATGATAGTGGTGGCTGAAGAGGCACTGGGTGCCACAGAGAGTCCAGGGATGTTAGGTAAGGCGTCTTATGTCATTCAATGTTCTTGGATTTTAATGTTTTCTGAGTAAAATTTTTACTCTCACTTTTCCACAGCATGTGGTTTTCCTCACTCTTTTTGTAAGCTAGAACTCCATGCACCGTAATATTTCACAACCTCATATTCTTTCTATTTATTCTGCAAGCAGCAGCTTGTACTAGTACAGGATATGCACAAAATCTGTCTTTTCTGCCAATTTTCATTCCCCTAGGTTGAAGAGATCCTTGGAGCTTCTCAAAATTTCTACTTATCACTTGGAAAAACCTAATACTCAGTCCTAGTGCTATACTGTTTTTGTACCAGTTAAAAAGCACCAGCCTCAATATGAGTTAGAGCTAAATCTCAAGTATCTGTTACACAGGTCCATACATGACAGGGTGCAGACAGAAGATGTTCACATGCAAAGAAATTGTGCAAGGCACACAGGCAAAATCAAACATTTATTGTGACTTCTGGGACTTAGCTTGAGGAGGTGCTTTCCATGTTGCTTCCAGATTTTGTAGATCTGCATGTTAGTGTGGATCTATGAGGCCTTAATCTGGATTACTGATAGATGTGTTTAACTGGGTCTACTGGTGAGATAGTAGTTCTGATCTAGAAAATGGGAGATATACAGAAGCCCCGCCTACACATTCTGGGATTACTGGGGACACCATTGCATGTCTCCTAGAAAACAATCCCCAGAATGTTTAAGGCTAGGAACTTACGCTCCTAGTCTTCCGAGGTAAGGGGATGCAACCTCAAAGCTTGTGTGATCTTCAGGAACACAAAGCGTGGGGTATCCAACTCAGCACTGGCAGTGAAGATGGGGCTGATCCAAATCTACTGCAGGTAAGTAGAGAAAGGGCCTATTTATTCCACAGGGCACTATTTCACCAATACTAGCGGATGATGTGACAGTGGTAGTTTGGGTGGATCTTTAAGAAAAGGCCTCTTGAATCCCTCTGGAATATATCCATTATTACTTGGTAAACTGTTTAATAATATGAACCTCAGAAAAAGCATTTGGTACATGTGGAGGATGTGGGGAGTAGAATGAATGGACGGAAGACCGCATCGAAGGAAGAAACATTTTAACCCATGCTTTTCTAAGCTCAAAGTTGTACTATGTATAAAAGTTAAGACAAATGTATGTCGAGACTGCCAGACTTACTTTTTAGACTTCTCATCCCTCCGGATCTTGGCATCAGCTTTGGCGCTTTTTAGTTCCCTTTTGGCCTCAGCCAACTGGTCCTTCTTGGCATCAATCTGAACAAAAACAGAAAGCAGAAGAGAGAGGGAGTGAACTTGACAAGCTGCAAAGACTCAATAAGAGTTTTCCGCTCTTGGCTTCTTGAGTACCAAGGTGGAACTTCTGTTCAAAATACAATACTGCACTATATTTTTCATCATAAACCAAGTCCAAGAAGTGGCTGTTCAGACATGCACTCAATACTCAGTTTTGACTACAAGAATTTCAACTACTAAATCTCTGAAGATTTGGAGATTTCAGCTTACACGACATTTATCAAAGCATGAGACAGTAACTCTATCACTTCCCATTTCCCCTTCCAAGTGTGTATATCCCACAACTTTAGAAGCTGCTGCAAAGGCCTTTGCCAATGAAATAAGATAATATTGTTTGAGCTTGTAACGAGCTTCAGATGTACAGAAACAGCTTTTTTTTTCAGAATGGAAGAAAATTCAAAATTCTGTGCAATTCAAAATGTTCTTATCTGGTGCGTACACCTCATACATTGGAAAGACTCAAATGGGCTATTGGATGAATAATTCAGTAACCTGACCCCAAATTATCAATCTTTGACTTTAGTAAGTGAATGTCAACTTCAAATACTTTGCTAGCTACATCACAAAGATGCATAAAAATTTCTTTCTAAAACAATAGTGCTATCAGCAGGTGGAAGAGAAAGTTTCCCCTAGAACTGACATGGACATGGGTAAAAGATAACTGCAATTTGATTCTACGAGAGAGGTGGGTTCAGGAAAAGGTAGACAAGTCAAACATACTATTAAACAAAAGTACCGCTCGCTACCCTTAACATACAGATAGAATTTAGGAAACAAATTGCATAGAACAACTTCAAATTTACAAGCTCAAATTTGTGTAGTCAAGGAGTCAGAATTATTTCAACATTATGATGAGAATGCCATCTCTTTCTTAACGCTGCTCAGCTCCAATCCCTATCACTTTTGACCATCTGAGAGCCACAAATATCCGGATCTTTCTTCAGAGAAATATCTAATGATATCCAGCACCAGATTTGCTACAAGGCAAGTATTAGGAGGTTGTACTGCTCTAGATGCTGTTAGATATCAGTTCCTATCAGTTGAGTCAGCATGAGTTAACAAATATGAAGGACTACACACTTCTTATTCCTACTCTAAAATAATGAAAAATTGATGTTGTTTGATATATGCAAACTAAACAAGAATTACAACCTGAGTGTTTATTGCTGCTCACCTAAACTGTTATTAACAAACCTTTTCAGCTCCCCTGAAAATAATAATAATTTAAAAAATGAGTTGGAGAGGGGCAAGTGAAGGAGTCAAGTCATTATTTTATCACAGCTGTCAGTCCTAGCAACTGAAGCAGCCAGGTTAGATATTATGAAAGCCAAAAAGAACACCCCAATGATTAATAAAACAGAAATGTTGAAAGGGTTATTTTAGATTCAGGCTGTAAACCAACCTAACCACAATGATCTCAGGGGATTTCTCAGAAATAACCTGAAAAGGAAAAGGGTGAGTTAGAGGAGTAAATCACAGAGTAAATTTGAACCTATAAAGACCTGCACTGAGCTGTGGAAGGAAAGTGCCCAATTTAATTTGTCTGCAATGCATGCCTGTTTTGTATATAGACAGTAAAAAAAACCCATACTTTTTGGCATCTACAAAATAATAAAACTAACTCCACACAAATAATCTACTATGAGGTAAACATATTAACACATTTTTTCCACATATAGTCTAGCTAAACTTCTATCTGCAAGGATTTTTTCCACAGGTAGAAAAAAATCTTTGAAGATGGAAATTAAGTTAGACTGGAATCTTTTCATTACCAGTTGCTCCAGACTGAAGAAGCTTTCATAGTTTGGAAGAAATCCATCTGTTGTCTGCATTAGCAAATTAACAAGCAGAATGCCTTGACCAAGGTCACTTGGGTAAAATACATTCTTATAATAAAAAATATGCACAAACTATCTGAACTACCCAGTGGTCTGTATTATTTGTGGTTGGTATCCTCAAGAATCAAGCTACTAGTTCCCTCAAGAGTGAATGAAGAAGGCAATATCTAGAAAACCAGAAGTAGAACTGTCTAGACAGAGCTTTCCACCTTCCCCTACAACATACAACTGCTCTAATGGGTTATAGTCTCTCCAGAACAAAGAGTATTAAGTTTGCATTCAATACTATCCACTTGTATTTTAATCTGTAATATATTTTATTAAACATATTGTGATTTATTTGCATTATTGTTATATTGTTTGTAGTCTCCACTATCCTGGAACGATTAAAATGAAAAATGGGCAGAAGCCTGTTCCCATGATGGCTAAGCAGTTCCATGTACTGAATTATTCAACTGAGGCCACATTTCAATATGTTAAGGGAGGCTGACGGATGTGGGGCATGTAGGGGAGGTACCACGAACTCTGCTCAACAGGACACCTCCTTGTACCCACCTTACAGTGAGAAGGCACTCTTCAAAATGGTGCTCCAAGGCTGCAAAACTGTGCCCTATGAAACCGTGCCCTCACGAAATAGCATCTTGGATGGCAATTGTGCCCACTAATGGAGTGTATAATTGCCACTAGGTACTTCCTGCCACTGCAAGTGGACATGTGACAGCAGAAGACACTTTACTAAGTGCTTTGCATGATAAGGCGAGGCATGGTCTGAATTGTATATATAAAAACCAGTATTTTTCTTCATGCCTCCAACCCCCTCCTGCAGATCCCTAAGGAGACATGCCTGATATTTTGGGAACTTGTGCTCCAGAGGAACATAGGATACTCTGTAGGAGACTGTGGGCTGAAAAATGAAGTCTACTTTTGCACGAAAGCAAGTGCCTTCTGCTAATGAAAGAAGGTCTCTGCCTAATGTTGAGTGAGATTAAACTGAAAAAAACTGCAGTACACCATCAGAGATCACCACTTTGTTGAAAGGTAAGCATAGGCAGTTCTACTGTCCCCCCTAGAGGAGAGGAGAGATGGAGATAACCTTGAATTTCAATAAGAAACAAGAAAAACAGACGTTTAGTGAGATGATGGATTTAGAAAAAGCTTAAAATCAAGAACCGATTTTCCTTTCTGAAGACAGAAAAAGTTTCATTGATGAAGTACCCTGGCAGGATAGCCCAATACAGGTAAGCAAAGAAGTGGAAGCAAATCTTTAGTTCCAACTTTTAACCAAAGGTAAAGCAATCATTTACCTTGCTCTGTAAATTCATCATGGATTTCTCAAAGGTCTTTGGAGGTGCCCTCTGGTGGTTGCACAGAATAGCAACAGCTCTATTGGCACGGTTATATGACAGGATCTTTGCTGGGACGTTATCTTCCGCTGAAAGAATTCAAATAAACAAGTGAAATTTATACTTCAAATAGGAAAACACCAATAGTATTACTGCAAAGTAACATTTTCAAAACTTCACCTACATGATATTCTAGAGGGATCATGCTATTTTAATCCATTTTTTATAAACAGTCACAATTTTAAAAAATTATGAAATTTTATCCCACAGTAGAAGTTCTAGTCATTCATATATTGAATTTCAATTCATATTTTCATATCTGGAGTAACCCTGTTCCCATCACTTCATTCCATGAAAAAACAAAACAGCAAAAACAATAACAACAACAAAAAAAAAACCTTCAAATTTTCAGAACATTGATTATGTCAGTCATACCTTAAATATTGTTTGTACCCACAGAAATGCATGATTGTTCATCTGCTACAACTTCTTTCATAATTACAAGGGCCAGAAACTTTTCTTAATTTAAATAATGCCCAGCTTCTCCTGGATGCAAGTTTTACATCTAATGACAAGAAATAAAATCACAACCCTAGATTTAGCAGAAATTATTTCTGCAGGGTTTCCTAGCCAAAGAGCTTTGGCCTACAGCTGAATCAAGGTTACATTAACCAATAGAGCGAGGCCCAATGTTACAACAAATACTGGAAGAGCAAAGGATAAGTTGAACTTGCTGGAATGGAAGATACTTACGTGTTGTGAGCTCCTTTAGCTGCTGCTGTAGCGTAATGGAGGCATTATATGTTCTGAATACCTTGGCTGTCAGCCCTTCCATAAGGTCTTGAAGATGTTTATTTAAGATGCTAGTCTAAAGATGGGTGGAGAAACAGATCTTTAGAATGTCTCAAAAATAGCATCTGAATTCTCCTTATTTTTGCTGCTAGAGACGATGAACATATCTGTATGGATTACTGCATGGTTCTTTGGGACAAGTACATTAATCAAGGATGATGTGAACTATTCCTCAGAAGATATATTATTTCAGCAAAGAGTACAGGGTGTATTTAGGGGAAGTTAGATGTAGATACAGTATGAAAGCAGGGGAAGCGGAAGGCTCTGTAGCTGAAGAAAGTGAGATATTGTATATAGACTAGTCCTGTCCAAGTTGGTCTTAAGTCTTCTTCATACATTCACTTGGAACAACTGTCCTCCAGATGTTTCTAAATTCCCATCACCTCGACCACTAATTTTACTGGCAGTAGCTGATGTGAGTGGGAGTCCATCATTTTCTGCAGTGTACTAAAATGGGAAGTCTGATGACCGCTCAAGTCTCTCAGGATTTAGGCCTGTGTTCTACTACTTGAGGGGACACCGATGCTTGTCTTTAAATAATTCCCAAAGAAATGCTCTGGGTCTTTGTTCAAACAGGAATTAACATGATTTATTTTAACGCAAATGAAATACATAAACAATTTCAGTTTCTTTCTCAAGGCAAATGAACAAATATTTTACGTGTCTCTCAGTTGAAACAAGATGGACTCTGACTGAAACTTTGAAGCTTAGGCTCTTTACTTTCTCTTGCTTCGAAGAATTCAACTTTCTTTGTGCCTCTTTGTGTTCAACTTGATGGTTCTTGCTGTTGCTTTGATAATGCTTTGTTGTTGCTTTGTTACTGCCTAAGTTGCTTTATATACACCTAAGTAATTAATAAGGATGGCCTAAATGCTGCCTTTAACGCTATGAACGTAGGCCTTTCTTATTCCATCTCTCAGTAAACTCTCCTCAGAAGAGAGTTGGAATGTACCAAAACGTAACCAGCTATGGAGGTGCTCTCACTGCTCCACCCAGCCAGGACTAATACATCTGAACCTGTACTGAGGGGTTTTCCCTTTAGAACTTCTGACTAAACAGTAAATTTGGGGCAGGGCAGCAGAATCATAACAGGAAGGCTAGTTTAACAAACTAAACATAGGGGATTTGCTTAACTCCTCTTACTGTTGCCTTTTGGGTATGCTGGCTAGAGCTTGTGAGAGGTGAAATAATGTAATTTCTGGGGAATAATGCTCTAGTAAAATTTCAATATTCCATTTATTTCACTTTTTAGAAGTCTCACTATAATGAAAAAAGTATAGGCAAATTGGGTGGAGCAAGAGAGGATCTGATTTTCTTATGTCACATGGCATGGAGCATAAGGTATAAAAGCCATAATGGTCACTATATAATAAAGTATAATGCAATGGTTAAAAGTAACCAGAATGGAAGTTTTAAAAAACAATGAAAACATCACACAGCATGATATATCGTCTTCCAAACCACTATGTATCAGTTTCTGTAGCAGATGTTTCAGTACGAACTGACCCCACTCCATGTGACATAAGAAAACCGGATCCTCTCTTGCTCTACCCAGTTGGCCTAAAGACAATCACCTTCCCAGAAAGACCGTCCATGGAAGGTGCTTTCAACATTATGGCACTAACATGATACCCAAATACAAAACGTGGAAGGCACCTACATTGAGTCTGTCAAAAAGGTCATCTTCGGGCTGCTTGTTCTCCATGAATAACTGAAGGTTCTTAAAAACCTATACAGAAGAGTAAAGAAGATAGAAAAAATGTTACAACATGAGGCAGGGAAATTAAGTTGAGCTCAGTGATTCAACAGCAATACAAAAAGCTCCAGATCCAAGTAGATCCATTACTTACATTTACCATTCCTTACTGAGTAATACAAAGCACTTTGTGGACAATTTTAATTAATGACTAAGGTGCATTGGGCTCAGTCCTTAAGGTATCTAAAAGTGAGGTAAAAGGCATCCAAGGTGGGAAAAGCAGCAGAAAATCAGGGTGAGAAAATAAAGCAGAAAGTCATTTGACAGCTGAGAAGGGAAAGTGCAGAAGTGCACAGAAAGATACATAATTGCAAAGGGAGAGGAGGGAATTGTATACAAGCACTGTGTTAATAATCCTTCCTATTCCTGTCAATATTTAATGTTTCTGAGTTGATCACTGAAGTCTGACTAAAACCTTTTTTTGTTCACCTAAGAAATGATTGATTTCTGCTGGGATCAATGCAGGGGATCACAAGTGGTTATCATTCTTAACTAATAAAAACTTATCAGATTAACATTATTGGTTAGGAGCACAAGGCTTCTTAGAGGCTCTGGATAAGATGGCAGAATTCAGCAGGATAAGGGAACTATTTACATAGCTGCAGTCCAGTAATCTCCAAGACAGCAAATGAACATATTTATTGGACTCCGACTTTACCATTAATGCAATACAAGGAAAAAAGAAAGCTTACCCTTTTCTCAACAGGAACTTTGTTATAGTATCGTATGGAGTCTTTTCCAAGGAAGTCAAACTCCACCACATATTCCTGTCCATCCAATTCTGGATGCAAATTAATATGTTCTACGCGGAGAGAGCAGCAGCCCACTGTGTCAGCTGTTTCTCCTTCTTCTTTCTCATTACCTGCTCTCAGTGCGAGCTATAAATATGGAACAGTAAGGGACAGCAGAGAGATGAGTCACAAACCACAATCTAAACAGACGGAAATACTGTATGTTCAATTATCATGGATGGCCAGCTCAATTTTACTTCACGATCGCTGAGCTAAGGAAATACTCTCACAAATTTTAAAGGTGAAATTCAGGGTATCATAAAATTACATCAAGCCTTGTTTCAATCAAATCTGATGACCTCAAATTATCCAGGTACTTTTGGATTCATTTACTCTTCTCCAGTTGCCTTGATGAACTCAAATAAGCTCTGAGATAATATTCACACAGTCCAGGATTACTGGCACTGATGTTGCATTACTGGCAGACTATATCTGCTGACTTCAGAATAGCGCTGCAAAAAGATCTTCAGAGGCCAGCTGACACTAAGTCTTGAAGGTACTGCAAAACGCAGCATGAACATTTGTATATATGGACATTTCAAGAAGGTGTTCTGAGGAGAGAAATCCTTACTTAAAACATATTTACTGAGCTCTCAGAATCACAGAAGTGATACTTTTGTCAAAGAAGCTGCCTTTACTTAAGGTAAACATCCCAGACATTTCCTGTACTTTCTTCAAATAGTTCTCCAGCTGATTGGGTACTATTGCATGCCACTCACTATCTATAATGCTAAAAGCATTTAGTAGCTGTGCTAGTAATCAGATCAGTACATATGATGCATACAGTCAGATGCAATCCTCATTTAAACTGTGCTAGGCTTACAAAAGCACACAATATAGAGAGATTGAGAAATTGTTAGAAAACTATGATTAATGAATTACAGAATTTGTATCACGAATAAGAACAGTTGTGTGTGTTTAACTGTACCCTACACCCTACATGCTGGTGTCAGGGCAAGTTACAACTGAAATGCACAGAAGCAGAACTAAAACAGACTGAAACAACACAATATGTGGTAGAAAAGGATAGGCACCTCCCTTAGCCAAAGTCTTAGGAAAAGAGATATGTCTTCAGCACCTTACTAAATGCTAGCTACAGTCCTTTAAAGAGGGCTTTGGTGCCTTATTCACATTGAGCAAGACACATTTCATTTTTAACTGGAGTCTAAATTAAAAATGGGCAAAAAATATCAACTGATAATGAAGAATCCCTCCCAGGAGATACATTGGTTTAGAAGGGAGTATTCTGTTCTAACTCAAATGGTGGATATGAAGTAGAGCCAAGGTAGTCTCCAAGAAAGATGGATGGTGCGCATGTGTCTCTGAGATCTTCAGAGCCACTGGTTAAAATCTGCTAACTTATGAAAGCTGTGGTGTCTTAAGTTGGTCACGCAGTAAAAGAAAGCATATGAAAACTGGTTAAGCACCCATCAAAATTCTAAGGGTCTGGATCTTGGACAACTAAAGGAAGTTTCTCCCCCATCCAATTTTGGGTATGGATTTAGTTTTCTTGACTGTAAAGGAGAAAGGTGCCTTGGGAGTAAACTGGTCTTATGCCTGGGATGAGTGGAATAAACTATGGGTGTATGTAAGTAAATGCTAAGCAATGCATTATTGCTAAGAAACAGTAAGAGACATTTTCTAATGGAAAAACATCAAGCTGTTTGACAGATGTATTGGCAAAGATGTAAGAAAATTAAGCTGATGTATCACTAACAAATGATCCTCACAGTTTATCTTTTATCATTGACTTCATGAAGGCATTTCTGAAATCCCTTGTTGTGACATCCAACGAAGCGAACAGGTGTCAACCCAGAGTTGAAACCCAACTAGTCTAGGCTCAGAAGCCCTGAGAAAGTAAAAGGCTGAAAATGTGACAGATTCTCACTTTGTCAATGAAGTACAGCGCAACGGCTCTCTGCCGCACTTTCATCTCTTTGGACTTCCAGTCTTCGCGATACTGGTTTCGAATCCTATCTACACACTTCTTCAGTCTCCGAGCCGTTTCATATTTCTGCCAGTCTTTCTCACCCTGCAGAGGCAATCATAAGAAATATCATGGCTTGGCTCCAGTATGAAGGTTCCTGTTTGGCAATGGGGTATCATTTAGAATAGGAACTTGAAACCTTTCATGTTTCAAGTTCTTCCAGTGCTGGTAGGTGCATTTCACCCTGAGCTAGGCCTTCTGGAGTAAGATCATGGATCCTTCTAGAGTCTTCATCTCCCAGTAGGTCTCAAATATAACAATCACGTTTGAGGCCTTCCTGGAAGCGTGTATGGTTTGCTAGAAGGACTGACATTGCTTTGCTCCAATGGTCTGGGCCAGGCTGAAGAGCACCAAATGATGCTGGAAGAACTGTGTAGCTAGCAATGGTTATTTCAGCCTTGTGTTTGGAGGAAACATGGCTTCTTCTGCTCATCTTGATCAGTTCCTCATTTCTTGTACTTTTTTTGGAAGACTCTCACAATACCATTCCTAAAGAGCCTATCATTCCTTATTCATACTAGTTTTATTTACCTGACCTAGTTTTTAAAACTAAATAGTAGAGTCATTTTAAAACACTAAACTCTCTAGATCATACATTAAGCCTCATGTCCTTCCTTAAAATCCCACCAGTCATGATCTAAGTAGTTTATTAATCAGGCAAACCATTACCTTGATTCTAGAGCTGGGGTTCAACATGATATATTTAATAGATCCTTGGATATTCTCTGTCCAGGATACCAACCAGGTCACTTTATTATCATGTCGGACTTCTTTCCATTTATGTCCAGGAGGTGGTGGAGGAACTTTAGAATCCCTAAACAAGGAAGTAAAACAAAATAAAAACACAAGACCAGAAGACAAATCTCAAAACTGAAGAGCTACAGATGTTATAAAAAAGACAAGCAAAACAACATCTAACACCATAGGGCTGTAGCCAACGCAGGCTAACTATGTAAATAAAAAAGTATTCATTTTGACAAGCAATCAAAATCAAAGTGTAATCTTCACTTGAACATTTCAAGTTCAAAAGTAAACAAACCTAGAAACTAAATCCATGCCTTCTCAATCTCCATGGGGAAATAGATTTCGAACCTATACTGTGAATAAATGGAGGATTTTTTTCCGACTGCCTCCCTGTTTGTTTTGTTATTTTTGTTGCTTTATGTGTTTCATTAAAGCAATGTGACAGACACGTAGTTTTAAAGCAGTTATTCATGCCAGTATCAAAGGGCTTACCTCTCTTTATTCTGTTACATTAGTTACAAGCACTCTTACAAGTTTCTCTGTTCATACCTTTTTTCACTGGCAGCATCTGATTACAGACCACACACACAAAAAAATGCAGTTTGGATACTTTCTGTAGAAAACATCTTGTGCATGTACTGAAAACTACTGCTAAAAAAAGTGAAATTTAAAAATTATATTTTGAGCTTTATTTATCATGGGTGTGCTGGAACAGGATGGCTGATTTCAGTATTTAGGGGATGCTTCATTTAAGGTTTTGTAAAAAACCTTTACCACAAACATACACCAAAAAAAAAACCCTAACAGCAATTTCACCAATTTACTATAGGGCTATATTGCATCTCATCTGTAGCATTTTTTTAGGCTATTATGTCGTGTTCCAGGTTTCTTCCAAGAACCTACGCTTTCTGATATACTGCAATATCCATCTTCAGAGGATTTTGCTCTGGGAAGAGTCAAAAGTGACTGATGTCTTCCCAGATCTTGTTTCCTTTCTTATAGATGTCTGTTGCTTGTTTTGCAGCTTTTGTTTTGAGTTGTTAATGAGTCATTGGTCTTCTCCTGGCTGCAATCTGTTGACATTGCTTTCTTGTGTGGAAATGTTCATGGTGGATTGTTGAGCCTTACCTGTTTATTATATATTAGCATAATCCCTGGGGGTGAGTGACTGATGGGTGATATATTTGCTGAACTAAGGTGTGAATCTTTGTTTCACTTGTTTCTGTACAAATGTTTCCAGATGCTGCTGAAAAAACAGGCCTTGGTCCCTGTTAAAGTTGTGGGGATGTTGTTTAGTTCCGTGTGAGAGTACTTTTTTCCTTCCCATATTGGTTGGCACCCACCATAACAGCTAATCAGCAATATAGTTTAGCTGAACTGAAAGAACACTAGACTCTCCAGTCTAAATGACTGACTAAACCAAAATAAAACCAAAGATTGTCAGCTTGAAGCTGAATTGACTCTGTCTGTGTGCATGAGGACTGCTTGTTAAACATTTTAGAGGATATAAAAGTCTTAATAGGTTAGGGTTAGGGTACTGCTAAGGTAATTCCAATACATGTTTGTTCTTCTGAATTTTTAAAATCTAGTATAGAATGAAAGTGCAACAATCACTGCTAGCGGCATTTACAGATTAACAAATCAATTTAAACCATTTTAAAAAACACTGCTGACATGCTAATGACAGTATTGTATGACTCTCAATACTGGTATTTAACTCTGAGAGACCTCTACTGAAGGAAAATTCCTTGTTGGAATAATCCATGCCTAAAAACAACTTTCCTTTTGCCAGAACAGCTATCTGGAATAAGTTCAGAAACAGCAGTTCTGAGTCATAACTGGAAGCCTCTCTTTGCTACTGTGTACAGCTGTCCATGCTCACTTGCTACAGTTGATGATGATGTCTTCTGGCATGATCCGTCTCTTTAGCATGCCCATTTTAGGATGGTTGCCACGCCCTCTGAAGAGACCTGGAGGCTCAATCTTAAAGTTGGCAATTCTCTCCTTGTGATTATCCATGATACAATAACCATATTCTTTTAATAACCGCTCATTCTCCTCCTTAATTTTCTGGGGGAAAACACAAAACACAAAAAGGAAAAATCACAATGCATCCAAAGCCACTAAATAAATTATTCAGATATAAAATTGCAAGTGAATTCATTAGTTCCATGATAGTTGTGCTTTAAGACCTGTGCTGCGAAAGGCATTTCACAAGTACTAAGAAGTGTAACACTAAAAGCAACTGTGAGAACCTTAAAACTATCAAAGCCCTGGTCTAGACTCTGCAGAAAGAGTCTGAAAATGTCTTCGGTGTGATTATTTGTATATTTTATGGCCAGACCATGTACATCCTTGTTTAAGGCAATCCCATATGTATCTATTCAAAACTAAGCTTTAGTTTAATTGGATGTCTTCTTAGGTAGCTGGGTGCAAGCATACAGCTGTAATTCTACTCATAGGTACTAGGAATGTGTTCAAATGATAATAATGGGACATACTTCTAAACAAGTATGCAAACAAACAGGATTATTCACCCCCACCCACCCCCAAAAAACCTAGATCACTGTGAAGAAACAAGATTACAAACTGGACTACTGCCACATGCACACAGCTTCTTATGACCCACCTTTTATCCCTACCTGGTCGTTCCAATATCCCTCTTTCTTGTCATTTAAACATTTCTATCTCAGGTCAGACTAATTTGAATGCAATCATCAATATGGATGTGTTTGTTAATGTCCCAGGTTTGGGAGGCTCACTATGGAGCCAAAGCCCACTTACATTTTGGGGTTCAATCTAACAGTACTGAGCATGGGTGGGTTGGGAGTTGAAGGCAACTGTTTGTTTGGTTGTGGCCTTCCCCCGTCTCCCTGGTGCCCGTGAGTGCCTCAGCTACCTGTGGATCTGGGCCACTATCCATATAGTTCTTCCAAACACTGGCCCAGCCTGAACCATAGCCATGAAGTTCTTCCAGTGCTGGTTGGTGCATTTCAACCTAAGCTAGGTCTTCTGGAGTAAAAGATCATGGTTCCTCCTACAGTTTTCATCTCCCAGTAGGTCTCAAATATAACTATCATGTTTGAGGCCTTCCCAGAAGCGTGCATGGATTGCTAGAAGGATCGACACTGATTTGCTCCAAAGGTCAGGGCCAGGCTGAAGAGCACCAAATGATACCGGAAGAACTGTGTGTTTGGAGGAAATATGGAGCTGGCAATCATGGCCTGGCATCTGAAAGCAAACATGTAAATGGTGGCACTAGCCCAGGAGACATGTGACTGTTGCAGATGTGAGTAGGGAATGGGGAGAACAGAGAACAAATCAAACGGCCAGCTCAATGAGTCAGCCAGCTGATATGGTTTGAAGACAAAACTGGTTTTGATAGAGTCAAGGCTCCCCTTACATTGAACCAAATTAAGCAGGATCAATTACTGCACATCTAACAGTATGCTGTTATTAGTTATTAATAATACCAAGGAGGAGATTGACATAAACACCAGTCTTCCTTTCATTTCCAATGCGGCCTGATGTAAAGCAATTTTAATATAGCCAGTCTAGTGCTATATATACATTTGAAAATGAGATCAATTTTGATTGTAACAACCAGGCTTCAAAAGTTCTAAATGAGCTTCCACTACCAAAAGCATTTTAATTTCCCCTAATATGGCAGGGGTTTGTTTTTCAAAAATAAATTCTAGTTTATCGTCAGGTTTAAACAAGGCCAGGACAATTTCAGAATTTCTCAAACAGCCTCTCTCATTATCCGTTGGAAATCACACCCAATCAACCAGCCTGTTTTCGTTGGATAAAGATATACACGTGTCTCCTCCCTACTCCTTCTTATCAGACTACTTAGGGAAAGAGCTGCTGGACTCAGATCTAAAGCTGCCTGAGACAGCCCAAAGTATTTAGCCTTCTTTCTTTCAGATCCTTGTGTCTTTTCTTTGGTTCCCCTTCATTTGTACAAGATTTTACTGGACCCACAACCTTTGGGGCCTGTTTCGGGATGATCCATTCAGATCTATTAGCATTTCCTTCCAAAAAGACACCTCATTGACTCTTCTCTGCTTCTTACTGCTTTGGTGCCTGTGCTTATGTCTTCTTGTCTTCATTCTTTTATGCATCCTCCAATCAATAAAGAAGGGAAAATAAAGCCATTGGGAAGAAAGTCTACCAAGATCCATCTTGTTTCAGTACCAGGCAGGAGCAGTTGAGGCGACAGTACCACAATACAGTCAGCAATGATACTGGATCCCCACTTCTTACAAGCAGTAAACAGAGCCATCCTGAGACTGGAAATGGTTTTTGTTGAAATGCTGTAAAATTAGTATTTTAGATATATTCTGATCTTGCCAAAGCCCATCCTTCTAGATACTGTTTCTTTCTCAAACAATAGACTATTCTCAGCACTCATTTCCACTGAAGATAAGCATGAGCCTACGAATCATTTTGGTAGTAGTGGTTGATACAGCATTAAAAAGGTGTTTTGATGCTTAAGCTTATGTCCAGGGCAGCTGCAGTATGACTGGAGCTAGTTTCTATTGCTGTTTTTGCAAAGACGGCCACAGATTGGCTGAAGAAGATTCATTATGCGACACACTTTATTAACAATTCATTTGCTGTTCAGTTTGCAGCCAAATATACGCTACTAGAGCATAGAGGATCTGGCTGAGGAGCTGGATGGTTAACATGGCAGGCCCTCCCAATTTTCACCTAGTCAAAACCATAAATAAGAAAAACACCTTTCATTGAATAAAGAGAAGGATAGAAAACCTAAGTGCTGACAGTGCTTTCAAGGAAAGTTTCAGTATCTGAAGTGAAGATCCTATGCAAGAAATAGAAGATGGTCTTGCTCTGAATTTTCACCTTGATGTCAAAGAACCTCAACTTTATTCAGATGCTCAACCAAACATTTCTGTAAGAAAACGTGCATGATGACAGCTTTCTCCATAGCTATGTGACAAGTGATTGTATACTGTTTTGGCACCTTAGAATTCTAGAAAATTCAGTGTCCTTGAGTTAATGGCAGTCAGGTTAGTGCTCAAAACCTATCCACTTTCAATAAAAGGAAGCACATTTCCTGTTGTCCTCAAGGGACAACTTGGTAACACGAGCATATGTTAACAAAAAAAAAAAAAAAAAAAAACATTATCTGGATCTCTGGCAAAAAAGGCAAACCTACTGAAGGTTTGGATATAGATAAACTTCAGATGGAGCAGAGCAGAGCAGACCATCTGGTTGCCACAAGCAATGTCATAACAAATTGAGCAGACAAGTTCTTAGGCAGTCACAGAGTTTTTTGGTAGGTGACAAGGAGGTTTGTAACACCAAGAACTGACCCACTCACATTTAGAGAAAACACTCTGCTCTTTTGAAATTTTCCTTCAGATTCTTGGGCCCTTCAGAATAAATGATGTCCTGCTAGCAGCCTCAGAACCCCTATACACTCTTCCTATTGTTTATTTATATATTTATTTCAAGACATTTATATCCTGTCTTTCGCCATATGTTCCCAGAGCAAATTACAACAAAAAATAATGAACGGAACAGCACAATAAAATAGAACTACAGACCTCCCCACCCTGACCCACTCATTCCATAAGCAGAAAGAACAGGGGTAAGGAAAAGACTATCCTAGGTGCTTCTGGACAATGTGAAAATCATCATCTCCTCACAGCTTATCTTCTTTTTTTTGGTTCAGCCGGCTCCACAATGAAGCCTCACTGTATTACTGTCTGATCCAACAAAGCATTTGGAAGGTGAAGAAAACGTGGGTAGACAAAATTCAGATAGCACCTTTCTAACTGGTGACTCTGGTTTGCGCTGCTCTTAGTTCTGGGATAGTACTGATGGCTGCCAACCTTGAAAAATATTTTGAAGCAATGGTAAACTTCTAGGCTATGGTTAGGCCAACTTTTGTCCAGGCCACATTACTGACCTCCTCTATATCTAAGGTACATGATAATATCAGGAAAGTCTTTTTTAGCCAGTGCACCCTGAATGCACTAGAATCCGTGAAAGCATGAGGAAGTAAGTAGTGGCTCTAAGTGATATTCTGAGTATAGCAGTTAGACTTTTTACTTTTTGGGGTACGTCATTGATTAAGTCTCCAACATTAAATAGGATGCAGGAAGCACACGGACAGTGGAAGAGTCTTGAAGCTGAGGACCTTATCAGTTAATCCTAAATTGTATGTATTCTTTTCAAGCAGATATAGTCACTATCAAGCCTGACCATTCCTCTACACCCAAAGTCAATTCTGTTTCATATATCCTGGAAGTTATTCTTCCAGTCCTGTGCTAGCCCCTTCTCAGTTAAAAAAATTTGAGTAGAGCTTGTGGAAATGAGAAACATTTTCTGAGAAAGAGTAATGGCATGAAGAGATCTCTATCGTCCATATCATGATGGATCAAAGTGTATGACTCCAGCTTTAAAAGAATCAGGGAAAATGCCTATCTGGGTGTGAGTGACAGTTGGCTCACAATGGAGCAACACCAGTGGCATATCCTTAGGGCTCATTCAATCACAGATATCTGTAGGGCAGCCACATGGTCCATTGCTCACATTTGTATTGTAAATGGTTTGGACACTCTTAGATGTAGTTTTCAGGTGGTCTCTGTGAGATGTGGTAAGACTGTTTTCAGTAGTCTCACAGAGGTCATTTTCACCACTTCTTAGAATGGGGAGAGTGGGTTATATGTAGAGTGTGAGAACTTCTAACAGGTAATTAATTTTCTAGTGTTTCTTCTTTGCAAGGCCTTTCTTAAAGATTTAGATTAACAAATTGTACTTGGAAGATATGGTATCACAGCAATCCAGTTTGGAGAGAGGGGAATGCCTTCAATGGCAACACTGTCAGCAAAACAAATGGATCCTTACCTGCTCCAGGAAGCAGAAGGAGCCATCCAAAGATCAGAAATGGCTACTTAAAGTAGGAAATACCCAACAAAGAATACTGGTATGCTCGACAGCTAATGTTATACCATGTACGGAAGTGAGGAATAATGTTAAGCATCAAATTTACACAATGGAATGTAAAAGCTGAACTAAGACTGCAAAACATAAAGCCTTTTTACATAACATTGTCATTTTAAGTATCAACCTCAGACGTTTCGGAAGTATGTATGCATTGTAATAAATAAATAAATCTAATACCGCTTTCCTCCAAAAAACAGGTGTTCATAAAGTATAGCATTATGTCTGGGGTTCTTCGAGGTAAAATGACAAGCCATGGTGCCAAACTGAATTTGAAATTCCCTTCTGATTTCAACATGGTCTCCCCTTTCTTGCACAAGAAATGTAAGCCTGCAGGGTAGGCAAGCCATGAGAGAAACATAGCGGAAAGAACCTGTTTTAAGAAAGGACAACTTCTCCAAAAGATTTAATGTCTTGCAGTACTGTTTCCAGAGAGGATACCACTGAAGGGTGCCACTGCATGAAATGTTGAGGATGGCCAGCATACATATGGAAATATTCTTCCTCTAAGCGTCTTCCACTAAGCCTCTCCAGCTAACTTCTCCAAACAAGTAGGCAGTGGCCTTGGATTCAAAAAGGGCAGTACTGAGTAAGAGTGTGCAGAGAGGATTTTTTCCACTCCCCTTCACAAATTTGGCATGACTCATATTAAGCCAAGGACTACAAAATGACTGTAAACTACAGATTCATTAAAGAAAGCATTTTTTGTCCATTTTGGAAGTATGTCTGAATATTATATTGAAAGATTGCTAAGGGCTAGCATTGAGAAGAAATGCTCGTTAAAACTGTTTAATGAAGCTCTAATTTACTTTTGATTATTATGACATGGGTCTGCACTGAGCCTTGCTGACTGGATGTGTGCATGTCCCTGTAGAACTGACAAATACAAGCCCATTGGGAAGAAACCCTGGGTGTTTCCACACTAGTTGTGGAAACTGGATTACTCCCCCCCC
>MTQE01003428.1:18804879-18843898 GCA_014337955.1 Aspidoscelis marmoratus | reverse complement strand
TGAGATGCCCATAAGCAATTGGTGGGCCACTATGTGAGACAGGATGCTGGGCTAGATGGGCCTGTGGATCATCTATGTTCAAACCAAAGGAAAGGTAACAGGAGTCTGGCAGAGAAATTTGGTGAAATAAGTACTCTTGCTCTGGTAAGTTTCTGGGGTGGCTCTTTTGGGTTTGGGAGAGTTTGCTGGACACTTGATGTATGGCTAGTTTAGCCGTGTGTGGAGTGATTTCTAGGTTAGTCTGAGCACATGGTCCATGGAGGGGCTTGCAGCTGCTGCTGGTTTAGAGGGGCTTGCAGCTGTACCACATTCCTCAGCTGCAAGAAGCAAGGCCAGTTTGAGCAGCCTATGTGCCATTAACTGTTAACAAAAAGCAAAACATTAATTTAAACAGAAATAAAAATATTAAAAAAATATTTTAGAAAAGCAAAATAATTTAAAAAGCATTAAGATAGACAACCAGCAGGGGGAGGGGTGTTCTAGTGTTTTGCACTGAGTGTCACATGTATGCCTCTCTACCTGATAGATAGAAGTCAAGGGTGTGTGCCTAGCGTAATGAACTCTTGGCATAGAAAAAAAATTATGTTGAAGGCAAGATAGCTGACCTGGAGAACTATAAAGTGAGACAGGCATGAAAATGAGGCATTCAGGGATGTAACAGGACCATCCCACACTACTATGAGCAGTCCCTCAGTGCCCTGGAGAGTAGAGGTGTTAGGCAGGAAAGACAGGTTGGGGAAGAGGGACAAGTTTTCATTGTTGGGACTCCTTCCTTTGTGGATGTTCCTTTACAGGTGCCAGGACAGGCAATTATTTTAGTGGGTGATTCACTTATTAGGAATATAGACATATGGGTTTGTGATGGGCATGGTGACTTGCATGTTGGGTGTAAAATTTGAGGACATCATGAAGCATCTAGATACGCTGGTAGACAGTGCGGGGGAGGAACCAGTGGTTGTGATACTTGTCAGTACCAACAACACTGGTAAGATTAAGTGGAAGAACCTGGAAGCCAAATTTAGATTGGTAGGTGGAAGATTGAAACCCAGAACTTCCAAGGTTGCATTCTCAGAAATGCTACCTGCTCCAGTGATGTTAAGAGGAAGGCATTAGGTTTATTAGGCACTGGGACACATTTTGGGACAAGCAAAATCTGTATAAAAGGGACAGGTGTTACTTGAACCAAGATGAAACCACACTGCAGGTTCTTAATATTAAAAAGGTTTCAGAGCCAACATTTTGATTGATCTCTTAAGTCAATGCTGATGGGAGCTGAACAGCATCCAATTTGGGAAAGTGCACATTTGAATGAGAAGGGTTAGCGTTGAGTTGGCTAGGAATACGTCAATTATGTACAGTCAGAAATATGTAATGAGTAGCCTTATTACAGTATTACAGGGCTGAGCATACACCAGAAGAGTACCTACAAATTACTTATGTGCAAATACCAGATGCCTCCAAACTCTAATAGGGGAGCTGGAGAACTGAGTAAGAGATTAAAAAATTGATATTACTGGCATAACTGAAACCTGACGGACAGATGAAAACCAAGCAGATAAAACATTTTGCTTTTGTTTTCTGCTTGAAAATGGTCAGAGGTTTTTGATGGACTATTGTGCGAGAAGGGTGGACTAAACGAGCTGTAGTCTGACCCAGAAGAGCTTCTTATGTGCTCACATTCTAAGAGAACTGCACTCACACTTATGTAGACTACCCTGAGTAATCTGGGCTGTTTATGCCACCTAAGTTAATGTAACACATTGCTGTGACACATTGATAACGTCAGAGTACAGAATTTTTGTCATCACTGCAAGAAAGCGTTGCTCAGAGTAGCATCAGAGGTAGGTGACAGTGGAAGCAAGTCACTCCATTTCAGCTAACTGCAGCAAAATGGAGAACTGGTTACATATATTAATTCCGCAGAATAGCCAGTTTATAAGATTGGCTGCACTTTTCACAGTTCTCAGTTGAGATATGAGGACCAAATGTTAGACAACTTTAACATACTCTTTAAGCTGAAATCAAGCTTCAGTCTTAAATACTGTTCCCAAGTCTGAAGCAATGACAGATTGCAGCAAGCTTTTCGCTCATGCCCTGACCTGATTTATGCTCAACCCAACCTAACAGTGCATATGCCTATACAGTGCAGAATCCCAAACATTCAATAAGCAACCTAGGAAGAAGTGAGCTGTTTATTGTTCCCAAGAAGCAAGCAATAATGGAGGCAAGCAAGGAAATGATAAGCTAGGTCTGCTCCTGTATGCTGAAGGAATTACTGTATTTTCTGGCGTATAAGACTACTTTTTAACCCAGGAAAATCTTCTCAAAAGTCAGGGGTCGCCTTATACGCCGGGTGTCGTCTTCTTATACGGCGAGCATATCCCAATCTCTATATTTTAACTGGAAAGTTGGGGGTCGTCTTATACGCCCAGTCGTCTTATACGCCGGAAAATACGGGTAACTCCCTATTCTTGCACTTCTGCAACATCACCCATACCTTTCTCCAGTCTTTGAAGAAGTTTTTTCGGAAGATGTCCTTTGTAGTGTATTCATGATCAAGCATTTTTGCAAAGAACGTTGCAACTTCTTCTGCTTTAGGACTTAGCTTCATGACTTTACCTAGAGCACAAAAGCAATACATAAGAAAGTTTTCTGCCTGGTTTCACTATTTTTCCCTTCATGTTTAAAATGTATGAGGATGGGTTGATGGTGTGGTATAAGTCAAATAAAATATGATGAGCCAGTCATAAACCTAAATACTCCATAAGAACATTGTGACATTCAGCCGGGGCAAATGGTTCCCTGTCTGACACCCAAGGCTTGTCTTCCCTCCTAAGCATTAAATACACGCTGTTAACGGAGTTTAGATGTCCTTGATTGTCCCCAGCCACAATGCCCACCTTCCCTCCTCTCAGCTTCTCTCACTGATCAGGCTACTGAGCCCTTCATGGGGCCACTGGCTGTGGCTTTCCCCAGCTTTGATTTCACTTTCAAAGAAACAATTAGCACGGTTGTTATCTTCCCTTGGCTGATATAGCCACAGACTTTCACTGAACAGTTCTCTTAAACAAAAAAGTTTCTTTATTAGATTACAGCACTTTGTTTCAGACAGTTTCTGTTGCAGTACAATAAAGCCTTCCCAACTTTCCTTCCTAAACTCTTAACCAATACTCAGGACCCCTGCCAATTTTCCTTACAGGACTAACGGAACCCAACTTCAAAATCCAATCCACACCCCCTCTGAGATTCAAAACCCCTGACTTTCCTCAGACCTGTCCTTTTATCTCTCTCTCCCAGGAATTTTCACTCCCTCATTGGTTGATTCCATGGGCTGTTTTCCCCCTCCCCACACCTCCATCCACTCTAACAACTTTCCCTTAATAACTAATCTGCTAACTTGACCCTGGGTTATCACAACCAACTTCTTAGTTCACAGAAAAAGAATCTAGCAACATCTCTATACATCATTGGTAATTTGGGTACAGCCACAACAATGACCCAATATACTGCACATCCTCAGGTTTCAAGGAGAACAAGAGCAAAAAACAAAACAAAACAGGCTATAACAGAAGCAACCTCATATTTCAATGTAAGTTAGGAGACTTAAGTTCTTTTGTTTACAAATGGAGTACTACCATTTTCACATACGATAACTGGATAAGAAACAATACAACACTTAAATCTCTGACAAAAGACTGTTTTGATATAGAGTACATTATATGGTTCCAAACCACAAATCTGATTTATTATGAGGTATGATGGGATCAACTTTACTTGAAAAGCACAAAGAGCTGAATTATGGTATAAATTAGGATGAACAGGTGGTTCAGCTGGATACTGACCATGAACAGTGCTTCAAGTTCTTCAGTGGAGGACTTGAAGTCACCATTATGATATCTTCACAGGGTTTCACAAAAGTTTAGCAAGACCACACCCATACATATGCACATGCAGACACAGAATCCCTTCTTGCAGGACTTCCATGAACAGTCACGCACCATTCAAGTTGAATGTACAACTAAAGCTTCTTATAGGTAACAAAAATGCTGAATATCCCCGTGTCACTATGATACCAGAGAGATAGGAATTCTGTCCACTTATCTATAACCTGCTGAAGCACCTGTTTACTGAATGGGGCATCAACAGATTTAAACATACTGAGTCAGCACAGTCTTGAGCAGTTGGACAGAAATTTCCATGTAGCAACATGACATATCTTCTGAATGGATGTATATCTGCCGAAGAGGACACTGCTTTAGTACAGCATGCTGTGGCATTACATGAAGATTCCTGATCCTGGGAACTGGAAGTTAAGGCAATACAAGCTTTCAAACAGCAGGTAGTGCTGTGGCCAGAATCCTTATGATTCAACCTTTTTGGATGGCAGCACACAAAGAATAAAACTGATTCACTGGATGTCCCATAGTACAGCATGCTTGAAGTCCATGGTATATAGATCCTTTCAGGTTCATGCAAAATCTTGAGAAAATGAGACTTTGGTTCTGGAAAGCAGAATCAAACTTTGGATGGAAGGATGAATCAGGAAGTAAGATGCGTTTTATTCAAATCTGCATAGGCATGTATTAACAGAGAAAGTCCCTAACTCAGATATCTATCAAGTGAATGTGAGAGGAACTAAAAAAGACTATTTTAAAAGGAAGAAGATGAGCACTTCTTCATGGGGCTCAAAGATAGGTTGAGTAAGAAGCCAAAAAGATGTGCACCACCTTTTTGGAGAAGTTCTGAAAGTGGGCAATAAATCTGAGCTATTAAGGGTGCAGGAATCCCACCCCTACCTCCATGGTTTTAAGTCTGGATGAAGATGAAGTGGCCAAAGAGATTAACTCCCCATTCTCACTAGGAGCAGGAACCTGTTCTGTCAAGACCAATAGAGAGCCATCAGAATAATCTGAGCCCTGCTCCTGCAAATTCTGGATGAACCTGATGAGAAAACTGAGCAAAGCTATAGAGATGGGGTGACCGAGTATGAGACAGCACATACACCCCCACTGACTCCAGCTTCCTAAGCCTGGAGAGAAAGATTGACACTTTCTAACTGATAAGGATTATGAAGAGATTTACAAGAGGCAGTCCTTGATCTTTCCATGATTTGGTGGAAAACAAGATGAAGTACTGTTCCAGATCCAAGAGGTTCCTAGATAAGAAATCCTCCTCGAGCACCCTCCCCTCTTTAAAAGGCCCAGAGCAAAACAGAAGCAGCCAACTTCAAAGCTGAAGCAGAGGTCTCAAAACACCGAATAGTGATAAAAACTTTGGGCTCACAGAGTCTTAGAAAACAAAGATGAGAAAACATCAGGGTTGAACAGTTTGGAACACTTCACATCCATGAACTGACAACCTGCAAAGAAACAGACTAGTTTGCTCCTCCTCCAGAATGGAGCTGCTCCTATGCGTTTGCAGGAGACATGTTCCCACACAAGTAAGAAGTACTACCATCTTTCTGTACTTTAGAACCATGAGAATGGCTCCTGTACTTTGATTTCTTGCCTTAATAGTATGAAGTTGAGACAAAAAGCCCCCTTGCATTTAAGAAGTTCATTCATGCTTCTCTCAGTACTCCTGCTTGAAATGGAAAAAAAAAATCTGAGCCTGACCAAATGCTGTCAGGGTATTAATCCAATTCCCTTTAGGAAGGGTCCTTAAAAGACTCCTAGGCTGAAAGGCGTGGAGGAAAAGAAAATATCATGTTGTTACGCTGAGCATCTGAAAGAAAAGGCTGAGTGACAGTCTGATTTATAGGTTAAGAAGCCGCCTGGAGTTTAGACTGAAAGGCAGATGAGATATGCTGACGGACAGAGAACTGGCCCTGGGCAGTGCTGTCTGGCTGGAGGCAGAACCAAAGAGAGAACGAACGAACGAACGAATGAACACGCACACACACACACACAGTCTTTAAATAATGAAATTGAGCCCCTGCTTTGTAGCCACTTTGATAGATCTAACAATGATTGATTTTAGTGAGGTAAGTCACTTCAAATAATCCAAATTCTTTGCAAGGGTACCTGTCAACAGAGAAAGAAATGTGGGCTGTACATAATGGTGAACATTTACAGTCTTTACCCTGCTTCTCTTCTAGGCAAACCCGATAGAGTCACTGCCCATGATAACTGGTTGGCATGGGACCAAGGGACGGGGTAACAACCTGGCAGCTGATGGGAGAAACTGGAATGGTGGGTCATAATCCAACGGGGTAGTGAGTGCAATCTGGAGAAACAGTGGGCACGATGTGTGTACAGGGCAGAGAACTGAGAATGCAACTGGAGGTTTGTGAACTGGCTAGTTAGAATGGTTTGCCTGGCTTGCAGTTCAAACTGGTTATCAGGGTGAATTTATTTTCATCCACCTCACTAGTGTTTGTCTTTCAGAAGTGTCTAGGGACAGATGTATGCACAGCAGAGTACACAATGAAATGGAATAAATAGCTCTTTATAATATGTATTTATTTTTATACTAGGTGTGAGAAAAAGCAACAAAAGAAATCTGAGCCAGTTTGGTCTAGTGGTTAGGGAGCCAGACTCTTATCTGGGAATACCGGGTTTGATTCCGTCCTTTCCCATGAAGCCAGCTAGGTGGCCTTGGGCTAGTCACAGCTCTCTTCTGAGCTCTCACAGCCCCACCTACCTCTCAGGGTGTTCTGTTGTGGGGAGAACAGAAGCTTTGTCAGCCACTTTGAGTCCCCTTAAATGGGTGAGAAAAGCGGGGTAGAAAAGCCAACTCTTCTTCTTCTTAATCCATGAGTAGTAAAAGCATGCACATGCCCATTATGTGGTTTCCCTCACTTTCCTTTTTTTGATCTTGAGTGTCATAACTGACGTCTGTGCCCTCCGTGCTAGTGCAATTTGGGGCTGCTGGCTTTTCTAACTGCATCAACTGAAAAAGGTTGTTAAAAGGTTGTTTGCTTGATATTTCAGTGATTCGTGACTGTCCTATTTCCCCTTGACTGAAGAATTGTAATAGAGGCTCAGCGTGAAATAACCAGCTGTGTGGAATGGCAGCTTTCCCCACAGCTCAAGGAGGAAGCAACTGCTGCTTAAATGTGCTGCAGATTCATCATCTCTCTTTTCTACCAGTCTGCATAATGAAGGCATACACCATACTAACGTCACACCAATCTTGAGTGTACCCAGCAAGAAATATTTGCCAGCATTTCAGGGAAACTGCAAAATGGGACAGATATTTTGGCAGCCAAAAGAACTGAGATTTTAGAAAAGAAGATTTGTGGGCTATTGGATCCAGCCTATTTGCACTGATACAGTACTGACACAAAAAGCAAAACATCGAGTCCTAAACACCAGTACGAGGGAAGAGTTTTCTGCAAAACAAATTGCTAAGAAACCTCTGTGACTTATCAGTAGCAATGAAATGCTCGTTTACTTTGCTGGGGGGACAAGCAGGATGCTATTAAGGCCACTGGCTGAGATTCAAGAGCAGGAGGTTTGCCTTTGTTCCTGCTTGAGATGCCCATGGACAATTGGTGGGCCACTGTGTGTGGCAGGATGCTGGACTAGATGAACTGTGGCCTGATCCAGCAGCAGTCCTCTTATGTTCTTACCTGTCAGATCAAAAGGTCTTGCATCTCATATATCTTAAGGCCTTTCTACACTTGTCCTTATTCTGAAATATATCCTAGAATAGGGGTTTGCCAAGTGAGGCCTGTCATAGTCTGCATTAGCATGCGGAGATCTATATTCCAAAATAAAACCAAGTGCAGAAAGGGCCCTAGTGAAGTGTTCAAAGGACCTTTCTAAGCAACTTAACCTTACTCAAAATTTTGTACTCTGTTACAGATGATAAACTGTGAAGAGCACATAGGAAACTGATGTGAACCCTTTTAAATATGTATCTGAAAAATGGCAGACCTCTGCTTATGTTTTAAAGAAACATGAACAGATTTTAATATATAGTTACATTAAACCCAGTACAACTTGGTTCATACCAGACTGTCTGTGTGGTCTTTCACTGGACTAAACCTCACTGCAAGTTCAGGATTCAGTCCAAAAACAAACCAAAGGGGAGAACTGGAGTTTGTTGGTTTATTACCTCATGTCTCTGGATCATGCCCTGCCATCCCCTTTCTCTTTGTGTGTGCCTACAATCCACCATCATCTCTGCCATCTTTCCATTCTGTTCTTGGGCTCCTACTCTTCACTTGGGCTTACACTTCTCTGCTGTTGTCAGCATGTCGCCCTTGTGGCCTATGAAGTTTTCTGGAGTGGAGAAGTACAAGTCTTCCTAGAAGGTCTAGTTTGTAGGTGTGTGTGCATTCACTTCCTGACAGGCCTCAAATGTCGCTTGTCCATGATTGGTTTTTCCAAGACCATGTGGTCAGCAACAGCAGAGTGGCATGGGGCCAAGGGAAGGGGTAACAACCTGGCAGCTGATGGGAGAAACTGGAATGGTGGGTCATAATCCAAGGGGGTAATGAGTGCAATCTGGAGAAACAGTGAGCACGATGTGTGTATAGGGAAGAGAACTGAGGGTGCAACTGGAGGTTTGTGAACTGGCTAGTTAGAATGGTTTGCCTGGCTTGCAGTTCAAACTGGTTAGCAGCCCATATGGTGAATTTATTTTCATCCACCTCACTAGTGTTTGTCTTTCAGAATTGTCTAGGGACAGATGCGTGCACAGCAGAGCACACAATGAAATGGAATAACTAGCTCTTTATAATTTGTATATTTACTTTTATACTAGGTGTGAGAAGAACCAAAAAAGAAACCTGATCATCAGATTTTTCATCACCTCTTTTGGGAAGTTGCTACATAAGTGTCCCAGTGCGGCAAAACATCCACTATCAGTCACAAGCACAGATGGGAAGAACACAAACAGTTCTTACCACTACACATAAAAATTTTTTACTCAAGTGTTAAGTTTAAGGAGTAGCTAACCATGTGTCTTGGAGAATTAATGTTTGACCAACATATAATATTAAGTGGAAAAACTGAACTGCCTAAGCTGGTGACTGGTACAGCATTTTTGAATGACTTTGAAACTTGCCACAACATATTTCTGTAATGCTGAAACATGGTTTATGTACTTCATATTTGCAAGAGTATTAGACATTCAAACATTAAGACAAATATCACTTCAGAAAGTAGACCCAAATATTTAAAAACAAGGGAGCTCTGTACTGTACTGCTCAAGCTATACATGAGCATATCACTGCGTAAATATAATCCAGGAGACATCACATGAGCATCTGTACATGGAATTCTACTGCACATGTTTACTGGACCTCTAAACTGACTCCAGTGACCTATACTGGTAGATTGGATCTTTAACTCAGACTGAAGGAGAAAAGCACAGCAAACTGAGTCAATCTAAACCAGTGGTTCTCAACCTGGGGGTCAGGACCCCTTTGGGGGTCGAACTACCCTTTCAGAGGGGTCGAACTACCCTTTCAGAGGGGTCGTGACAGGTCTCCCACAGCCCTTCCCTCACACCTCCCAGCTGCTCCGCCCCCGTGGTTGGGGGTCTCCACAACATGAGGAACTCCATTAAGGGGTCACGGCATTAGGAAGGTTGAGAACCACTGATCTAAACCAATGGTGTTTGCAACTACATTTCTTTTAGTTTCTGATTTTTATCAGATAGCCATTATGGGAAAAACAAGAATTCTTGACTACATGGCCATGCAGAACCATATGATGCATATCAAAAGCCTGAATATTCAGAAAGTGGAAAAATGTTTCTCATAGAACACAAGTAATTGGGGGACAGAAGAGATTGTGCTAACACACACCTGAATATAACACAAACCTGCTAATACTAGGAAGCAAGGGTTTCCTCATGGACCTTGTGGCTAATATTTGTATAGCAAGTGGACCTCATGGCTAGTATTTATATAAACAGTGCTTATAACACAGGTAACAATGAGTGCTGATGGACGCTGCAGTCTGCTCTCAAACCATCCCATCTAGACAGGAAGCTACAGGCATGAGGAAGTTTAACATAGGAAGCCTTGGAGAGAATTCAGCAGACCTAAGCATAGAAGCCTTACAATATCCAGCACAGATGGCATACACGTGGGTAACATGATCCAATCCAAAGACTTCTGGATACTCTGGACAAGCAACAAAATACTTAGCAATTCTTCTTCTGTCAGGATTTTGAGTTCTCTCTCCCTAGGAACATCTCTTTCCAGCATTTCTACGTTATCTGAAACTTGTTATATAGAATTCTGTTCCATGATTACTTAGGAAAGAGTATGCAAATAGACTTGGCTTCACAACAGCAGTGCTCTAAATGCACCCAGTGAGCTTAATGCGTGAAAGGGTTTTGAAGTCTTCTAGTACACCTATTACTTGCATCCATCTGATGTACTGAACTGCCTCATGATTCAGCAAATGATCAGAGGCCGTGGGAGAAACAGTCCAGTAAAATGTGGAGACTGAAGAGAAACAGTCCAGCAAACTCTGGGGACTTTGAGAGCCAAATAAATCATCCAGTTTTCTGTCACTGTGTTTGCCCAATCAAATTTCATTATAATGGATATAACCAGAGGTCTTAATAAGCTGCATTCCACGGTCTTTAAACCATTAAGCTTTGTTGATTTTGTTTCTGCATATAAAATCTTTTAACAGCTTACCATCATAGTAGAACTTGACATTTTCAGGCAAAGGTTCATATGGTGGTGCAAACACGGGACCTTTGTGCTCCAAGAACTTCCATTTAATTCCTTCAGGATAGCGTTCTTCCTCCCACCTTTGAAGGAAAAGAGATAGAAATAGAGAAAAATAATAGGAACATTAGTCCATTCAGTGTTTTTCACAAGGACTTAAAATCTGGGGGGGAAATCATCACTGCAATATTCTGATTTGAATGTCAAAATTTATCATTTATTTGTACTCATACTACTGTACTTATCACAGTTTAACCTAAACAAAGACTCTGTTGAACTATGCATGCTACACATCCATGGTAAAAACACAACAATTTAAGGCAAATGAAGACTACCACTATGGATATTAGACAGAAATGAGGACAACAATCTTCATTTAAATACAAATATAGTTATGAATGGGCTGAACAAACAATTTCAGAATGTAAGAGGAAGCTCGAAGGATTTGACCAATAATCACTTATACATCAATGGGAAACTTGGAAAGTAAGTTCGCCTGCAACAGCTTAATATAAAAGTTCCAAAGTTATATAGGGCTGGATGGAGCCAACAGAATGACACTGTTACATAAAAATTTCTGACTCTAAAGTACAGCAGTAGAACAACTAGAAAGCTCGGGGCTTTCCTTGCTTTTGTCCAAGAACACATCAATGGCAAATCAAGTAGGTAGTGCACACTTCAGTTTCACCAGTTGCCAGAAGAAAGGTAGTGGTATCAATCCCAAACAAGGGAAGGCATGTGTAAGACATTATGTAAGTACAGCACAATTTTTAAAAACCCAGCATAAGATATATAAATAAATGAGTATACATATGGTGCGCTTAATACATATCAGTATTAAATCATATTTTCTTCCTTGTTTATTTATAAAGAGTACTGGCTCTGGGAGGCTTTATGTGAAGCTATCTTGTGATCACAACCAAGCTCCTCTCTGTTTTCTTTGGCTTAATGCACTATCAAGCTCTCCTGAATCCAATGTATTTTGAGAATGGCAATACAACGCTTCTGAAATACTAAATCAGAGAAGTGTTAACTTTCTCCTCATACAACTACAGAAATAAGATTGTTGGGTCTTGTGGCTACAGTGTCAAGAGTCATATCTGGTAGCTTCACAATTCAGTTCGGTACTCCTTCATAAAACCATCTGGGTGACCTTGGGCTAGTCACAGCTCTCTTTTATGAGCTCTCACAGTCCCATGACACAGGGTGTCTGTTGTGGGGAGAACAGAGTTTTTCAGCTGCTTTGAGTTCCCTAAAGGGTGAGAAAACTGTGGTATAAAAACCAACTCCTCCTCCTTCATAATTTTAGGTACACTGGCACATTTATAGCATTGGGTATTTTATGTTTAATGCTACTAAAACAGAAGTTCTCTGTGGATGACAATGGGCTCTTACAATAGGGTTATTAGCCTGCCACTAGCCAGGCAACCAAAAGGAGGCGCATCTCCTGATATAAAAACTTTGGACCTCCTACTCATGCCCAGTATACCTTGGTCACGCTAGCCAGGCAATCGCATCAAAATGTCATCTGAGAGAGGATCAGGTACTGAGGAGGCATGATCAGGTAGGCCTCATCCCAGACTGGCTCCAACGTGTGCCCTGTCTCTTGCTGTCTGGTCTGGGCATATTAGTTCTTCTTGATGGATTACTGTTTGCCCGGGTCATGCCTTTATCCATTTTCATTACCTCTGTCAAACCTGCCTGTCATTTTAGGGAGTATCAAACTCTCCTTATTAGCCTCATGTCCCGTTTAGGTACAGAGGGAGGCTTACTGTGTATCCAGAAGAATGTAACTTTGCTGACAGCCAAAACGTTCATCCCCTTAAGATCTGTCTTTTAATTGAAGCCATCAGCGATTCTGGATGCCCTGCCCTCATCGAAATCAGCCACTGGCCCCAATCTAGGTGCTTTGAGTGGCATTTTCCATTCTGAGGCCATCTCGCCGTGTTAATAGTCCCAGAACCCCAGAACGGGCGATAGATGGCTAAAAGGCAAGGTGCCCGCGTGCACACCACAGGTGGCTGTTTTCGTTAGCCCCCAAATGGCGGAAGGTGATTAAAATACGAGGCGCCGCATGTGGACACCGCAGTCAGCTTTTTCCATTAGCTCCCAAATGGCGGAAGGCTTCTTTTAAAACATTGGAGCGTGACATGTGCTAAGGTGGCTTATCCTTTCCGCTGCTGCCATGGACAGTGGATGACACGCGGGTGCGGCCTGGCCAGGGGCGATTGCAGCCACCCATGCCCTTACTGGAACACAGGCCGGTTGGCAGTGCAGCATATTGGGTCCTTTGTGCACCTCTCATGTCCTTTTCTTCTGGCTCTAGTATGCATACGGACCTTTGCTAACAAAATGGCCTAAGGGCACGGTTGTTTTCATCCCTATGGTTATGAGGGGCACCTTCAAGCCTTGTCTCATGTCTGCCTCTGCAGCTTCTTCATTAATTTTTAAGGGTTTCCCACCTTTTCCACAGGAGTCCATTGGACTATCCCATCATCAGGTAACCAGTTGGTAATTGGTAACTGTGCTCCAGCCTGGTGCTTTTTCACTGGTGGTAGCTATAACCTAGTTTTTCGTCTTCTTCTCCATCAAGTATACACATGGATGGTCAAGAAGGTGAGATATTTTTACCTGAGTTCAGTCCTCAAAGGAAAAACAAGGTTTGGAGGAACCTAGTACTTCTCACGCTAAGCACACTACATCTTGGGATGGCAATGGGCTCAGGTCCCACCTGAATAATGGTGTTTGTGCTTGTTTTCTAGGAATCTCTGTTGCAGGGGAGCAGCTCCCTTTGGCAGACAGGGAGTAGGAGGTCTGAAGTTTTTATATGAGGACATGCACCCCCTCTCAGTCATCTGGCTAGTGGCAGTCTGATAACCCTATTGTAACAGCCCACTGCCATCCCCCGAGAATGAACCTTCACATAAGTAACAATTTACCGTTCGGTTTCAACCGCAAATCCTTACTGCAGGTGTTAACCAGGTAATAAAATAACTAGAATTCAACTGTCATCCTATTTCTAGATAACTGGACACTCTTATACACAGCTTAGATACACCTAAAAACATTATTCTATCAGCAGTTTCTCAAATGTAAAACAACTAGACACTAGCTGAAGTATCACAAAACGTGAATGTTACCATTTCCATTTCTGTTCCTCTTCTTTTTTCATCTTTTTCTTCTTCATATCTCCTTCAGGAATCTTCTTATCTTTGCTCTTTATCTTCTTGGGTTTGCTATCCTGAAAATAAATTAAGAATAGTTGGCTTTTACACCCCACTTTTTTCACCCATTTAAGGGGACTCAAGGGGTAGGAAAAACAAAGCACATCTTCATTAAATAAACTGCCTTTGGACTTAATATGAAAAAGTGAGAGCCATTTCAGATATGTTTAACACAAACATACTTGTCTGAATTAAAAGTTTATCAGATTAAATACTTTGAGAAGCACAGAAAAAACAAACAGGCACACAGTCTCAAACAAATGCTCAAAAGCAATAGAAAACAATTTATAAACATTTTTATAGAAATCAATGAGTAAGAGGAAAAGCAAGGAATTCCAATATGACCACAGAATGGAGATGAACTGTTTTCTTTTGTGGAATTAAAGGTAACCGGTTACTGTGGTGGCTGGCAAAAGAACAGCCAAATCACCAACATGATTTTGATTTAGCTATCAATTTTTATATACAGTTATGGTCTCCTTCTGTGCATGTCTAGATCATTTTATTACTATCTTAATATTTGAGATATGTTTTAGCCACATCTGCTGATAATCATTTACTACCACGTAACTCCATAAAATAAAAAGTCAACAACACCTCTTCCTCTTCTTGTTTCCTCTTCTTTGATTTTTTTATATCTTCAGTTTTGATCTTCTTTGGCTTATAGTCAATGCTGAAAGAAATCAAACAACCACATATCTTTTTTTTTGCATTTACCCACATGCTTCGCAAAACTAACATTGCTCATTACTGTGATCTAGAAAGGTACACAAACATAAAATTTTGGTTCAGTACACAGCAAATAAAAAATCTACTGGAAGCTTCAACAGTTTCACCCAGAAACTGTCGAAAGGTTTCACAGTCCCCCTTGTACACATGGCCTTCCCCAACATGCCTCAGCCTGCAGCCATTGGAATCTGCCTTTCCACTCTTCCCCACTGAGTAAGCAGCAACTTCCCCACGGCTCATGCCAAACTAGTTCTAATTACAACTGGTTCATCACATCCTTATCATGATTGTGTGTAGATAAATCAGAGGTGGAATACTCCATCACTCTTTAAGCATCCCATATTTCAGTCTATGGAATTTGCTGCCACAAGAGATGATTACAGCAACCAGCCTGGGTGGCTTTAAGAAGGGTTAGACAAATTTATGGATGACAGCTGTATCAATGGCTACTAAAATGGATGTCTAAGTACATATTTCAGGCTGGGAGGACAAGCAGGGAGGCCATTTACTGGGATCTGAGGGTAGGAGAAGGTTTAGCCCTAGTCTTTGCTTGAGATGCCCATAAGCACTTGGTGGGCCACTGTGTGAGACAGGATGCTGGACTAGATGGGCTGTGGCCTGATCAAGCAGGGCTCTTCTTATGTTCTTGTTTCCTTAAAACAGGTTATCTGACTCGTAAAATTGATTCATTTGGTTTGGAAGTTTCTTACACAAAGATTCTTTCAGTTCTCCTTATTCTCCTTACTTTCTGGGTAAAAATGTAACCAGAGGGGGTTGTACTTAAATAGTTTCAAAATTGCTGATCAGCCCCAAATACTTACTCATCATCTTCTCTGGGCCTCTTTAAGGGCTTGTAGTCTTCTTTATAATAACCATCATCATCTATTTCTTCCTTAATGCATGGTGGACTAAGGAGAAAAGGAAGTAGCAATTATTTAAAAATAACACTTAAATTTCACCTTATACTCTGACTCTGTTTACCAGGTCTACTACTCCCACCCTTCATGAGCATTCTATATGAGGGGGTTTTCCACTTACTTCCCTTAATCCAGATCTAAGATGATCTGGATTTAAGGAATGGGTTCTTCAACTAATTCGGATCTAGTAGATCCATATTAAGGGAGGTATCCGATGCATCCCCACAGGCAGTGCAGCGCCCAATAGAAATGGGTGCTAGCTTGCCTGCAGTGGAAATGCCAGAGCACCCATGTGGTGAATCCGGATCTACCCATTTGGGGCCTGCCTGTCACCCCAGTTTTTTGAGGGGAAAGGGGTGTGCAATCTCCACAGATGCTCTGGAGATTCCTTGAAGATTCCAAAATTTCAAAGATTCTCTGGAGAATCTCCGGAGCTTTGCCATAAACTCCAAAGATATGCCGCAAACTCCGAAGATCCTCCAGAGCCTCTGACAAAGTTCCATAGGAATGGCATTGCTCTTGTGTGGGGTCCTCTTCAAAGCCTGTGCTATTCTTCAGAGCCAGTTTCAGAGCTGGGTTCGGAGAATGTGCACAGGGTTTGGAGCTTTGGGTTTCAGGGCACCCCCCATTGGAGTGCCCCCCCCCAAGACACAATTGCCTGACTGCGGTGGAAATGCACTCTGTATAATCCTGATTTGATGCCTGAAGACCCCACTGTAGACCCCTTTAATGGGGTCTACAAGAAATCCGGATCATAGGTCCTGAAGGACCCATGTAATCCGGATTTCCCTAGAACTGGTGGAAACAAATTTGGCTCTAATGGGGTCTGCAGTGAAAATGGAGTCTTCCTGCTCTGAGCCTAATGGGCCCTTAATGGGTCCCTAATGGGTGCTTAATGGGTACTTAGTGCTAGTAGAACCCCCCCCCCCGCCCCCTAGAAGAGGTGAATCAGAGATTGAATGTTTCTCAGGCATTTCTGAACCACTGTTCTGTTACTTGTAAACACAACCAAAGATCTACAATTTCAAATTGTTTCCTAAATCTATTGTCCCTGAGATAGTGATAAACTGAGTATTTATTTATACATTCATATTCCCTATCTTCGACCAAAATGCCAGTTTTTTCTAGGCCTACATTCCATAGCAGAAGGGCATGAGCTGTTTTTGCATAATTTTGACAAAAAGGTGAAACTATCATGATTGAAGAAAATACAAAGTGCAAAGAATATAAAATAACACAAAGAAATGTAATGTTTACACATCAAAATAAGCCCAGGTTGCTAGTTTCCTGTGGTTCATCGGCAATAAATATCATGCTACTGTATACTGACCAACACTTCTTGCTGTATTTCTCAAGCACAAAGAAAAGAAACAAATTAAGAACTACTAATTAAACTCAGCTTGCCATCAGATTCAAAGATCCTAGATTGTTTTTTACCAAGAAAGCTAGCTATGGTTTGCAGGCTTGCTAAAGTGCAATGAACTAGAATATTGTAGATTTGGATATCACCAAAACTAAACCTTAATTAATTTTTTTGGTTCATTTCCTTCATGAAAGAGAAAAGCATAGTCTACTGGGAAATATGCATTATGCATACTGCTTGTTCCTGAAAAATTATAAGCAAATAACCAAATGCAAACATGACCCATATCAGGTGGTGGGAAACAGTAACAGCAACAGCAATATCATTGTAGGCAGAGAACAGCTGGTATAAAGGCATATTAAGCTACTTTCTTTCTGCATACTTAATTTTAAGATAGAGCTTTTTATGAGAATCCTCCGAGAATGAATCGATTTGATTTACTATTTTACTTAGCTGTCATAGTAATGCTAATTCAGAATGCAAAATAGGAAAAATAATTAAGTAGATGAATATGTTCCCTAGGCTTATTTTACCATTCATAAAAATGTATCTGCTAAATTTAAACCAACATTAACCATGTTAGCATGCAACAGCAAAAACATAGCCTGAAATGACAAAACCAAACATTTGTAAAACAAATTTTTAAAGACTTTCAAGGTATAAATGTATTAATAAATAAGAGCCCTGAAGTACAAGATGAATCTTTTTTTTAAAAAAAACTAACCCTTCATTAATGTTTTTGTTGCCACTTCACACAATTACAAAAATAATTCTAATGGTATAGAGAATGGGATACATTCTTTTTCACCAAACCCACCAATCTTAATATGTCAAGATTATGTAAACATCCAATATGTTGCTACTGTTTAGTAACTTGATTTAATATCAATACATTGCCATTTATATTACTGTCTAAGTGATTACTATTTTGTCTCCCATGAAGCTATAATGCTTATAAAAAATAAAATATTCACAAAATGTCTTTGGAAGTCAGGAATTTTTTGGCCCTTAATTAATATAAGATCTAAAATAATGTTTATGTCTAACTGGATGGGGGAAAAAACTCAGGAACAATATGATTCTGTACAATCTTGCAACACAAAAAGTCTTTTCCATCTTTGTTTCTAGAATAGCTTCAAGGGATACATTTTGTCACCCTACTTTGCAAAGATAACCCAGAAGTCTCAGGGTTGCCAAAAACAGAGACTATGATTCTCCCTCAAAAAGAGAACTGAGGAAATGAGAATGAAAAAGAAACCCATCTTTTTCACCAAACACCGCTGAGTCATACCTGGAGAAGCCATTTTCTTTTTCCTTCTTTATTTTTACTTCACCAGAAGATGATTTACTCTGAAAAAGAGAAGTGAAAGCTGGTCAGCAAACTATAAAAAGCACTGCCAGCTATTCCCTGTGTATCCAGGTGCAACTGATAAAGGACAAAATAGACTTTTAGTTATTCTTTAAAAACTTTTGCAGCATGTAGCAGAAAAGTTCAGTTCAAAATAATGGCATTATTTAATTTTTCACCTATCTTGACCTTCTTAAAGGTTTGTTCTTATCTGCACAAGTGCAGATTTTGCTATGGACTCCTTCACTTCCATCACTATGCACAGATGATGCCTTCAAATTATTAATGCTTAGTTTGTCCATATTCTGTTGAACAAACCAAGGCAAGAGTACTTAGAGTAGCTCATCAGATACTGCAGAACAACACTCATGCTCCATGCACAGAGAACACTGCGGGTTGGACAGAGGGATCTCCATCTTTGATCCCTGGCACATGCAGAGCACTGGAAGACACAGACTGGGATCTGCTACTTGCCATGGATATACCAGAATTGTGGCAAACTAGGCTTTGAACTGGACCACTTTGTGTACTTGCATCAGTGAAATGTTCACAACCACCGGGATTGTTCAAAATTAATGTTAATGAGCTGATTATGAGAATTTTTTTTTAAAAAAACTATCAACCTGCCTAAAGAAACCCTCTTTACGTGCAACACAATCTGTGTATTGAAATTTCGGCTTGTCGCTGCAGAAACTTAGCACGACATTTATTACAAGAGGTTTATGGTAACTATTCAAGTATACAGATTTAATATATTATTTGTGCACCTAATATCACAACTATTATTACCATGGCCTCAATTTGTTATTGAAAATGTCCATTGAATCTCACTAGTTAAGACTTCAAACATGAAACTTATTTTATGTTGATAAGCAAACAAAAGTAAAGTCCAAAACAGAAACATGCCAAGCACCATCCAGTACCTTTTCTTCCTTTCGTTTCTCCTTATCTCGGTCTCTGTGTTTATCTTTATGTTTGTCATGTTTTTCTGAACTTCCATCTTTGTGTTTGATTTTATCCTTCTCTTTGTGTTTCTTTTCCGAGGAATCTTTGTGCTCGCTGCAAAATGCAATAATAAGTTTACAAAAGAGACAGTTGAAATGCGAAAGTATGTATTATGTATTTAAAACTAAAGTGGATCAAACAATTATGTTCTGAAATTCACTGCAGTAGACTCATTTATATTAGGAGAAATAAATCTTAAAGGAAAAAGCATTGCAGTAAAGGGAAGCTAATTCAATGACATAAATAAAAACCACAAATTACTGTGTTTTCACTTTAGAACATTTCAACAATGCAAGTTAATTGTTCAACATACTTGTAAATTCAGTAACTCTGTGGCATATATACTTGGAACTATTGCTAATACCTGGAATCTTCACTGAAGATAAAGTAAAAGACAGCCCTGCATTTCTAGCATGTGAACCTCATAATAATATTTTTAAAAACTCATTTTCAAAGAGAAAGAGGCATGATCTATTTACAAGAAGGACCTTTGTCCACCCAGGTCAGTTACTAGAAAAGGCAGAAACTGAATTAAGAAGCTCATCCCTGCCTACTTACATACTTATTCATTCATTCAAGTATTTATATCTTGTCCTTCACCTGAAGCTCTCAGGCCAAGTTACAACATTCAGTTTTTTTAAAAAAGTAGTGACAACAAAGCATTATAAAACTATATATAAAAACTATACATAAACTAAAACCCTGTATTCATAAAATAACAATTTCTCATTTTTCCTTGTACATGTTTTTATTATTTGCACATTTTAGGAACTAATAATACTACTGCACATAATCTTGGTTAAACCAAACTTTTAACATATCACTTCTGGTCTCGTCATATGGAAGAAGAAACACAGAGTTTCTCAAGTAGGTTAATTTAAGCAATGGTGGCTAGTTCATGGTCACCCAATATGTTTCTGGGCTACGTGAAGATCTTAATCTGGGACTCCTAAGTTCTAACACAGTATCCTTTACATTACACTGATTAACTTTCAGTATTGTACACCTTATTTAAATCCCATATTTTCTAGATTAATTAGAAGTATAATTAGATTATGACCTATTTCGTCCCTAAAGCTTCAGAAGGACCAGCTCTATAAAAAAGCATACTTCCAAAATAATACAGAATTTTTACACAGTAAAATATAGCACAAAATTAAAAATAATTTTATCTTTGCCAACAAATACTTTACCTAATATAAAATAAGTTAATGCCTTCTAAAGTTAGTCAGCTGAAGAATGTACCATGTAACATTTTTAAAAAGCAAACACTTAAAACTCCCTTTTCTATGACATCAATGTTGGATTATATATTTCTAGAAGGTCCTTTTGAACCTAAGGAAAAAATCCAAATAATATTTGCTGAAACTGTATCTTGAGAGGTTTATGTATGGGGGGAAAATCTCCACTGATCATAAATTGCCTTCTTCCATACTGCATTAGAATTCTGCTGCAGGGGAAGAAACACTATGGCATAGTGGCAGGGAGAAATAAAAAGGCCAGATATAAATTGCTGTAAATTATGCAGAATGTGAGGACAAAGAGCCAATATTCCCACACAGTGCTTGATTTAGAGATGTTCTAAATAGTATTACTAATCTGAACAACAATCAAATCTCATGTTGTTGACAGGTTTCAAAGCAGGGTCAATCTTTCCTCAGCCATCTTCACTGATAAGAGAGCTGGTTTACAGCATTTTTTTCAAAGGGTTTTGCTAGAGGTTTACAGATGTTCAACTATCTCTTTAAAAAACTATTTTGTCAGTTGTGAATTCAAAATGACTAAAGCACCCAGCATCAAAACCAGGCACACAAATAACCCATCTCAACCACTCTGCAAAGCAGAATGACTTTTACTATAACTTGTCAGTCAGGTAAATTATATATATGTAACTGGGATGGTCTTCAAGGTGAATCTAGTAAGAATGTGTTTGGTCAAAAAACAAACCCTTTCTGCCTTTCTGTACATGGCCCCGTAGTCTTCAAGCGGTATGCACACAAACTACATGTGGAATACAATTTCATGTTCCATCTCTGATAAAGCCCATTTGCACCTCCAAGATCCTGGGTGACTCCAAATGTGAGTATGCGTGCGCGGCACATACCTTTTGTTCCGGTGACAGCGCTAGTGCACACGCAGTTGCATCAGCCACTGGGACAAAGATGGTGGCACCCAGACACAGGTCCACACATCAAGTGGGTCTGCGGACATATTGGGGGGGGAGGGGCGGGATACACTAGCATTCACAAATGCAGATGCTAGTGCACACCAGTGGGAGTGCACTATTCCTGTCTCCTGGATGGGACAGGAAGTGCAGAAAGGCCCCAGGTCTGGATGTAAATTGTTTGGACTAGCTTATGGGTCTGATCTTTGGCGCTCCATCCTTTTTTCTCAGAGAACAGAAAAAGGAAATCACTGCCCACCCAACAATTGATCAGCGAATTGTGAGAATCCGTTATTCCATGGAGACGGAGGTTTCCCCCTTTCTCTTTTTTGGAGCTCTGGAAAGGAAAGGTCTTGTTTGCAAAAACGTGAAAGATGTGTGCTGGCTAAGAAAACAAATTAGAAATGTTGTTGGAAATCCTTTCATTCTTGGCACTGAGGTTCAACAAGTACGTTAAAGGGAAGACAGGTCCCTACAACCTGTAAATGAAAACGTGCTTGCTGAGACAAGGTGGGCAGATATGTTAGATATCCAATTGCTCTTGTTTTTGCAATACACTTCAATTTCAGATTTCAAGTTACAGCATTAATTATTTATTAGAAGATATACTTACAGACCATCGAAATGCCAGCCAGGGAGCAGATGGCCTGACAACTGCTTTCCAAGATTCCTTGCTAGAACTGGCCAGTGGTTTAAAAGCTTTTGCACAATTTGTGTGCTTTCCTTCTCCTTCCTGTTTGTTTCCCTTTTTTACATGCCAATGCCAGACTGATGCAGGTCAAAGGCAATGGGCACTATTCCTGTATACCACCACTTTGTAGTTCTGCGCCAGTTACTATCAGAAATTATACTGCCATAAGTAGTATGCCATTCACTATTTTTTTTCTGCTGCAACCAGGTCTTTGGAAATGGTGCTCCCTTCCCACCCAACTGCCACTCCTACAGCTTTCAAAGTCCCTCAGTATTTAATGCTGTAGACAATTACTTTGGGGGGGGGGGTTGCCTGCAGATGGTGCTAAACTGCTAAATCTGAGGGAAAGTTGTGTTGAAGATGAATTGCCCAGGTGGCTCATTTACTTTTCATCTTTGACACATCTTCTGAGGAGCTTCATCCCAAGCTAACACTGTTTTGAGCAGCAGCAGCTGCTTTGGAGGATTACAACCCTCCCAACCGGTAGGTGTGCTGACTTTCAATTCTCTACTCAGCCATAAAGGGAATCTAGTCAGAAAAAGAAAAACTGGGCAATAATGGCTGATTGCTGGGTTTTCCTTGGCCTTGAGAACTCCTTACAGAGATTATCTCCCGCTGTAATGAGCCCTCTGGGGAAGTATGTACACTAAGAACGCCTAAAATCCAATTACAATCTCTTAGGGTATCTGTTGTCTATAGCTCCTGATATTCATGCTATTTGGGCACAGTAATTGTGATACATTGTTTTAAATATATTCCATCTTGTTTACTATATACCAATTTTTTAAAAAATAAAAATTCATCTCAAGAAAGTGGTCTTCCCTCTTCATCCATACTTAAATAGTTCCAGAAAATTGTCCTTACATTGAAAACATGTATAATGAAACAGTTATTCCATAAATGACAATAGAAAAAAAATCTAATTTGATGCAGACCAAAGTAACCCCCAAACCTCCCAAAATGCTGAATGCCTTAAGGGAAATGTTCTATAATATAGTTAAACATAATCAGTAACATTATATCTAAAAGAAAAGAAAAGAAAATGATTAAAGATTTAACTCATATGGACCAGACTCCTTCTATATTTTGTTATACAAACTAAAAATGCTCAGTTATAGAACGGTATATGGTCTGAGATCCATACAAAGGGAACTGCAGCCCATAACATTGAAAAAAATTAGCCTGTACAATAAAATGAGGTAATAAAAAACAGACTTACATTGTAGCATCTTTTCCACAGCTGTCTAAAACTTTTGCACAGTAAGACATATTTAAAAATTTAAAGCCTTTCTTTTGCTATGGTACTTAATAACTGTTTACCATAACTGGTTATGTCTTTTAATTATTTGGTACCTTAACCTGTTTTCTATAAAATGGTGATTAAGAAATCTACCATCATACGTAAATGATAGTATAGGATTATATCTGAAGCTTAAAAGGATAATTTGCAGCAAATACCAAAACAGAAACATGGTATTGCAACTCTGCAATTCTGTAATATTTCAGCTGCCATTTAAGTTAAAAATACACAAAGTAGCAATTTTTTAAATTCAGATGCACCCCCCTCTTCTAATAGCTGCTCACTGTCTGAGACAATTAGCACATCTAACATGAATTCCTGTTACTGGCTACATTTCAGCCTCTATTCTCCAGTTCCTAACAAGTGCACCCCAAAGCTATAAAAACTAACAAATAGAATACAGAAGATTGTGTGCTGATGAACATTTATTTAGATAATGCAGTGCACACACAATCTGTTGTTATAAAGCTTGGCACAGGAAAAAATAGATTTAGAATATCATTTATCTGTAGAAACTAGGAAAAGCACCCCTGACAAATGAGATTGTCCCATATGTCTCCTTTGAAAAAGGTACCCGGAGACTAGTGTAATATACAATACCATCGATACTAGTTAAAGGAATGGGTCTCTTTAAAGTGACATAATATTTGACGTGACAATTAAGACATGTAATGTGAAACAATGTCTTCTTTCCTGTGCACAAGACAAAAAATCCGCTAATATGGAAGCCTTTTCTTAGAAGAAAATACTGTATACCTAGGTTACATTTCATTTTTAGTGTACAAATGTTTTAGAAGCAGTACAGTAAGCCATTTAATTCATCTTTTAAAAAAAGAAAAAGAAAAGCAATCAGGAAGGAGAAAACAGGCTTCTAAACACAACAGCTGAAAAAGACCAATTTTAACAAGGGTATTCTTCTATCTCAAAGCAGCTCTTTATCATAAAGGCTTTTCCGCTTTAAGCTCAAAATACTAAAAACAGCCTGTTTCAAGTCAAAAGCATTCTGATGATGAAACATCTTGCACATCCCTGGATCACATTCAACCACAGTTATATGTAAGAGGTGATACAAATTTCACTGGAATTCAGTACCTAGCATAATAGCATGTGAAAACTATCATCTATTCTACTCCTTTTATTGATACTTCTGAGATGCCTACAGGAAACTTTCAGAGGGCAGCTGAAGGTCTCTCTTCCCCTAGTAATTGCTTGTGTAGATTTCTGGCTTGGACAACTTTTATTTTTAATATGTTTTTAATTAAACATACGGTTAAATAGTTTTTGCCCTCTTTTTAAATCTCTAATTAAATTGCCTCTGGGTTTTTTAATGGGAGGTAGTATAGAAATGTTTTAAATAAATCAATTATAAATAATACTTTTGTTTTGCTGACATTTCTTCAGAACCTATCTATTGACCATGCTGCTAATCTACACCCCTTTATAATAGTTCCTTAGCACATGTCAAAAATAACAAGACCATTCCCTAAACTCATGTCAGCTGACAGAGGAAGCACTATACTATTTTATCAGTGCATAATGAACTGCCTAACAAGAACTAAAATTCAAATCATGGCTTAGCTGGGCTGCTTTTGTACTGAACAGTGACTTTAAGATAGTTTTGCTGGCTGGCCTGACCAGTGATCAATCCACAATTTTTAATGTGAAGATGGAGTGTAAGCAGATACTAAGAACTGTGGAGCTGGTGTTGGTTCCCTCTAACCACATGGAAAAAACACTAAAATGCACTTTAATATGATAATGTATAAAGTAGCTTCTTTCTTCATGCCACAGCATAATTCATGTAGAGAAAATGTCTTTCTTCTTTCTTCTTCAGTGACCTTCATAGCATAATGCCGCTGGATTTTTAAGTGAACAGAATCACTCCCTTTCTCTCACACACAATTTTCTAAAAGGCAAGCATCAGCCAGCAGACAAGGAATTTTATGCTGCAAATTCTGGTGTTTTTACACAAAAGGGTGAGATTCTAAATGAATGATTAAGTGCTTGCAGTCAAGGTGCAGGGCAAAAAAGAAATCTGGACTAGCTTTTCTTAATGACATCCCTCCATTCATAAACATAAAGGTATCATGGAGAGGTATTGATTAACTATGGTTGAACCACTTATAGGCTTTAGCATGTGCCACTGAAAAGCACAGGCTCTCTGAAATACTGAAGATATTATTCATTTATTATTTATACCTCCTTTTACTTTGCATATTTCACAGTAACTATAGGCAGGTGTTTCAGTATTCTCACTAGGAACAGAAATTGAGCTACTTGATGAAAGAGAACATACGAGGCCCTTTTCAGATTATATAATACTAAATTTATTTAATAATACTAAAATCACCTATCAATTACACATCAAGGTGATGTATAAAGTTAATAGGGAGCTAATATCAAAGCCGAACATAAAGACAGATTTATTTTTAGGCATGGACATTTTTGCCGAACTGTCTAGACCAATAAATGGGCACATTCTGATTCAGCTTAATACTCTGAAAGCTTTCTGTCAATACATTTTGGATACAAAATGATGCAATATTTATCAAAAGGTAGCTTGCCATATAATGTTTTAAATTAAATGACAGCTTGCAACCTCTACATTTCTTTCCAGAAAAAACACACTTTTTCATGGGAAGCAAAGTATTTTGAAGGTATTCTCATACTTGCTTTTTCAAACTACAAAAATCTGTTTTACAAAAGTGTTTGTTTCAAGTGGCTAAAGTGTTCTGAAGCTATATAAAAGTGTGATTCGCAGCTATTTCAGTGACCCCACAAAAGTTAAGATGCTACCTCCTCATCAAGGGGGTTGCTGAACAGGAAAGTGTATAATACAGCAACTCAAAATTAGTTTGTTTTCCCTATCATCTTGCCATATTTCATCTATCAAAAACTTCAAGAAAAAAGAAATGCTAGCACATATTGTGCACTCATACCGTACAATTCTTAGAGTTACATGGTTCAGCTATTTATCCAATATTGCCAAAATCTCTAAAAATCAATGCTACTATCCATAGACCAAAGCTGCAGTACAGTGCCTTGGTTTGTGTAACTACTAGAAATAACAGATCACCTAGATTACATTATTCAACCAGGAATATGAAGCTAAATTACCAAAACAATTAGTCATACTTTTCACTGTATTATCAGTAAGATTTCTTTTCTTTCTTTTTTTAAAGAAGTAATTCTATAGAATGAAGAACACAACAGAAGCCCTGATGGATTGGGCCACAAGCCATTTCTCCAGAATACTGTCTCACAGTGGCCCAACAACTGCTTCTGGACATTCTTAAGCAGAAGATAAATGCAAAATCTTCACCAACTGTTGAATCCCTGCTAATGACCTTAATAGGCACCCTGCATGAATCTCCACCCCAGATGCAGTACCTAGGCATCCATTCCAGTAGCCATTGATACACCTGTCTTCAATTAATTTATCTACTTACCCCTACTTTTAAATAATTTATGAATATGTTAAAAAGCACGAGTCCTAATACTGAATCTGGGGGACCCCACGTCTTGCCTCTTTTCACTCTGAGAATTGACCATTTATTACTATTCTTATACTTTAGTTATCAATTTAGGACATGACCTCCCCTCTTACTGCATGACTGATTTATTTATTCAAGAGCCTTTGATGAGGGTTTCTGTCAGAAGCCTTCTGAAGGTCCTGATAGATAAACTGATCCAGTTGACATTGTCTATATGATTATTAATACAGTATTCTCAAAGAATTTCAGGAAGTTTGTATTTCCTGGATCACCCCTGGATACTTTTTTGAAAATTAGTGTTATATTGGTGATATCCTCCAGTCTTCAGGCACAGAGCCTGATCTTAGGGAAAGAGTATATATTTTAGTGAGTAAGTTTGGCAATTTCATATGTTAGTTCTTTAAGCACTCTCAGATGAAATTCATCTGGTCCTGGTGATTTGTTAGCATTTAGTTTATTAAGCAATGCAAGGACCTCCTCCGTGATTACTTCTATCTGTTTAATTCTTCTGAAATCCTCCCTGAAAAAACTGCCTCAGCTGCAGACATAAGTCTTCCTTAGTGAAAATACAGTTGAGGCCTATCTGCAATCTCTACGTCCTCACTGATTATTCCTTTCTGTCCATTTTTGTGTAATGGTCTCCAAATGCTTTTCTGGCTGGATTCCCATTGTACTGTACTCTGGATTACATCATGCACACAAAAATCCCTTCTAACACTCCCTTCCCCAATTGTCATTCCGAGGCAGTCATTCTACTTAGCTGTGTCATCTGTGCACAAGAAGCAGGGCAGCTTCATCCCCTGGGCTAAGAAGAGACTAGTTCCACTGAGACTTCTCCCTGCCCTAACTGTCAACCACGTGCAGCCATTCTATTCAGCTGCTTCATCCATGCACAGGAAGAAAGGCAGCTCCATCAGCAGAGCTATGAAGAGCTAGTTCCAAAGAATCTGCTCCCTGACCCAACTGTCAGCCAGAGACATTTATTCTACTCAGCTTAACAGACTACATGATGTAGAGCCCGTGTCTTTCAAACATGAAAAACTGTTGAATCTCAGATTTTATAAAAGCAAAGTAAAACAGAACAGGTTTTAAACTACTTGTAAAGTCATATGAGCGATGATTTTTTAAAAAATAGGCAACAAAGAAAATGATGGCAATATGCAACAGCCAAAACATGTATTAGTTTTAATTGCTGTAACTTGCCCTAAGACCCTGTGGTATAGGGTGGGATATAAATGTACATTAAATGAACAGAGTGATAGAAAAATTATAGCTTGTGGTGACTTAATTCACATTTAGGAATACAACCACAAAATAATCTCCCAGGATGTTTGATTAGCATGTTGTGTGCTTAAAAAAACAACAGTTTTGCCAGAATTTGAACAACTAGTAAACTATGTTACAACTTAGCCAAGACATTTACAAACTCTGGCTCTGAGAAATATGAATACTGCACAGCTGGACCTACATGAGGCCAGAAATCTCCCATCTGTCAGAAATTAATAATATGAATTTTAATAAATTAAAATTTAGAAATTATAATCAAAAAATGAATAAAGATACCAACTCTGCCCAAAAATATTAAATGACTGCAGAAGGAAAGGAATAATATGTTCTCATATACCACATACCTCCTTGATCTATATACAAGATTAACCAAAATATTAGATTTAGCTTTAAAAACATTTGGTGTTATAACTCGTTTATTAGTTCAAACAGTATTCTGTGTCTTTGTAAGATGATTCAACATGAGAGACACTGAAAACAGCCCACCAATTTGTACAGAACTCTTCAAGCAAAGGAATTTTACTACCAAACATTGTTGGCATTAGTCATGGCTTTGATTTGGACTGAGCAAATCCTAAGCTCCTCTTAGATGAAGCTGTGCAGAAGAGGCATTCTTTCTTTTGTGCACCAACACAAGCAGGCATAAATGATATAGAAGACAGAAAAATCCAAACAATTATCTGACAAAAGGTAGATCAACCTGGCCAACCATTTTCTAAGATCTCATCAATGCTTCACTCCCTTGTTCCCCTACACTGGAAAAAGTTACTGAGTTGAGAGAACAATCACCAGGGTAACAGGAAAACTCCATCCTTCTGCACAGCTGAGACTCATTCTGATTGGGGCACTCCTCTAGCTGTCCCATACACCATTAAGGAAGGGCAGCACTTTGATCACACACCTTCCCTTGATATCATAATGATTAGTGTTTAAATATGGAGTGAACTGAAATGATGCACTCTTCAGTTATTTCTAGTACGCCTCACAGCAGACAGGGAATGAAGAATCATTTGAAGAGAGGGAAGCACACACTGGCCAGAAGACTCTTAATTTCTATTATATTAGAAGTAAGCCGAATATAATTATGTGACCCGAAGAAACAGTTTCTGGAGAATTAGTATGCATGTCCCAGAAGCAAAACTGTTCCAATTTGCCAATGATATCACCTGTTACTATGTTTGGATTTTTCTCTGTCTTTTTCTTTGTCTTTCTTGTGTTCTTTATGTCGGTGTTCTCGGTCTTTATGTTTATCTTTATGTTTGTGAGAATCTGTGAACAGAAAAAGAAAATGGAGTTAGAAAAACAGTGAAATAAGTTATCCAGTTCCCCATAAGCAGTTTGGTAAAGTCTATTACAAGTATTTGCTGTAAATAGCATCAATGTTTCCTACGACTGAACTGGAACAATATGTATGGTATTCTGCATCCTTTCTCATGCATATCTGATGCATCCCTGGCAGAATAATGTGGTAGCCCTGTTTGAGGGCTTGATGCAACCCTCCAAGTTATTTTATTTTTCTCAAGCCACTGATTCTATCAACAGGAGCAAAAGGGGATGGGAGAACAGAGATACAATACTAAGATGTTTGAAGCCTCCCTATCTAGCTCAGGATCCTGATGGGATATAGACAGCCCCACCGCACCCACCGCTTGTCAGTATAATACATAGAAGGCCATACTTTTAGCTGCATCTACTGCTGGCACCTAACCACTGGAGGGCTGGCAAAGGGTAAACATAGCTCTCAGTTCAAAAGTTAGCAACCCCTTCTAGTGATCAGCCGGAGACTGCAAACAAAGAATTCAGTAGTTTGTAATGGTTTCTAAAAGAAAACCAGCATATTATTATGTCTTCGTTTTTTTTCAGATGCTCTGCTTTCCACTGTTATAGACTACAGTAGCTAAAATTTTGGTTGTACAGAAAAACAGAAAAAGGGAGAAAAAGAGGAGGGAAGAATTAAAACAAAGCATTCAAGTTGATAAACCAATCCAAACTGAAAGCAGCACCACAGTATTGGGGTTTCTTCAGACAAGCTGAGGTAAGATCCAGAATATCCAGCCTGCAGCTGCTGAACAGCGTGCTCTCCCTCCTCTGCATCATGTTTCAAATAATTGGTGCCTTCTCTCTCTCTTTTAGTCTCATACAAATGCTGAAAGCCCGGAACAACAGAAGGCCCCCATCTCTTCTTTGTTCACAATAAAATCTTGCCTTTCATATAAAAACCACACACCCTCAAAAATCTGCCTGTTTAACAGCTACTGTCCTTGTCAATCTCTTGCTTTATGAGCCAAAAGTTAAGAATCCATTTCTTAGCCGCTGAGTAGAAAAAGCACTGGATGTGACAAACTGTTTTGTTACAAAATAGCAAAATGGATCATTGGAAAGACAAATATAAAAGAAAATAATCTAAAGTGTGAGCATTCCCATCTAAATTAGTCTCCTGACCTAAAAATCCCAGATGTCTTTTGTATATTATGTGCTCAACAGCAAGCTAACATCAAGTTCAAAACGCATTTCTAGATGGTGCAGCTTGACAGAAAGATCAAGAAGAAACATGTACCTGAGTCCCTATCCAAAAAAGCAGCCTGCCAGGAAACTTCATTCATTTACTTGCCAATTTCCTTATTCTTTTACCAAAATGAGAAATATACATCTTGTTTAGATCAAGCACCTATATTTAAGTCAAAACTAAGTCACATGCTCAGTGTCTGGATTAGCTAAGTGTGACAGCTCTCCTTCCACCCTCCCTAATATATACAGCAGATTAAACTTCTCATATGACCAAACATAAAAACATGCCTGTCAAGTACCTGCTTTGATCTCCATTTACAAGATGCTAATGCGCCAAGAATGAAGCAACAATGAAGCACCTTTTAAGTCACCTGTGCTACAAGTTAACTTGCAGTGTAGTAAAACTGTAAACCTAAGAACAAGCTACCGTATGGGAGATCTTATTACATATAGCAATATGGAAAGAATGGAGAGGAAGTTAAATTTTCAATCTATTTTTGAAGATGCAGTTTCCTCCACAGCAACCCATCCAAAAGAAATGGTAATAAACGTGTTTAGATTTAATGAACTGTTGAAGGATTCTTTGAAATTTTATATAGTTTCTCCCTTTTAACAAGACCCATATTTTATCCCATTCCTCCTCTCCTTGCACTTTACCTAGCAATTTACTGTGTCAAAAACTAAGAATCTCAATAAAGTTAGGTGACAGTTGTAGGGTTGTGCATGAATATTCAAAAATTCAAAAATCTGATCGAATCCAATGAATGTTGATATTCGAACTTGAATCGGATTTAAAAACATTTGAATTTAGACATTCGGACAGATTTCAGATTTCTGAATATCTGATATGAATATTCAAATGTAGAGATTTGTATATATCGCATACGAATTGGCGTGAAAATTATACGTATTTGTGCTGAGAATAAGGGATGAAAATGAGGTGCATACGGGATAAATTTGTATAACGGATACGAATGTTGTCAACATTTGTATTACATCTGAATTGGATTTTCAAATGTATGGATTCAACTAATCTGGATTTGAATCGGATTTTAATAAATTTGGATTTTTCATTCAAATCAAATTTTTAAATATTTAATTCAAATTTGAATGGAAAAATTACATTCGTGCACACCCCTAGACACCTGTTTAGCTTTCAAGGAGAAATTCAATCAAAACAAAGATTCTGTAAGTGGCATGTTATAAAATTCCACTAACTCTCAGGTTCATGGAATCCAAAGGTTCTATGGGAACCTGTTTCAAAAAATCAGGGTAATAGCTCACATATGACAATCTACAGTGATAAATGATGCTATGCCAGTTTTGTTTAGCATGCCAACTGCACCTATATACACCTCTGTACAATTTGTTAACACTTGCAGGTCAGCTTCTTTTTGCAGCAACAGCTGGCTTCTTGGGTGTTTTTCCATTGTCACTAGAAGTACCCATTAAGTACCCATTCAATGAGCAGTCCATGCACAGAACATCTCAAGCTTTTAAAAAAAATATTAGGAAGATTGAATGGAAGGTTGTAACACTGCACATTCAACGAGCAGTCCATCCGCTCCTTCTGCTAGCTAGGGATGTTCGTAACTTATTATTTTGTTACTATTTAATAAAATAAGCCCACAGAATGCATCTCAAGAATGAAATTTTGTGTTGCTTTCTGAATAAGTGTCCATGTAGAGAGTATATATGTTGAATGTGCAGTGTTTCAAACATCCGTAGTTTTCAGTAACTCTATTAGGACCTGGAACTTATCCCCTGCAGTTATGAAGAAGAAGAGCTGGCTTTTCTACCCTGCTTTTCTCACCCATTTAAGAGGAGTCAAATCGGCTTTCTATTCTTCTCCCCACAACAGAACACCCTGTGAAGGTAGGTGGGGCTGTGAGAACTCAGAAGACAGCTGTGACTTGCCCAAAGTCACTCAGCTGGCTTTGTGGGGGAGTGCAGAATCAAACCTGGTATTCCCAGATAAGAGTCTGGCTCCATAACCACTAGACCAAACTGGTTCCAACTGGGGATCCAACTGAGAGAGAGTTAGAATTGCATACATTAAAACCACAAATAACTGTTCCTGAAGGGGTGGCAAGTTACTTCTTTAGCAAAAGGTGCATCTATTCACTCAGTATTACACACATATACTGTGTAGCAGCATTTTATACCACATCTACTTCACCAGAACGAAAACTCAATTTTGCTAGTGCAGTTGGAAAGCATTTGACCTTTTGTAATTTCACTTCATTGTTTCAAGACTCAAAATTGCTAGCCTCTAGCAATATCTGGAGACACACTTCATTTCCTTCAAACATTAAGTACATATTTGCAAGGCTTTCACTCTGAAATCGAACGGCAGAATTGCTCCTCTCAAGTTAACTCACAGATATTTCCTATGTTATACTCTACTTTGAACTATTGGAACAGAGTCTCAAACTCCACTCTTAAGGTAATCTGCATTGAAATATTAATAAAGAGACAAATGTTTGGATGTCCTCAACAAAAAATAAATATCACTGAACTATACAGAACAAATGAACGTGTTGAAATCACAAATCTGTCCCTATGAATGTAAAAATAGGTTGTGTATGCAGCTGTTGATAGACTTTACTGCTATCCTTAAACAGAATGCAAAACCTAAAATTCAGTGAAGAATAATTCAAAGATTCGTACACCTTTCTTTATTCCTCCAAGCTCCATTAATTAGTATTATATGTTGGAACTGGTATGAAAAGTATTCCTAACTAAAATTAGTCTTCAAAGATGAAATTCAAGCTAGTTTCAATGTTTTAGTTAACTCCTAATTATTGTACTATTTTAAGCGAAAGTTCAAACTCAAACTACAGTGAACACCAACCAGGGAAAGAATCCGGAATTATGAACTGGTGGGTATCACTTTAAGAAGCAGAATAACTTTGACTCCAGTTCACCAAACCATGATTTGGTAAAAAGCCCAATGTGTTATCTGAATTGCCCCAAAGACTTTAGCAGCTAAGGAACATATAGACCAGTGATGGCGAACCTTTTTGAGCTTGGTGTGTCAAAATTTCAAAAAACACCAAGCTTAACTCAGGTGCCGTGTCATATCTAGAAATATCCACAATTCTGTGATATTTGTAGCTCTAGTTAAAAAAAAGTTATATTTTTGACGTATTTATTTAAAGCAAAAACAAATAATTCTATACATTAGTGACTTTTTTGTTGCTGAATCTTCAACTGAAGGTTGGCATTTCGTACACTTCAAGCCCAAGCAAGCACTACTAACTTCATCTGTCAGTCGGTTTCTTTTACTTGTTTTAATATTATTTAACGCTTAGAATTAGGTCTCACAAACATACGTAGAGGGAAAAATTTTGAGTAAAACAATCGCTGCCGCACACAGGTCTTCAGTCCTCTTGCTGCTGGAAGCACAGATGCACTGTACATGACCCAGCAGCGTGATGACATGACTCAATTGTGCCTCCAATGCCGGTATCTTGTAGGCCAAAAGCCAGAAGCAACCTGTGGCCTACAAGATACGGAATGGCAACAACGTGCCCAGGCGCTGGGGTGACACTGCGTGCCACCTGAAAGGTCTTGGTGTGTTACCTATGACACACGTGTCATAGGTTCGCCATCACTGATACAGACCTACATACAGGTTTAGATATTAAATGATCATGCAATCTGAAAATGAAACATTTACTTTATGCATTCATGAAATAGCTACAGGTTTTAAGGAAAAGTATTCAACGGAGGCATGATATTCACAGCAAAACATTTTTGGGAAAACAGTCTTTCATTGTACCTAGAAAAGTGAAGGTGTGAGAGAATGTGCTTTAAAAAGAAACAAATTAACTGAGCTATGCCACAATCCTTCACCTTTATGTCTCATACAAGAAATATACCAACTTATAAAGACTCAGCAGCAAAGCTCACCACAACAAAGCATACCTCTGCTTTCTGGCAAGCTCAGCCTACACGGCTCTTTCCTAACTTTGCCTTTACCTCCCTCATAAAGTCCATTGTTTGGAACATCTGAATCTTTGGATTTCAGAAGAGGAGTTGTGTGTGTATATGAGAGAGACAGAGAGAACAAAGAGAAAATTAAGAGGAACATGGACGTTTCTGTGCAGAAGCATGGTGTTAGAGCAAATGGCTGTTGTTGCTGCTGCTCATTCACACCTCTCCCTGGAGCATGGTGTGCTGTTTTAAAGAAAGAAAGAACAAAACTAAAATGAACAGGTGAAAAGTAGAACATATTCTCCTCCTCTCGAATGGGCATCTTTCATGTAGCATTGTCTGTGAATGAGAAATAGATACCAGACAACTGATTTGCCAAAAATAAATAGCACAAATGTTTGCCATCCATTAAATCAGGCACTCACTGTCCAAACACTACAAGCTGAATGTATTTTACATTTTCAAGGGCATGCAATTAAATCAATAAAGTTTATATAGATAAGTAGGTAAGAAAGTTGTGAAAATCAATAATAATAATAATAACAATAAGCAGCAGCAGCTTTGATTCAACCCCCCAAATATTTCCCCAATCCCTTGACAGCTTTAACATGAGTACTTCTCTAAAAACTTACAAGAGGAATATTTTAAAAGAGAAAGGATATTACTTTTCCTAGATATTTTATCTATACATTCACACTGAACATTACAAAGTCAGCAAAGGTGATAATGAATAATTTTGACTAGACAAGAACAGCTTAAAGCAGCTGTGTCAAATCGTTTTAACCACCACCACCACCTACACATTCCTACGATTCATCTGTCACAAAAGAAGATACCACCAATCCACAGTTTCAAAAAAGAAATTGTGACAATTATGATCAGTCATGTTTTTTAACACACCAGTACTTGTGGACTTCCAACACAGAGGTCCTGAAGTCCACTTCACTGTATACTTACTGGAAGGATCTTTACAGAACCATAAACTGAATTTGGTTTGATCAGGTATGTCCTTAAAGTCTGCACCTGCCCAAGGAAACACAAACTATGGTTTGTCTTCAGGCAGCTAATCACAATATACTTTAGGCATCGTCAAGTAGCTTAGTAACTCATGACAGTAGTAGTCCTGTAATAATTTCTGGTTTGAGAAGCCCTACCTTATTTATAAACACAAAAGAGGAACTTTGGTTTCACCATAGTTTTCACAGCGTATTTATGATTTTTAAAAGCACACTCTAGATGTGGAAAGACTAATGCCCAAGGGGGGAAAAATCACAAAAGGCTCTTTGCTAAGTAAATTCCATTGGCTTCCAGTATTGTAATGTAGGATTGTCTTGGAAACTGCAGAGAAGGGGGAGGGATAAGCTGGTCTGGTTTAATTAGGTTGAAGGCCAAGAAAGGTGCCTATGCTACCCTTCTACCAGTTCCTTAACGGGAACCTTGTTTAGATCCAGTGTATTCTGCCACAAATTCTACAATTAGTATAGCAGGGTTTGCAGTAGGGAATCTGAGGGTGAAATGGCACTCTCAAGTACCGTATTTTCCGGCATATAAGACTGGGCGTATAAAATGTCCCCCAACTTTCCAGTTAAAATATAGAGTTTGGGATATACTCGCCGTATAAGAGGACGACCCCCGGTGTATAAGACGACCCCCGACTTTTGAGAAGATTTTCCTGGGTTAAAAAGTAGTCTTATACGCCAGAAAATACAGTACATCTCTGACAACTGTAAAGCTTCAAAGCCCCCTCCCACTGTCCCTCTTTCAGCAAAAATCACTGAGCTAAAGGGAGAAACCTGAAAGAGCTTTCAAGTCTGTAACTCCATAATTTTAAAGGTCCAATTCTTCATAAAACTCAGTGACAGAATTGTTGTTGCCTAATTCAGTATTTTCAGTTTTTTTCCACTTGTACACTAGTCTATTGAATCAAATCACAGTAAAGAGAAAGTCAACGAATTGGGTTATGTGGGCTGCGTACACCTGTTGAGGTTCCATACGAACAAAACTGGTCATGCTCTGCCTCTTGGTAGTTAAAAAAGAGACTTGTTGTTGCTTGCTCTTAACCAGTTGCATACTGTCAAAGTCTTCAAAGCCACCACCATCAGCACACAGCCCCTGAGTGTGCAACACAAGGGCTGAAGAGTGATTCACTGTTCACCTTTTAACTTTCTCATTGAATAAATCATACTTCAGTCTGGACTCAAGACGGCATTCTTGCGTGTTGGACAAAACTGTGGTTTTATGTTTGCTATTAAGATGTCTACTGGTGTACTAGTGGGGCCAATCTGGAACAGAGGACCATAAGTGGAAGGTACATATTGCCCTGTTCTAATATACAGAGTTCTCATTTAGATGGTGCAACAGAAAGCGCTGCCAGAAGTGGGCACGTCCCTGAAAACAGCCTGACCAGAAACTCTGAAGACTGGAACAAAAAGTTCCTAGCCTTTGGAGGCTAAGCCAAGGCCTGGCAGGCTACGCTCACCCATTGGTGATGACAGCAGAGGTTGGGACAATATGGGCTGCCCCAATGCAGATGGACCTATCCTTCTCCAGCAGCAACTTATCACAGTGTGGGATGGCTTGTGCACTCTGTTGGTCCCAGATAAGAAAAGTAAGTGGAAAAAATGGAATTATACTCAATTTCACTTCCTTTACAGCACATCATAGCACGTAATTATAATTTTACAGACAGGATATAGTCATTAACATTTTTCGTATAGGAAATGATCTTCTGAATTGTTCTGTGAGCCACGGAAAAGCCACTTCCAAATTGCTGGATATATTCCCACATCCTGAACTGGAATAGGGTAAGAAAAGTTTTGTTATCTGTCTTCCAAGCTCTGACAGCATAACTATTTGGAAAACAGTTTCCTGTTTAAATTGCAGAAAGTACATACAATTCATTTATAAGACATCCAACAATTACTCTGGCAAACAAGATTTTAAAAACTGTATATCTACAAGTGAGGATAAGCTATAGGGCAGTGCAAACGGGGTGCCCACATAGGACAGGAAGCTCAGGGGCGTGTGAGCAGCCTGGATCTGGGTTATCTGCAGGTCAACTGGTGTCCTGCACCATCCCATGATACCAAAAAGCATCTAGGGGTGTTTCTCCACTGCAGCCCTTAGATCTGGATCTATGAAGATCTGGATCTAAGGAATGGGTAGATCCGGATTAAGGGAAGCACCCAATGTGTTTCCCACAGGAGGTGTAGCACCCATTAGAAATGGGTGCTAACACCCCTGCTGTGGAAACAGCTTTGTACCCACCTGGGGAATCCGGATGGACCCACAAGGGGAAGGTCCATTACCCCAGGTGTTTTGGGGGGCGGGGGGGGGCAGTCTTCGAAGCAACTTCGGAGTGATTTCGAAGTGACTTCGAATCCAATGTTGGGGGGGGGTCAAAGGTGCATCCCCTCCCCCTAGCCTCCTTTGGACCCCATTGCCTGTTTCCAGTGGAAACAGGCTCCCTTTAATCCAGAATTTCTGGCAGAAGACCCCATTAATGGGGTCTACAGAAAATCCGGATTAAAGGCCAAAAAGATCCGGATTTCCCCCACGGCAGTGGAAACAATAGGGTTCAAAACGGGTGCCGTAGTGGAAATGGGATAATCCGGCTCACAGCCAAAAGGTACAAAAATGGGTGCAAAAATGGGTACAATTGACAGTGGAAAAACACCCTAGGTGAACATACAGCTTGCTTGTTTCCCTGTTCCACCCCAAGAGTATAAGGCTCCTCAGTCTAGGCACCTGATCCGCCAGAGCAAGCCCCAATACAATTACCATAGGTATATCAGGTACCACAGCAATCTTAAACAGTTATTCTTACAATGTAACAAAAAAACTAGTGTTTTAGTTACATTGTTTTTACGGTAGTTATTTGTTCAGAAATCTGATGTCTTAGCTGAAAAGGATGAACAGGATGAGATACAAACCTAAGTTTTAGTAGATGTGTCCTACTCTATCTACTATGGATATATTTTCCCTTCTATATGCAAGCAACCACTGAATCACTGAAACTATTATTAAAAACCACATAAGCAGTCTAGGTTGAAGGTGGTGAATTAAAATCATGGTTGAGCTTCAGACAAAATTCAGTGTTGTGTATATTGTTTCTATTACATATTTGAAATCTGGAAATCTTTTAAAACAATAAAGTTCGTTTCATAACCACAACTTAAGGTAAAAAGTAGATATTACAACTTGGGCAGTATCTCTGACTGACTTTAATTCCCTGAACCCAAACCTACATGGTTCTTCTAGTTAAATAAAGTGTAAGAAATACTTCAGTTTGGTCTAGTCGTTAGGGAGCTGGATTCTTATCTGGGAATACCAGGTTTGATTCTTCTCTCCTCCATGAACCTAGCTGGGTGACCTTGGGCTAATCACAGCTGTCTTCTGAGCTCTCACAGCC
>MTQE01003428.1:18775778-18803223 GCA_014337955.1 Aspidoscelis marmoratus | reverse complement strand
TCTTGGATTCCTGGCCCAAGACACTGCTCCTACACCAGAACTTTTTTTCCCCCAATCATATTTAGCCAATTTTTTTAAATTAATAATCATAGCTGGTATCAGAAAAGCCAACTTTCTTCTTCTCCTTCAGTATTAGATAATTATACCTTGGCCTACAGCAAGCATCTGCAGAGCCATATGTATTTGGTCACCACCACACCACAAAGATGCCAGTATCTAACAGGACTACCAATTTTACCAAAGTGCAAAGGCCTCTGTCATTAGGATTGTGCAAAACACAGGCACCAAAATAAAAATTCTTAAAGGTTTTGTACTTTCCAGAAGTGCAAGGAAAATGGAACAAATGATGGCAACCTGAAGATCAAAGGCTATGGGCATCCAATCCTGGCCAGCAATAAATGGCTACCCCTTAGGCAAGGATCCAAACTAGCTTGGTAGTCTGAGCTGGTTCAAGGAGTCAAGCTTAAGCTGGTTTAGATTTGCCTCAGCAATGTCTGCCATCTAGTGCTGGCAGAGGCCAGTTGCAGGAACTTGGCTCTACAATGATGTTAGTTTACATTCCCCATATTTCCTAAAAAAAATACAAACACTGACAAGTGCTTTTATTTGAAAGGAAGCACATTTGCAGATTCCTATTAAGACTCATAACCACTGAAGGATCCGGATTGTGCTCATCAAACAGAGCAACAGCCTGTTTTAATGGCACACCAAATTTCAAATGTCATTAATATTTGTCAATACTGCTCTCAAGGGGTCTATGTGTTAGACTTGGCTTTAACAACATAACCTTAAAGTACTTCAGGAGAATGTTATATAAATGCTATTTAACTACCTGTACTCCTCAGCATTTGACACCTGACAACACAGAGGTAAACTGCGTGGTACAAAAGGTTTCTGGAAAATCTTCAACATTCACTAAGGACAAACACTGCTTTAGTGGCACATTTCTGACTTTGCAATTTAGCTGCTGTTGATCTTTGCTATTCATCTCACATATCCATTCCTACCCATAGCAATTTGACAAACAAATCCATGTTCAATTATTATTTTACCAATAAACTGAGATGAATGGACTGTAGCTGAAAAGGACTGAAAGAGGCACGCTAGTAATCCAAGGCACTAAGATGGATGATGAAAGAAAATGAATTTGGAAACTGGGGACTTGTATCAATCGCCCTTTCCTGCAACTTTCCATCTTTATGACTGAAGATCAAAGTATATTCTCACTATTTCATGGCAATCCTATTAAAGGTTACCTGCACAGGTTCAACTTCAGATGCAGCATGTCTGCTCATCCATGAATTTATACTAATAGTTTGTTAGTATAGTTTCACATAGCCTTCCCAGAAACATACAAGATATACCTGGCTTATAGCCACAATGGTGATCACTATCACCAAGCGAATTAAGCACCTGGAAACAGGATAACTCAGTACAAACTGAAGAACAGATTACTTCACAGCCAAGTGAAGAAAGTGGTTTCAAAGAAAGCATTGCCAGAATCAAGATTGTTACACCGTCTATTTTTAGAGAGAAAGGTACGTGCAAGTTTTACTTCACGCTGCCTCCATTTCTGCTGTTGAAAGTCAGAAGACTTCTGAGATCTCATGTCCAACGTGCAGCACAGTAAGGCCCTGTTTTAAGTGAATTCAGTTTTGTAGTTTTAATATAATATGAACTGCTAATCAAAAACTTATACAGCTTTAAGCATTCCTTGTTTCAATTTAATACATTTTCCAGCCACCAAGGAGACACATCAGAGAAGAAAACTGCAGTATGCTGGGACCTTCTGCTGCAGCAGCCATTTAGCCACTTGCCATTTGCTGGTGAGGAAGGTTTGCATAACAATGGTTTGCAAAACAGGTTCTAAGTATATTCTTGTGAGTTTAGACTGGTTTTGGGTACTGTAGTTTAGGTTTGTGTGGGTTTTGAGTATTATTGTGTGCTTTTGTATTTGGAATGGAGAAAGTCACTCATGTTTTTGAGTGATTTCTGAGAGGTTTGGCTGAGTTTTGACTGGCTTTTGAGTACAATTATTCAGAAATTACTAAGAAAAGGAATTAAAATTTGTCAGTTGCATTACCTCCAAATCAGGGGCTCCCTAAAAAAAGTGAAAACTGAATACCAGTGTATAACTCAGCCACTTACCATATTTTGTTCTATTTTGTACCTGGCTTTCATTTAATAACAAAAAAAGAGTGAAGGTCATGCTGGCATTCAGACATGAAACAGATAATTATGTCATGTCATAAGGTGCTGAATTTCATTCCTTTCCATTACCTCAGTTCTAAAGGAGGTGCCGCACCGTAATCTATATTTCTCACAACCTCTTCAAAGTGGTAAGGGAGTTCAAACATGAAACACAAAACAGTGTTTATCCAAATAACTCAGCTCTCATTCAAGATAGCCTACCAATAGGTACTGTACTGTGATAGAAAAGTATTAAAATTTTAGTATCAGACCACATTCTTGTATTTCAGGTTTTGAAGTCATTACATCACAAATACTAACTTGTTTTATTTGCATACAAATACAACATGTACTTAATTCTGCACTTTGTATATGCTTAGTGTGCATACTGATAAGTCTGCTGGATTTTTTGACTTAATTTGCTGTATGTGGGGGCTGCCCTTGGGAACAGGTTGAAAGCTGCAGCTGTTGTACTGACTGGACCTGCTGCCAAACACATAACATGCCAGTCTTAAAAGAACTTTATTCACTACCAAATAGTTACTGAACCAAAGTCAAGGTTTTAACATTAGCCTAAACGGCTTGGGCCACTAATATTTCAAGGAATACCTCCTCACATATAGACCAGCTTGTGCCTTAAGACCTGACAGTACAGCTCCCTTGGCTGTGCTCACCATTTTCAGTACTAGAGGTAGGGAAGGGACAAATGAGAGGTGATATTCCCATATTACAGAATAGTCTTCTATCTTAGGAGTATTAGGTGCCTTCATTGTATGCATTTAGACATTTGGTGAAGACATAATTCTTTACCTTAGTATTTGTAGGAAGGAACAGGTTCTACTAGTGAACTCATTTTTAGCTACAATTTTTAGTTCTGTCTGAGATTCCTGGTTACAAGGCAGGACAGATATGCAAGTAAAATAATATTTTTATTCTGTATAAGGAAGTTTAATATGAATCCATAGCTCTACATTCAAAACTTGAAGAAGGGATTTTTCTTGTCTAAAATTCACTTAATATCCGTGGGACAGTGTCTGACAGAAATATAGAGATGGTGGCCGGCATCTGCATTGCAAACACTGGCCCATCCTGAACTTCACCCAAATCTACCTACCTATCTTACTGCACTGTAGTCAAATAATTTCAACAGGTCATAAAATTTAGCTTTGCTTTTGGCAGAAGATTAAGAAAATTCAACAAAAAGTACCTAAAAGGAAGCACCATTTTGCCATAGCCAATATAGTAATAATTCTGACTAAATTTAAAGAATTACTGATCGTTCCATGCATGTCACACTTGCTATCCATCTTCTTAAACAAGTGACTGTTAAGAGCAACAGTACGAAGCCCAAGTTTGACTTGTGGTTTATAATACAACCAAGCAGATGACAATGGAAGTACCAATTCCTTCCACAAATATTTCCTGTACCTGTCCATTCAAGCCTACAAAGGTTCTTGTGCTAAAATAGCTCTTAGTTTTAAAAAAATATACTACCAAAATATCCATCTAATATGTTTTTCCAATACTGAAGGAAAGTTAATGAACAACAGCCATTGTATCTTGTTCAAAGAAAAAAGCTGCAAAGAACTTAAAATACTGTATATTATAGTGTTACTTCAAGACTAATGCTTTTTGGTTTTTAAGCACAGTTTTAATTCACAGTGTTCATATCAATCAATGGAATTTGCAGTCATATTAATTTTGCTTGAGAGTAAACTCCATCCAAAAGGGGTCATTGTTCCAAGAAAATACACCATGATTTATCCGTCAAATCAAAATTTAGAGGTAAACACATCTACAGACAACATGGTAGCAGATATTTATAGCTCCTGATCCCTAACTTTTTTCATTTAACAACACTCAGATGAACAAATGAACTCTCCCCATTATAAGTGATAGCAAGTGACATGCAAATAATTATATAAGCATTTCAACTGGAACAATCATCTGGCACAGATTAACCCCTGACTTGACGTTACAGCTACTAAGTAATGAACTTTCATCTGAGAACAACACTCACCCTCACATGATAGGATTGGCAAGTTCACAAACGGCAGCATTATCAACCAGTGCAGCACTTGCTTTTTTCCAGCAAGGAAGGACAATCCCTATTCCTTTCTCCTTCATGCAAATCACAATCATTCTCCTGCACAGACAACTAGGTCTTTAAATGAACTTTGATTTTGATTCAGTTTCAGAGATGCCAGAATACAAGCAGTAACTAACTTTTGCCAACAATGCACAGATTATCTCCTAACATCTTTTCTTCTTTTCATGCCATGGTCTAAAACACCAAGTAAGTAGAAAGTGTTTTGCCTCAGAAAAAGTTTGCTACAAGGTGGATTGTGATGCAGATCACATCATTTACAACACTAAGAGCAATTTCAACAAGCTGTTTAAGTAGTTTGAGGCATTAGAAAGTGAAGCCTTAATGGGCTTGTTAGCAGTTGTTTTCAGAAGAGATCAAGAGAAGCTATCACTGAAAGAGAAAATGTTCTATTATAAAGCTATAGCACTGAGTTTGCTAAATAATGTTAATGTGGCAGTCTACATTCAGTTCAATACACAGTCTTTGCCAGAACCACAACAAGGTTTTTAAAAAATATTTTTGCTTCTCTCTGCTTTGTAAGATTTTTACTTTCCAGGATAGAGATGTATTCCCTACTCTGTGAAAATTATTTACATACCCAACCAAGAGCTCATTGGTTTCCAGAATTTACTGTTTTGCAAGAAAGACACTAAGAAGAACTGAGCAAGGAGGAAGATAAGAGCAACTTCAATTTAATTCATTTCCTGTTAAGGTGAATGATAGTAAACTAGGAATTTTTTAAAATTTAATTAAATTTATTTATTTTTACATTTCTATCCCGCCCCATACCCCAAGGTCTCAGGGTGGATAACAGCACTTAAAAACAGACATGTTAAAATAACTCCATATATAAAACAGTATAAGATAATAATTTTTTGGGGGGGGAATCTTTGCTCCTCGCTAAGGATTTCTTCTTTGGGGGTGGGGGAATAATGAAAGACATTCAAATATACTAAAATCTACAAAACACCAGACATAAAGAAAACAAAAAAAATCAGCTGTACTAACAGGTAAAAGCAGTGCAGGGTGCTGTGTGAAAAGGTGCATCTTTAAAATTAGCATTAGAAAACAAAATGTTAGCACCTGACACACCTTAGAAGAAAAGAGTGTTCTAATTGCGTTCAAGAGATCACTGACACCCTTTGGATGTTAAATGTTTTTGGGATTAAGAAAAGAGCCTTGGCAGCATATGAAGGTCAAAGGAAGCATACTTCCAGATATTTGGGACATATTTGACTTGCTATATCAATATGAAGAACTTGAGTTGGGTCTTGAGATATCTGAGGTCACTGCACCTCAAAAAGGATATTGTGGAACTAGAGAAGGTGCAGAGAAGGGCAACCAGAATGATTAAGGGGCTGGAACACCTCCCTTACAAAACCAGGCTGCAACATCTAGGCCTCTTCAGTCTGGAGAGACGGTGTTTAAGAGGGGACTTGATTGAAGTATATAAAATTATGCATGGTATAGAAAATGTGGATAGAGAAAATTTCTTTTCTCTATCACACAATACTAGAACCAGGGGGCACTCTATGAAGCTGATGGGTAGGAGAGTCAGATCTGACAAAGGGAAGTATTTCTTCACCCATAGGGTCATCGGCTTATGGAATGTGCTGCCGGAAGAGGTGGTGACAGCTACCAGTCTAGATGGCTTTAAGGTATGGTTAGACAAATTTATGCACGATAGATGTATCAATGGCTAGTAGAATGAATGCCTAGGTGCATCTTTCAGGCTGGTGGTGGTGGTGGTGGGAATCGGGGTGCTTCTAAGGCCATTTACTGGGATTCAAGAGCAGGAAAAGGTTTGTCCTTGTCTCTGCTTGAGATGCCCATGAGCATTTGGTGGGCCACTGTGTGGGACAGGATGCTGGACTAGATGGGCTGTGGCCTGATCCAGCAGGGCTTCTCTAATGTTCTCATGTAAACAGCAGAGCTCTGATTAATCAGAGTACAAATGGCACCGTACTCCAAATCTGAATTAACTGAAGTTTCCAACCTGTTTTCACGGTCAGGGCAGTCTAGAACCCACTATAGAGATGTAGTTGAAGGGTCACTAAGGCAAAGTGTGAACTTCATCCTGACAGGCTTAACAGCTGAGTCATAAAAGACATTCCACATCACTGGATTCTTCTTCAGTAAGAAATGTGGATGCATGAAGATCTTTCAGGCTGCATACCAGATTCTTCAGACTGAAAAATAATCCTACTCATCACTGCCTGAACTTGTATCAATCCACTTGGCAGAATCACCACTAATAGTCTTTATTTATTTTGGACTCAAGCATTCCATTATTTTTCAGCCAATCCATTATCAAGGCCAGAAACTGGTTCAATGCTTTAGCAGCTACATCTGCTTTCAATGCAAGATTGAAGACTTGAAAGGCATCAGCACCCAGATAACTCTGTATCTCAAAAAACTGCGCTCCTGATGACACCAATCAGTAGTTTTAGGAAAGATGTGTCAGCCTGCCCTTACAAATATTTATTTTTTAAAAAACTGTATATATATATATACACACACACACTTAACAGGATGTACAACTTAAGAGGTGCTTGATCCCCTACTCTTACCAGACTTTAGCATTTGTCAGAAACTTAAGGAGATCCCTCTAGAAAATAAGAAAATTTTATTTTACCAAAAATTTAGATGAACATTCAAAAATGAATTACTTAATTGTTGTTACTCTCACAGCATTGGCTGGGGAATCCTGGAAGGAACTTGTGAAATCAAATGGCACAAGAGCTTGCTGGAACTTGTGAGCTTCACATTCAGGGTGTCTCTGCCTCTTCACACACAAATCACTGCCTCCTGTAGTGTCTTCTAGCTCCAAGCATTTTTCTTAAGGGGAAACTGTCCCTTTCAGCAAGTACTGTCACCCTGCAAAGCCACTTTCTGGCCAGCATCCTCTGAATGCTCAGGGCCTCTCCCTGTTCCATGTTAGAAATCACCATTTCCTCCAGCTGCCTGCATTCGCAACTGGCACTTTTCTTAAGGTGAGCTGCTTCTTTCCATGTTTTTCAGCTGGGAAGGATCACTTCCAGAACAGCTGTCCCTTTTGGCAAGTGTCTCTTTCACTCCTCCCCACCTTGAAAGGCACAAAATCTGCACCTCCCCCCACTTTCTCCAGGGCAGCTGGCCTCTAGGAGGTTCCCCTAACCATCAAATTTCAACTGATTTAAATTGTTCCCATTGAATGTATTCACAAGTGGGATTTTGCTGGGACCCAACCATCACATTATGGAACATTTTACTGTAAAAATAACAGTAATTTGAACACACTTCACAGATACGACATTGCCAATATAATTCTCACTCTAACTTTATTTTGCATCTCAATTTTTGTGGGTCTGGGAAATAATACAAACCCAAGACTGCTGAGAGAACTGATCTTATTCATAAATCTAGTATAAAGTGCTGACAAGGTCCATCATAAAAGAAGACAAAGAGCAGCAGCCACTTAAGAATAGTATGATAAGAGAGATCTATGTGCCTCCATTCAGGTTACAGTTTAGGTTTTCTTCAGAATGCCCCATAGCAACAATGAGTTCAAAAAGAAGCAAGACATTCCCTACCAACAAAAGATTATGTTTCTTCTATCTGGAGCAAAAAGGAAGAGGAGAACCAAGAGAGAACATTGAGAAGACTCATCGTTCTGGACCCCCCCCCAAAAAAAGTACTATAAATAGTCCAATCCAGTACTAGAGCCGCCAGATTTCTGTCTAGAGATTTATCCCATATGCTATAAATACCCATTTGGACTCTGTAGATCAGTGGTTCTCAACCTGGGGGTCGGGACCCCTCTGGGGGTCGAACTACCCTTTCAGAGGGGTTGCGACAAGTCCCCCGCTGCCCTTCCCTCCCATTTCCCAGCTGCTCTACCCCAATGGTTGGGGATCTCCACAACATGAGGAACTCCATTAAGGGGTCGCAGCATTAGGAAGGTTGAGAACCACTGCTGTAGAAAGTAGTGGCTAGGAAGATGAGTGGGGAAAATGTAGCTGTGCTCGGAAAGGGAGGATCTACGGCCACAGAACTGAAACCATTCAGTGTTATTCTACTTTAGGCCTACCGTATGATTAAGAGTTAACTTTCCAATAATTAATTACTATGAATTTGAGTTGAAATAATAGTTCTGGGGAATTTTTTTGTTGTTTCTGGATTATACAAAATGTTAATCAGCATCACTGTAGAAGGAGGATACATGCTGTGAAGAAAGATGAATATTTCCTTAGGTTGTAGTTTTCATCTGCAATTTTATGCCTGAACCTGGGAATTGCAGGTGTTTTTTGAAATACACAACCTTAAGATCTCAAGTGAGAAATATAGGAATTTTTGTGCTATATTTACTCATGATTGAGCAGTGTAAAGCTTGCATATTTTAAAACACACAAATACTGTTGCACATATGAACTTATATTTTGAAAAAGAGAAAAAGAAGCTTCATTGTAAGGACAGTGTCACCCTTTCCATGTTCTGCTGGCTATACAATGAAGCCCATGCTCTTTATTACAACAAGAACTCTAAGACCTGGGGGCAAGAGTGGACCTCATACCTCTTTAATAGAAGTCAAATAAAACAGCAAGAATGATTGGTAACTATATTGTTTGTGTGTTTTCCTAATGGTCCTCGCATATCAAGTGCTGAGTTAGAGTCAATGTGCAAAAATGGCAGAAGATTACATTATACTGTAGATTTCATAACCCTGGATAAACTGGCATCACCAGTGCAGTGTGTGATAGAAGACAACATTCCTTGTGTTTATGGATTTATTCAAAGACTTCCTTACTGTATTACAAACTCCTGCATCATTAAACTAGCTAAAAAAACTAGTTGAGGAAGATTTCTCCCAACAAGGAAAAGAACTCAAGTTAATTTGCAGAAATATGGGAAGTGAAGAGACTAAACTTCCCAAACATGTGAAAATAAGACAAAAGAACAGTGTGCAGCACCTGACAGACCCCTCTTTAGCATAACATTATAGCCAGTAGGGACACAGAGAATTGTATGACTCCTTATTGAAAAAAATATCAACTGAAAACAAATCAACTGAAAAAAATGAACTTCAGTCCCTGTAGTCTCAGTCATTACAGTACAGTTTTATCATGATAAATGGCACATAAAAGAAACAACGCAAATTAATCAATGCATATCAATAAAAAATAGAGTTGGTGAACTACATCCAAGTACTCTACCACTCCATTTGAACACTTTGCATCCTACCACTGAGTGCCTCTGGATCTGTCTCCCCCTTCTCCACTGCGCCCTTCTGTCTCTTCTCCCCTGTGCTGTGCCCATATCACCAGAACAGGATATTACTAGTGGGTGCAGAAACAGATGCAACACAAGAAAGGAAACTACATGAGAGAAAAGACAAGTTTTCCACCAGCATCCTCTTCTGGACCTTTTCCCCTTTCTTTGCTGCATCTTGATCAGAAGCAAGAGAAAGAGGTCCTGCTCTGCATGGGGTGAACACATTTGCTTCACTGACCTTCCTCCAATCTTTTTCCCTCTCCCATGGTAGAGAAGAGGGGAAAGAAAAAAGAGAATACAATGAAGAAGGTGGAGGAGATCTGGAGGCTTATGGTGGCTGTAGTACCATCTCAATGAGCAGCGGGAAACCACTGGACTCTTACTGAGTATTCCCCTTTTCCATGGCACATGGAAATACCTCCTTTTTCTTCTCTTGCTACTAGAACAAAGCAAGAAGGCAATGCCAGCAGCTCCAGTAGCAGCTCCAGATCTCTTCCCCAAGAGCTATAACAGCAGGAACAGCTGTATCTCCTCTTTGAATTCACGGCTCAGGGTATCAGCCAAAGCATGCAACAGTGAAACTGCACAGCCATGCAAACTGAGGTGGGTTATAGTAAAATCTACCCAAACAGAAGCCATGTAAATTGAGGTTGCCAGTCTATCATCTTCTTGCTTAAAAGAAGAATCAGTTGCACTGGAAAATGTAGGTAGCAGAGATAGTGTATTATAAAATTATAAAATTGTATAAATATTATTTTATCCACTTGCCATCACCATTACCACACTGGACACACTGAGCACAGCATGTGGAAAGGCAGAGTATATTTTAAAAGAGATAACAATGGTGGTGATCAGATGCAAGGACACACTGCACTATAGTCCTATGTATGTTCCAGGAGACTACTATATGCAATAATAGCAAGGCAAGCACTTTGAAAAAAAATCTTTTCCATAACAGAAAACCATGTGTTATGAAAAATACTTGGTATCATGTTTTCTCATTATTTGGCATATTTATGTTGCTTTATATGGGAGTGGCTGCAGAAAGTCAATGGTTCAATCCTCAGGCTCTCCCTGGAAGTAGGTGATGGAAAACCACTTCTGTATCTCTGCCAAGAAAATTGCATGGAGGTGCCCATGCAGTCAACTAGAAGTCTATCATAGATCAATTTACATCTGATTTACATGCTGATTTACGTAGTATATTGACTGTATCAATGGTATACGTGCAATTGTCACTTTTTCAAATGCCGAGACATAATCTCTGACCAGGAATACATATCAGTCAGCAAAGAGCAAAATTTAAACCAGAGAAAGAGATGAGTTTAAGAAGATATATTCATCTTAATTTAAAAAACAACAACAGGAGGGCAGATGAATCATACAGAAAAAGAAATATTAGGGAAAAGATAAGTTATGATTTAAATCACAACCTCAGAGATCTGAGAGAAAATATTGTTTGAGTTTTTTGTAAAAAAAACTTTTAAAAAAGTTTTGGGAATTTTGAATTTCAGACTCCCCACAGGTATGACAATCTGTATGACATCATTCTGACTTATTTCTATGACGGTGAAGGGGGCACCCCGAGGCTCAGTGTCACTGGGGTTTTGCAAGTCAGAGTTAATAACCAGAATTGGCCTTGGTGACATACTGGCAACCAGTGTAATTCCTTTAAAAATGGATTGATGCATATAAACCATATGTATTCTGCACCACCTGAACCTTCTGAACTGTCTTCAAGGGCTGCCCTACATAAAGCACATTACAACAGTCCAGCCTGGAAGTTACCTGAGCTGAAAACTACATCAGCTATTTCTAAAAAGCTGCAGATACAAGGGGAAAGACTCGTTTGTCTGCCCTTGTTGTTCTGGGGTCACTTTTGGGCTTCAAACAAGTGACCATTCAAAAGCATGTCTATTTCTGGAGGCAGATACAGCTCCATGTGTTAAAACTGTTAAGTCAAAAAAGGCTGACTTTTGCTGTCAGAGAATAGGTGTTCTTGCTGTGATAGTTAACACTTTGAATAACCAACAGGTTGAACTGTCAGAATGTACACTAATGGCAATAGTTAACACAATAACTAATACCATGGAATGAGCCCTGAATCAAACAGCTTATCAATTACTACTTTAATACTACAAGAGAGGAGGGGGGGGAACTCAACATTTTTTAAACTAAGGCAATTTAAGTACACATAAACCTCTGAAAGGGAGATCATAGATGATCAAGCAAGGTATGCAGTATCCCAAGCACGATGATTTGAGTCTCCAAAACTTTATTCTCCTTGAGGTTGGAACTAGTATATATTTAGTCATTTAATCGCATAAATATGGGCGGCATAACAAATTTGACAAATAATTTTCACAGCTTTGTACCCATAACAAATATGTAACATTATGACGACAGAAATGACCTATCGTCAGTGCAAACCAAAATTAGCAACCAAATGAGGGTTAACTTGAGATGAACCTGACAATTGAAATAAAAAACCCTGAAATCATTGGGAGATCCAATTTGCATGAATTTTACCCTCATCTACCTGTATGCACTCCCGACAACATCTGGGAGTGCTCCCCGGCTTGTATTAGAGCACCAGTGAGCTCCTGAATACTTTGTAGTGTAACTCGGCAGAATCGGATGTACAGATACATCATGTCTGAGAAGTCCTCAATTAGATTCAGATCAATGCCTTCTTCATCCAGTAACTGCCTACACACCCTGCCCAACGAGGCTGGGCATTGTCCTTCATCAAGGGGATCCCAGGGCCCACTGCACCAGCGTAAGGTCCAACAAAAGTTCTGAGGTTTTCATCCCAGTATCTAACAACAGTCACAGTCCTGTTTGCTAGTACATGGAAGTTTGTGGAATCCTCCAAGGATATACATCCTCTGACCATCAGTGTCCCTTTACCAAAGCAGTCACACTGCATGATGTTGTAGGCAGCATAATGTGCACTACAGTGTCTCCAGATCCTTTCACTTGTTACGTGTGTGCAGTGTGAACCTGCTCATCCGTGAAGAGAATGAGAACCCAGTGGCGGGCCTGCCAGTTCTGGTGTTCTCTGCCAAATGCCAATCAAGCTCCATGGTCCTGGGCTGTGACCACTACTGAAGGTAAGGCCCTGGGGCCAACCTCATGAAACCTATTTCTGACAGTTTGGTCAGAAAATGCACACCAGTAGCTCACAGGAGGTCATTCTGCAGGGCTCTGGCAGTGCTCCTCCTTGTGTTCATCCTCACACAAAGAAGCACATACGAGTCCTGATGCTGGCTTGATGCCCATCTACAGCTCTGTCCAGCTCTCCTCATGTAAGGGCCCCTTGTTCTGGAATCTGCTCCATGCTCTTGAGACTGTGCTGGGAGACACATCAAAATTTCTTGTGACGGCACGTATGGATGTACCATTCTGGAGGAGCTGGACTACCTGTGCAATCTGAATGATGCACCGTAGTGACAAAGACACTAGCAAAACACAAAACTAGAAAAGAATCAGGAATGATAAAAGATATTGCCTGACACTTTCACTGCAAAACTATTTTCTGTTTGGGCTTATCTTGTTGTTGTCAAGTGCACCAGTTGTCACTTGCATTTGCACCAAAGCAGGAGAAACTGATTCACAAGCACTTATGCTTCCAAACTGGACAGATCAATATCCCTGAAATTTAAGTGACTTGGGGTTATACTATGACGCTTAAATGTTCCCTTAATTTTTTTAGCAGTATTTTTTCAAGGACACAAATTACAGAAATGAACTCTCATTGAAGCAGCATATTAAAAGGAGAAGCTCAAGGAATGTACCTTAGGGAAGTGAGACAGGACCTTCACAAGTTGAAAACTTTTTGTTTCATAACTGTGTAGTAGACAATAACTGGATGACAAAATTCAAACACTTGCACTTCTATCCATGGTTTCTAAGAACTTCAAAAATGCATTTCTATAGTTCTAGGCAGATGACTTAATCTATATTTCCTTTAATAGGTGCTATGCAAAGCTGTATTAAATGGTCTTTCACTTATTTCCAGATTTGTGTCCATATAGTTAATAAACATTCTGAGTTTATTTACCATGTTACTATAGCCGATCAATTAGAAATCAAAGCTGTACATAGCTGTTTCTATCTCATATAATTATAAAAAAATAATTTTTATTCTCATTTAAACTCCTGGTTAAGAATGTCAACACTGCCAACACTTTATGAACACCAGAGTCTGTTTTTTAAATGCCACGTCATGTTGTAAGGGAAGAACATTTAGAATCATAGAATTTTAGAATTGGAAGGGACCTCTAAAGTCAACAAGCCCAACCCCCTGCTCAATGCACGATTTCCTAAACCATCCCAGACAGATATAGGTCTAGCCTCTGCATGAAGACCTCCAATGAAGGACAGCTCACTACCTCCCATGGCAACCTATTCCATTGATTGATCACCCTTATTGTCCGAAAGTTTTTTCTAATATCTAACCTGTATTAACTCCCTTGAAGTTTCATACCATTGTTTCTAGTCCTTTTTCCACGTTTCCAGTCAAGAAATTACATATCTTACCACTCCATTCAAAATGGTGCAGGACAACTTTTTTATATTTACTTTTTCTTAAATATCTGTAGTCCAGACAAAATTTGCCTCTTGATAACATGCACAAGTAAAAAACACAATGAGTCAAAGGTACGTACATCCACACTAGGGAATAGAATATATTGAACTATTCTGAGACAACATCCTTAAAGCTTAGAGAATCGGGCAGATGCCAGTGATTCTGTTCACAAGCACAGAATAACTTGGCCTTTCTCTAAGGTAGACTGTAAGAAGACAAGAATATTTTGATTACATGTTTGTGAAAAAGCTCCTAGGCATGTCAGATAGCCTGCTTATTTCTGCTGTGCTCCTCTTCCTCTCTTGTGCTCCTGCTCACATCTTATTACTACTTTTTCCTATCTACCACCTTTAAGAACAAGTGTCCCTGAAGCATGAACTTTTACTTATTTGTTCCTCCTGGATATGGAAACTGAAAGTCTGGTATAGATCCACATAATGTTAACTGATATGATCTTTAAAACCAATAATATCAAGCCAACATTCAGTTAGACATTTTGGCATCTTCCTCATTTCTCTTATTTGTACCATAACGTGTATGCCACACCATACCGTATCCCAATACAATATTACAGCCAACTTTGGCCTCTTGGTTTTGCATTAATTTATTGATTAGTAACGGAAAAAAAATTGAGTACCATGTAACCAACATGTGCTGTAGTCTATTTCCTCCGAGACCCAAGAAGCAGCAAAGAAAGTGGGATCATACTTACACAATGGACCATAGTTTAAGATTTACCACCACATGTGAAATGAGCACTCATGATTAAGCAGATGCCTGGGATACTTCACAAATTAACACTTGTCAAAATGTATTTCAACAACATACCAAAAGCTGCAAGGTGAATCTATTAACAATTGGTACATTTAAAGAAATCTATCACTTAACCATTGAAATACATTACAGCTGCACACCACAAAAATATTAGAATAGATTATACCTGGCTAACCAGTTCAGAATTAAGGCCTCCTGACAACTTGCGTTCAGAATAGTTTCACTGTTGAAAGTATGCACAATATGATGTCACAAAACATAGAATTATAGAGTTGGAAGGGACCTCTAGGGTCATCAGATCCAACCCCCTGCTCAATGCAGGATTTCCTAAACCATCCCAGACAGATGTAGGTCCAGCCTCTGCCTGAAGACCTCCTGTGGCAACCTATTCCATTTACTGATCACCCTTGGTGTCAATATGTTTTTTCTAGTATCTAATCTAATATCTAACCCCCTTCAGGTACTTGGAACACTGCTATCATGTCTCCTCTCAGTCTTCTCTTCTGCAAGGTAAATATACCTAGATCCTTCAACCAAACACTTCAACCAAGGTTCCAATGTGTTTTCAAGGCATTCTGAATGGCCTACTCCAAGCTGGGGCGCTTCAGAAGTTTTCATTATTGCAAAACTGATTTCAAAACCCAGTTTGTTCCTATCTAGTATGTGAAGCAGATCTTTGCATAACAAATAAGATTATTTCATGTCTGGGAGCATCACATCATAAATCTTTTCAAGAACCACTATGTGCCTCACAATTTAACTGGGTGCATGTTACAAAATCCATTTATAAGCATGCACAAAACATGCTCTTATACCTGTTTCAATGTTATTACTTTACTTATATGATTTTCACTGTACTGCTTTAATATATTCTATATCTACATATATATTTAACTAGCTTTTTATTTTTTGTAAACTACCAAATAATGAATTCCTATTTCTGAAAATCAAAATTGCCCTGTTTCTCAGCACACTCTGGCAAGTGTATTTAAAGAAATGCATGCACTTCAACCAAAAGCTCTTGAACAGGTCAAAGCAGGAGATATCATTCTGATGCATGTGTAACCTCTTCAACATTAAAACGATCCACACTTTCCAACTTAGTTCTGTCCAGATACCTTACAACTCAGTTCTATCCAGTATGACCATGCTGATGGAAGCTGTAAACCAGACATCTGACAGGCATGAGATTAACAAAAGCTAGTTTTGATTATCAAGGCATTACACTTTATAAGAAAGTCTGAGAAGTACCTGATCCTGCCTAGCTTTGTTCAAGAAAAAATAAAAGGAATCAGAGAATATAGCTAGATAGGGTAAATATGCTTGGTGAAATTTAGTCAGGCCCTTTTGACCTTCTGAAAATTCCACAGAATAGCTGAAACACATCCCCCACCAATACTGCAATGCTATGTATGCACATTTGGAAGCAAGGGCCTGTTTCAAACTCAGCAGAAACTTATTTCAAGCGAATATGCAAAGAAATGAACTACCTGCATCTTAATGGCAATAAGGCCTGGTGTCATTCGAACTATTCAACATTTGAACAATTTAATCTCAACTAGTTGTGCTACCACAGGAATATCAGGAAAGCTACGTTGCTGCTTCTGTCAAATACCTACAAAATATAAATGCCAAGCATAGAACATACAATAAAGAGCTCTTTTTCAAAGACTTGTAATACATTTCTAAGCTATGCGATAAGGTGGAAGAGGGGAAGACATGTAAAGTTATAAACCTAAGAGATTTATTTGCTAGACGCATGGCATGAGATAATCTACTAAATGATGCTAATTTATAGAAAGCTAAATGTTTCTGGAAGTCATTTTCAAGGCAACACTGAAAAACAATGCCTCCACTGGTTTTGGTAAAACTTTGCACATGGAAATGTAAACACCTCTTCTCTTAGGTTAAACCTAAGCTTTCACTAAAGAAAGCTAGATAGATGCCAGGAGCACTGCACTTTGCTAAAACTTACTTGCATAATTGTTCTCTACTGCTATTAACAAAAACACTATCATGAATTACATATCTAATGTATTTACTGCAATTTCCATACTTTCTGCTGACACTTTCATCTAAGAAAATGAATAAAATCCAGTGGGCTAACCAACAAATGCCTGAAGATACAAATGCCCTCTTTGCTGGATGCAAATAGCTGAATTTGTATGTTGCATTGTTTGAGCTAAGGAGTCCTTGTAAATTAAACAGTCAGACTGCAAATTCTGATTTATCATTCACAAACGACAGTTCATTTAGGACATTTGGTAATGGCATTGTGTTTCCATATTTCTAACAGCTTTACTGGGCATGATTTAATAAATCATTGGTTGTTTTGATTCCCAACCTTGCAATTTCCACTAGTTTAAATTTATTAAAACCTAGATCCGCTGTTATGGCAGCTTTTAGAAAATGAATTCAATTGAGTTTCTTACTCTATAGCAGTGATGGTGAACCTTTTGAGCTCGGTGTGTCACATTTGCTGAAAAACCTAGCTTAACTTGGGTGCCGTGTCACATCTAGAAATATCCATGATTTTGTGATATTTGTAGCTCCAGTAAACAAAAATAGTTATATATTTGATATATGTATTTGCTGAAAGCAAAAACAAATGATTCTTTACATTAGTGACTTTTTTTGTTGCTGAATTTCATTTGCTAAATCTTCAGTTGAAGGCTGGCATTTCATACACTACAGCAAGCACCACTAACTTCATCTGCTAGTCAGATTCTTTTCTTGGTTTTAATATTATTTAACGCTGAGAATAAGGTCTCACAAAAGTATATAGAGGGGAAAATTGTGAGTAAAGCCATCGCTGCCACACACATCTTCAATCCTCTAGCTGCCAGGAGCACAGACGCATTGTGTATGACCCAGTGGCACTATGGCGTGACTCCTTTGCTGGGCACAGACAGTGCGTCTGTGCTCCCAGTATCTTGTAGGCTGTAAGCCAGAAGTGGCCTGTGGCCTACAAGATAATGAACGGCAACAACGTGCCCAAGTGCCTGGGTAACATTGCGTGTCACTGAGAAGGGCTTGGCGTGTCACCTGTGACACGTGTATCATAGGTTCACCATCACTGCTCTATAGTCTCATGCAAGTAGGGATTGTGTAATGAATCTAACACTGTAGCACTATGTAGCCAATCACATTTAGTCATGTAGCAACTTTTCCAAATCCAAACTTTCCCATGTGTTTGCTTCTGAAGTAGAAGAGGGTAAGGATAAAAAAAAACAGGGAACACATTCAGACTATATTAGCAGTCAGACAGATGCATCTTTTATTACTAAATCATGTTGATGGCTTTGCTTTGCTGACTGCTCACACTGCAGAGTAAGTCTCCTTCCTGATCGACACCAGGTCTCACAAGAACATAAGAGAAGCCCTTCTGGATTGGACCACAGCTCATCTAGGCCAACATCCTGGTTATAAAGTGGTCTACCAGCTGCTGCTGAGCATTCTCAAACAGAAGACAAAGGCAAACCCTTCACCTGCTCTCAACTCGTTGTAAATAACCTGCCTCATATATCACACAGACAGGAAGAATAGAGACAGTCAGCTATGTATGGCTTAACTAGGGCATGGGAATGTCAGCCTGGCTAATGTATATTTTTGTTGCCTGGATGAAGTTTTGTAGAGGAGAGGAAGATGTAGCTGTAAAATGAGCTAATTCCTAACTACTGAGTTGTTAAAGGCTCGTCTGAATTTACTCAACTAATGAAGAAGCAGGTAATATTCCCCAGCTTCAGAAGACTGCTTTATGGTATCAATGTCCTAAAAAGATTTGCTAATCAGACTGCCTTGGCCTATTCTCAGATAATAGGACTATTTCTTCTCTGTAAATGGCAAACAGAAAAGATACAAAATCTTTCTCCCTTTCAGACGTAAGGTCTGAAACATCAATGTGAATATAAGAAGGCATGTAGGAGGGTTGATTCCTGCAAACTACCATGCCACACAAACTTGCATAATGGGGGATGACCTCAAAAGCACTCTCCCTGAGTTCCAGTCTTCCACAAACAACAATTAATTGTATAATATAGCTTTGGAATGTGTTGCACCACTATATTGCCTAATGGGCACTGCATTTTACTGATGGTAAAGTAAAGCCATGGTAAGTAAACCATCTGTAGGTAATGTGTGGTGGTTCAGTTCAAGTCCACTTATATTAGCATAGTTGTGCAGATGCCATCTTTCTCGTCCGGCCAACGAGAACAGCCAAAACACAGGGATGGGGAGGCAGTGGCTTGGTGGGAGGCAAGGGAGAGATCATGCCGATCCTTCTTTCTAGTCCCCAGTGCAGCACACAATAGGTAGACAAAGAAAGCAACAGGCTGTACTAGGGGTGCACACGAATATTTGAAGGTATTCAAAATTTGATCGAATCTGTCCGAATTTTGACATTCAAATTCGAATCAACATCCATAAATTCAAATTTAAAGATGCGAACAAATTTCAAATCTATTCGTTCAAATTATTTGGACGTTCCCATGTATATGGGTTTGTACACAATGCGTACTTGCGGATACCCATCTTTCCCACATCTGTACGCATTTGTACTTATTTGTACAGGATGAAAATGTTGCATATAGGATAACTATGGGATGCATACGGAGTGTATGGATGTGTACAAGATGCGTAATGATGCATATGGGCACATACAAATGTCAACATTCGTAAGTGCAAATTGGAATAAAAAATTCAAACAAAAAGGTTTGAATTTGCTTAATTTGAATTGAATTTAGTTAAATTTGAATTTTAAAGATTCACATCGAATCCCAAAAATTGCATTTGTGCACACACCTAGTCTGGACCATGTGTCTATTTTTTATCACAAAACACTATACTTAGTCCTCAATGAACTCTGAAGTAGACACATTCAGATTCTTAACGGAACAGTGGGACAAAACTTCTAAGTGCAAGTCACTACCCAAATTAAATTGTATATTACCAAGCTTGCAAAATTCTTCATTTTGAAGACAAGATCCAAGGTGGTTCTTAACTCCAAATAAAAGTGATTCTGCTTACTTCTGTAGCTTTACAAGGATACGTAGTAACTTCCTTATGAAGAAGGGCAAGGACTTATCCTTCTCTTAAACTGAAAAAAGGCTTTTATTTTGTAACACTGTTGATATAATGTGTGGACTTTGGTATTCTCATGCAATATGTTATGGCAGAATACACCTAGAGATAAGACAAGTCTCATGAACACTGTTTTTGCTTTTATTCCGAAAAATAAAAAGAACTCTCCTGATGGGTATTAAGGTAAGTATTCTCCTTCATTTGTGTTAACTGACATGTTACCTTTAAAACAGAGTCAAAGTTTACTTGGCCAATGTTAACGGAATCAGCAAAAGTTACTCAGGTCAAGTAAGGCCCTTGGAAGCAAGCTGCACTCCAGTAAACCAGTACAATGATTTACTGAACAAAACGAACAAACTTTTGAGCTATAGTGAAGTGAAACCAGAGTGCTTAAAGAAAAGTCATTGTTTGCAAGACAGGGCATAGAATTCCCTTTAAAACTGTTGCATACTGTTACACTGTACTAGGCACATTGCAACTACTGTAAACAAGCATAGATTTTTGAAGGGTTAATAGGTTGAAAATGCTGCATTTTGACCTATGCAAGATACTACTAACTTGAGGTAACTGAAATAAGATTAAGCTTTGGTTGGACACAGCCACAGTTATTTTCTCCTAAAGACAGAAAAAAACCCTACTCTTCCTACTTGCTAAAGACAGATAACCTGTTATTCTTTTCTAGGAACTAATGGGAACTAAAATAATCATGTATTGAAAGAATAACTAGAATTACACACACCCCATCAACATTATTATTTAGTGAGACATATCTGGAGTTCGCTGGACTTAAAAGGAAGGAGTCATATGTTTCCTAGTAATATCATATTCATTTGTTCCAAAATTATAGACTTTTAAAGTTAATTAATTTTAATATAATTTTAAAGTGCTTCAGCATTTAGCATCTGCCCCTGTTTAGCTATTGCTAAATCTTAGCCCAACCACCTTAAAATCAGAAAAATTCTATCACTGACAGATGGTTTTAGATTTCAACATTTTAACTATTATTCCTCTATTTGTCAGACCTTTTTAACATTCTGAGAATACATATACACAATGCATACCATGCCACAAACACCAGAACAGCTATTCACAGAACTCAGCGCAACTTAATTCTGGCCACATTCACATGAGTTCCAAAAGCACCTCACACCCACACCAGAAACTGAGCATCTACATTTCTAGGGAGGTCTGCAGAGACACATCCATACTCCAATTGTCCCTAAGTGAGCATAATCCTCTTCAGAGTGAAATGTCTGTGGCTGCTTCTCCCACAGATGGACACACAGGGGGAAAGTTTGACCTACTAGCCTCCATTTTGGAGTCAGAATATCCTTCAATAACCTGAAACATGACTAGAAGTTGGCCATTTTCCAATCCTTGCAGCTGTTCTGCCTAGCACATAGCAAGGTAACTCACATGTGCTGGTATGATGCCTGCATCATTTCCAGGATTGCTTGTTGTGGGAAGCACCCACAAGGCTGAAGTGTGGCTATAGCTTTTGAAGTAATTAGAAAAAGATGCTTTAAATGATAACATAAATGTGGATCGGTACATGGTTCTGAAAAATGCTGGTGTTTTTTGAACCCACAGAATGTATGCTTTTAGTGTCCCACATATGATGACCTCTAAATTTCCTCATTATTAATATAGAAAAATCAATAAGAATGAAGATTCACTCAGGGACACCTAACTAAGACTTTTATACAATTCTACTAGGCTGCCACCAGAAAACAAGAAATTAACATGATTTAAATACTATAAAAAGTTATTGTTAAGTTATTGGTTCCTAGCAGCTTAAAATTACAGTTGAAAAACATCTTTGTTTGAAAGGGGGGAAAGCCACGCTTTGCAAACAGTGCAGGAATTGAAGGACAAAATGGATATTAACACATATGCTGTTGACAGCCGTGAGGAAAATCATCCAGCAGAAAAGGCTTTTAATTTTTCATTCACATCCTCTGCCTATCATAAGACTTCATATTGGTAGAAAGATGACCATTAAACTCCTCATTAATAAAGATTTACATTTTATAGGAACATACCAAGTGAATTATTTCATTATCAGTACATGATGGTAACTCCGTCTTCAGAATAACCAAATTAAAAACAAAAAAACTAAACAACTAAATTACATGTCATACTTTCTAAGGGTATAAGAAAACTTTTAGAGAAAATACATATTTCATTTGAGAAATAACTATAAAGTAGCATTGCAATTAAAGTGTTCTCTTTTAAATACCTTACAAAATTTTGCCAACAGCCGGTCCAAATATTCTAAAAACAGTATGCAGCTACAGCTCTCCCTGAACTATGACATAATTGGATGCAAGTGGGGAAATTCTGTCATAATATATTTCCAAAAGCTGAAGAACAGAGTACATTTAGACTACAGTGGAGCAGCTTTCGACATGTGGGAAGAACATACAAAAATGCAATTTTATGGATCCTAAAATAAGTACATTATTCTGGGAATTACAAACCTTTCTGAGCATAAATATAGACCTTACTTAAGATGGCACAAATAGTTAAAAACAGCCTCATTGAGAAACACTGAAATACAAAATGTAAATGAAGATGATTTAAGCTATGCAGTTTAAATTAAATTTTAAAAAATAGTTCAACTGAAATATTTAAAAGTAAATATCTATGCAGGTGGTACAAGGATATGGCAAAAGCCATGAAGATGGTATGTGAATCTCTGAAATCTGGGAACACTGAGTTATACTATACCAATCTGTTTAGTTAGACGAGGCAGTCTTGTCAAGTAGGTATTGACAATTAATGACCCACTGCAAGTCAAATGAACACCTGATGGTATCTTTAATATAACTTTGCTTCTGAAAACAAACTAATGCATCAGTCTACTTGTAAGCGATAATACTTTGCACTAAATCAGTTGTGCTCATTAACGAACCCGTATAATTGCTACTGAAGTTTCTAAGAACTGAAATAGACCAAGCAAAATGTACCCCAAACATACTGTTTTGCAAAAACACAAAGAAACTTCCATGCTTAACTAATAGCTTCTGTTTTTACTCAGTGACTTTAAACAGATGTAACTAAATGGGCACTAGCATTTCTTCTTGACTCTAGATGCTTTTTACCTTTTCAAAACAGATGGTTTGGCATCTTATGAAAAGAAATGGAGAAATCTAGCAAAGACCATACTTAGCACTGTAAAGAAGCATTTTGTACTAGGGACTATAGAAACAAGAATAATGCTATGTTCCAACCACTGCTCTATCTAAAAAAGATACAGTATTTAAGAAACTAAGCAAAGAATATGATGGCTTTAACTCAGAAGTTAGGGATGCTACACGTTAGGGAAAGAAAGAAAAAAATCAATTTCACCCTTAATGGCAAGGTCAAAAAGGACATGGCTACTGAGGATAAAAGCTCTTTTTCTCTTAATTTTCAGACTATGATGCCATTTTTTTATTTTTCTTTGCTTGAATTATTCATTAGTGGAAATATGTTTTCCTTATCCTTGGTTCTAGCACTGTGATGAGATAAAAAGCTTGTTTTAGATAGCTTGTTAATCCGACATCAGACAAACCTACTTAGTACACATTTTAAAATATAAGCCAGGTGACAAAAGTCAGAAGACTCTTTAGTTTAACAAAAAATCTTTCAACAAAGCAATGAACTGTCACCTGGCAATCAAAATAGGGTACTGAACAGTACTGCCCTCTATTTTTTATATTAATCAGTGAATGATATTTCCCATAACCAAACAGCAAAAAACAAAACATTTTCATGCTTTTATTGAAGCAATTCTACGAACTTCATTTCTGTAGATGGACATTGAATTCTTGGGAAGGTGTGAAAATATGCAAGTCAAAATTTCCCAATAGAAATTTTCTACACACAGAACAAAGGCTTACATGTATAAATCAATACCTGAATTTACAGAGCTAATTGCATGCTTTAGTATACATAATAAACATTTAAAACTCACTGTAAGGCGAGAATGCAAACATGTTTTGCAGAATGCTGCAATATTTTATGAAAGCAAGAGAGCCAGTATCATAAAGCCTTTAAGAACTGAAAGCTAAAGTGACTTCACATTTTTAAAAGGTGGAGAAAACAATTTTGACACAAATGTCATTCTAATTCTATTTGCCATTTCCCTAGACCCCATTTTCTCTTTTTTTAAAGGCAGATAAAGCTCCTTATTTAATAAGGACAAAGGCAGACTTGTAACTCACCTCAGCATATACAACTCAAGAGATCTTTAAAAAAACCTAAATAAGATATTCATCTTCCTCTTCTATCATAAACGAAATATGCACGAAGCCACAAACAACAGTGGTAAACTTTAGCAAAGCAAAGCAATCCTGCCCAAATCATTTATATATTTATATATATATTTTTAAAAAAGAACCTACATCTAAATGCTAAATATGCAATACACACAAACAGATGGAAAATCTGTTCAAGAGCAACATGTTGCAATCACCTTTCATTACTGGGGGAAGGGAAAGGATTGATTGAAAGAAACAGAACTGGGGGAGGAGAAAAAGGGTACGAGGTGGGAATAAAAAAAGAGGCAACTAAGTCAAGCATTTTTTTTTTACAAACAAAAATAACCGAATGAAAGAGGACAAGTGACGTTTTGTTTCTTTTTTTCCTTTTCAGAAAAGGTATTAAGAAAAAGGATGGCGATTATTTCTCATGTTTTCACTGCAGGAGGCTCCTTGTGGGCAGCAGCTCGAGGGAGGAGAAGGAGAAAGAGAGACATACAGCGAAGAAGAGGGAAAAAGAAAATGGCGCAGAGACTAAGTCCCGACCATCGACAAGGCGACTTTCTGGGGAGGAATCGGAGATCAAAAGAGGCTCAAAAAAACCAAGGAAGGCCAGATCGGGGCTCTCCACTATCCCCACTCCCGAGAAATGGAGCCGGATAGCTCGAGGGTTCTAAGATTTCGGAGTATTAGGAAGCCCGATGGGAACAATGGGGCCGATGAGCTAGGAGACGGGACTTAGTCTCTGGGACGCCATGTCTGTCCTTTACCACCCTCAGCAATACAAGAGAAGGGGAGAAAGGAGAGAAAGCAGGGCAAATCCTACCGCTTTCCCAGCCCTATTTAGAGGGTTAAAGACAAGCCACTCACCGTTCGCTCGGAAATCTGGGTCGATCTGGGGGAAAGGAAAGGGGGGAAAAATATATATTTAAAAAAATAGGATCTAGGAATGGTTTCATCAACACACAAAACTGTTTTCTTTCTTTCTTTCGAAGAAAATACACGAGCCAAGGGGGGGACGGAAATCTCAAATCTTTAAAAGGATCCACATAAAGAAGAGCGACCGGGGTGTGTGTTTTTTTCCCCGTCTCCCCAACCCCGTCGAAGTTTTTGCCCTCCTTATTCTCCCCATTGCGTGGCCTTGTATACCCGAAAGAAAGCCTGTCTACCCAGGCACCTCGCAAGCCTAAAGAAACCCACCCTTCCGAGGACTCGCTAACGGCATAACCGAGAAGGAAGAAAAGAAAGAAAGAAGGGGAAATTCCTCCTACCCCCCCTACCCCCCGCCCGAGGCAAGGAGTTAGAGAAGGCGCCCGGTAAGAGAGGTGGGGGATTCATTACCCAAGGAGGTCTGTAGGCCTCACAGGCGAGGTGAGGAGATACCCCCCACCCCCACCCCCACCGCAAGAGACGCCAACGTATGTGAGCAAGGAGAAGGGGGTCACCCAGAGGAGGGGCGAGAGGTGGTGGTCCTGAGTGTGGTGGGGGGGGGGAGGGAGGAAACAGTGGGGACCCAAATAGCCCTAAAGGCCAGGCTAGGGCTAGTCTGGAAAGAGAAGTCACAAAAACAGCGGCAGCCACAAAAAGGAAGGCCCCCCCTCGCTCCCAAATCCTGAAGGAAAAGTGAAAGCAGAGCCCCCTCCCCATTTATCAGGCAGCCTTAAAACTGCTTCTGAGGGAAGGGCAGCGCAGGAAGCCGCTTCCTCCTCCTCCTCCTCCTCCTCCAGGGTCTGGGAAGAGTCTAGGTGACAGGAGGGGGCTCTCCGTGTATAAAGACACCCCATTTATTTAAATAAATACCTGACGGAACTGTAGGCCGTGATGCTCGAGAGCGTCCCCATCCCATCCCATCCCATCCCTTCCCTCCTAAATCCACGGGAGCCCCCTTACCTGGGAGTCGTTGTGCAGCTGATCCCCACTCATGCCTATCGAAGCAGGGCGTCAGGGAGGAAAACCTAAGGAAGGAGCCCGGCGAGGAGCGGAGCGACGAGGCCGAAAGGACAACGCAGCCCCCTCAGGCAGCACAGCCAGTTGTGTAACAGACTAAGTCCTTATTTCCGATCACTGCGCAGGCGCCGCGATTTTTAAACGGTGGGGCGGGGCCTGAGCGAGGAGACGGAGCGACTACGGCAGGGGAGGAGGGCCGGACGCCTTATTTGCATAACCCGACCAATCGCTTCCTTTCCTCCAATCGGGAGCCGCCGTGGGTCAGCTTTTCATTTATTTACCACGCCCCTTCGTTCTTGGTTGGACAATCTTCTCCTCGGCTAGGCTGGTCTCGATTTAGCCACGCCTCTTCCTTCTCCGCCGTTTACGAAAAATGCCGGTTGCCTTTTTTTTTTTAAACTCCCTCTTCCTTCCTCTAGTCTTCAAAACGCCGGGCTTTATTTACATATCCGGTCACGCCCCTCTCCTTCCCCACCAATGAACTGCAAGAGGCGGGCTTGCCGAGTTAGCATTTTTTGTACAAGACAAGTTCGGGGGGGGGGGGGTTTAAGACGGAGAGGAAGCCTATACAGTATTTGCCCATAGCACGTTGCGCAAGGCCCTGCCAGTTTAAGTGCAACACGCGCATGCGCGCACAGTACTGCGCGGCAGCTCGCTTTTTTTTCCCCCTAAAGAAACGCGAGCCCGTGGCAAGCTGCACTCGCGCGTTCGAAACGTTTGCATTTCAGATCGCTGCTCGTAGGTATGTGTGAGGTCGATCCGGATTACTTAGCAAAATGCTTAAATCACGCCTGTGCTGCTGGCGGTAAATATTCCTTGACAAATATTCCTTGCTATCATAAACGTGCCTCATGGTTTTTGCTCGTCATCGCCTGTTTTATTTCTGGTCTGGACCGGAAAAGTGGCGAGAGCGGAATATTGCGAGTGCCGGTGTGACAGAGGAGGATGGGTGTGGGCTGGCGTGGGTGTCATTTACAGGGCACTTCAGGAGAGGACTTTGGATCCTGAAACCAAAGGACCAGCTAAATAGTTTCTTCCTCAAGCTCAGCCTGATTCAGGTCCTGAGGGCAGCTGGCTTTCGGTGGCTGCGTTCACACCCGAGTTTTAATCCAGCTTCAGTCCACCTTCAGAGCAGAAAAACACACCAGCAAAGTGAAGAGTCGTTTTCTTTCCACATTATCTCACCCAAAGGTGGTTTTGAGTCAATTTGGTCTAGTGGTTAAGGAGCCAAACTCTTATCTAGGAATACCAGGTCTGATTCCACCTTCCTCCATGAAGCCA